>CM035136.1:7760651-8960651 GCA_020205605.1 Panax ginseng | reverse complement strand
AGAAGAATGTGTTTGACAATGTGTTTAACATCGTGATGAATGTTACGGGGAAGACAAAAGATAATGATAAGGCACGTTCGGACATGAAAGATATTTGTAAGCGTCTTAGATTAGAACTTTATGAATCTCTTAATTGTAAGATTGTCAAACCGCATGCAAGGTACACATTGTCCAAAAAGCAAGTTGAAGATGTGTGCACATGGGTTAAGTCTCCGAAACTACCGGATGGATGTCGTCAAACATTGCAAGGTGTGTTACTGGTGGGAAATTGCAAGGGAGGAAGAGTCATGGTATCGTGTGTTCATGGAGAGACTCATGCCTATAGCATTTTCGGGATCGCTTGATAAACCAATATGGGATGCTTTGACGGATCTTAGTCGTTTCTTCAAAGACTTGTGTTCAAAATCATTGAATGAGAAGGACATGTTTGTACTTGAGAATAACATCATAGAGATCACGTGTAAACTGGAAAAATATTCCCACCTGGATTTTTTGACTCCATGGAGCATTGCAAATTCATCTTCCCTATGAAGCTCGTGTTGGGGTCCGATTCAATATAGATGGATGTACCCTTTCGAGAGGGTGATGGGAAACCTTAAAAGGAAGGTGAAGAATAGAGCTTATGTTGAGGGGTCGATATGTGAGGCATACTGATTTCGATGAGATATCTACGTTTGTCTCGAGACTATTTTTTTGGACGAAGTCTTGACAAAGGCCAATCGAGTATCGAGACATGATGATGGGGGAAATGTTGAACTAAATGGTGGCTCTCTCAGATTTGGTTCATCGGCCGCGCTTATGGAAAAGGGAAGCGATATTCCTCTCTCGAGCAAGAATTACATGCCGCATATACTTACATTCTTCTCAATCATGGAGGAGATTGATTTAATTTGTGAGTACACATGTAAACTTGATAATTTATCTTTTAAGTTGAAAATTTATTCCAATATGTTAATGTTTATAACATGGTATAGATTATACGATGATGTGAGTTAAAAAGTGAAGCATCCCAAGATAAGCGATAAAGATATTCAAATCAATCGGGATAAAACTTTTGCACTTTGGCTAAAGGACAAAGTAAGTTCAATTTTAAGACGTAGTATATATATATATATATATATATATATATATATATATATATATATATATACTCCATGTTAACTATGACTTCATTTAATAAGATGGAGTTTTTGTAGCTTTAATTGAGGATCAACGATTCCAAACTAATGTACAAGTCCTAGCTATGGGACCGGATACATGGACCAAGTCACCCATGAATGGTTACAAAATAAATGGTTGTGAATTTCACACAAAGGCATATGGGGCGGTAGAAAAGAACAACGAACTACGGAGTGTGTGTCAAGAAGATTGTTACAATGAGCTTGGTCGTGCCTTTTATGGGGAGTTAGAGGAAATCGTAGAGTTGTCAAATACAAGAGGCACGTATGGGGGTTATATTCACTTGTTCAAGTGCCATTGGTTTGATTCGTAAAAGGGATACGTGTTGATGGATATGGAATCGTCGATATTGACCTCCATAGTCTCACTGCGTCTCCAACGAACTGTTTGTTTTACCAACTCAAACAAAGACAAGTTTACTATACTCCTAGTCTGTTAGGAAAAGGGATAGATCGCCTTCTGATTGGCAAGTTGTAATTCATACTCCCGCCGTAGTCGTGTCCAAGTAATAGGCGCGAGGATTTCTACCAAGAGAAATGCTTCTTGAGACCTCCTATAATAAATATAGAGGACAATAATGATGTAATCCGGTTAGAGGTGGAGATGAACCCGATGAATTGGATCCAGAGAGCGATTATTGTGCGGATAAAGTGATATTGAGGAAGAGTTATTGGATCGACAATCGATACGTAATCGAAGAAGATGGTTATGAATCTCCGATACTTGTACAAAATGATTCTCGACTCATCGTACAACGATTTTCATTAAAATGTATGTTTAGTTATAATTGTACAAAATGTATGTTTATGTTCATGTTCATGTTCATGTTTAGTTCATAATTATGTACCTTTCATTTATGTTCTCTATATAGGAATGTTCTCTATATCCTTAACTATATCATTTGTAGTTGTTGTAGTTTACTATTTTGCAGTCATGTTTATGTATCTTTCACTTATGATAATCGTAGTTAACTATTTCATACAATTAATTATCATTCATAATTTCATACTAACATCCTAATTTTTTTTATTTATAGATGTCTTTCGAACTGCAAAGACGAAAGCTTGGGTTAGGTGAGGCCCTAATCATGTGTGAAGGCCCCAAGTAATCCGGATGATCGCATTCTTATCTGAATCCGTCCTCCTCCGGAAAGCACGTAAGTTAAACATCGTGTATGTATAAGGGTTTAATATTTCCATTGTTATAAATATATTTTAATGTAAATTATCGTATATTGTAGTGATTTTCAAGATAGTAAAATTGTGAATTGCATTTCACAATTATAAGCTTTCGAAGCGCCCACGCCGGTGATTTACGTATGAAAGACACCTCTCGCCTATAAGGATCTTGATTTTGATTTGAATTTCATGTATATTTTTTATCACTCGATAGGTAATACATAGTTAATCAAATAATATTGTTTAGTAATATAATGATTTTAATATTATTATTGTTGTTTTATTTGCAGAAAGCAGTATAGATGGGACGACGACAAGCATCAGTTATTCGAGACATTATTCGCGTAAATGCGCCATCCGAACTAAAGATAATTTGAACAAGGAACGACAAAAAGCCCTCGCACAATGCCGAGATTGACCATCCGAGGGAAAGGTGAGCAATATATGCATGAAAGATAGCCCACAGTGGTGCATGACAACCCATATAGGTGTGCGAGATGTGTGACGGTGGAGAGAAATGAGTCGGGTCAAGAAAGGCAAGATCGCCGCCTCGAACAGATCCTCGTGTATTAGATTTACGAGAAGGCAAAAAGCACGACGTGGCGGGTAAATATATCACAGTATTGCAAAGACATTCTTCGCTGTGGTAATATGTATGTTATGTTTCTGATAATCTTTTATAGCTAAAATATCATATGTTTACATAATAATATGAGAAAATGAATTGTAGGAGTCTCAATCTCAAGGTCAACCTATCAATTGGTTGGATGTGTATGTGGACACCGTGATGATGTCCACTCGAGGTCATTTTGGGATAGTGGTAATAAGTTCACTTTATCCTAATATGTTGTTTATAAATTGTGATGACCTTTTTAGTATTTTTTTAATTTATTTTAAACTATTTAATTGTTCATCTTCCGACATGGACACTTATAAGGGCTTAATGAGCGAAGCGATATCCCCAAGGCACCCCGCGTCCGTCGATTGATCGAAATTATGGGAGAGGCGCCCATCGTGAAGAAAAAAATTATGTCAAAGGCCAAGGACAAAGACGGCGCCCGACCATCAATGCTGGCACAGTACTCTGCCACCCAATCAACACAGATCATCAAAGTTATCCAAACCTATCATACTCCCGCCGATCGTGTGAGAGAGCGATCTGTCAGATCGTGATCTTCTTCAGATATCTTGGGCATCTGCGATCTCGAGTCCCCGATGAGTTAGCGGAGGCGATGGCAAATAGTTAGAGGAAGCGAGGAGCAGAGAAGAAAGACGGCAATGGAAGCGTATATATATATATATATATATATATATATATATATATATATATATATATATATATATATATATATATCGTTTATTGTATAGCCTACATCATCATATATGTTTATAGTCTCGAGTCAATGTCTTACTTATATGTAATATATATGTTTTATTACTTTGTTAATTACAGGATCCTAATTTGGATGATCCGTGAAGCTTTAGACTTGTTTTTTTTAGATTTTAAAGCCTTGTACTCTTTTAGATTCATTATTTCGACAATTGTATTGGTTTATATGGATGTTTATGATATCGATTGTATTGTGTTGGATATGTGTTTTGTATTGTATTTGATGAATGTTTATTCATGGATGAATGTTTTGTATTGTATTGGATGGATGTTAATATGGATGCTTGTTTATATATATTCTTTGTGTTGGGATTGAAAACAGGTACAAAGCAGGTTATTTTTGGGAAATCAATAAAACAGGCAAAATTATTATAAAAAAAAAATCACATGATCGCGACGCGGTCGTTAACACCACATCAATGATCAAGATAATCTAAAGCGTCGTCCGCGACGCGGTCGCTATTGTCGTCGTCCACGCCGCGTGTTTCGTCACACCGATTTAACGAATCAAAGATATCGTCGTCGAATAAGCGACGTGATTTCGGCCGCAGAAGTGCGATCATTAATTAGTCGTTGTCATATTGTTGGTCGCCGATGTCCTCCTCCGTGACCAGATTATCTGCGATTAGTATCGCCGATCGATCGCGGTTGCCGATACGATCTCATGATCGATCGCGATCGCCGATATCTGATCATTGATAAGCTTTTTTGTTGTAGTGTGTGTTGAATAAGCTCTGAACCTTCAATCATCTTTAGCCCAAACAGTTTTTGCTTCAAAAACAGTTTATTCGTCAACGACTTTGACATATCATGGATTCCATTTACTCCATACACGATGGCGATTCATCACCAATCACGTGATACATAACCTCGTCTACTAGAACAAACAAGCGAATTGACTTTACCGCGCCCGCTTTGAGTTCATCCGGTCCATCATCGTCATGGAATCTGGTTTCTTCTTTAACGCCTTTACCAATCCTGTTGCACCAACGGATCCTTTACCTCTATTGCCATGCAAATTCCCAAATTCCATCAAACTTCATCACATCAAACTTTGTTACCGATGAATTTGGTGTCATCGTTACCACGTGTTATACCTAAGCTCTGATACCAATTTATTAGAATTATTGGATCACACACACGCACACAAACGATAGAGAATTAAGAAGAACACAAGAGATTTACGTGGTTCCCCAATTTGGGTCCTCCACAGGCGGCCGCTTATTGATGATTCCTTGGTTACATAGGGCTTTACAATAGATAATATTTATAACTACTAATCCTATTCCAACCCTAATTCACATTATATCTCAATTACCCATAATGTCCCTCATTAATAAATAACTTGTACCATACCGCGGGGGGCGAAGCCCCCCGCACCCCTCACAACCTTCGGGTCAACCCTGATGGGCTAATGCATCACTTCGCTCCGCTCCGTTTCGTTAGGTTCCGCACTAACCTTTTTTAACGACTTCCTATTATGAGTCACAAGTTCCCAACACTATCGATATTCTTGTGATGCTTAATTCCTGCTCAATTCTCAAGATTTTTTGAAAATAATATTGAATGTTTAAAGAATATATATATATATATATATATATATAATAACATGATGAATAAATTAATGTACCCGATCGACTTAATTGGTGTTTTAAATAAAGAATCAATTCAGGTGAGAAGATAACAAATTCTTGTAGCATCCTAGCTACTCACAACTAGATATATTTATTTCTCAGCTAGCTAAACATAGCTAGCAAAGGGAAATAGCCAAGAATTAAAACCAACGGTATAAAACTAGTAGCCCATAACACTCTACTCGCCATATCCAACCTCCTCTCCCTCCTCATCTTTCTCCCTCTTCTCTCTCTCTTCATATCCACATACTCTCTGTACCTCTCTTTCATCTCCCCTTTTTTTTCCTTCTCTCTCCTTCCACTCCCCATAGCATCCTGCAAAATCCCCAAACTATCCTTCCCATCCAAACACCTCCTATCCATATCCTGCACTTGCAAATTCACCTCCTTCAACTCCAACTCCCTTCCTTCCATGCACCCAAAAATAGCACATATTCTACACTCTACACACTCCGAAAACCTGCCGCCCCGGCAATCTCCCCCCATAACTGTAGCATACCTTACCTCAATATCGTTCTCGGCCCAATGCGGCTGGACCAAGACTGGCCTCAGGCTCGACACATTAGCTGTCCGCTTTCGTGTTGGGTCAATGACAATCCAGCTTAGTGTCAGGTTATCTTCAAGATTTTGCATTAACTTTCGGTAATCATCTTCACATAATATCGGAATTTTCTCGGATTCTTTCATGCCAAGTAAATCAACCGAGAACTTGGGAAAAAGAAAACTTTCATCATCCGTATTTGTCACAACAACTTTGGAGCATACCAGCTTGTTTTTGTATTGTATATCGACGGCTGAGATCAGCTCGGATGTTTGAAATGTTCGGTGGCGATCGCGGCGGCTATTTGTGGCGTTGCTAGGGTGGAGTATGGGAAAGGAGTCAGAGAAAAATGAGCGGTGGCCACCGGGGAAGGTGGAGATGGTGTGTTGGACAAGTGGATGTTTGATTGATGTCCACGTGGAGTTGCATAGGTCTTGCCAGAGTTTTTCTTCCCTGCAGAGGGAGTGTAAAAACCGTGATGTGCAGGCGGTGGAGGCCAGAGTTGGGCCGTCGATTCTTGTTAAGATTTGGGTCTCCATGATGTCAGGATGGATGGCGGCGATTGTTGTGGCTGGTGTTCCACCGTGGTGAAAAGAGGTTGAAGCCATTTTGAACCAGAGTTTCTTTAAAGAAGGGTAGGTTTGGTTGTATTTAATAGCTAGGGATTTATTGGCCAATATTTTTGTAGCGTACGTGGTTGTGGTGTATATATATATACTAAACACAAGGCGGCCAATAGTCATGAGCCGTTGGTAATTGACTTTGAAGGGGGAGAAGCATCCCGGAAAGCTTTTTGGTTGTACTTATAATTTAATTTTAAGTAATAAATCTTGTAATTAATTAGTAGTTTATGATTGTCACCTAAAATTAAAAAAAAAAGTGATTACGTACTGTAACAAATTAAGAGTAAATTAATTTTATCGTAATTGATTAAATGTACGTAACTCTTTGCATGGTCTATAACATTTTGTAGTTTTTGTCTAGTGAAATCCTGTTTCAATTTGTCTTGGCAAGTGTGGCTAAGTGTAAAGCATAAGGGCATAAGCCTCCATAATTTATAATTAATATGTCCGCTAGACCTACTAGCGGACGGTGTTTCTCCTAATTCAATCGCAGCCATTTATTAATTAGACGAATGATATAGATACATAATAAAATAGATGTTATGGAACATTCTTATATATATATATATATATATATATATATATATATATATATATATATATATATTTCGTAAAGGGATATATATCACACCTCGTGCTGAATCATTCGATTCCATCCCAATTGACAATAAAATAAGTAGTTAAAGATTAAATAATTGAATTTCAAGACTTAAATTAATAATGAACTTGAGATTTAATTATAATTTCGTTATTTCAGGCTACATTGTCAAACTAAGATATGATTGACATAACACAATCAGATCAATTGATATTTACTCAAAACATTAAATCGAGCAGGCGAGGTTAAAGCGTAAAAAATGATTGTAGAAGATGTTTTAATTTACAAACTGCATGCATGATATCTTAAGTCTCCTATTAATTTGAGAATAGTTAGTCTAAAGTTAATTTTAATTAATTAATTAATACAATATCAACACACAAATAAAAAATAATTTCTCTCTATACGTATCAATACTGCATAGTCACGTGACTAACTTACCATCCTATTAATTTAAAACGCTTTTAATATCTAGAGTAAGTCAATTTAGAAACAAAAATTTGATATTTTTATTTAAAATGAAAGAGTATCCTGAAAACGATCACACCCAGGCACTTGCTAAAATGAAGAACCGGAAGGCTTTATTATACAGGAGTTATGAACCAATATCCATGTCCATTGACACCACTATCATCTTTGTCAAACACACGGGGATAATTATAACAAATTAATTTTAGCATCACCAACCCCGCCCCGCCCCGCCCCGCCTCGGCCCCATCAATGAATATTAGCACAACAATCATACAACAAAAAACTCCAAAAACTTTTTATATATTCATATTAAATATAAAATTAAAAATATCTATTCATCATTATATATATATATATATATATATATATATATATATATATATATATATATATATATATATATATTTGAAACGAGAGAGAGTAGTTGTTTATAGTAAAATCAAATAAATTTATATGATTGATCGAACTCAAAAGCGGGCTGGCAATATATCGAGCCTGAGGCCCGTACGTTTCGGCCCAAAGAAATTGGTTTACTCTCACATACAAAACGCCACCTTTTCACCTAGATTGGTTAAAATAACAATATCTTGATTACCAAGTTAAGGCCTAAGCTTTTATTTTTTTGTTTTTTATTGCAAAGTTAGGGCTAAGATTTTATAATGGACCTGAGAATCCAAGAAGGGCTTGGCCCATAATATTATTTATGAACATCCTACCATGGGCCGGCCACTAGCTAGTAGCTAAGCTAACATTCTTGGTGCCAAGTGTCATTCAATCCCAAACAAAATCTATTTTTTATCCAGACAACTCCACGTGGCATATTGCTATTGACCGACATATCATCCATGCAATCTATAAGTCACAAAATCCTCCCAACCACCAGACGAAAAATCTGAGCCATCAGTCACTAGTACATATTTTTTGCTCCACCAGTAGTTGCTGGCCACCACTTGAAGCCTTTGGTCTAAACTCTAAACTAGCAAAAATGGCAGCAGCAGCATCCACCATTGTAGGCTTGGGAACTTCTTCTCTCTCATCCCCTTCTTCTCGCCTAGTTTCGGCTAAGCAAACATGCCTTATAAGTTCAGGTAATATATATATATATATATATATATATATATATATATATATATATATATATATATATAGTCCAATTAATAATTCACATTTATTAATTTTCCCTCAGTTTAATTTCTTCCCTTTTTGGTTCCAAATTTATGTATACATTTCATGTTTTTTATAGGGTTTTTGAAATCCCCGGTTACGGCAAGAAACCCTTTAAGGGTAGCACAAGCTTCAGGAGGGAGGTTTACATGGTATTAATCACTTCCGTTCGGTTGTTTGGTAACACTGTTTTTATGGACCTTTTTATTCTCTAACTTTTATTTGACTACATTTATGTGTAAAAATTGTTGACAATTAAATTCCCACAAATAAATTACAAAATTAAATAATATCCAAATTGCACATTTTTATTAATTACAAAAATTCACAAATAATTACCAATAAAAAACGAAAGTAAATTACAAAAAATCTCAAAGCAATCGTTATTTTATGAAATTATAAAAAAATACAACATATCCATTAATTTTTCTCTAAAGTCGAACTAACTAGTGAAACGGAGAGACAAAGAGTATTGTAATGACCAATGTAGTATATAGGATATATATGAACTTTAAAGAATTTAATATTACCTAATCCATATGCATTTTGACTTTTTAAAGTCAATTCGTGAATTTTTAAAACTCAAATTGATATAAGTTGATCAAGTTTTGAAAACAACAAAGTTAACAATTAGTAATACTTTATATTTAGTTTACAATTATTATATTTGTTGTATTAAAACTAAATAATTTCATATCAATTTTGAATTTTAGAATTTCGTGAATTGACTTTAAAAAATTAAAATGTATCTCTAATTCTGGAACGAAGATGTTATTTTAATTTTCAATCTAAACTTTAAATTTGTTATTAAATACTTTAAAATTTTACTCTTTATTTTTTTACCCCTGAAATATCAGTGGAGTCAATTGTCCATGTCCTTTACTTAGATCAGCCCATGTTGTTCTATTTCAAATCTATGATGTGATGTACGTAAAATTCTTATTACTGATAAATAAATAAAAAGTATGTGAGTTCTATATTTTAAATTGTGAATGAATTAATTTATCGATATTAATATTTACATAATTTGTCTTCATTAATACGTACTAGCAGCATAAATTATTCAAAAAAGAGTTGGTTCACATGATTCTTAGATGGTAGCTTAATTAAGAAAGATGGTGTACGTACGGGTTGAGGCTGATCGTTTAATTTATTTGGTTGATGGAAGCTTTGAGAGAGATTGGCTGCGTAGGGATTTCAATGTTATTGGGTTCGGATTGATCGGGTGGCTGGCACCATCAAGCATTCCAGTGATCAACGGGAACAGCTTGACAGGACTTTTCTTTTCGAGCATTGGAACTGAACTGGCTCACTTCCCCACTGGTCCTGCTCTCACTTCTCCCTTCTGGTAAGTCCGTCTGGTCTGTCGATCGAGCCATAATTTTAAAAATTAGATGACCTATTATATTATATTGGATGATGTTATGTAGGTTGTGGCTGGTTACATGGCATTTGGGGCTGTTCATCACCCTAACTTTTGGCCAAATTGGCTTCAAGGGGAGGACTGAAGATTACTTTTGAGATAGTTAATTAATTAAGATATATAGGTTCAAGTGCATGCATGAATGCCCATATATCTCTATTTTAATTTTAATCTTAATCTTAATCGTGGCCGGCTCGGCTGTGTAATTGTATGTATGTAATACTCTGTCTTCAATTTCCAAAGTTTGTATCTTAATTTCTTAACCTTTGTTGAAACAGAATTGTCTTAATTCTGATCAATTGCTTTATGGTGAGCAGTTGAGATAATTAATTAATATACCATAATATAATACTACTATCAATCTGAATATTGTTACCGCCCCAGTAAAATACTAATTAAGATGCAAGGTTAAACTACCATAGTCAAATTAATACATGGTTAAGAGGATTAATTAATTATGCAATTTTTTCTCACAATTTTTATCTTAATCTATTAATAATTAACCCCTTTCCGGTTAATTAATCCACTTCTTTCTTTATAGAAGTGAACCTCTCTCTTTCAAAGCTAAAAGAGAATAAAAATATACTTAAAAGATATGGTAATAATTTAAAAATAAAAATATTTTCTATTCTCTTCCCTTCCCTCCTTCTAAACTCTCAAATAAAGAAAAAGAAAAATATATACAATTAAAATCACGTCCATTCTTTTCTTTTTTAAAACTCACAAACATGACCGAGAAAAAATTATAATTCATTTTTATTTCTATACCTTTTAATTTTTCTCATCTCTGCAAATTGATTCACAAACGCGGCATAAGGTCGTCTTTAACATAAATAATAATGGTAATCGAATTAGCATTACAATCCAAGAACATGGCTGCCTATAAGTGTAGATGGCAGGATGATCATGCGGTGCATGTTGTGGTGGACCTAACTGTTAACTGTATCTGAATATTGTTTTATGGAAATTTCTGATTCTTTGAATACCCATATATACATATACATATACATATACATCAATCAATCAATTACAATTAATTTACATCCCCTCCATCCATATCCCTACTATTTTGATTTATTTAAAGAAATTAATAAAACTCGCACTATATATATATATATATATATATATATATATATAATATGAGAGTCAGAATATGAGCCTCACAATAAATAATAATAATAATAAAAATCCAAAAGGCTTTTAAATTATAATCATGCGAGAGAAATAGGAAATGTCAGTTTCCATAACAAAATACATGTACCCATCGATCTGTATTTGTGTCCATTTTCAGGAACAACAAAAAACCGTCCTTAGCATAGCATGTTACGCATTATGTGTTCAAATGTGTGTTTAAGTTGTGGACGTTATAGTATAAAATAAGGAACCGAATCCATAAAATACATATACACTTCTGAATTACTTATGCACTTTGAATCTATCTCAAACGAGGGTTTATTAAAAATTAACAAAAAAATAATACTATTCAAATTATAACTAATGTGCAACCTTAACATTGATAAGACTGAATGTATTCGTATACATATTTACATAAATTTATCTTTGTATATACCAATACTCAAAATTATCTTTTGCATAACTTGAAAAAGAGTAGGAAATATATTTTAAAAATAAAAAATCTTTTTTTTTGCTCGGGTTTTACAAGTTTTTGTAAAAATAAAAGAAGAAGAAGAAAAGAAAAATAAAAAAACAAATAATTAACCTAGACACCTAGTCGAAATTCTGACCGCTCATTTACAAATTACACATGCACGTCTTTGATAAAATACAAATTTACTCACGTGCATCCCACGTCTTCATCTCTCTCTCTCTCTCTGCTTTTCCTTTTTCACGAAATTAAAGAAACATAATCCCTCTCGAGTTCTCTCCTATTTCCAGTCCTTTCCTTTTCAACCAAACTTCAAGAACAAGGAAGGCTAGCTTTGACACCTCTCTCTCTCTCTCTCTCCATTTTCTTAATTTCCCTCTATATAATTTTGAAAACAAAGCCACTCTAAGCTCTAATATTCTTAAATCATACAATTATTTCTACCAGACTACAAAAGCATCAATTAAGTCTTCAACTTCCTCAATTCTTGACCTTCGACAAAGCATTAGAACTATCTCCCAAGTTCCCAAAAAGATATTCAGCCTATAACCTCAGATCCATTTGGATTCATTTCCACAATAGAGAATTATTTTTTTATAGCCAAAGCCAGCTCGCAACGCCTGACGCAACTATCGAACCTCCTTGGAATTATATATATTGTTCATCGATCCGTTTATAATTTAAAAACCCATCGTATTATAAGTTGCCAAGGATATTCGATCTTCATCTATGCCGAGGAGAAACTTGAGTGTGGAGTGAAAGATTGGAGGGGAGTGTAAGATAAGAAAGAGGGCGTGTTCTTCATCTTCTTCTCCATCACTAGTGCAGAATTATCGGTTGAAGCGGGCGATTTTGATTGGAAAGCGAGGAGGATCGAGCACGCCAGTACCAACTTGGAAGATGACCACAAGGTTGCCTTCATTGCAAAACGATAAGGGTGCTGGTAAGGGAAAAGAAGCAGGTTCGATATCAGCACGAAAACTAGCAGCTACCTTGTGGGAGATTAATGAGGTTCCTGCACATAACATGAAAGATAATTTGAAGGGGATCAGCCATAATAAGGTGGAAATAGGAAGCAAATATAAAATTGTGAAGTCATCCAAATTGGGTTCAGTGGCATTGGATCCGACCGATCTATACCATAGCCCTGTTTCAGAGGTGGGTATAACTTTATTTTTCATCGGGACTTTCTAATTTGAATAGGTATAACCTATTTGGAAAATTATGTTTTGGTTTGTCTTTAAAACTTCTACAGTCCAGATTATACGCAAGTTTTTCTATTTCCAATATATATTCTGTACGTCTTATATTTTTGCAGAACAAAGAAAAGCACAGGACAAGAAAATCAACAGATTCCCATAAAGTTCTGCTCACCGATAAGAGTTTGGGAGGACTGGATTCTTCTCTTCAGAATGCTAACTTAATAAAGGTAACAAAAGAGCAGAGGAAAGAACAGTTTTTGTATGCAGGTTTAACTACTTTCTCATATATACAGCTTTTGTAAGTTCTACTCCACATGGTCTACTATTGTCTGCTTGTTAACCTGCCTATATACATATATATATAGTCATATATAATTATGTGTATTTATATATAAATAACTGCAAGACAAGACAATGCTCCGAAAACCAAAGCGGCAGTTTGGCCAGTGGTTAGTGAACCAATTTTTTTTAATTTATTTTGATACCAATTTCTTATAATATTAAAACACACTTAGGCATATAGGACCACAACTTTATTATAGTTTGGTTTATCAAAATATTAAAAAAAATGTTCTAAAATTTTATTAATTATTAATAATACTTTTTATATATTTATTATGTCATCACTTTAATAAAGGTTCGACCATCAATAGGAACCTATGACCCACCAACTCAATAACTTTTTCGGTTTGATGATTGGTCTAGATTTGGAAACATTTTTGCGAAAGAGCTCATCCAAGCTAGTAATAAAAGGATATTTCCACATGGTCCCCTCTCGCATGAAGGTGGGACCCATTTTATTCTCATGTGAGAAGATTATATAGAAATATTAAAACTACATGAGTTTCTGTATAAAATTGACTTGACTGATCTAAGCTTGGGCTATGCAGGTTGGAACTCACCCTCACAGACCCACAATTGGAACTAAGAACCGACTGAAGGATATCAGGGAAGGCCTTACCACCTCTAAAGAGCTTCTGAAAGTTTTGGATCACATTTGGGAGTTAGACGAGCAGCGCTCAACAAGTATATCCCTTTTCTTGGCACTAAAATTTGAGCTTCATCGTGCACGTGTTAAGGTCGAGAAGTTAATTCAAGAACAAAAGTCTGAATTTAGTGAGATTGATTACCTTCTGAAGCAGTTTGCAGAAGAAAGGTCGGCTTGGAAAATTAAAGAGCGAGAAAGGATTCACAATGCCGTTAAATCCATAGCAGGGGAGCTAGAGGTTGAGAAGAGGATGAGAAGGCAAACTGAGAGACTAAACAAGAAGCTGGGTAGAGAATTGGGAATCACAAAGGCATCTCTGTTTAAAGCAGAGAAAGAGATTGAGAGTGAAAAGAGGGCAAGAGAGATATTAGAGCAAGTCTGCAATGAGTTGGCCAGAGGTATTGGAGAAGACAGAGCTGAAGTGGAAGAACTAAAGATAGAATCAGCAAAAGTTCGAGAAGAAGTGGCAAAAGAGAGAGAAATGCTTCAGTTGGCTGATGTTTTGCGAGAAGAGAGAGTTCAGATGAAGCTTTCAGAAGCTAAATATGAATTCGAGGGAAAAAATGCAGCGGTGGACAAGCTAAGAAATGAGCTTGAGATTTATTTGAGAGGCGAAATACGTGAAGAAAAAGGCAATGGTTCTTCTACCCATGATAGAATCAAAGAGCTTGAAGAATACTTGCAAAAAACACTAGTACAGTCGTGTCAACAAGGAGAGGATGGAGAAAGAAAGGATTCGGTTGATAGCGATATTCAGTCCATTGAGCTGAACATGGAAAATAATGGCAAGAGCTACGGATGGAGTTATGATTTTGGGTTGGCAGCTCAAAATTATTCAACAATAATTTCTGTATCTGACGGGCAAATGGAAAAGGATGCAACCTTTGAGAAAACTCAAAAGAAACCAATTTACTTGGAAAGACAAATTTCAGATTCCATTGAGTGGGAATTCAGCACTAAATCGAAAGAAGATTCAGATGGTTTGAATAAGGAAAGTTTTTTTGAGTTTACATCACGAGCGCGGAAAGAAGATTATGAAGATGAAATCCAGAGATACAAGCTGATTAAGGATCTAAGGGACCATATTGTTTCTGGTTCCGGATTAGCAATGTTGCAGGGTGCAGCTTAAAGGCAATGAGTTTTATTTGCTTCTACTATGTGCACTTACATATCCTAAAAGACGGTCGAATTTTCCAAGTGGCCATTATGTTTGTATAATCCAACTGCCAAATGCTAGAGAGAAATTATGTGAACAGAATTATGTATAAGATAAAGTTCAACCGTACAAAACTATTTATTTTACTTGGGCACTAATATGCTAAGAAGTATAGGAATCTGTAGTCTTCACGCTCATCTCTCTATTACAACTACCTGATACCTACACCTTCAGTTTATCACTAGCAACTAGTTTCAAACTCTTAAACTGGTAGCTTATATAACCTTCAGTTTGGCTTCTACTACCTACAATCTTGTTCTTGTTTCGTTTAGTCATTCTCATAACAATGTACATGAGAATTGGCTAAGATATTTACACCATAAAAAATGGTGGGTTCATATATCAATTATTTCATGCCAACCATAAGGGTAGTTTTTAATAATTACAACTCACATGCACTCAAATAATTGCCAGCTAGAGTTTGAAGATAATGTTGGGTTTCATAATCCATCAAGATACTTGCCAGCTGGATTACAGATGTGGCCAAAGTTTATTATTCTCCTTAATTTAGTGAATACCAACAGTTGAAATTATAACGCTGCATAAATTGTTTCTTTCACTTGTAATTTTTATTTTAGAGTTAGATGCACAATGCATCCCAAAGTTTACCCCATTTTACACATTGCAACCTATACTTCAAAACGTGACACGTTGCATTCCACACTTTTGGTGAATCGGCACATAACACCCTAGCCGAAAATCCGTTGCTAAAAGTAACGGAATTAGTGTTTAAAAGTGACGGAGTTTGCACTTTTAGCGACTGATTTTGGGCTGGGAGGTGTTATGTGTCGGTTCGTTAAAAGTGCGGGATGCAAAGTGTCACATTTTGAAGTATATGATGCAATGTGCAAAAATGAGATAAACTTGGGGGACATAATTTTATCACACCATTGTTGTACTTCCATTAACACATACAACTAAATATCAAACCTAGCCGATACCTCTTTTACATCACCAACTATACTACAACCATGAAACTAGCATACGACTGTCATCAGCAGTCAGACTCCTAATGTTGTTTCTGTAACACCAATATAAAGCAATAACAATGACACCTTAAATTTTTCCAAAATATAATTTTTTCCAAAATATTACACATACAATACAAATATTCCTCGACAAAAGTATACAGAGCACATTCAAAAAAGCTAAGCTTTATATCAGCTATAAGAAATAACGCATGTCAGTATCACTGTTAACGAAAACTAACCAGATCAATTTTCTGTCTGCATTTCAAATATCAATTCAACCATGCAAGTAAAGATTCTCCGGTACAAAGAAGGATTTACATGAACAAACACCACCACACAATTGATAAAATTTCAAGAATTCAGATTGCTTACAAATTAGCTCCCAATGATGTAAGAAGTATATAGACCACTAGATTGTTGGAGATGCAACTTAGAAACTTTAATCAGTAAAGAAACACTAATTTTTAGAATCTTTTGTTTTTGCAGATGCTGATGTGAACGTTACCGGGCTTATTGGATGGTCCCTCACAATAAGACTGAGCACTTCAGGCCTTGAATAATGCCCAACCACGTCAAAGCCAAACTTTTCCCTTGCTATCTCTCCAAGATCTATGCATTTATTCAGTCATTGTCAATTCCATTTTCCAAAAAATTAAAACAAAAAATATGTCTTTACTGGAAAAGAGAGGTAACCTTAGTTATGCAAAAATAATTCCAAGTTAACCAAAACCCTAAGAACTTGGAAGGCTAAAAAAATTTCCTAGTTAACCAAAACTCATGCAGTATTAGACTGAGTGGACATGAAGCAGACGAACAGAACATATAAAGAGGGATTGATACAATAGAAGATGTGGGCAAGGAAATGGCTGAGAGACTTGGCATATTGGAGCCTAAAGATGCAAACATAATGGCATGTTTAAGCATTGTATCCCAATTAAATCGCCATATATACCAAGGACAAGTGCTCACAAACATAGATTAGGCTGCATCAATTCCTTGCATATTCTCTAGGTATACCCCAACTCAAATTAATTGTAATGCTAGGGATCATAATCAAACCCCAATAAGTATAAAACCACGTAACGTTGTCAAAACATCCTGAAGGTATGTTACTAACATCAACGATAATTGATAGGAGTTACCAACAGTAGAAATATACAGATAAAAAATAGATTTTTCATTCTTTGAAAAACGTTTCTCATACAGTATATGCCCCAAAGATACTGGACATAATAACACTAGATATTTATTTACTCATAACTCAACTTATTGCAGCATACATTGGAAATACACATGTATTGATAACTTGGGAACTCTTAAGTAGTAAGGGCAGAGCATACCCAGGTCAGCTGAGATAAGTGCCTCCCCTTCATAATTGGGTCCTGCAAGAACAGTCCCTGATGGCGATATAATAACACTGCCACCAGCACAAACAACAGAATCTGGTGTAAGATCTTCTTCTTTGTCGGTAAAAACATACTCTGGAGGTGGTGGGTAATCTTTCCTTCGACAGAACTGGTTGGCTGATAAAACAAAACAGCCACCCTCAAGAGCTATATGGGTCATTGATGCTTGCCATACATCCCTAGCATCAGCAGTCGGTGCACAATAAATTTCAATGCCTACAAACATCGCAGATTGTGAACTAAATAACTGTTTAATGTTGTAATTCATGCCCAAAAAAAATAGGAACAATAAAACAGAATATTGAGAATTCCATATAACTTCTACACACAACCCTGCAACCCCCAACCCCCACCCCCCACGAAAAAAAAAACAAAATTACTAGATACATGAGCACACAATGTAGTCATCAACAATTGCATCAGTTGCATTACATCAAATTTTCTCTACTTTGAGAAATTTCAGAATCAGACAGTTAATACAAAAACAAAAATAGGAGGTTTCCAGTCATTAAGATTTTCATGCATAAACATGATCAGAGATGGGAAAAGACATGACTATTGAAAGATTCAATATAACCTGATCACCAAATCCCAGTTCAGACAAATATTATTATTTATAAACTATAAGAAAATCATTTATCAAGGCAACAGAACTAGTGTTACTTGAAACTTGGTTCGTTTCGGTACGTGGTACGAATACGGGTACGCTGTACACCATATAGCTAAAACGCGGTACGCTAGGGTATATTTATACAAGTTCTTGTAGTTGGGAATTCTCTAAAATCTAAATGTAATAAACCTATGTTTTAAAGAATATCTTTAGTTGAATCAAAAGTGTGGATTGTTTTATAAATATTTTACTACAAATGTAATGTTTAAGTATTTAATACTAAGTTATAATATTGATATTATTGCAATTAAAGATTAAAGAACAAAGAAATTTTTTAGTACGCTAAGTTTAGAGTATTGGTACGTAAGAGTACCCTTATGGGTACGCAATTACCAAATATCAATACGCGGTTCACTAGGTCAATGAGAATATCTGGTAACTCTGATACGAACCGTACCCAAACTAATGAGAAGTAAGAAAGGGATAAAAGGATAGAGCAGCTTACATAGAACTAAGATGGGCTTCCCCTAAATTAGGATTACTGTAGACCAAATAGAAGAAGAGTTGTCAAATTTATGTAGATTCCATCAATACTAACCTTTACCATACATTGCTGCCCTTAGAAGTGGCATTCTATTTTCCCAACAGATAACGGCACCAATTTTTCCAATTGGAGTCTCAAAAACTGGAACTGTAGTTCCATCCCCAAAGCCCCAGATGATGCGCTCCAAAGCTGTAGGCATGAGTTTCCGGTGCTTTCCAAGGTAACGACCTTGCGAATCGAAAAAAAGGACGGTACAATAGAGTGTATAACCATCTCTCTCTATTACACCCATCACTAAATATACCTTATATTTTCCAGCCATGGCTGCCAAACGATCAACTTCAGGACCTGCATTTGTCATGAGGGATATCGGAGAAACAAGAATGACATTAGTAAAGAAAGCAAGAACCATGTGCATCTAAGTTCATCATTATATATTCACAATTAATAAATTTTAAGATTCTTACAAGGGAACCTGAAATCGAACTTCATTGTGAATGTGATTAAAGCAGACCTGGAAAACTCTAGAAATTTTCAGTGGTCAAGTCAAGACCTAGGACTCAAGAGCCATGTTTGTTTGCAATGATTACAATCCCGAGACTATATTCCCATGAATTTTAATCTCAAGACTGTTAATCCTAAGATTAAATAGTCCTAATCATATGTTTGTTTTTCATGAGATAATTCATGGGATAACTTAAAATAATCTCATGTTATGTTTGTTTTGTCCAAAATTATTTAAAGGATTGGATAAAAACTTACAATTTGAACTACTATACCCTTACCACTAATAACAAAGATATCAAATTCTCATTAGTTTGAGTATAGATAGATAGGATAAGATACATTGGTCTTTTTAAACAAAGTTAAAGGTTAACTTTGTTCACAAATTTTTAATCCCAAATGATAGGGGACATGGTATTAAATAATTCCCCATTTCAAGTCATTTTATTATTCCGGGAATAATAGTCCCAAATCTATTTTTAAAAACAAACATGAGACTTGGGATTAATAATCCAATCCCAAGTGTAATTCTTGCAAACATAGCCTAGGAGTAACTTTAGGTTCACACAGCTCACTGGAACATTTTTGAAGAAATAAATTACAAAGACCTGTTTATCAATATAGCAAAAATTTATTTTTCCAGTTTGGTTCCAAGAGAAGGTATCACTACTGGAAGATGTGAAATGTACTTATATCAAACGTGTATGGATCCTACTCAGGGTCTGCACTTATGAAGGTGATATTTGACATCAAACTTACAAAAAACACTTTAAATCTGAAGACAAACTAGCTGGACAAGGATTACAACTCTCCGGACTTTCAGTTTTAGAACCATATACAAATTTTGTATAACTTGGCAACGGGAAAGTATAAATGCTTGAACTTTGAATGTAGCCATCATCATGCCATTCAGACTACATTTCTTTCTAAAAACTATAGCAAAATAGCATCAGAGATTTGTAAAAGCAATAGCATAAACGAGTTGCATGTGGCTATGTTGAAATATTAATGCATTAAAGAATTTCAGCCCTTCCACAATTTCAAATTAATTTGATTCTTCATTATTTAGGGGGAAAAAGAATTAGGCATTTAGGTGCCGCTCCAAGTGATACTAATAAACAATAGAAATAAGGACACAAGATCACTTAAACATGAGTTCACAGTTTACTCGGGTGAATGGGCTTTAACACGCGGAAAAATACATGTGCACACACACGTGATATATAAGAATAGGATTTATTGTATTTTTTAGCCACAGTCTTACAGATAACCAAAATTTAGAGCTTTTATGAAGAGAGAATGCCATTCAAATTATCAAACCTTCCCCTTCACATAGCAAGCAATTCAAATTCTGACAAAGAAACTCAAGAATTTGAGACGACATGTTGCAAAGCTCATTAGTTCGGTCACACCCGTGCCTGACTTATGAATTTCTATAAAAGAAACGACACAAGGTCTCACCAGGTACATCAATAGCTGCTGCATGATACTTCCTGAACTCCTCTTTACCCTTCGCTGTACGGCTACCAATTGTGACTCCAAAATTTGATCCACGTGGATAACCACCCACAAAAGCTTCTGGAAATACAACTAGCTGAGAACCGTATGAGGCTGCTTCAGCCAGCAATCTTTCAGCCTTATCTGAAGAAAGTCATATTCAAATATTAAAACTTGAATTTTAAGTAGGTTATTGACAGACAAATCTTAATAGAGTACATAATATTTGACCCTCACAACAAAACCATTAACTGAATCAATAACTAAAACAACACATCACATCAATTTCAAAATTTCTGCACACTTTTATACACCAACATCATCCTTCAATTTATTATTGACATGGTGGAGTAAGGGACTTGTTCCTTTAAGGTACATTCCATTTTAATGGGAGCCCACTCAATGAAAAACCGAAGATTACACTTGTTCCAATAGTTTGTAACTCAGCATCATTGCATTCATTCAGAAAGTTTCACCTAGCAGATTTACATATCAATTTTAGTATCAAACTAATAAGCAATTCACTATTTATTTATTTTTGGGGGTGGGGGTGGGGGTGGGGGGGGGGGGAGATCTGAATCCAAAAGTAGAATTTTCAATCATTTTGTTCAAAAAATAACCTTAATTATATTTCTGCATTAATGGACTTCTAAATTAGTTTTAAAATTGCAACAATGATTTGCAAAACTCGTGATAATTTTGATAAAGAATATGCTCCTGTCAAGCTGACTACGTAAAAGAGAATTAGAAGATGCAACTCGAATACCTTTCAGAATATAAAATCTTCCATTTGACAGCTTATTATGCATTTTCTCCCTTTCATAACTGAGTTTAGTTAGGGAGTATTATATTTAACAGCTTATTTTGATTTACTTATAAATTTATTTATTTATGTTAATACTGGATTTGAGAATTTTATAAGCCACCTATATACTGGGGAAAGAAAACAAGGTTTCAACTCAATTTTAAATTCAAAATTTTCATATTTTGGGACAATTAAACACTACCTAAACAATCAAATTCTATTCTATAACCAATTCAATTTCATTCTTTCCAACATTTCCCCAACAAACAAACAGAAATTGAGCAGATTAAAAAGATTGTGTAACATTGATCAGTAACATATATCTGAAAATTTTGCCTGCTGACAATGGGAAAAAATTAAAAAGTACACACTTACGACCAAAATTAAATAAAATTAAACTAGCAGACAAGGCAAGTATGATCAGACAACAAATACCTAATCAAAATTGAATCTTTACAGGTCATATGTGAAAATAATGAAAGGGGGGAAAATAAATTTTTCAGTGAAAATTGAGATTAAAAAGAAGAATTAGGGAGGTGAGTGAAGTGAACCTAGGGTAGCTGGGTTGTCATAGAAGATGGTGGAGGCTTGGACGACAGTGGCTCGGACCATAGGTGCAGACGAGTCAACACCCATGTTGACCTCGGCGAACAGGGGTGAATTGACGGGAGCTGAAATCAGCGCCATGTTTCTTGAACTTTCTTGAATTTGGAAGTCTCAGGGACTTTAAGATAAAGCAGACTACTATCTGACGGATCCGGGTTACATTGAAGTCACTTATTATCGTAAGTTCATGCCCACTATTTATGCTGACAAATAGACCTAGAGGATGATCTACGTTTCAGTACTGTATATTGGGTACGGAGTTAACTTAGTATGAACTTAGAACTTCATGTCAAATAAGAATATAAAAGGTCGAAAAAAAAGGACAATTAATCTATCTAATAAAATATAAATAATTTTAAATTTTTCCCTCACTCAATAAAATTTGGGATAAATTCCATCATCCATCTATCTAATAAAATACAAATAATTTTGAATTTTTCGCTCACTCAATAAATCATCTGGATCGTCCAAAGTTTGGGATAAATTCCACCGTCCATACAGTACAGAAGTTATTAATAAATAAATAAAAAAACCAAACAGCTACATCTTGTAGCTGTTGGTAATAGTGTTATTACTTACTTTTTTTATTATCAAAGACAACACTAAAGGCATTAAAAAAAACAAGCCACTACATCTTGTAACGTTGGTAATAGTGTTATTACTTGCATTTTTATTACTAATAGTAGTATTAATTAAATGAGAATTAAAAAGACAATTAATATTAATATTAGTAATAAAAAGGCAATTAATATTGTAATAACATTAATACTATTATTACTAATATTAATTGCCTTTTTATTACTAATACTAATATTAATTGCCTTTTTACTAATATTAGTAATTACCTTTTTTGTAAGACCCCGAATTTTTATAAAATAAAAGTATTCAATTTTTCTTATTTACTATTCAGTAAATTGTTAAATTGATAAAAGTTAAAGTTAAGGATGATATATGAAATTTTTTTCAAAATACGCAAGTGGTTATAAAATATTCAATTGTCGGGGAATATTCGTTTGGTCGTGGAATATTCTTTCTGTCGGAGAATATTCGTATGATGACGCTTGCGACCATTTGTGGACCCCATAATGTAATAAGCATCGGATGAAGAAAGCGATAAAATTAAGTTTTTATAAATAATCGGCGTAATCGTTATCAATTAACATTTGTTGAAATCGATGGTTAAAATACGATGTCTGGCGTGTTTGCACAAGAGAGCACTACGAGTTTACACGGTATTTTTGAATTATTGATCCTTATATAAGAAGACACTACTCAATAATTATTACAAAGAATTCTTCGCTCAATATTTTATTTTATTGATTCAATAATTTTGCGTTGATATTTTATATTATTGTTTTCAATAATTATCATCATCGCATAATATTTCTCATTATCGGATCAATAATTCATATTATTTGAATAATATTATTAGATAGCATTATTGGCAATGTCTAGAAAGTTCATCGAGGAGAGGTTTGGTCACCTAATTTTCGCTACCAAGAAGGAGAAATTCTTATTGGAAAGCCCTCTTTCTGAGGAACGTCCCGGTCATTATAATTGTGATTACGTAATATTATTTATGAATAATTAATTGTTGATTTATATGATAAGAAAATATTTATTTGGTGTGGATATAAATGATGGATTTATTTATGTTGTTATAAATGAAGGAATTAATGTTGAGGTATTTTATCAGTATTTTTGTCAGAATGAAGGTATTAAAAATTAAACCAGTATTTTTGAGATATATTGCGTGAGTTATAATTTTTAATCCGACCGTTGGATCGTTGTAATTTTTGGATATGTTATACATATATAAGTTAAGTATATTTCCACAAATTTTGAACCGTTAAAAATGAACTTATGATTTGTTATGAATTTTAAGAGGTGACTGATTCGAAAATTAGGTTTATAAATGATTTTGGTGGAAAATTCTAGAATTGGTGGGCCTTACTTGTGGTTGGTGAAGAAATGTGCTGAATTTTATTTCAAATGTGATGGGTGGGAATAGTAGCAGGTAAAGCTATCAGGTTGCAGGTCAAGTCTGCTAAAATTTTCCTATAAATAGAGGGCTAAGTTAAAATTGAAAATCACACCAGAAACATAAGCTTTCTCTCTTTCTCTCTCTAGATTATTGAGTGTATTTTGTGAGTATTTAGATACTTGGTGAGTTGATATTCATCAGTGCAAGTTTCCTTGACATCATATCAGATATCCAAATGAAGTCTTTCGCTTTTTGAGGTAAGGGATAGTAAGAGATTTTAAGGGTTGTTATATTTTTCAGTTTCGTAATTTTTCTGACCTTCAAAAATTCTGGAAAAATTTGAAATGATATTTTGATGAGTTTTATTGATTGTGTCCAATAATGGTGATTTTTGGATGTATAAATTAAGAGTTGTGAATTTTATGAGAAAAGACTATTTTAAAAGTAACCGCTTATAACTCCTCAAGTGGTTAACTCCAAAATTGATGAGATTTTTATTGGGAGTACATCTATATAATATCGGTGTACTCTGTGAATTTGAATTTTTGGATAAAAGTACAATTTATGATAAATGTCTAAATATTCGGCGGTTTTGGCCATATGAAAAATAGTAAATGAATTTTAAAAATTCTAAGAAAAATAAATGTTCAATATGGGACTATATTATGCTAAATCCCAGAAAATAAATATTTTTGGAACTGATTTGGTATTTTTCATGAAAATGGACTAGTTATGAATAAATGAGTTAAATATGTTATGTGAAGGAAAAAAATTGGAAAATATGATTTTATGGCTTGAGAATCATATATGTGGTATATGCAGATTTTTGATGAGGGTTTTGATTATTGGTGATGAAATCTTATAAATTTGGCATTTTATGATGATTAAATGCATTATTTAGTAAAGTGTAAACAATTAAAATAAATTGTTTATAAGTTTAAGAAATATTATTCTTTCAATATCATTATATCGAAATATTGGTATGGATTTTATTGTGGAATTTCTACCTTTTTGTGTCAGGGTTACTATTCATGAGTTACTATTCACGAGTTACTATTCATGAGTTACTATTCACGGGTACTATTCACTACAAAATTGGTTTCTTTTTCTAACCAAATTATAGTTGATTTATGAATATTACTCTAGAGATTAAAACTATATATTGATTATATTGATTTTATTATCATATATAATATTTTTATAACCACGATGTTGAAATTCTCTTTCATTTGGAGTGTAAAGATGAGTAGATTATTGGTATGATCATGACTAGGGTTCTCTTTGCCGAGAAAGTGAAAAGTTGAATTGTGGTAGTATGATCATGATCATTGAATTTATAATTGAATATCTTTAGCTTAAGTGCAAAGGTGAATTGATCAACATGGTTATAATTATTATTTATATAAATTCTGAAATGATTATATATTTCTTTGAGATATTAATATATTTGGCCTGTAATATAAATATGAACTGTTGATGAATATATTTGGCTTGTAGTGCAAATATGAACTGTTTAGGAATATCTTTGGCCTGTAGTGTAAAGATGAATTGTTGATGAATATCTTTGGCCAGTAGTGCAAAGATGAACTGTTAACAAATATCTTTGGCCCGTAGTGCAAAGATGACTTGTTGTTGAATATCTTTAGCCAGTGGTGCGAAGATGAACTGTGGATGAATATCTTTGGCCCGTAGTGCAAAGATGAATTTATTAGTATGATTATGAACAGGAACTGTGATTTGGTATAACCATGATCTTTGATGTTTCAGGTAAAGATATATGATGAAAATTATATTCGTCCTGGGTATGAAGAAGAATTTAGAATCAAAATTATGATTATGAGATATTCATATAATTGTGGAAAGGAACTGTTGATTGATGTTACAGAGATAAAACATTGTTGGTGGACTTTTAAACATGGAGAAGTTAATAGACTGTATTGTCTATTTGACTCTTCTAATGGATTGCTCGTTCACCGCAACTATGGTTGAAATTTTTATCATCTACCATATATTTCTAAATCTCGATTTGTTATTGATGAAGGCTATTGATAATTTAATTATCTTTAGTCATTATATTATTTCGAAGCTAGTTGTGTTCACCCTTTTGCTTCACAATTCCTTTCGGTGATAAAAGTGTAAATGGGTCATTGTCGGGGGCAACAAGTGAGGAATAGAGCAAGTGGTCTCTAGTTGTGGAGTTCTCCCTAAATAGTATAGACAAGTGTGTTGTATACATCTTTTAGTAGTTATATTTGGTGAATTATATAGGAGAGGCTAACCCAACGTTGGAAGGGTGTTTTGACACTATCATACAAGATGTCTAATGACATACAACCTCGTGTCATCATAAAGATGGGGTTGTGCTCATCCACTTCTTTGAGTATATTTACTGAGCACTACCTATATAATCTTGGTGTTTGTTTGAAGTATAATTTTCAATTTGAGACAAGTGGAGACAATGATAAGTCAAGGAAGACTCACCATTGGGAAGAATATGATAGTAATCTTTCGTTTTTCTTTGGGGTCTATTAATCAACCAAGGATAATTTCTGTGACCATATGATATCTATCATAACCTGTAAGCATGGCATCCCATGTATACGAAGGTTTCTTTGAGCACTTCCCAAAGATTCTAATTTCTAAAAGCAGTTTTTGACTATATATTTATGTAAGGTGTCATTGTGACGTCTATATCAAGGTTGGGATGAGAGTCACAAGTTGGTATATATATTTGTATCCAAACTCACAAGATATGTGTTGTTGTATTTTGCACGACAATTGTTGTAATAAAGTTGTAGTTGTTTTACGTACCATGTATTTGGTGACTCTCGAATGGGTTGGATAGAATGGACCTATTTTGGGGTCGCCACAAACACCGTTGGAATACCCCGGTGGTTAAAATCTGATGAATACGCGTGGTTGCACGATGAGTAGCATTACCGGTATTACACAAGATTGATGAATGATTGATCCTTACGTGAAGGCGCTTTACTCAATAATTATTAAAGTAATTCTTTATTCAATATTTTATTTTATTGATTCAATAATTCTTTGCGTTGATATTTTATATTATTGTTGTTTCAATAATTATCTTTGTCTAATATTTCTCATTATCGGATCAATATTTCATATTATTTGAATAATATTATTAGATAACATTATTGGCAATGTCTATAAAAAATCGCTTGTCGAGAGGTTTGGTCACCTAATTGCTGCGCCAAGAAGGAGAAATTCTTATTCGAAAGCCCCTCTTCCTTGGAACTACCTGGTTGTCATAATTGTGATTCGTAATATTATTTATGAATAATTAATTATTGATTTATATGATAAGGAAATATTTATTTGATGTGGATATAAATGATGGATTTATTTATGTGGTTATAAATGAAGGAATTAATGTTGAGGTATTTTATCAGTATTTTTGTCGGAATGAAGGTATTAAAAATTAAACCAGTGTTTTTGAGATATATTGCGTGAGTTATAATTTTTAATCCGACCGTTGGATCGTTGTAATTTTTGGATATGTTATGTAATAACCCGAGATTTTCTATATAAAATAATTAAGAAATTTTGCGTATAAATTTTTTATTTATTTATTTAATGACGAGAATAAGTGTCTAGTAATGTGAATGATAAATGCGAATATATTTATTACTTGGAAAATTAGAAATAATTTTGGAATTATTAATTACGACAAATTATATTTTTATGGTAATTAATTTATGCAAGCCAAAATGTTTTTTTATTAATTATTTTCCATGAAAACATGATTGGAAATAATATATGAAGTGATAATTGAAATTATATAATAAATATTTTATTATATGATTTGTTCGAGAATAATTAAGTTAACTATTTTAACTTGACATCGATGTTGTGTAAGAAAGAGAAGTCAGATATGAGATCCAAACCCTGAATTGGGATTGTGATCAAGAGATGAGAATAATAATATTATATTATTGTTATAATGATTTTCTGATTACAATAATTATGTATCGTGTAATAATGTGACGAGATAATATTGAAGAACGACCATTGATTAGGTCATAAAGACAAGATCGCGGTCGTGAAACCCTACTTATTAAACTCGATTATGAGAAATGACCGAGTAAAGGATCTGTATATATAAAGTTTCATCGTGTATAAGAATGTTTGTAATTAGAAGGAAACCCCTAATTATTGTTAGACGTTGATAATTAGACAAACCCTAATTATTATAACCCTAATCGGTTGAAGTTAGAGACTGTAACGACTGTGTTAGAACACACACAGATAATTAGAGAACCCTAATGGTCAATTAGAAACCCTAATTGATGGCGTTAAGAAACCCTAATTTTAGAACCCTAATTTTTCAATCAAAAACCTTAATTTAAAATTATTGGGGTTTAATTACGATGTTAATGTATAAATGTTTTAATTTACCAAAGGATGAAAAGTAATTGATAAATGATAAGAATTACCATCTAGTGATTAAATACTACATTTAATTGCTATGTACAAGAATGCCCATGAAATTATATGGGAAATTACCAAAATACCCTTTTAGTGTATTATTAGTTATATTATGGAATTTTAAAATCTAAAGTGATAAACCCTAATGGTTATGGCCAATGTCTAAAATGCCCTTCATGGTAGACATGAGAAGTATAAACTACCCTTGTGCATTATTAAAGGAAGAAACCAATTATTAGTGTGGAAATGACTAAATTGCCCTTTTTGGCTTATTAGTGTATTATTAGTGTATTATTGGAGGAATCTAGCAACAAATTATGGACAACATCACTACCCTACCAATTGAGCATCCAAGACTCAATTATGCTCAGATTCAATCAACCAATCTAGCATCCAAGGCATTTGAATTATTCTATAAATAGAGATTAAGTGAGGATTAAGCTCATTTGTACACTAAAATTGCCCAACTCTTCTAGCTATGCTCTCCCAACCTCTTACCAACGAAATTATCTTGCCCATAAGCTCCTAATCAAAGCCCAGCCATCACAAACAACAAATCAGAAGCATCAAAGCCAAAAAAATCAAAAATTGAAGCTAGAAAAGGTATGAAATTCCCTAATTTTGAAATTCTTCGATTCGATGTTAATTGATGAAATTGATTGTTTAAAGTAGTGTAATAGGAGTCTATTAATGTTCGGGTTGTAAAATCATGAACCCATAACATCAAAGTGCATTTAATTTGAAGATTTGAGCAAGTTGGAAAAACCGAATTATGTGATTTTTGGGCAAATGTCAAGACTTATATCTCGTGATTATTTTTTGTTTTTGTTGTTTAAAAGTTGTTAGGTGTAGCTTGTTATGTGGTCTTTAAACTCCAAAAGGAATCAGGTCTATATCTATTGTAGATCGGGATTTATAAGCGGTCAAAGTGGGTTGACCAGCATTGACCGGCTATTTTTCAAACCCAGAAAATATTCTAAGTGTCCAGAAATATTTTTTGGCAAATGTCAGGCCTTATATCTCGGTCATATTTAATGTGTTTTATGTTATAAAGGTTGATATGTGTAGCTTGTTATGTGGTATTTAACCTCCAAAAAGAATCAGGTCCATATATATTACGGATTAAGAGTTATTTAAGGTCAAAGTGGGTTGACCAAGATTGACCGAAAAATTCAGGGCGCCTGCAATTTTCTAAGTGTTAATTTTTCTGACAAGGTTTGACCATACTTTAGATGCTTGATTTATTGTTTTTATGATGATGTTAAGTGTTAGCGTTGTAGTCCTACATGTTTTCTACACACTGGAATTGATAGATCACATAAACGTTACACGATCATCAAGTTATAGAGGTCCAAATTAGGCACCTCGAACTGTTTTTTCGTGAAGAAATGACTTTGGTAGCTACTTTGATGGCTGATTTATCCCAGATCTGATGTTTGTTTAGAGGTTATGATTGTTGGATCTTATATTCTTGTATTTACTCTACAAGACCCAATTTATAGATTGTCCAAATTGATTACGATGAGAGAGTTATTCACGGTCAAAGTAGGCTACTCTTGCAGTTCGCTTTTATGAAGATCTGGGTAGGCTCAAGAACACCTATAATGACACTTCGTCGGCTACTATAGGAGCCTTTAATGACAGTTTTAATTATTTTAATTTCGATTTTAGGAAATTAATTTAAAAATTAGAAAAATTAGTTTTAATTATTAAAATACCAAATAAATTATGAAAAATTATTTTAAAGTCTGAAAAATAGTTTTTAATTATTTTGAGTATATTTCATAAATATTTAATATTTTTGAAATATAAAAGGTATTTATTTATTTAATTATAATATTAAATAAATGATTTAAAAATAGTTTTAATTCATGAAAAATCATGAAAAATTATTTTATGGTATAAGAAAATATTTTGAGTTATTTTCCATGACTTTTAATATTTTGTGATGAATTTCATTAATTAATTATATATTAATGATATTAAAGTTATTTAATGATTATATTAAATAATTTAGTTTAAAAATGATTTTAATATTATAAAAATCATTTTAAATGAAATTAAGGTATTTAAAATATTTTAAGTTATAAAATATAACTTTTAATATTTAAAGGATAATTTTATTAATAATTTAATATTAATGATATTAAGATAATATTAATGATATTTAGTTTATTTAATAATTATTATTAAATAAATAGTTTAAAATGGTTTTATTTATTTAAAAATCATTTAAAGAGGATATTAAGGATTTAAAATATTTTAAGTTATAATTAATGACTTTTAATATTTGGATGAATAGTACATTAATATTTATATATTAATGGTGATTATTTAAAATGATTTTAATTGTTTTAAAAATCATTTAAAGGGTAATATAAATATTTTAAAAATAGTTTGAGTTATTATAAATAACTTTTATATTTTGGCAATGGTTTCATTAATAGTTTAATATAAATTAATTATTAATGATAATGGAATTATTTAATGTTTAAGTCATTTAATTATGATTAGATGTTTGAAAGTGATATCAATTCAAACTAAATTTGACTTTGAGAACCTATATGAAGTCCAGGATTTGATGAAGAGCACCCATAGTAACAGTTATATCACTATAAGCCCTTTAGTTATAGATTTGAATTATTTTAAATTTTTCAATTTCTGGAAATTTCGAAAATGATTAAAAATAAAATGTTTGATATTTACAGATGTTGAGGTATAGGATAAGAGTCTTAGACTCAGTATTTACCCGATAAAGTCGCGTGATGACGTCAACAACCCGCCGTAATCTATAATAGCAAAGAAAAGGCTATTGAAGAGCATGGATGAGATATTTGAAAAATGTATAAAATATTTCAAGTATAGAATATGAACTAAAAGTATGATCACCGCGATTATGTGATGACGTGATTAGACTATGTCTTAATTGTAATAATGCATAAAGACTATGTGTTATGATATATTGTTCTAATCGAACGAATGATCCGATTATTGATAGGTTGTGATAAAGAGATAAAACCTAAGTTGAGATTTGTAATCAAAGAATCAAAAAGTATCCTACCTTTGCATTTTCTTTATGCAATGGACATGAGAAGAAGTTTGTAATTCTTTTCTATTCTGCATACAGATTATATACGCTTTGATTATCAACATGCTTAGCTCGAGATATATATTACATTTCATTGATTTCTAAATGGTTATACAAGTGTCCCCACTTGGATAATCATGGCATTTATTCACATGTTGATACACTTTTTCAATTACCCGTATACATATATGTTGAATTACATATTATTGTTGAAAGAAGATTAAAAACTTCTGGGTTTGGAACTAGGCATGTATGAACATCCCGATAATGGGAAAAATTTTTGCTTCACTGACTTGAATGACAAAAGGGTGAGCGATGAATTTCGCTTTCAAGTTATGTAGTATTGATCAATACTGGTATAATCTGGTGATCACCCTCCGTGTTCGTGTAAGTTATATGACGGTTTCATGGATGAATTTCTGCTAAACCTTTTCAAAATGAAAACCATGTTCATAGTATGTTTTTAAACCCTATTCATGGGTGGAGCCTAATTTCAAGAAATTGAAAGAGAGTTGTTATGTGAATCTTTTATCAAGATCTGATTACTTCACAACTTTTGATTAGATTTGTAGAAGTGTTATGTAAAGAGAATACTTATATTCTTTCAACTTATATATATAATTGTTATTACTTGTTGGGCACTCAAATGCTCATCCTTGCTTAAACTAAATGTTTCGAAGACACGACGATCGATTCAAGGCTCGAGTACGAACAAAGGAAAAGAAAAGCTATTCGAATGAGATTTAGTATGAGTTAATGGTTATAGTTAGTAAGACAATGGAATCTATTGTCGATATTGTAAGGAATGTATTTGAAGGTCGCGTGCAGGGAAGTAAACTTTGATGTATGTAAATTAAGTTCGAATGTATTATTATTTAGTATTATTCAGCTTAAAGAAATGGTATCGTGGAGAACCGAGTTCGGGTTTCAAGTATCCGGATTTGGGGTCGCCACAGGTTATACATATATAAGTTGAGTATATGTCCACAAATTTTGAACCGTTAAAAATAAACGTATGATTTGTTATGAATTTTAAGAGGTGACTGATTCAGAAATTAGGTTTATAAATAATTTTGGTGGAAAATTCTAGAATTGAGTGGGCCCCATTTGTGGTTGGTGAAGAAATGTGCTGAATTTTATTTCAAATGTGATGGGTGGGAATAGTAGCAGGTAAAACCATCAGGTTGTAGGTCAAGTCTGCTAAAATTTTCCTATAAATAGAGGGCTAAGTTAGAATTGAAAATCACACCAGAAACATAAGCTTTCTCTCTTTCTCTCTCTAGATTATTGAGTGTATTTTGTGAGTATTTAGATACTTGGTGAGTTGATATTCATCAATGCAAGTTTTCTTCAGCGTCATATCCGATATCTAGTCAGAAATACTGCTTTTTTTAGGTAAGGGATAGTAAGGGATGGTAAGGAATGCTATTTTCTTCGTAAAATGATATTATTTCTTTCAATATCATTATACCGAGAATATTGATATGAATATTATTGTGGAATTTCTATCTTTTTGTGTCGAGATTACTATTCACGATATCACGACTATTCACGATACATTATCTGATCTTATTCATATATACAACTTATTCATGTATATATGACATTATTTACGATACACTGAGACTATGTACGAATACGGAGTACTATTCATGAGTTACTATTCATGAGTTACTATTCACGAGTACTATTCATGACAAAAATTGGTTTCTTTTTCTGACCAAATTATCATTGATTTATGAATATTTCTCTTGAAATTAAATGCAATTGTTGATCATATTATTTTTATTATCATATATAACATTTTTTTTAACCCTGATGTTGAAATTCTCTTTCACTTGAGTGTAAAGATGGATAGATTATATGTATGATCATGACTAGGGTTCTCTTTGGCCAGTAGTGAAAAGTTAAATTATGACTGGTATGATCATAACCATTGAATTTATAATTGAATATCTTTAGCTTAGGTGCAAAGGTGAATTGATCAACATGGTTATAATTATTGTTTATATAAATTATGAAATGATTATATATTTCGTTGAGATATGAATATCTTTGGCCCGTAGTGCAAAGATGACTTATTGATGAATATCTTTGGCCCGTAGTGCAAAGATGGTCTGTTGATGAATATCTTTGGCCCGTAGTGCAAAGATGGATTAATTAGTATGATTATGAACAGGAACTGTGGTTTGGTATAACCATGATCTTTGATGTTTCAGGTAAAAACAGGTGATGAAATTATCTTCGTCCTGGTGCGAAGAGGAATTTAGAATCACAATTATGATTATGAGTTATTCATATGATTGTGGAAAGAAACTGTTGATTGATGTTACAGGGATAAAACATTGTTGGTGGACTTTTAACATGGAGAAGATAATAGACATTATGGTCTATTTGACTTTTCTAATGGATTGCTCGTTCCGCTGCAACTATGGTTGAAATTTTTATCATCTACCATATGTTCTAAAATCTCGATTTGTTATTGATGAAGGCTATTGATAATTTAATTATCTTTAGTCATGATATTCTTTATCGAGCTAGTTGGCTTCTCACCCTTTTGCTTCACAATTTCTTTTCGGTGTGATAAAAGTGTAATTGGGTCAAGCGGGGTAACAAGTGAATGTAAGCGGTGGTCTCTAGTGTGGAGTTCTCCTAAATAGTATAGACAAGTGTGTTGTATACATCTTTTAGTAGTTATATTTGGTGAATTATATAGGGAGAGGCGAACCCAACGTTGGAAGGGTGTTTTGACACTATCATACAAGATGTCTAATGACATACAACCTCGTGTCATCATAAGATGGTTGGTTTCATCCACTTCTTTGAGTATATTTACGAGCACTACCTATATAATCTTGGTGTTTGTTTGAAGTATAATTTTCAATTTGAGACAGTGGAGACAATGATAAGTCAAGAGAAGACTCACCATTGGGAAGAATATGATAGTAATCTTCTCGTTTTTCTTTGGGGTCTATTGGGTCAACCAAGGATAATTCTGTGACCATATGATATCTATCATAACCTAGAAGCATGGCCTCCCATGTACGAAGGTTTCTTTGAGCACTTCCCAAAGATTCTAATTTCTAAAACAGTTTTTGACTATATATTTATGCAAGGTGTCATTGTGACGTGCTATCCAAGGTTGGGATGAGAGTCACAGTTGGTATATATATTTGTATCCAAACTCACAGTATATGTGTTGTTGTATTTTGCACGACAATTGTTGTAATAAAGTTGTAGTTGTTTTCTGTACCATGTATTTGGCGACTCGGAATGGGTTGGATGGAATGGACCTATTTTTGGGTTGTCACATTTTTAGTAATAATATTAGTAATTGACTTTTTATTACTATTACTAATATTATTTATCTTTTTATTACTAATACTAATATTAATTGCCTTTTAAGTAATATTAGTAATTGCATTTTTCGTATTAATATTAGTAATTGCCTTTTTAGTATTAATATATTGCCTTTTTATTACTATTACTAATATTAATTGTCTTTTTATTACTATTACTAATATTATTTGCCTTCTTATTAGTAATACTAATATTAATTGCCTTTTTATTGCCAATACTAATACTAATTGCTTTTTTAATTATCATTTAATTAATATTAGTATTAGTAATTAAAAAGACAAGTAATAATACTATTACCAAACGCTACAAAATGTAGCAGTTTTTTTTCTTTTTTTTTGTAATGCCTTTAAGTAATAACATTATTACCAACAATTACAAGTTGTAGCGGTTTGTTTTTTTTAATAACTTCCGTTGTAAGAAAATTGAGAGATATAAATATAATATTGTAATATTAATTGCCTTTTTAATTCTCATTTGATTAATATTAGTATTAGTAATAAAAAAAAACAAGTAATAACACTATTACCAACAAAGTGGGACAACGGATGACACAAAAAAAAATATCACAAAGCCACTACAAGCTGTAGCAGTTGGTATATAAAAAAAATAAATTCTCTTTTTATCATTTTATTTCTCAATAACGGGCCCACGTTATAAAAAAATAAAATATTAAGACCAAACCTACAAGCTGTAGCGGTTGGTATATAAAAAAATAAATTTATTTTATATCTTTCTATCTGACCATATGGGTCTACATTAACAAGTTAATTTGACTTTTATTAAAATAAAAATCGCTAGAATGTGTTGTTTGGACCGCAACAGCTTGTAGCAGCTGTCAATATATTTTTTCTCATACGCTTTCCATTTAATTAATTTACGGCTAACAAATTAGTTATTGGAATAATGTATATAGCAATCGGTAAGACTCTTATATATATATATATATATATATATATATATATATATATATAATTCGAGAATACAATCCATATAACACCAATTCATATATTATTATTTTGTTTTATCTAATTTATTTTAATTCAACACAAATTTAACACAATCCATATAACACCAGGGCACGACTCGAATCATTTTCCCTCCAAATAAACTCCGTGAACCTCTGATTCTACCTTACCACGTCCTCACATCCATTGTACAGTCACGTGACATCCTCGCTTAATTCATCGTCATCATCCGACGTGTCTTTCCCGTCGTTAACTTCACCTGTCTGTATACTCCATACTGTATTGAATAAGTAAGTATACACAGAAAAATTGGACTGAACAAATTGATTTTGTTGTACCTGTACAATTTTGTGTTACGTGTAGAAGGACTCCTTCATATTCCATAGGTAGGACACGTTTACTAGTACTTTCCAAATTTCCATCTCCAAAGCAGTCTAGAGAGAGAAACAGAGGACTCGGAGGAGAGAGAAAGTATTCTGTTCTTTATCAACAAGCATTTCAATAGAATTTTTGTATGTATATATATATATATATATATATATATATATATCTCGAGAGAGAGATAGGGAAAGTGTTAGTTGATTCTCTTCTTTGTAAAGAAGCATTCATTGGAAGAGATTTTTGTGCGTTTGGGAATACATATTGCTGTAGGTAGAGAGATATATTATAGAGAGAAAATTAATAATTATGTCGAAGGAGATAATGGAGATACCGGCGATTGGAGGGTTTCCGGGGTTTAGATTTTCACCGACAGAGGAGGAGTTGATATTGTATTACCTGAAGAAGAAGATTGAAGGGGGGTTTGATAAATGTCTTGAAGTAATTGCGGAGATTGACATGACTCAATACGAGCCCTGGGAATTGCCAGGTATTCCATTCACCATTCACCTATATATATACTTTCTTTCTCTCTTCATGTTCCGATTTTGTTGGTAGATTTCAGTTTTTGTGCTTTTTGGTGGTGAGGATCAACTGTGGACCGTGACATGTATAAATGATATTGGCTAAGTTTCATTAAAATAGTTGTTTAGCTCTGTTTGACGGGGCGGTGTGAAATGGACTGATAATTCGTTTACTATTCAAATACCGAAATATTCATAATTTCGTTATCCGAACTACTAACCGAATTTGTCAATAACCGAATTACCAAATAAATTTTGGTATTTCAGTTAATAACCGAACCTGTGCTCCATGTTATCATTTATCAATCAAAAAAAGAAGCATACTTTCTCAAATGAAAGGAACAAATGAGGAGATATGTGACAACTTTGAAAGATATATACGATCACTCCCCGGTTTTATCCGTTTTTTGCTCACTCCTATGTGACGTGATGCGATGTGATGACATGAGAGATGAAACTCTTTAAAATTTAGAACTTTTTTTATAAAAATGCTCTCAATAAAGGCTTTTATAGAAGAAAAACAAAATTATAAAAAAATGTGATGTATGGATTTTAAATTTTCTTACACTTCTTTGACAAACTTGTATATTTTGCTCAAGGAAAAAGTGTTTATGCCGAAAGTGTAAATTCACTGTTTTTTCTAAAAGTGTTTTTTAGTTAACTGATGACCTATTAGTTAGCCTAACAATATCATGTCATATTAGATTTATGAAATGGCCCAAATCTAGCATATAAAGACATTAAGTATTCTAACTCAAAACCAATTGGCAATGGAAAAAATTAGCCCTAGTAATTATACACTTTATACTTTCTCAAGGAATTTCTTAGTGCCACGTGAATTTCTAAATCTATTTCCACGTACTGCTTTTGGATAAACAATGTCTTACTTGACAGTTTGTTACCTCCCATCTCCATTTTGTGGTGGTTGTAACTCAGTAAAATGGCTGCGGCTTTATAATCTTACATTCTTACTAGATCAGGATTCTAGACTTGAAATTTCTTTGAGCAAGAGATATTTGTCTTTGGGTTGCTAGTTCGTAAGTGACATTTCTGTTTTCCACGTATTAGATATAAAATGTCACATCTGTTGACTGTTGAGATTAATTTTAAATTAGGAAAGTTGATTTCATATTCTGATTTCACTAGACCTTGGATTTAGGCTGGAAAACAAATCCCCCCTCCCCCTTGGGTTCTCAGTTTTAATTTACATGGCTTTACAACTGTTGATAGCAATATCAATCAGTCTATTTGGTTCTCCACCTGAAGATACGAGTTTGATACTGAACACTTTGAGAGATGCTATTTCATTGGATATGGTAACTAATTAGTGATCCATATATGTGACCAGCCAAATCAATCATTCAGTCAGATAATGACTGGTTCTTCTTTTCTGCTCGTGGAAGGAAGTATCCTAGAGGCATGCAAAGTAGGAGGGCAACTGAATCTGGTTATTGGAAAGCCACAGGGAAAGAACGCAATGTAAAGTCAGGTTCAAAAATTATTGGCACAAAGAGGACTCTGGTTTTCCATAAAGGTCGTGCCCCGAAAGGGGAGAGAACAGAATGGATAATGCATGAGTATTGTATGAGCGGAACCTCTCAGGTAATCCACCTCATCATTACTGGAGAATACTGATTATTATAAAGGTACACGATGTGAACTTAACTAATTATAAACGTCATGACGAAAACCTTCTGACAAGCTGCTCTGTTGCTATAACATTCTGAATTTTCTTCCCAAATTTTCCTCGTGTGTATGTAGGATTCTATGGTCGTTTGCCGCCTTCGTAGAAACTGTGAGTTCCACTTACTTGAGAATTCGAGAAAAAAGTCTGCAGGATCAACGAGTCCATCCAATGGGGATAGTAGTACCTCTGCTTTAGCTGAAGAAGGCCTTCAACATAAGGGCGTATTTAAAGAGGGTATAGCAGCCGATGGCAGCTACAAGGACGACTGTATCAGCAGCGATAATTCTCAGTCTGTTGAGCACATTGATTCTGAATGCGAATCTGATCATAAACCAGCAAGTGAGGTTTTCAAGGATGGTTCTTCCATCCCACAAAAGGTCTACTTGTGTTTTAACTTTTTTCCCGGGTTTTGGCTAGCAAAATTTTAAGATATTTGTTGATAGGTGGGCCTTGTGGTTTTAGCTTCTTAACGATCAAATAAGAAGGAAAAAGAAAATAGTCAGTGAAAAAGAAGTAACGGGTTCTTCAAAATTGCTTTGTTTGACATGATTAGTTAGTAATTCAAGTTGCATTTTGTACTCAGTTGCATCTAGAAAACGTACCTTCTGATTGCTTTGGTATTTGAATTTCAGGGTTGTGATGGTGAAGATGATTGTTTTGCTGATATATTGAATGATGACATTGTCAAGCTTGATGAATCTTCCCTATCAACATCTACAAATCTTCTGGAACCTGTTGCCACAGAGTCCAAGGTTGAAGTACAGTTTACTCAACCAGTGCAAGGTATCAGTCCAGACATGCTACCTTCCCAGGGAACAGCAGATGGAAGAATCAAATTAAGGAGGCACAAAGAAAAAAAGTATACGGTAAAGCCATTGGAAGCATTTAAAGTTGAATATGAAATATGCTCTGGTGTGGCGGGCGTCTGTACACAGTCACCACATTCTCTGATGAACTGGCGCACCTTGATCGTGGTAATCCTTATTTTTCTGGTTTTGTTCCTGTATATGTTGACTGATTCTGGCAGATCAAAAATTTTAGTTATGCCTTCTCGTTAGAAGAATGTTACTAGAGCAGGTGACAGATCATGGAGGCAGCTGAAGTTTCAATGTATGAAATCATCACCTACTAGGGCGACGTGGTAAGTAAAGGTACTCATTTGCAAATTGTTTATACTATCATGCTTTTGACTTGGGTTCTTAGTTAATGTATAACATCCTGAAACTAAAGGCTGACCACACTTGGTTCAAGTTATTCAAGTTAACTCACTGTTTTGAGATGCTCATTTGCAAATTGTTTATACTATCATTGCTTTTGACTTGGGTTCTTAGTTAATGTATAGCTCCCTGAAACTAAAAGCTGACCACACCTGGTTCAAGTTATTCAAGTTGACTCACTGTTTTGAGTCGATTGTTGGATTAGAAGTGTTTGCGACACGTATGCTTCTAATGCTTAACTTGATATCACAAGTACACTGTTTGAGCTGAGATTATATGCATTTCTTATTCGAAACAACAAAATAAGTCCTTCTAAGTTTGATTGTAAACTTGCTCAAGATTAGTCTTAGAGCTCCAGTTGCTAGTCCATATTTAGTATGCAAGTCAAATCCCGAGTTCAAATCAAATCAAAAAAATTCAATAGTATCTTCTTGGATCATCTTAACCCAACATAGGCTCAATCTTAGCCCACTATAAGCTCAACCAAAAGGCCATGACTGAATGTATTAATGATAGCAGTTTAAGTCATTAATGAGAGCCACACAAAGCCCATAAACTTTGTGTCTCTAGCCATTGTGGTAATACCAGTAGAGGTGTAAATGAACCGAGTCGAGTTGATTATTGAGTTGCTCAAATTTGGTTCATAAAATTTATCATGTCTAATAAATTAGTTTGATTGAGGCTCTGAGTAGAACACGAGTTTGAACAGTTTGAACTTTTCGAGCGAATGTGATAAAATTACAATTTGAAAAAGTTTGAGTAATAACCCTGGTCCGAGTCCAAATCAAATCATAAAATCATAGCATATTAAGACCTAATGCACTTTCTCAATGACTGAATGTGTTGATGAATGTGGGAATAGGGTGTAATTGTTACATAGTAACTCCTCCTTTGCTAGGATGAGTCCTTGGACGGCTGGACTAGTGTCTCGAACTTTGATATTAGTATTTAGTAGCAGCATGCTACCTGTTAGTTTGTTTGTTTTTTCTTTAGTAGTTAATAGAGGCACTATATATGAGCATATTAATGTTAATTTGGTTCTTAGTTTTGAGCTTCTCTTATGCAGGCCAGAAATATCAAGATGTCTATGTTGGAGATGTATTGCAGGCTCACTCAGCAAGCATAAAGAGCTTATCTTTTTCTCTTCCTCTTTCTCTTTCTCTTTCTCTTTCTTCATGAATGTAGGCTCCTGATATTTTACTGTATATATTACTAACCTGTTGTATTTTTTATGTTTTACTGGTAGTATGATGAAAACTTAACATCTGCATCACCCTGAAACTAGTTTACATATACTAAAATATTGGATGATTTGTAACCACATACAATTAATATATACGCGCACCTGGTGGTTGCACAACAGCATGGGGAAAAAGTAGGAATTTTAAATTTTTTGAAGCATAAAATAGAAAGATACAAAAGTTTTTTTATTTTATTTTATTTATAAATATAGTAAGATAACTAAACTCAGTTATACCAAAGATACGTTAGTGGACCATGCCCGTTTTATAATGCAGATAGATTATCTATTTTAAATGCCTTATAAATTAAGTATGAACTAGTACAATATTGTAAATAATTTCATAAAATTTTATTAATGATAAATGATATGATTCAGTATATATAATTACAACTTAATGTCATATTTTATACTACGAGTATTATTTTACGTAAACTTAAAGCTATTAATTTATTATTATTATTGTCAAACTATTAATTTCTTGAAAATTTTATACTTTTAATATTTTTCTTGTCTTGAGGTATATAAAAAAAAATCGTAATGAGCTATTTTTTTTTTTTGGGGGGGGAATAGATGAAGTGAATTCTAGTTAGTACGATCATAAATATTGTTAAATATCATTTATCAAGAAATTTGTTGGTCTCATAAGTTAAATACATTTACATTTATTCTAAACTATAAAATTTTATAAATTAAATTAAAAAGTTAAAATAATACTCCATCCGAATGTTATCGACTTTTAGAAGTTAATTTAAGATATTTTCAAACTCAAAACTGGGAGATTCATTAAATATTATAAAACAATAAATCTTGCACCGGGTAGTACTTGTTAAATAGTAGTTTACATGTGTTATTATTGTATTGACTAAAATTAAAATAATATATGTCGATCTTAATGTTGAAAATATTTAAAGTTAGCTTTAAAAAATTAACAACCTATAATAATAAGATAGAATCTAATTTGAATTTGAGCGGAAAACCACAAGGACGGTTCAGATTTATTCTAATTTTCAGATTGTTGAAACAAAGAAAAAAGAAGAATTTCCTTAGGTCGTGTCTTCAGACACGAGCAATTACTAGTAATATTATATTTGAGAACAGAGTAAATAGCAAAGATTTTATTTCTAACGAATGGAAAAAAACTTTTTTAACAGATACAATAATAATATATTAAATTTTTATTTGAGCCATGTTATGTATGCCAAACTTTTCAGTTAAATTATAATTGTAATTTATATATATATATATATGGGATATGTAAAAATAAAAAAAAAATAGAAAAAAGTAACCATAGGGATATCAATTAATTACAGTACAGTGTACGGGTTACCCGATGAAGAGTGATGTTAGCGGTAAATGGTATTTTACGTGTAATTTTGATATTTTTTTATATAAACATCCGTATCGTACGTGTGATCCCAGTGATAATCTACCGTATTACAGCTTGACAACCGCCGGCAAAAAATTGACTAATAACTTTATATGCCCTAACAACATTCAGTCTAGATTTCATTCAAAATCAGCAATAGCACGCACCCCTTCTTTATCACCGTACACCAGAAATCAAAAATCAAAGAGAAGAATTTACTAATAGCTGGAAACCCGATGCTCTCTTTTATAGCCTGAATTGATTCTGTAAGTAGTGGTATCACCCTTTGCCTTGTAATAAATTTAGGAAAATGCAAAAGTAAATGTTCGGATCTCAGATTATTTGGCGTCTATGTTTCATTATTCTTGTATATTTGAAACGCAATTGAAGGCTAGCTGCTGAATTTCTTTCAGTTCCATTCATTTCTGAGCCAACAAATGGAGTATTTTAGGGTTTTTATGTTCCCTTTGCGTAGTAGTGTTGTATATGTATTTTCTAGAAATTGGGTTCTAATGCCTAATGTAAGCCGGAATTCTGTTGTCTGTTATGCTTGCTTGTGTCTAATCTTTTTTGCAGGTGTTGTGAGAGGAGCTTGTAATGATGTCAAGACCCATGTTACTTGTTTTTCTGCTGATTGTACTCATAATTACCTCTCAATTTGAATGGAAGCAGCAACTTGTGAGCGATATTGATGCCATTCCAACTATATCTCACAAACAGCAACAAATTTTTAAGAGGGAAGAAGTTGTAAAAGAGAAGGTAATGTAAATTAAGCAACTATTTTTTGTACGTACCTTACTTGATGCCTATCATGGAATTAGATTTCTTATTTAGCTTGTAGATTTTCATAATCACACATGTTAGCTGGATGTATAATTAACATAAAAATAACATATCAAGTTTTGGGCACCGTGCACTGGTATATTGCTTGCTTTAGAGTATTGGCTTAGATATAAATTACTATACTAAACTATTGTCTTTTTTCACTTGGGTGATCCACCAATCACCATTAATATTTTTCAATTAGACATGTCACGTCATAAATTGATATCAGTGCCTATGTGTAATTAAAAATTATTATTTCAAATGAATTTTTACATTTGTTGAATGTCCAAGGCTAAAAAGGTCAAACTATTATAACAACTTTATAACATTTGAACTCTTATTTCTCATCCAAGCAAACAACAATAAAAACACAGATCTAGATCCTAACCAATTATCAAATGTTAACCCAATCCTGAACGAGCAATTAAATTGTTAAAATCAAAGATGGGAGAAAATCATTTAAAATTTTCAATCAAAGTAATTTGTCTAATCTACCACAGCACCACCACCTTCCCGTGCCATAATTTTTCCTCCTCATCCTTCTTTCTCCTCTCCGTAGCATAAACCCATAACCATCATAACTAACATTACACCAACAAAAAGAAAAAATCTCACCAAAATCTATACCCAATAAATAAATACAAAAAAAAACATCACCGCCGATAAACATACAATCTATAGAAATCCATCATCGCCGCCTATAGAATCTTCATCACTGTGAAAAGCAAATGAGGATAGGAAGAATCTACTTAATATATATTGTCGCTCCCCGTCATCAGACAACTCAAATCAAGACTGTCTAAACGCATTTAATTGGCCGCGTAGTCACTTTAAAGATCTAGATAAGATTAAGTCAAAGGAAAGTCTATTTAGAGGGAAAATAAGATATTCATTTATTTTCTTTCTAGATATATATGTATGTATATATGGCAGACTAAATTTTTTTATGGTTTGCTCCCATTGTTGGTTAACCAGATGGGTGATAAAGGAGTAGAAATTTTCGGTGACAGATCTAGGAGTTTCAATCGGAGTCCCAAAAACAGAGACAAAGAGATTTTTTGATCAAAGATTGTGAGTTTCAGAATGGGTGAGAGGAGGAGAAATTTTCGGTTACAGATCTAGGAGTTTCAAACGTAGTCCCAAGAATGGATACGAAGAGATTTTCCAATTGACGATTGTGAGTTTCAAAATGGTTTCACAAATGTTGAAATTTTTGTGGTGATGGAAGGGGGTTTGTAGTTTGTTTCGGCTTTGTGGTGGTGGAATTCTTGGGATGATGATAGTGTACTACCATGAAGCTTATCTAACTATATATTTAGTCTTTATTAGTTAACTTTTGTAAGTTGATTCCTAGGTTTTCTTAATAAAAATCAGTGACATTTGATTTTAATTTGACAAAATGGCTAGCAACATTTTTAATTAATTAAATTAAGATGTTATTGATACTAATTAATAATATTTCTGACTTTTTTTAGTTAGTTAGTTGTTTTTTTACATCTTTGTCTTTGTAATTTCATATAATAGTTTAAATAAAATATAAAATGAGTTTTCTATTTAACACGTGAACATTGACTTGTCACGTGTTCAAACTATATCATCAATTTGTGATGTGGCAATTCAATTGAACCACAGTGGAAAAAATTAAAAGTTTTATCATCTGATTGAAAAAATTGAAAGGTGGATCACCGAAGTGGAAGAAGGGCAATAGTTTAGAGTAGTAATTTATATTTTAGCCTATAGTATTAGACAAGTGTTCAACATTTTATGTGGAATAAACTTTGGATGTTGAGTAAAAAGTTTCTTTTAGCATGCAAAAGCAGTATAATGGCTAGAGAAATGTTTTGTTATTATCAACTGTTTGATAGAGAGGTGATTTCATTGAAGCAGTAAGAATGGTATTGTGACTCTAAATCTCTAATTATCATGGTTTATAAACACTAGTACGTTTGAAATATTAAAATTCAATATCTAAAAGTATATATTTGTGACAAAACTTGTTTTGCCTATACTACATACTAATAAACTCCTAGTTATTGCTTACTTAAAAAATCTATTATGATTATCATCTAGCTAAAACGCCTAGATTTCCAGTAGTTTCTGAACCTAATTGCAATCAATTAGCCCATAAATAAAATATGAAATAATTTGCTAGTAAGCCATGGCTTTATGACTGCAAAAAGTGCTTCTTGAACCCCCCACCCCCCACCCCCCACCCCCCACCCCCCAAACAGGTATATTAAGGTTTTGTCTAGAACACACTTATACATGATTTTTTTTTAATGATCTCGCTTGCTATTTATGGGGTATACAGACATAAAGGTATGCTAGTTAGTTTAAAAAATTCCCATTGCATTGCTGTGGGTTTTCACTATGGGAGCTTGTAGAGGATTAGTTATTTAAGATGTCCCTCAAGATTGGTGGGCAGTGCTTTATTACTTTTTCTATATTTTCCCACTTGTATTTTTATGGAGGACTCCTTGTCCACCCGTTCTGTACGTTCTCTTTTACGTTTAATCTAATAAAACTTCTTATATCAAGGAAAAATGGAAAAGTTTTATTTATTTATTTTTTTGTGTTTTTGGTCCTGTTGAAGCTATATCAAAATCTACATTTTTTCTTCTTTTTGCTTCTCGTGGAGGTGGGGGTTTTTTGTGAAGGCTTATGTTCACCCAATATTGTCATGTTTAAGCTTTAGTTTAAGTTGGTTATGATGCAACATATTTTTGTTTGAGGTTTTTTACAAAGTATTCTGGTTGTGGGATTCTGGTGTAAAGAATAAAATATTCTAACCTCGAGCTTTATTGCTCTTGTTAATTTAGCTTCTATTCATATTGTGTGCACTCACGCCATTTGTGTAGAGGGAAAGAAGTCTAAATGTTAGATATCAACATTTTCCTTAAATTTCTACTTTTAACTTTCTCTGTGAATTTTTTTCACATTTGCCAAACCACAACTCTTGGCCAAGTATTGCGGGAAAATCTCCAAGTTATGTTTGAATATTTGCAGGTATCGTGAGTGCTCTCTTAAATACATATGCTGTAATGAAAACATAATGCTGTAATAACTCTCTATGTAGCAAATACTAGTGTGCTGTAAATTGTTGAAATTCATAGAGAACTAGGAGGCTCAGCATTTAGTAGGTCCTCAACTAATGTTCTACACTGGTACATACAAGCGCCCATGGAATTATACAAATGCATAGTAATTAATAGGGCCTAGCATTTAGTGGATTCTTCAACTATGTTCCGCACTAGTTGACATATATTCATTACTTCATCCCTAATTATCAATTTAGCATGTATACTTCCTGATCATCTAGTGATTTATACAACAGTCTTCAAAGTTGACCGTTTTTCTTATCAAGTCACTTTCAAGAAAGAGTGCTACTCTAACATGTGAACTGTGAAGTTGTCTATGTGCTAATGTAGCCAAATTGTACTATTTGTTATTTTTAGTTAAATATAATTTATGTTGAAGGACATCTATTACTTGTTGCAGATCATATTATCACAAGAGAAGAATATTCAGAGGCTTAACGAACTTGTGAGGAGTCTGCAAAAACAATTGCTGCATTGCAGGGGAAATAACGAGACCGTGAATGATACAGTAAGCTCATTGACAGAAAATGTGATCGAGCTTGAGAGGCAGAATATCCTGGAGGACTAGACAAAAGCTTAGAATGTGTCTTGATTGTTGACCAATATTTTGTGCATGTTGTATGATGATTCTTTGTCTGCCCAAGTTTCTTTAGAACTTGAGCTACGCTTGTAAGTTTCACGTAGTCTCCTGCTACTAACTGCTCACAATGTCCGAATGTCTGAATTCATTGTGCGAGAAAAAACAAAAGAAGGAAAAAAAGGGCAGTATTATGATGTCAGTGCCCTAAAATTTCCTATTAGTACTCATGATAGGTGAACACCGCTGCTAAACTAACTTCTCAGTTACTGTATGACCAGAATCATGGTAAAACATTAGATTTGGATGGTCCTGGTCCTGGTCCTGGTCCTGTGAGTGAGCACTTTAATAAGCTATACCATTAATATCTCGAACCTCATGTAATATAAATCTGTCAAGTAATTTGTTGAATGGACGAGCATAACTCATGTTGGAAACCAAGTTTATGGTAGGTAATTCCTTAGGCTTATGGTAGGTAATTCCTTAGGCTTATGGATATTAATATGAATTTGCTTGTAGAATTTAAGGTGGTTTCTGTCCGTAATTTGGTTATGAAGTCGGAAATGTCCATATATGTTCTAGAAGAATCTTGATGTTTCTGTTTGGTTTATTTTCCAACTACCTGATATGCACGCTAGTGCTTATGGTTGCAGGCAATGTTTTGAAACCCCTGACGGGCAGGTTTTCCAACCGACAGAAATCCAAGATCCGATTGACCCTGGTTTTGGGAGTGTGTTGAAAATAACAACCACCATAATACTAATTATTATTATTATTATCCTTGCATACTTGGGGAAAAAAATAGCCTAAAAAGGGATGAATTATCATTTTAAAACTTCTGGTCAAATTTCTTTCAAAAACAATCAAAGTCTAGTCTAGTCTAGATAATAATAATAATGTTTTATTATCGTATGGCAATATTTAAATAAGAAATAAAGATCATATCAAAGATGACAAATGTGTCTTTCTTCACTCAAGCGACCTCACAATATAATAAAATAACTTATAAATTTTATTATCGTATGACAATTATTAAATTAAAAATTTATTATTTTAAAAAAATACGTTCATCCTTAATTAATATTCTCTCCCTCCGTCCTAGGATAAAAGTCATGGTGAATTTTTAACGCATATTAAGAAGATGAATAAAATGACAAAATTGCCTATAATAATGTCATTAAATATGGAGAGAATTAGAATAAGAAAAGTATGAGATATTTAATGTTACGGGTATAATAAGAAAATATATGTAAAAATTTAGTTATTAAAAAAAAATGAACATTTAACATAGAACTATCCAAAATAATAATAATGACTTTTATCATGAGACGGATAATGCCTATTTATAAATTTTTGTTTTGTTGAACAGAAGAAAAAGTAATCTACAATAAATAGTTGATGTCGTGACACCATTAATTATGATTTAAAAGGGTCCGGAGGATCCAAACCCTTCTGTACTACTGTATTACCCGGATTAATAATTGCCCTATCGTCCCTTCTTCTATATTTAATTCCCGTGGGTACCTCTTTCTTTTCTACTACGACTTGTCCAAAATTTCATTGCTTTTCTAGAATCGGGCTTTTAATTCTGTAGAGAGAGAAGAGGGGCACTTTTAGCATAAATGACGATCGGTTCTGGAGGATCAAGCATCGTTGGTACGATAAGTTGTTCCATTTACACACACAACCAACAATATTCAAAAATTTCTGTCAATTCCGTGTAATTTTTCCTTTATTTTTTGGTGGTTTAATCATCTGTTTACATGATTGATTTTTTTTTATTAATAGTACATGTTGGTTTTATTTGAATTTATAATGTTGTCTTTAGGATAGGCTGAAATTATTGGTCGTCTCAGTTTAATGCATTTGTGCAATTATTTTCTTTGAAATTTCTTTGTTTGCTTGAAACCTTGTTTATTTCAATTTTGTTAACCATTTGAGGTGTAGTCTGAAACAACCCGGGTCCAATCCCGAGTCCGGAACGAATCTCGGGTCAAATTCCAAGTCCGAATCGAATCAAAAGAATGTACTATTGGTAGTAATTTATTTTCCCCTATCTTTGGATATGGGACTGGAGTGTTACAAACTCCCCCACTTAAATTTCCGACATTGTGGGATAATACCGGCTGACTTCGTGTCCCCACCTCCGGCAACCCGATCGGATGACCCGACCCGAGCTTTCGAGAGTCGGCTTTGATACCATATGAAACAACCCGGGTCCCGAGTCCGAATTGAATCAAATCCATCAAAATAAAGCCTCAAACTACTAATCCAATAGTATCTTCTTGGATCATCTTAGTCCACTACAGGCACCCAAAAGGTCTTAGTCCACTACAGGCACCCAAAAGGTCATGACTTGAAGGTACTATTGGTAGTAACTTATTTCTTTATATGCAGACAAATTTTTTCCCTATCTTTCGATGTGGGACTGGAGTGTTACATAGTGCTTCAGAATTTTAACCTGTTACTAAGGCTGGGGTGTGTTCTTGTTCTTATATTTTCTGCCCATTTTCTTTGGTTCTAGTAAAATTTGTGTTACCTCCCAGATTTCAGAAATTTGTAGTAACATGGAGAATAATGCTGTGTACACGGAATTTTGTACATATAAAAATTGGCCCATTTTTTTTCGTTAGTCAGTAATCCATACTGTGTCCTAAATCTAGAAATCTAGTATTGATATCTTTTAGATGGAATTTAAAATTATGAAAGAGAGACTATCGAAATTAAAATTTTATTTTCTCTTACTCGTGGTTCCCATCTTCTAGTTTGCAAGTCACCCTTAGCACTCCAGATCTCACCCAGTCCTCCACAAACCCATTAGCAACCAGACAGGTATCCAATATTTGTCAACACATTTTGTGTCTTGGATACCATCGAGCCCACCACTCTCCTCAATTTGATCAATTTGATGGAAAGAGTCCTTGCAATAATCTTATACATGCTCCTCATGAAACTGATTGGCCTAAATTCCAGGACTGGCATTCAAGCTCTGTTTGAAACCCCATTCCTATGAAAAGCATGGATAATCTCCATGACTAAGTCCTGGTCAACAGCGCAGCAACAACTTAAGAATGTCATCGTCTAACAATGCCGGTCCGATGATTTATCCCCTAGTTAATTAGCTTGTATTGCTTTAATCACCTATGTATATACATAAATATATCCTCCAAATGTGTCATAAAATGGCCACCTAACTCCGGGAAAGACTCCCTGATCCAAGAATAGAATGTGCAAAAATATACACTACCTATGTTCTTTTTTAAGACATCAGATAACTTCTTTTTTCTATCCAGAAGCTCAATACTTTTAAATCTGATACTACTGCTCACCTTGCAATGCTCAAACCTTGTTGAAGCAATACAGTAGAAAACAAACTGGTATTATTTTTGGTTGTGGAAAGTTGTACTTATGTTTGACTTTTTATTTTTGCTGATATCTAATATGTTTAACTAAAACGATTGGATGTGAAACTCTTCTATATGTCATGTCTAAGTTGTGAAACTTTCTCTATCATGGAAATTCAGTTCATCTGTGTTTTTGCACATCCGTCTATATCCGTAGTCCCTAGGAACTTCAGATTGCTGGAGGAACTTGAACGTGGAGAGAAGGGTATTGGAGCTGGTTCTGTCAGCTATGGAATGGATGATGCGGATGATATTTACATGCGTTCATGGACAGGTACCATAATTGGTCCTCACAATGTAAGTTGATTCTTGACCTTTTTTTCTCTTAAGTGAATTACTATGTTCACTTCTGAAATCCAATTATTTGAACTTCTTACTTTTTGATGATTTAACGTTTTGATTGCCCGTCACATGATGCATGAATTTTTCATCCATGAATGCTTACTGAATTTGCATAATAGTTTGTCTTATTAGAATATTTGACTTTGTTCTCCAAGTCACTAGGTTCAGATTTCGGAGGAGTCCAAGAAGCGTTAATGATTAAACCAGTTCAAGGTTTTTTTGCTCTGTTTCTTGTGATTTGAGACCTAAAATTTTCTTTTGCAAGTTGAAGTTAGTACTCTGGTTACTAATTACATTAGGTCAGCAGCTCAAGGTGCTATCTGGTCAATTTCAAGAAAAAGGTTCTAGTTTCTACTTGTATCAAGTCATCAAACATAGTTTTATATGATGCTGTCAAGTTATATAGTTGAGGAAGTGCGTAAGACATGGATTAAGATGCTGAGATATAAGACTGGCTTATGCCAAGGAGATAATGATGCAAGAGAACTTTCAGACATTTGATGGTGTTCTTATGTTTCCTGAAGCTAGCCTCTGAGGGAGAAATTATATTCTGTAGCAATAGGACACTTATTATGGAAGTAGTGGCACTTGTGATGCTGTCTGTTGGAGGAAAAAATATAGGCATTTGCTTTTAAAGGTGCAGAGTTTTTGGATGGAGCATTTGGTGGTTGATAATGAGTCTTTTATTGTTTAGGCTTCATGAGTTTATCTAGGGCTTGCTTTTCCATTTGTATAGTTTGTTGAGGATTTTTCGCTAAGATGTTTGTTTTATAGCGTGTTGTTGGTTGTATAATAGGGTGTGGTCTTTTTGGGCTGTTAGCCGTAGGAGGGGGATTTCTTATTGTTTTGGGTCTGTTTTCTGCGCCTGCACATCATGTATACTGATTTTGCCTTTATTGTGGCATGGCGAACAAGAATTCTAATAGTTCAAGAATTATGTTTAAATTTATATTTCGGGTCTTATGCTATTAGAATTAAATTGTGTTTACTTATTTATATTATTTCTAGTATTATGGTATAATAGGAGTCTAGGTTATTTAATTAGGTTTTAGGTTACTTGTCTTATGAGATTAGGGTTTCTCAAGTCCTATATATGTTGTGTAGTCCCAATTATTTTAGTCAAAGTTGAATTATCTTGAGAAAGCTATGTGCTTTGGCTTGTGGGCATCATGGATCCATTGTGATGTGAAACACTCTTCTTCTTCAAGCCCTTATTTTATCTGCATAAGCCCCCTTAGTATTTTTATTTTTTTGTGAATAAAAGGGTACACGTGAGAAAGAAGAAGATATAGATATAATAGTCTACATATTTTAGAATGTTTATGACCAACTATATCAAATGCATCTTCCAGAAGAACATAGCTCATAAGCAATATGCCTATTCTTGTTAGTTGATTTGTTTGTTAAGTTGTTTAATTGACTACTACTCTCCTAGAGCTACTATGGCTGATAATAATATCTGATTGTCAGTTATTTTTAGACAGTCAAAGTAATGGATCATGATAGATGCATACTTACATAGGCACAGAACTCCATGTTTAGTTTCTAGCTGTTAAGGAAAGAATACATCCAATGATATGACATGTAGTTGTTGACTCGTGGTTGTCTAAGCAGCATTCAAAAGATGTCATCAATTTTTTTCATATAGAGCCTTTTGACAACTTTAATATTGCAATTTAATTTACTTTTGTTTATATTTTTCTTCAGTCTGTACATGAAGGCCGCATTTATCAATTGAAGCTGTTCTGTGACAAAGATTATCCGGATAAACCTCCAACTGTTCGTTTCCATTCTCGCATCAACATGACTTGTGTAAATCATGAAACTGGGGTGGTAATGTCTTTCGTGTTATTCTCTTATTGATGATAATATACATTTTATCTATCATTAGTTACGGAGTATTATATTTGGTCTTGGGTGACAGATTACAGGACGGTGAGGATGGGTGTTTGTGAAGGCAACTCCAGAATCAATAACTATTAAATATTTCAGTCTATTAATTATAAGGGGCTCCAGGAACTCATAGTTCTTGGCCCTATGATTATGAAATACTTGCTCAATCTTCAAGCGACCACCAAAAAGAAGTAAAATTTTCAAATTTGTAACCTTCTTTTTCCCCAGAAAGCAAGTGTAAGCTTTGTCAGATAGTTTTAGGGGGTCAAGTCTCTCATTTAATGCACTACTACATGAGTTTGATTTAGCTGGAAACATTCTTTTCAACAAGGTATCTTGAAGTGTCTTAGGGTACCTAGCTGTTTATGTTTGGTTTATAACTAGTAAGCATTTGATGGTAACAGGTTGAATCAAACAAGTTTGGAATGTTGGCAAATTGGCAGCGGGAATTCACCATTGAACACATATTGACTCAGTTGCGAAAAGAAATGGCGGCCTCACAGAACCGAAAGCTCGTCCAACCTCCTGAAGGAACCTGTTTCTAACAGGGCAGGGCAAACAACTTAAGGAGGTACCTGTTCTGTTCTAGTGCAAGATAAACACGTTGTAGACTTGTTTCCTTGTACTCGTTGTATATAGTTCCTGCATCTTAACTTTATTTGACTTTTGGATTGGAATTTGGAATCCTTGTTGTATGGAGTTTGTTTTGCTTAAGAATTGAATTATTTAGAAAATTAAAAATAGGAATCTTTGTTCCCTGTCAAATACTAATTACCAGTGTTCAAAATTTCTTGGATAATGAAAAATGATTCTAGTTGAATAATGAAGAAGCAATAGAGAAGATGAGACTTGGTCCTCCCTAGTACTATGTTAATATCAGCCGACTACACGTGATAACAGTATGTTTTGTAAATATTACTCTGTTTCAAAATATAAAATTATTTTTGATTTTTTGAAATTAACTGAATATATTTTTAAATTTAAAATAAACATAAATTTATTTAAAAGTGAATTTTCAACCCCGTAAACATAGCAAATTAACTTATTTCCTTTCAAATTAATAGAGCGTACTCCACTTGCCTATAAACAAGTGAGTTTCTATATTCTTTTTTTAAAGATCATTTTTGTCCCTAAACAATCAGATATACAGTTTTAATTGAATTCTTTTGGTTACTAATTCACTACCTACGAAAATCACACCAATATATTTTGAACTTTTTTCTCTCAAATAAGTGTTATTTAATTTATTTACTTTCCCGTTTCAAAATATAAGAGCATTATTAATTTTTTTAAAGTCACACATTTTTAAACTCAAATAATTTTAGCAAATATGATGATGAAAAGTTTAAACTATCTAACAAGTACTACTCATTATAAAATTTAATTTTTCATAAATTTAAATGAATCATCTCAATATTTATATATATAAATGAGTTCTCGCACGAGCTAGCTTTCAAAATGGTATTTTTGTGATAAGATATAATTTGAATACGAAAATAATTCATTTTGAATCCACTAATAATTTATGTGTTGATCAAGTATTTTATAATTTATTTTTTGGATAATAGAGGAACAGAAATTATCATTCAATATATTATGCATGAAAATATTAAACTTATACTTGATTTTTAAAGTCAATAAGCAACTTGGTTCCGCCTCCCTGTTTGCATTTTGCAAGTTGCAACCGCTGAAACTGACATCAATTCTAGAGAGAGAGAGAGGCTGAGAAGTTGAACTTGGCCCATGTCCACATTACTTTTCTTCCCCTTTCTTTATCAGTCAACTATTTCATTCCACCAAACTAACGCCTTCAATAATGCATCCCCTCTTTCCAAGAAACATACATCTCCAACTTTCCATATAAATAACTCCACCTTCTATTCCAATCCCCCCATCAATTGCTTAATATTGTAATAGTAATACTTGGATCAGCTGTAGGACATTATGTCAGAATCTGAATCCATATCCAAACCAAAACCCATCATCACCCGGCAAGTTTGGTCATCTAATCTCCACTCAGAATTCGAATTAATCCAACACTTCATCGATCAATACCCTTACATTTCCATGGATACCGAGTTCCCCGGCGTTATTTACCGCCCTGCCGTTGACCCCACAAAGTCGTACCACCGTCAGCGCCGCCCATCCGATCACTACAAGCTTTTGAAATCAAACGTTGACGCTTTGAACCTCATCCAGCTCGGCCTCACCCTCTCCGACGCCTCCGGCAACCTGCCTTCTCTCGGATCCGACGGTAACCGTTGCATCTGGGAGTTCAACTTTAGCGATTTTGACGTCGAACGTGACGCGCACGCGGCTGATTCGATCGAACTCTTGAAATCGCAAGGGATGGACTTCGATCGTAACCGAGTTGACGGGATTGACTCGGCGAGATTCGCCGAGTTGCTGATGTCTTCGGGAATCGTGTGTAATGACTCAGTGAGTTGGGTGACGTTTCACAGCGCGTATGATTTCGGGTACCTGGTGAAGATTCTCACGCGCCGGGAGCTGCCGGCCGGGCTAAATGGGTTTTTGAAGGTGATGAGGGTGTTTTTCGGAAGTAAAGTTTATGATGTAAAGCATTTGATGAGGTTTTGCAAGAGCTTGTACGGTGGATTGGACCGGGTAGCCAGTTTGCTTGATGTGGACCGGGCGGTTGGGAAGTGCCACCAGGCCGGTTCAGATAGCTTGCTGACGTGGCATGCCTTTCAGAAAATGAGAGAGATCTACTTTGTAAATGATGGACCGGAGAAACATGCCGGAGTCTTGTATGGATTAGAAGCTTATTAATAAGTAGTAGTATTAACTTGTTAATAAAATTATTATTCATTATTCTTGAAAAATATACTCCCTCCCTTCCTCAGGTGGGCTCTAAAATTAAAGATACAATTGACGACATATTAAATTTAAAAATTAATATAACTCATAAAAATTTAAAATAAATAATTTTTTTACGATTAATAATTTTTTATATACGATTATAATTATTATATTAATTAAAATTAAATAAATTCAATTTTTTATATTTAAATTTAAATGTAAATGGTTATCAAATCTATGTTACATAGCATTCAACTCTATTTGGGTATTAATATGTTTCCGCTGATTAAATAAATTTAGTAATGAAGAATGAAGATGAGAGCTGAAACTGTATATCTTTTCATTGAAGTAATCTATCAGCTAGTTATTTATTTTTTAAATGAGAAGTAGTTAGACTAATTTATATTGATTTATGCCCGCGTCTTGGTGAACCATTTTTGGCTTTTACAAATTGTTGGGTGTGGTAATAAGCTTGGTATTTATTATTAGGGTCCTTTATATAAATATACAACAAATAGAAAGTAATTACAAGAAAAGTGCATCAACTAAATAATTACAAAAAGAGTGTAATTAAGACTCATATTACAAAAATAGTATAATTCACATTAATAAAGAAACCTAAAATCAAGGATAACTAATAATTCAAATTCAAATTCAAATCTTGTCTCTAACAACAATTTTAAATCCATATTTCAAAATTCAAATCAAAATGAGAAAATTAAAAATAAAAAATTATGAAGGAGCTAATGTTCATCATCCTCCTCTCTAAATCATCACCATTCTATGCGTACCGCCACAAAAATTGACTAATAATCGTGCATCACATTTAAAATAAAATTGGTAATCAAATACAATTTGAATTGGTTACTTTTGGTACTAAAAGTTTGGCAACCAATTTCATGTTGGTAAAAAAAAAAAAGAACAACTGCATATTTATAGTAAAAGGTAACCAAAACTTTATACCAATGTATTAAAACTTTTATACCAAGGTAATCAAATTTTTATACCAAGATAATCAATCTACCTTCACACTGCGGTATGTGTAAAGACCCCAACTTATTATAAATAAAATTAAATTTTCCTTTATTCATTATTCTAAATTAATAAGGGTTAATTTGATATAATTCTTTAGTTATGGGTGAAATGTGCAAAGTTTACAAAATAAGAAGTGGTTATAAAATATTCATTATTGTTTGGAGAATATTCGTTTGGTCGTGGAATATTCTTTTTGTCGAGGAATCTAAAATCTCCGCATATTTTGATCATTGGTGGGCCCCATAACGAAAACGGTTGGATGAAGGAAAGCGACAAAGATTAAGTTTTATAAATAACGACGTAAATTATTACTGAATTAACATTGTTGGGTTATCGGTGGTTAAAATACTGATGTCTGGCGTGGCACGCGAGTAGACACGGTATTGCCGCAGATATTATTGAATTATTGATCCTTACGTAGAAAGCCTTTACTTTCGATAATTATTACTGAGTAATTCTTATTGATATTATATTTTATTGATTCAATAATTGCTGCGTTGATATTTTGTATTCTTCATTGTTTGATAATTGTCATTACACAAGTATTTTCCATTATCAAATCAATAATTCATATTATTTGAATAATATTATCGAGATAACATTATTGGCAATGTCTAGAAAGTTACATCTAAGGAGAGGTTTGGTCACCTAATTCAATGCCAAGAAGAGGAGAAATCCTTATTGGAAGCCCCTCTTTCACAGGAGCGGCTTAGTTGTCGATCTTGTGATTCGTAATATTATTTTAAATAAGTATTATTGATTATTATGATAAAGAAAATATTTATTTTATCGCGGATATAGATGGAGAAAATTTTTAATGTGACAATTGTTGAAAATTAATATTTTATCTTTTTTACGATAAAATAATTCATTTAAATATATTATTTTAATAATATATTAACGGTGATATTTTATAATAAATGTGGGATATATGAGTATATGAGGAGATAGAGTATTTTGTGGCATTAAATGTTTAATATATATTTTGTGTGTTCCAGGTGGACATAATTCTTAATTGAAAATTGATTATGTAATCGTAAAATCGCCCATTTATGGATTTCGGTCAATTTCTGTTTGGAATTTGGAAAAATTTTCTTCGCAAAGTTGTAGAGAATGGAATTTCCCATGGAAAGTCGCGAGTTTTGAATTTTTCTGATAACCGAGCTATTTTCTACGAAATGTTAAAGTTTCAGAAAATAAAATGATTTTAATTTAAATTATGGGTGGGACCCACTTTTATTCTAACACATGTGGGCTGCTAATTTGGGTCAAGGATGGCTGGTGGCTGAATTAGTCTTTAGGCATGCGTAGAAATAAGTTTTGTAATAATATTAATTTATTAATTTAGTCTCCTTTGGCGTTCTAACATTTTCCTATAAATGAAATTTAAGTTAGAATTGAAAATCACACCGAAACTAAGTTTCTCTCTTTCTCTCTCTAAATTATCGAGCGTATTCTTGTGAGTATACTTTGAGTGTTGCTATATCTGGTCGGGTTTTCACAAAGACTTATCTAGAAATTCAATGAAATACGGTTATTTTGAGGTAAAGGGTATTATTTTCTTCTTAAATGATATTTTTTCTTCAATATCATTATGCCGAAGTATTGGTGAACTTTTTTATCAAATTTAGAACTTGTTGTGTCGGGATTACTATTCACGTATACTCTGACTATTCACGATATCGACCTTTATTCACGAATCGGACTATTCAATAGAAAAATAAAAATTTTCTTTTGTCCAAAATATCTATTCGGATACTAGCTTTGATTGTATCCATGTTTTGATCATTCTTGAATTTTACACCAATATGATTATTTTCAAGTATTTTTGGACATGGGTAAAACAAAAAATCACGAATCCTTAATCCTTAATCCTTGTCATTTTGTTTCTTTGGATTCGTTTCTTTAAAAATATTTTTCATCATCCTCACCCCTAAATGGTGATATAAATGAATATCTTTGGGCTGTAGTGCAAAGATGAGCGATTAAGCGATGAATATCTTTGGCTGTAGTGCGAAGATGAGCAGTGTTGAGATGAACATGACTAATTGGTGATTTAAATGAATATCTTTGGTGCGTAGTGCAAAGATGAATATTGATTGTTGTTACGAGGATAAACTATTGATGATGGACTTTTAAACCTTAGAAGGCGGTAGAATTCTTTTCTCTACGTGACTCTTCTAATGGATTGCATTTCATTGCATTTGTTGATCTAAAACTTGTTGTCTATTGTATTCTATTAGATTTTTTCCTGTTGAAGACTAACGATAATTTGTTGTATATTATCTTAGTCATAATATTCTTCTTTGGGCTAGTTGAGCTCACCCTTTTCCTTTTTGTTCCATTTTTCTTCTCGGGAGGTGAGAACATAGCGAGGATCGAGTCGGGGTATGGAGTGATGGTTCTAGGAAGATGTTTTAATTTGTCCTCACTATTTTCGTAAAATAGTGTATAAATAATTAATGAGGACTTATTTGGGTGTGTATATTGTCTAGAAGATAATATTTGTATTCAAACTCACAGTTGTATTGTCGTATTCTACACGACATCTGTATTGTCAAAGTTGTAGTTTGCTTTCTATACCATGTATTTTGGCAACTCAGAATGGGTGTTGTATACCTATTTTGGGGGCGTCACAGTATGAATTAGTTACCTTGATCTGAAAGTTTGGCAACCAACTGCACGAAGGTTTGGCTACCAACTGTATTACATGCAAAATAAATTGGAAACTTAATAAAACAGAATTAGTTACCTTGATATAAAGGTTTGGCTACCAATTGCATTATAAAAAGCACAGCTAAACAAATGCGATGGCGGAGGTAGGGGGGGGGGTGGGGGCGGTGGGAGGAGGAGGATGGGGTGGCGGGAGGGGAGGATGAGGGGTGGCGGAGGAGGAGGAGGAGGGAGGGTGGCGGAGGAGGGTGGGTGGGGGTGAGGGAGGGGGAGGGGAGGAGGAGGAGGAGGAAGGGAGGGGGAGGGGAGGAGGAGGGGGGGGGGGCAAGGTGGGTGGAGAAAGGAGGCGGAGGAAGAGGAAGGAGAGGGTGGGGTGGGGTCAACAAGGGAGGAGGGAGGGCGAGGGGGAGAAGGGAGGAGGGAGGAGGGAGGCGGGAGGCGGGAGGAATAGGAAGGGGAGGCGGAGGGTGGGGAGGGGTTGGACAGGAGGAGGCGGAGGGAGGGAGGAGAAGAAGAAAAAGGGAAACATAAATGGAGTGGGAGAAAATCGTGGGAGAGATGAGGAAAAAATTGTGGGAGAGATGGTTGAGAATTAAAACACATTCCATAATTAAAGGAATCATAAATATGTACTAATAATGAAAATAAAATTTTAAAAATATTAATTATGTAAATATTTAATGAGGGCACTTTTCTTGTAATTATATTTTTAAATGTACTATAAAATGTAATTGTTCCTTTATTATATGTATTTGTATTACAAAACTTTTCGACTCTAATTTACTTACCCTGCGGCCTGCAGAATGATATATTTTCAAGACTAGTAATAGTTTTATACATTTACATGTATAAAATAAGGCAAATTGTAATGCTTGCTTGTATGTTGCTACTTGTCCATTTTCTTAACCATATATTATATTATATACCCGCTTGCCCTTTTAACTACTACCATTGTTATTTCAGAGGATAATAATGTAATTGTAATCTCTCATCTTGTTTATTGTTTGTTTGTTAAGACTTTGCGTTCCTCCTCTCCTCCTTTCTGTCAACGGAAAAATCATAGCACGCTCCTCCTCCTCTGCTCTCTCTCCTCTTTATCCACCCTCCGCAGAGCGGAAGAACAAGTCTCTCTCTCTCTCTCTCTCCGAAGGTTAAAGGTTTCTCTCTCCGATTATATGTTTTTATATATATGGATCTGTTTATAGTTTACAGGAGGAGCTAATTATGTTTATGTATCAAGATATTCCTATATGTTTGTTTAATACTAAATGATTTGATTTAATTTGTCTAATTTTGTTTAACTGATTCACTTTCATGGAACTTTTTTTATTTTATTTAAAGAATACTGTTTTTCAATTGTCAATTGCTGCTGTAAGTTGTAAACTTGTAAAAGGAAAATCTATGGTTATTTAATTGTAAAACAAGCTTTGTCATCTGCTTTTGTAAATTTTACTTGTAAAAGACTTTTTGAATCACCTCATAATGTAAAATGATGATACCCAAAATGGTACAACTTGGCCCTTTTTTGCAAATTTGTTTTATTTGCTAAAAATTATACTAGTAGCCAAATATGTTGGGCACTAAAATTCCCAATATTAACAAAATACTACACTGTTTGGATTGGATAGGAGAGAGAAAAAGTCTATTTGTACATTCAGCAATGGCCACATGCATCAATAACAACTCACTCTTCTCTGCTACTTTGCTGAATGATGGAAAATTCATTAGTGTGTGTAAATTTGCTTCTATGGTTTCTGTCACCAACTCCAAGCCTGACTGGAGAGTCAGAGCTATCAAAGAGAAAACAGATGAAACAGAGTCTCCATCTTCCACTTCTTCTGCACAGGATGTTACAGAAAAGTTTGGCCTTGAAGCTGGTCTTTGGAAGGTACCTACATCCTTTTACTTACTTACTTACTTACGGTATGACTAGAGTGTTCAAATTGATACTATTATTTAGTTTTAATGCTGTAAACGGACTAATAATTTTGCTAACATGTGAAACAATTGTTATCCTGATTATACCTCCTGCTCCAGCTCAAATGCTCAATTAATATACTATAGACTACAAAGTTAGTTATACTCATTCAAACTCCTGAGCTTTCATTATGTTCCACCGCGAGTTAGTTTTACTAGAGTTTCAATGTTTATCCAATTTAGTGTAAACTTGTGGCTAAATTTGTTTGATTATAACCCATTATAAAGCCGACAAAATTGTCATTTATGTAGAACATATGCTTGTATAGATAAAAAAAAAACTGGTAAAGTTGGCCTTTCCCTATTTATTACTGATTAGTAGTTAACTACAGATATTCAGCTCAAAAGAGGAAGAAAATGAAAATAGCCTAGGAAAGAAATCCAAAGGTGATCAAGCAAAGGAGCTTTTGGCAAAATATGGAGGAGCATATCTTGCCACCTCCATCACTCTCTCCATAATATCCTTCTCACTCTGCTATGCACTGATTGGCGCTGGCGTTGATGTTCAAGCATTGCTACAAAAGGTAATATCCATCCGGAAACAACCTTATATCAATTGCTCAATATAGTTTTCTTTATACAAGAAATCAGCTTGGACGAGTTGATTTATATGTATGTCTTGCTTGCAGGTGGGAATTACAACAAATGAGACTGGGCAGAAAGTGGGAACTTTTGCATTGGCTTATGCTGCACATAAAGCTGCATCTCCAATAAGGTTTCCTCCTACCGTAGCTCTCACCCCCATTGTTGCTAATTGGATTGGGAAGAAAGTTAATAAAGAAAACTAACTTGTAGGAATCTCTCTTTATCAACCCTGTATATGTAATAGGATACATTGTTTTTGGTGTTATTCGAAACTTGCTGGTGCAGCTTGTTGGCCCTGATATTTCTTCAGCCAACTTGTGAATGACAAGCTTAGGACTTTTATGTATATGTTAATGCAGATACACAGCTTTAAGTAGTCCATTGCGAAGGTTTGGACTTTTTTGTGTAATTTCGTAGTAACGGCTCTATCTATACACAGTATTTCAACTCCGAAAAATATAAAATATTAATCTGTGATCCTTGGCCCATACAATTTGAACCTTCAAAAATTTAATGCTAACTAATATATCTTTTTGTTTTGGCATGGTGTGTTGAGCCAGGCTGTCAAAAAATTGACATGACAATTACCAACTACTCTCCGCCCTGAATTACTTAACCAACATTGACTTTTTAAAAGTCAATTTAAAATATTTTTAAATTTAAAATTGACATAATTTATTTAAGTTTTAAAAGTAGGTTTGGAAGGAGGGAGTAAATGATAAAAGGGGCAATACTTACAAGTGTCAAAAAGTATGGAGTTTCAAATCTACTAAACTCACTTAAAAGATGGCGGAATAATATACAAAGAGTGGAGTTAAATAGTAACTAGACCTTTTTATTCACTACTAAACAGGCATCATTTGCATATGTACAGTGAACCACCTGCTACTTCCATCTCTGGCTTGCTATTTTTTGACTAATCTCGAAGAAATTTTGCCGCCAACTCCTGGGAGCTGCAATACTTGAGGGTAGAATCAGGGGCATTCAGGATAGATAACCAAATCATTCTCATAAATTATCTCACAAATACCAAGACGGCATATCCTTAATTATGTTCAGTTGTCAACACCCATTCACCTCCTTGTAGTGTTAAGTGGCAGAAGGCATTTCCGCTGTGTGCTGGATGGTGGAGGCGTGCTGACATTAGCTATCGTATAGTCATCATTGAGTGGCTCCAACTCGTTCCATTCAACCCCAGCTATTCTTGAGTCAGGGAATTCAGTAATACTTTTGTGAAACTTATGACTAGAAGAGTGGAAAAAGAAAAAGAAACCAAGCAAAGAATGGTAGAGAGGATACATTCTGTCCTCCACATGTCGGTAATGCTAAATGTCGGCATCTGATAAAAGCCAGTAATCTGCATCACTCTGCAAAGGCCAAGATAAACACGTTTTAAGGCAGATTTTATACCTATTCCAAGAACAGCATTTAACTTGTGCTTTTGCTCTTGATAAATGATAAATAATAAATAATAAATAAATAGAAATATCTCAACTTTGAGTTGCTCTTAAAATTTGGTAGTCTAGACAATGATAACCACAAAAATTCAGAGCTTACATCAATATCTGGAACTATCTTCATGATCCCAGTCTCAAAGTCGTGAGATGCATTTGCATCTGAACATATGGTATGAGCTTCTTGTCCCTGCATTTCAGTCTCATTTTCTCTGCTTTCCGCAGTTGCCACTCCTGAATCTTGATAGTCTGGAACTGTTGATGTCGAAGGAATGGTTGGGGGTGCCTCAACATCATTAATTTCCTCAAGCTTTTCCTCAAATTGACTAGAATATACAAAAATATATAATAAGAAAAAGCAAATAACAGAAAGGGAAATGAATTTTAAAAAAAACAATATACGAAGTGAAAAAAAAGAGTTACACAGTTTTTTGTGTGTTTGGCGGGGTGTGGGGGGGAGAGGAATCAAGGCTAAAACTGGTTGCATTAGATAATCTATAATCTATAGTAACATGAAAGAAGCAGAAATACCTAACAAGATAAACATCTATGGGGCCCATCGTACTTCTCAAGACAACTCGATATCTCCTCTGAGGATAGTCAACAGCTTGCTAAACAAAGAAAATTTGTCTTTGCAGTACAGCACTGACAGAGTATTTGGAATGTTATAGACGCACAAGTTACCTCATCAGGATCTGGGACTTCTAGAGTGGTGCCATGTGGAGCTTTGATTGCTATCAGGGTTTCATTCTAGAGAGAGGGAGAGCGACGGATAACATGTTTTAGTAACAGTAGGCAAAAAAAAAGACTAATGGAATAAAAAAACTGTCTTCTCGGCAACCATGAAGCTACGAAAACAACTCTCATGAACTACTTGGGATATTACCTGGAAGCAAGGCAAGGTCTTGATATCTTCTTCAGTAACGAAAAGCCACCTAGACAGAAGGAATAACAAGAGAAAAGAATCAACTAAAATATGCACCTACAATGCATAATGCAAGTCACTTTAACTGCAGTACAGGTGAATGTCTTTGTTGAAGGTTACACAATTAAAAGCAGTTACCTCTTATTATTTTCATCTTCACTTAGGTCTCTCAACCTTTCTTGTGTTTCTCTGCAATATGGCAAAAACATAGAAGCATCAGCAAAGCAAATTAGTTAGCAAACTCATATGGTTCACTTTTCATAAACATGGACAAAACCTTATTTGTTCATCTAATCTGCGCTCCTCAATGGAAAGATTTTCAACGTCTGCCTACACAGGGATTGGGGAAAAGTATCCGTTAGAACAAATGTTGCATTATCCTAAATAATTATCCATGTTACATCTTTCTCTTCAATTTTTATAGCTGAAATATGTGGACTAAGATGGAGCACTTACTGAACATTAATTCTTGAGATACCATAGAACTCAGTTTAATATACAATGAACCCGTAAAAAAAATAGAAGAAACAAAAAGTGGGGCATCTAACATGATTATTATGGAAAAAGAAGGGTCCAATAGCATAATTAGTTGGGCTTAGTAACAGAAATCCTCCACCTTTTAGTCTACAGGTGACTGAAATTTATATGCTGCCGGTCTTCCAGTTACCTCCCTTCTCTTGTTGTGCTTGGGGCTCACACAACAGAACACTACCAAAGGCCTAAAGAATGGTATAATGACACTAAAAAAATAAATATATAAATGAATAATACGAAAACCAGGAAAGGAAATAAATATTGGAAGAACACACATTTTCCTAGATGTCACTAGCTCAAGCCATTCAAGTAAAGGAAAAGAAAACTAGTTTATACATTTTAGCATACCTGTAAGCTACCAACACTCTTATCAACATCCCCAGGCCTTGCAGCTTCAAGTCCCCTAGTTAATCAATCATTTAGTTGTCAACACTATGCGGAAGTAAAAATTAGATGGGAACACACCGGCACGCAACAAACAAAAAGAATAGAAACCGGCTTTCATCTAAATAATGGAATTTTAAAGAAGACTTTCCATACTTCCATTGGATTCTGTTCTTCAGCTTCTTTTCTATGAGACCAATTCCTTCTAGCACATTTGTTATGTCATATATACGCCTCTTTTGCACCTGTAACCGCCATAACCCTTCAATAAAAAAACTTGACAGCACAAGACTAAAAAATATACTTAATACGTACACGTGCAGTGAGGATTTTAATATATGTCAAAAGTATAATTAAAAATATAACATTTGAATATGTCAGAATAACTAAATATATAAAAATATAAAATCTAAACATGATTCAAAATGTCTTAAAATCCGTGCCGCACACTCAAAAAAGAGTTGCAAATCACGTGGGACAGAAGTAGTAGTAGTTACCTCTAATGTGTCAGCAGCTTTATTTAGATCAAGCATACCATCTTCTGCATGTTTTATCAGATTGACAAATTTCTTTGTTAATAGACCTGGAGTTATTCACAGAACGTTGTCATCAGTCTCTCTTAGTGAACATGCACTCATTTCCGAAGGTATACAACATAGAGCCAATAAAGAATAAGAAAACAAGCTCCATAGTGTTAAAAACAAGAAAAATATGAAAATAAATTCAAAAAGAGGTATATCAGCAGAGATTTATTACCTAAAGAGCTATCATAACGACAGGGACCAGCTGGAGTAAGATTGTTGGCTGAAGGGGAGCCTGCAGATTTGACAATAATAAGGAGTTACTTTTGGATGACTCGGATTTTCTGATGGTGCTCGTCATGCTCAAGATATCTCATGCAAAACATCAATTTCTAATTTGTAAAACTAAGTTAATTTAATAGGTACAATATGTCACTAGATAACAGAACTATTATTTGGGTGAAATGAAAATTCTGAACACAATGCTCACCAACATTTGGTGCAGGGTTTGGAGATCCAGTTTGATTGAACATAGCAGTCCTTGGTAATTTCTGTGCTTTCCCACCTTTTCCTGATACAGGTGTTTGAGGATGAAAATTGCCAACTCTAGAAAATACAGGATTGGGGTTCTGCTCACCATCAAGCTCAGCCCCTTCATTTTTGCGCTTTAATGGCTAGACAAACAATTTTTTATAACAAATTCCAGTAAGCAGCAAGTTCAAAGATTAAAGTGAACAATTTATGAGGATAACACAAAAGTGAAGAATAATAATATATTATAGCACGACCAAATTCACACCAAAAGATAATTTTTTTTATAAGAAAAATGAACTACACAGATGAAATAATTGAAACAGAATGAATTTCATTTCATACAATAAAGAAATCATAATGAAATGGAAAACATAAACCATCACTGAGTTTTGGTCATGGTTAATCTGCTTATGCAGAATATTTGGAGGGTTAGGCTAAACAAACCCCTAGCCTGTTTTGGACAACCTAGCCACTTAAACCTGCACACTTATGCTTGGCAATGAGCATTTTACGATTGCACCAAGTAATGGCACCCAGCTGGAAAGTATTATGTAACAATTCATAACGAGTAGACAGTACGTCAACTTGGATGGAGAATGAACAAAACTGATCAAAACTTAAGTAACTTCCATTCCACAGTTCGTTATTAAATTAAAATTTCAATAGCGAGTATCAAGAAGGCTAAATGTAGGACAGAATGGTGGTGTTGAACAATTTTTCTTAGAAATGCTTTTAGGGAGGTTAAATCTCTTCATCCAGTATCTACATCTAAAGAATGGTCGTAGACGGACAAATAACATAGCGAACTTACTGGACATGAAATCTACTGGCCACTACCAGCACCACAGTCCACTTGAAATATCAAGTATCCGATCTACCTATCAACTTAAAAAAACAATTATAAAATCTTACAGAGCCGTGCCAACATAATACTAATAAAGCACAGCTTTTGTAGAGGGCAAAACGATACAATGTAAATGTCAGCTAGAAATGTAAAAAGTTGTAGCTTCACACCCTTAATCCAAGTTAAGGATATGAGTTGCTAAATCTTAGTTGAATGGTCACTAGTGTGACATTTCAGTTACATTCAATTATGGCATAAGTACAATAGTCACCTCTTACTCTCTTAGTCTAGGTAAAGATAATTTTCAATTTCATTGACGATACTGCAATAAATTAATGAATGCCAATAAATCAGATTTAGAATATCATTATATTGATGAGTAAATATTGAATATCGAGATTTACTTCCACCAGTTGCTTTTAGTTACTTCCATTTTCAGCTAAATGTAATTATTAAGTAATAAATAAAGCCTACAAGTGCATCAAGAAATAGAATTTCCTCTTCAATGTCAAGTTGGAAATAACCAGACAGTGAACACTAATTAAATCCATACTCCCCATAAACACAAATTAAATTCATTTCAAATACCATTTTTTCCGTAAACAACATAAAAGTCAAACAAACCTTTAGCATTCCAACAAATATAAAATCGTCAAAAATCAAAGCTTCACTACGAAAGTAAGCAGATCATAATAAAATTCCCCACACACGAAAAGCAAGAGAGAGCTCTATGAGAAGACTTACAGGTGACTTGATAACAATAGCCTCAGGTTCATGAGTAAGACGACTGCCGGAAGAAAAACGGTGGTAATCTCCGAACGGAGGCTTCATCAAAATCTGCTCCGACGGTTGATTCAAAGCTCGAGAAGTCGACATACTGAATTTGTTTAATTCTAGAAATTAAAATTATGCGAGGAGAGAGATTGAGCCCTTGGTTTGGCGTTTTGGGAGAAGTATCGAAAATTGGTGAAATCTGAAGAATTGTGGAGGGAAATTGAAATTTGGATGGTCTGAGATCTGATTTGGAAGTGGGAGGAAAAGGGAAGATTAGAAAAAGCGGGAAGAGAGAGAGAACAGAAACCGAGGGAAGAAACGAAGGAATTGGTTCGGATATAGAATGTGGAGGGAAGGAAGCACGACATATCTTTAATTACCAACGGTATCTTTATTAATTATTTTTCGAAATAATTTTATTTTATCTCGTAAGATTTCACTTTAATTGTAATTTAATTTCATCATAAATAGATAAAATTGAATTTATTACTGATAATAATTTTTTTTATATATAATTATAAGTTTATAACTAAAATATCATTTAAATAGTTAGTTTTTATAATAAAAATATGTACAATTGCTATATTTTTAAAAATATGATCCAAAAAATAGTAAATAAGTAAAAATATGTGTATTAATAACTCTGCAAAAAGCATGACCCCAATTTATATTTTTTATTAACCATATATTCTTATTTTTGAGCACATTAATAAAATGAAAACTGAGAGTATATGAATAATGAAGGAGTATTAATACTATTAATTAAAAAAATATAATATGCATAGGTTCGTATGGACAACGGTTGGCGCTCTTGTGGGCCGGGTAAGGGTTGAGGCTTTACATGTGCAACCGTTAAGGATGTCTGGTAGCCCATCTAGTTATAGCCCAATAGCTTCCAAAATTACCGCCTACTCACATTTCTGATTTCTTATGTTTCTCAAAACAGATCAATGTAGTCCGTATATTAGACTGGACTAGACCTTTTTCATGGATTTGGCTCCGTTCATAATATATTTCCTCCAATTTCATCAATTATTTAATTTTAATAATGTTATTAATAATAATCAAAATATGTTAATAAATAGTTTATGATATTAAAATCAATTCTAAAAAAATTAGAGTCATAAAAAGTATTTTCACCGTTAAAAGTCAAAGAATTTTTATCCATTAAAATTTTGATGAAAAATTCACGTTTGTTAAATGGTAAAAATGTGTCAGATTACTTTTATTTTTGGAACAATTATGTTATTCAATATAATAAATTAATTAATCAATAATGATTTTAATTATGCTATTTATAATTATAAAAAATATGATGCATTAAATAGAATTAAAGAGAATGTGTAATACAAGTTATCCAAATCCCTTTTTCATGTTTCCAATTTTATAAGTTTGTCATTTTCCATATAAAACTATTTTGGCTTTAAAATTATTTCATTTGTTGCGGTATCCTCTAAAGCTTATTTCAACAATTTCGTTTAGAAAAGTTATTATCTCATGGGATTTTGTTATATACTGAATTGGTGATTTTTTTTTGTTAATATTTTAATTTTTCCTCGACAACTATTAAATTTTATGTTTTACGTAAAAGGTTTTTGTTGAATTATAATTGTGACGTATGTGCATATATAAGATATGTATGAATTAAAATAAATCTCATTTTAATTTATTGTATTTTATTACATACACTTTCGCATTGATCGTAATCTAATTTCGTCAAATATTTGTCCACATGCAATTTTCTTTAAATTTCAAGCTCTCCAAATGAATATGTATTTTTCTACTTCTTAGTTTATTATAGAGAATTAATATTTTTTAAAATAAAAATTGATATTCTTCAAAATTCCTCTCATATGAGTGTGAAATTTATTTATTATTTATATAAGAGAAATTTTGTGAAACTGATTGTAATTTTTTTATAAACTGTAATTTACATTCAAAAAGTATATTTAAAATATTTATTTGATTTTATTTCACCAAAAGAAACAAAACTTGTACTAATAATTGCAAATTTTGTGACAAAATTGAACAAAATTCTTTCTAAAAATGTAAGGGTCCTATTATATATTGTCATAAAATTACGTTAAATTATAATTACAGAACTTATAAATACATAAAATTAATAAAAATTATAAAAAAACTTTAATTATTATTATTATTATTATTATTATTATTATTATTATTATATATATATTAAATATTAAAACTCACACTCAGAAAATGGGTTAAATACACTTTTCTCATTCTACTAAGGTTCAGTTTATAAATGCATCACTGAAGTGAATTTTTTTACAATCGACTCATTAAACTACAAAAATTTATCAAATCGTTATAAATTCCGTTAAATGAGTTGACTTTTAACAAAAACTTGTGGCATCAGATATGACCTACACCACTTCTAATGACACATCATTTACTTCACGTGAGTTAGTCCTAGTTATGGCCACGATGAAAAGTCAGTAGTTAAAACCAATTTGGTTGACTAAAGGCCAGACAAACACTGGGGGGAAAAAGTGCACGAAAGAAAGGAGGGGGAACAATTCATGCGCGAACTTCTCATCTCGCTGGCAAATCTTATGTGAGACCCCAGATTTTATGAATAAAGATTTAATTTTCTCGAAATATTTTTTTTGAATATTATGGTGTGGATTTGAGATAGTGTTATAGTTGTGGATAGTATTTATAAATTTTGAAAAGTATGCAAGTTGTTATATAATATTCGATTGGTCGGGAAATATTCTTTTTGTCGGGAATATCATCAGACGACGATACAATCATTGGTGGACCCCTAACGGAATTATTGTCGGATTGAGAAAGCGACAAAAATATTTTATAAAAATAACGGCGGAAGTTTTACTGATTATCTTGTTGAACTACTCGGTAAGAAAAAAAAGAACGATGTCTGGCGTGGTTGCGTAGTATAATACACGGTATTGATTATTGATGCTTACGTGATAAGTCACTTAGTTTTGTTTTATTAGTATTATTAATGTAATAAAAGCAGAAAAGTTTTTATATAAAACATAATACTTTTATAAAGTTATTCGTTTTATTAGACTAATAGAAAAATCTTTTTATATAAAAATGAATACTTTTATAAAATTATCTATTTTATTAGACAATAATTAGAATATATTATATTTTATTACGCATAGTGCTCGTATAGTGTTTCAGATAGTAAAATCTTTTTATATAAAATAAAATACTTTTATAAAGTTATTCGTTTTATTAAATTATAAATAAAATATATTATATTTTATTGTAAACCAATCTGAATCAGTCTGTTTAAAGTAAATCAAATTGGAATAGTTCATGAATTAATTCTTATGCAGTCCATTCTTCATATAATAAGCTCATTCCTTCATTATTTCTTACGAATTCCTTTGAAACTCTAGAGAGAGAAACTATAGAGAGAGTTCTTCTTCATAATCTTGGCGTATTTCTTTAGAATTTAAGAAAGCTTTGGCGTAGTACAAGTTTTCTTCGAGTATATCCTCGCCTCTACAAGTCGGAATACTCTTCTTTACGGTAAGAGATATTATTTGTTGTACTCGTAAAGGGTATTCTTTCTTTCTTATTCGTGAAGAGAACTTACGTTATTCCATTCTTTATTATTCTCATTGGAATAACTTGTATCACGCGGATACCCTATACTTGGTGAAATTCTTACATTATTAGATTCTTTATTATTACATTGGAATATCACCGCCGATTGTGTATTATGCACGACTGGTTCCATTATTTATTATTCGTTGGAATATCACATGCAGGCTTTCGCGTGTCACCGGTTCCATTATTTATTATTCATTTGGAATATACATGTTCGTGCGTTCTTACGCATGACATAGTTCCGATTATTTATTATTACATTGGAATAACACATGCTGTCTTGATCTATCGCACGCTCGGTGATTTCTTTTGTTATTCCATTCTTTATTATACTCGGTTGGTTAAAGTTTTGACTTTATACTCCATGAAATTAGTGGAATATTATTGATATTTCAAGGCTTCATCTAGTATCTTTTCATGGAAATATTCTTACGAGCATTCTTGAATTTTACTTCACAAAGCAGTATCATGTTGACAATTTGGACGTTATTGGTTCCTGAATAAATTAATTCTTGAACTTATTTTATTGAATTATTATGTCATTGTCATCATCCTCATGTTTATATTATGTTGAAAGTCATCTGTGGCCTGTAGTGCATAGATGGACTTGGTATGATTATGACCAGGGATTATTTCGGTATAATCATGACCGTAATGTTACAAATGATGTGGAAAAAATCCTCATTGGCCCGTAATGCATTGATGGACAGTTTTTGGTATGATTATGGCTATGGATTCTCTTCGGCCAAGGGTGCAAATATGAATTGTTTTATGGTATGATCAGGACAGTTGATGAAAACATGATTATCTTTGGCCCATAGTGCATGGATAATTCGTGGTCGTGATACTAAAGAATATCCTTGGCCTGTAGTGCAGGGATGATTTGATAATGTGGATTATTTATTAAAGTCGAGTCTCAAATGATAAAAGTGATGAAAAACCTTTTAAATCATAGAAGATAGTAGATTTTATTCTCTACTTGACTCTTCAATGAATTGCTTATTCATTGCAGATTAAACTTGATGGTTGTTATATTGTATCGGTTTAACATTGTTGAAGGCTAACGATAATTTATTACGCATTATCTTAGTCATAATATTTCTTCTTGGGCTAGTTGAGCTCACCCTTTTGCTTTCATTGTTCTCTTCGTGAAATGAGAGCGTAGCGAGGGACTAGTCGGGAACGAGTGATGGTCCTAGATGGTGCATTAGTAGTCCTCACTATACGTGAAATAGTATGATAATAAATGTAATGAGGACTCCATTGAGTTTGTATATTGTCTAGATGACAATATTTGTATTAAAACTCACAGCATATGTTTAGTCGTATTTTACACGACTGTTGTATAATTAAGTTGTATTTGAATTTTGTACCATATATTTGGCGACTCAAGATGGGTGATGTATACGTAATTTGGGGGTGTCACATCTTAGTCTTTGATGTGAATCTTGTTATTGTATACGAATTTACTAGTGCGAATCTTCTGTGAGGTATGCTATATTTCTTTAATTTAGGGTTTGTGCACATGGGTTGGTTGGGAATAGGTATCATTAAGTTAGGGGTTTTAATATGTTGTAATTGTGTTATTTTTCTTTATGTTTTATCCATCTTTCTTGACTTTATATATCCGATATGTCGATCATGGATTGATTTTTGTCATTGTTGTCTTCTTCGGTCCCCCAAGTTCTGTAAATAATATTTTTTTAATTTATTTTTTAATTTTTTTTCGTTTTCACAGAATGAGCAGGATTTGTCAATTGCATGTTCACTATGGGAGCAAATTTGTTCATCAGCCTAAAAATGAGTACAAGGGAGGTAAGGTTAAAATTTATCCCCGTGTTGATGTTGATTTCATCTGCATGTCTGCAATTAACTCATTTGGTGAAGATTTAGATTATGACAGTAATGTTAAGGTTTATTTTAAGAATAATGGTCAAACTAATGAAAGTGGTTATAAATGGAGCATGAGGATGCCAATATTAGAGACATGGTAAAAGTGTGTCTTCCTTTTGGTGTGATTGAATTTTTTGCTGATCATGTATTTATGAATGAAGAATGAGTTGTGATTGAACCACCTGATGTGGATGAACAAGTTGTAACTACTACAACTCAACCCCCCAATACAGAAGATAATAACAAAGGGAGTACTAGTGCAAATGCTAATATACAGATGTCAAATAGGACTAAGAAAGGGCAGGTATGAATAGTAAAATCAATCAGAAAGAGAGTAAAAATACTAAGAGGAGTAAGAAGGAGACTATGAATAAACATAGGAGTAAGAGTAATAGAATTAAAATGAATTAGAAATCAAATAAAAAAGTGATGATACACCAATTGTGATTAGGGACTCAGATAGTAGTGATGCGCAAAGTGATAGTGAAATATTAAGTAGTGATGAAGAATTATCAGAGGCTAGGAGGAGGTTCAGGGAGTTCAAAGCAAAGATGGCTAGAGTTGAAACAGAGGCAGATGATGAAACTAACTTTGTTGATGGGATGCATGTGATGGTAATACTAAGGGTGTTGAGGGTGATGTAGATGAGGGTGATATTGAGGGGGCATGTCAAGGTGAGGAGGCTGAAGAAACTGGGAATGAGGGAGATGATAAAGGGGCAGAAGTTAGTTAGGCTGAGGGTGATAAAGGTGCAGAAGGTGGTGAGGCTAAGGGTGATAAGTTAGTAAATGAGTTTATGAAAGAGGTTATAGAAATAGTGAGGGAAATAATTTTAGTGACTCTGCTAATAATAGTGGTTGGCATAATGTGTGACGCCCCCAAAATAGGTATACAACACCCATTCTGAGTCGCCAAATACATGGTACAGAAAGCAAACTACAACTTCAATAATACAATTGTCGTGCAAAATCGACAACACATCATTATGTGAGTTTAAATACAAATATTGTCTTCTAGACAATATCCACACTCAAATAAGTCCTCATTATAATTATTCAAACACTATTTTACAGAAATAGTGAGGACTGCTAAAACATCTTTCTAGAACCATCACTCCGTACCCCGACTAGTTCCTGCTATGTTCTCACCTCCTGAGAAAAATAGAACAAAAAGGAAAAGGGTGAACTCAACTAGCTCAGTAAAGAATATTATGACTAAGATAATATACAACAAATTATCGTTAGTCTTCAACAGGGAAAAATCTGATAAAATATAATAGACAACAAGTTTTAGATCAACAACTGTAGCGGAAACAACAATCCATTAGAAGAGTCAAGTAGAGAATGAGTTCTACTATCTTCTAAGATTTAAAAGTCCATCATCAATTTTATCCATGTAACAACAATCAATATACATCTTTAATCAATATTCATCTTTGCACTACAGGCCAAAGATATTCATCAGTTAATCATTCATCTTGGCACTACAGGCCAAAGATATTCAGTAATATCATCATTTAGGACTGAGAATGATGAAAAATATTTTAAAGAAAATGAATCCAGTGAGACAGAAGAACAAATAGTAAGGATTCGTATAACAGTTTATCCAAGATCAATAATACTCCATAATAACTAATTTTGAAGCAAAATTCAAGAATAAAGATCAAAACATGGATACAATTAAAAATAGTAACCATAATAGACATCTTGGACAAAAAGAAGAAAATTTTATTTTTCGTTGAATAGTGCTGTATTCGTGAATAGTGCCATATACGTGAATAGTGCCGTATACGTGAATAGTAACCCAGACACAAAAAGTTTTAAATTTGATAAAAAGTTCATACCAACATTTCAGTATAATGATATTGAAGAAAATATCATTTTAAGAAGAATATAACACCCCTTACCTCAAAATATCAGTACTTCTGATCGGAATATCGGTATATAAGGTGAAGGAAACTTGACTGATGAATAGAAACTCACAAAGTATCTAAATACTCACAAAATACACTCAATAATCTAGAGAGAGAAAGAGAGAAAGCTTATGTTTCTGGTGTGATTTTCAATTCTAACTTAGCCCTCTATTTATAGGAAAATGTTAGCAGACTTGACCTGCAACCTGATGGCTTTACCTGCTACTATTCCCACCCACCACATTTGAAATAAAATTCAGCACATTTCTTCACCAACCACAAGTGGGGCCCACTCAATTCTAGAATTTTCCACCAAAATACTAAATTCGGATACTTTCACAATTTGTGAACCAGACACCTCTTAAAATTCATAACAAATCATAAGTTCATTTTTAACGGTTCAAAATTTGTGGACATATACTCAACTTATATATGTATAACATATCCAAAAATTACAACGATCCAACGGTCGGATTAAAAATTATAACTCACGCAATATATCTCAAAAACACTGGTTTAATTTTTAATACCTTCATTCCGATAAAAATACTGATAAAATACCTCAACATTAATTCCTTTATTTATAACCACATAAATAAATCCATCATTTATATCCACATCAAATAAATATTTCCTTATCAAATAAATCAATAATTAATTATTCACAAATAATATTACAGAATCACAATAATGACAACCAGGCCGTTCCCAGGAAAGAGGGGGCTTTTCAATAAGAATTTCTCCTTACTGGCGCGTAATTAGGTGACCAAACCACTCATTGACAGAACTTTCTAGACATTGCCAATAATGCTATCTAATAATATTATTCAAATAATATGAATTATTGATCTGATAATGGAAAATATTGTGCAGTGACAATTATTGAAACAACAATAATATAAAATATCAACGCAACAATTATTGAATCAATAAAATAAAATATTGAGCAGTAACTACTGTAACAATTATTGAGTAGTGCCTTCTTACGTAAAGATCAATATTCATCAATACTGTACATCCACGCGTATTACTGTATTTTAACCACCGGGTATTCCAACAGTGTTAACGGTAACAAATACGCCGTTATTTATAAAAACTCAAACTTGTCATTTTCTTCATCCGACAATTATTCTGTTATGGGGCCCACAAATGACTTCGTCGTCGTACGAATATTCCTCGACAACAAATATATTCCATGACCAAATGAATATTCCCGGACAACAATGATTATTTTATAACCACTTCCATATTTTGCAAAATTTGCACATTTCACCCATAACCAGAGAATTATATCAAATTAATACCTTATTATTCAAAATAATAATTAGAGGAAATTCGATTTTATTTATAATAAGTTGGGGTCTTACATAATGAGTATGAGGACAGAGATGTATTAAGGTCCCCCTCAAAGAGCAGTGAAGATGAGAACCTTGGGTTTGTGGGTTCCCTTGTAAAAAAGAAAAAGCATGTACATTGTGATGCTTAACAAAGAGAAAGTACATAACGTTTATACACTATCATATTTTTACCAATTTTAATGAATTCAAGACTGCCATTAGAGACTATTCAATTGTTAATGGCAGGAAGTTGTGGTACAAGGTAAACGACAAGAACATAGTGCATGCTAGGTGTGATAAGGGCTACCTTAGAAACTGTGGGCTAGTTATATTCAAGGGACTGAGAATGTGCAAATAAAGTCAATACTGGACACACATAATTGTGTCTACAGTTTTAAAAATAAGTTGGCAAACACCAAGTTTTTGACAGAGTTTTATGGAGATATGATAAGGAAAAATCCCAACTGGAGGTTGAAAGACATGCAAGAAGAGATTAAAATCAAGTAGAAATTGGATGTAACACTTGGGTAGTGTATGAGGGTCAGGAATTTATCTTTAGTAAGTATATATGCAGTTATGAAGAAACATTATTCAAGAGTTTGGGATTTTAGGGCAGAGCTTAAGAGAAGTAACAAAATGAATACTGTGACGCCCCCAAAATTAGGTATACATCACCCATCTTGGGTCGCCAGATACATGGTACAGAATTCAAATACAACTTACTAATACAACTGTCGTGTACAATATGACAAAATATAAACTGTGAGTTTGAATACAATTATTGTCTACTAGAGATTATACAAAATCAAAAGGAGTCCTCATTACAATTATTATCACACTATTTCACAAAATAGTGAGGACTACTAATGTTATCCTCTGGACCATCACTCCATTTCCCGACTCGTCCCAGCTATATTCTCATTTCCTGAAGAGAACAGTGAAATAAAGGGTGAGCTCAACTAGCCCAGTAAGAAATATTATGACTAAGATAATGCAGAATAAATTATAATTAGCCTCCAACAATGTTAAACTGATAAAATACAATAGACATCAAGTTTAACTACAGCGGAACAAACAATCCATTAAAAGACTCAAGTAGAAAATAGAATCTACTATCTTTTATGATTTAAAAAGTTTTTCATCACTTTTATCGCTGAGACTCAGCTTAATAAATATTCCACATCATCGAATCACCCCTGCACTACGACCAAGGATATTCTTTAGTATCACGACCACAATTATCCATGCACTACGGGTGTAAGACCCCAACTTGTTATTAATGAAATTTAATTTTCTCTATTTATTATTTTAAAATAGTAAGGGTTGATTTGATTAATATGAATAATTATGGGTAAAATACGCAAATATTTCAAAATAAGCAAGTGGTTATAAAATATTCATTGTTGTGGGGAATATTCGTTTGGTCGTGGAATATTCGATCTTTGTCGGGGAATATTCGAACGACATACAGTTATGACCATGTATGGGCCCCATAACTTGAAAAAGCGATTGGATGAAGAAAATGACAAATATAAGTTGTTTAAAAATAACGGCGTAGTAGTTATTCACAATTATCTTTGTTAAAATACTCGGTGGTGGTTAACACACAAGAAGACACTTGTGCGGTATTGCACCAATTATTGATTCTTACGTAAGAAGGCACTACTCAATAATGGTTACGATAATTCTTTATTCAAATATTTTATTTTATTGATTTAATAATTGTTGCGTTGATATTTTATATTCTTTGTTGTTTTAATAATTGTCATTCATTGACAAATATTTTTCATTATCGAAGCAATAATTCATATTATCTGAATAATATTATTAGATAACATTATTGGAAATGTCTAGAAAGTTCTATCTAAGGAGAGGTTTGGTCACCTAATCATGCGCCGCCAAGAAGGAGAAATTCTTATTGGAAAGCCCCCTCTTTCACAGAAGCGCTGGTTATCAATATTGTGATTACGTAATATTATTTGTGAATAATTAATTATTGATTCATATGATGAGGAAAATATTGATTTTATGTGGATATAGATGGAGAAAATTTTTAATGTGACAATTGTTGAAAATTAAAATTTTATCTTTTACGATAAAATAATTCATTTAAATATATTATTATATTTTAATAATATAATAATGATGATATTTTTACGATGAATGTGGGATATATGAGTATATGTGGAGGAGGAGTATTTTTGTTACCAAAAATATTTAAAGCATGTTTTATGTGTCGGTGGACCCCATTTCTTGGTTGAAATTTGATTATACTGTAAAATTGCTTAGTTTGTGAATTTGGTCAATTTCTATTTGGAAAAACTTTCTTTACGTAAAGTTGTAGAGAATTGAATTTCTATAAAAAGCGCGAGTTTGAATTTTCTAACAAAAGGGCTATTTATTGTGAATTATTGAAGTTAGAAGCTCAGAAATAATTGATTTTGGAAGTTTAAATTATTTTAAATTAGAAAAACGTTTTTTCTTTTTTTTCTAGAAGGTGGCATGTGCTTATTGAGTTGAAATCAGATTTCAAGAGTGGCGTAGGAATTTTGATATATATATTTATATTTTATTAAATTTTCTACTTTGGTGTTCTAAGCATTTTCCTATAAATAGGGTCTTGGGTTAGAATTGAAAATCACACTTTAAAGCTGAAGTTTTCTCTCTCTATATTATCGGCGTATTCTTGTGAGTATTTTGAGTATATTTTGAGTATTGCTATATGATCTGAGTTCAAGTCATAGCTTTATATCCAGGTGTTTCAAATTAGAAGATCGATCTTTCGAGGTAAGGGATATTTTTTTAAAAAAATGATATTATTTCTTCTAATATCATTATGTAGGAAGTATTGATCTGAACTTTTAATCAAATTTGGAACTTTTAGTGTTGGGGTTCTTATTCACGATACGAAGACTATTCACGATATCTGACACTATTCACGAATACAACACTATTCATCAAAAAATGAAAATTTTCCTTTTCCTCCAAAATATCTATTATGGATACTAGCTTTGATTGAATCCATGTTTTGATCATTCTTGAATTTTACACCACTATGATTATTTATGAGATATTTTTGGACATGAAATAGCTGAAATACGAATCCTTAATATTTATTCTTTTGTTTCACTGAATTCGTTTTCTTTGAAATATTTTTCATCATCCTCAGTCCTAAATGATGATATTACTAAATATCTTTGGCTTTTGTAGTGCAAAAGATGAATGATTTCTTGATGAATATCTTTGGCTCGTAGTGCAAAGATGAAGCAGTGTTTAGATGAACATGACTAATCGATGAATATCTTGGCCTGTAGTGCAAAGATGAATATTTGATTCAAGATGAATATTGATTGATGTTACGAGGATAAAATAATGATGATGGATTTGTTAAATTCATAGATATTAGTAGATTTCACCCTCTATGTAACTTTTCTATGAATTAATATTTTTCGCTGCAAATATTGATCTAAAACTTGTTGTTTAATGTATTCTCTTAGATTTTTTCCTGTTGAAGACTAACGATAATTTGTTGTATATTATCTTAGTTATAATATTCTTTACTTGTCTAGTTGAGCTCACCCTTTTCCTTTTTGTTCCATTTTTCTTCTAAAGAGGCGAGAATGTAGCGAGTACTAGTCGGGGTATGGAATGAAGGTTCTAGAGAGAGTTGTTTAGTAGTCCTCACTAATTTTGTAAAATAATGTATCAATAAATATGATGAGGATCTATTTGAGTATAGATATTGTCTAGAAGATAATATTTGTATTCAAACTAACAGTTTTACTGTTGTAATAATAAAGTTGTAGTTGTTTCTGTACCATGTATTGAAAACTCAGAATGGGTGATGTATACCTATTTTGGGGGCGTCACAACGGGCCAAGAATATTTGTGTATTCATTAATGGTCATGATCATGCCATAAAATAATTCATCTTTGCTCCCTTGGCCGAAGAGAATCCATAGCCATAATCATACCAAAAATTGTCCATCAATGCACTACGGGCCAATGATGACTTTTAATTTTCACATCATTTGTAACATTACGGTCATGATTATACCGAATAATCCATGGTCATAATCATACCAAGTCCATCTATGCACTACAGGCCACAGATGACTTTCAACATAACATAAACATGAGGATGATGACAATGATATAAGAATTCAATTAAACAAGTTCAAGAATTAATTTGTCCAGGAACCAATAACGTCCAAATTATCAACATGATACTGCTTTGTAGAGTATAATTCAAGAATGCTCAGAAGAATATTTCCACGAAAAGATCTTTGGATGAAGCGCTTAAATATCGAGGATATTCAACTAATTTCATGGAGTATAGAAGTCAAAATTTTAATCAGTTGAGTATAATCTAGAATGGAATAACAAAAGATATCACCATATATGCGGTACTTGGCATGAGCGGTTATTTCAACAGAATAATAATAACGGAACTAGGTGGGGTGAAATTCACGCAAGCAGGATGTTCCAATGAGAATAATAAATACTGGAATAATAAATGAAGGAACCGGTCCGTATATAGATAAGATGACGAGGATATTCCAAAGCGAGAATAATAAAGGCGGAATAATAAAAATGGAAGCAGTCCCACAGATAATAAGCATGACGGATTATTACGAATAATAATGACAAAATAATAGAAGAATGTCACCAAGTATAGGGTAGCAGCGTATCTGAGTTATTCAACGAACAATAAAGAAATGGAATAATGAAGTTCTCTTATTGAATACAAAAGAATAATATCTCTTCTTAGTAAAATAATACTTGATATAAGAGTAGTGAAGTAGCGAGAAAACTTTTCTTCTATCTCTATAGTCTCTCTCTATAGTTTCTCTCAGAGTTCAATGAATTAGTAAGAAAATAATGAAGGAATGAGCTTTATTTATAGGAAAATGGAATGCATAAGTAACTAATCCATGACGGTCAGATTGATTTACTTTAATCGACGGTCCATATTTAAAGAAAAATCTTTTAAATAAAATATAATATATTCTATTTATATAAAAAGATTTTTTACTATGCAAACACTATCTTGAACATTATACAAACACTATGCATAATAAAATATAATATATTCTATTTATAGAATAACTTTAATAAAGTATTACATTTTATATAAAAAGATTTTTACTATACGAAAACACTATGCATAATAGAATATAATATATTCTATTTATAAAATAACTTTAATAAAGTATTACATTTTATATAAAAGATGTTTCTATTTTATTACGTGAATAAAACAAAACTTCTAAATCAACAATAATTGAATCAAATAATGTGAGATATTATCGCAGACAACTATTGTAGCAATAATTGAACAAAAGCGAGTGACTTCTCACATAAATATCAATAATCAATACTTAGTAATGCTCTTTATGTAACAATGGCGTATTCATTGTACTTTTACTACTAAAGTAGTTCAACAATATCAACGGTAAAACTTTCATAGTTATTTTCAATAAAATATTTTTATCGTTTTCTCGATCAACAATAATTCCGTTGTAGGGTCCACGATGATTGTGTCATCGCATCGAATATTTCTATTTAAAACGAATATTCCCCGACCAATCAAATATAATATGACAACTTGCATACTTTGCAAAATTTATAAATATTACCCACAACTATAACATTATCTCAAATTCACACCATAATATAAAAAAAATTATTTCGAGAAAATTAATTTTTTATTCATAAAATCTGGGGTTTCACAATCTCCCCTCCTTATGGAATTTCGCCTTCGAAATTTACGTACGTACCTGGTATGCCGAACATGTGTGGATACCATGACTTCATTTCAGATTCTAACTCTTGAGGTATAACCCTTGAGTGTTGGATACGATTCTTCTTATCCAAGATTTTAACACGAAATCTCATACGTTAAATCATCCTATCTCGTCCGATTCTAAATTATTAATGTGGTTCGGGTCATCCACATATTTACGTAACATTGATACGTTAAAAAGCGTTATGACCACGCCGACATACTTGGCGGTAAACGCAGTCTATAAGCCATAGTTCTACTCAATCGAGGATTTCAAATGGGCCAATTAAATCGAGGGTTGAGATTTCTTCTTCAATGACTCTTGCTTACAGAATAGCAACCTCTTGAACATTCTTCTTCACATTCATCGATTGGGTATGTAGCTTGGCGTCATTAACTTTATCGATTAAAGTCGATTTTACTAGTATATTAGATTATCTTCACGTCGTCCCTAGAGTCTTTAACTCTATCTTCATCATTTGCAAGTTATCTGAAATGAGTCTTTGTGTTAACAACATCGCATATGCAGAACGCATATACGATCTTCTACTCAACACATCGCCTACCACGTTCACTCTTCCACGATGATATTGAATAATTACGATCGTAATCTTCAACACTCGAGTCAACGTCTTTGGCGCATGTTACGTTTGTTTTAGTTGAAGAAATATTTTGAGGGTTTAAGAAATGGGTTTTGTACTAGTGTCAATACAAAATTCGATTTCACGCTCTGGGGTAGGCTAAGAAGTCTTCAGGAATACGTCAAGAGATTTATTAATAATAGAAATATCATTCAAAACTGTTACTCTCATCCAAGACTTAGATAGTACGTCACATTGATACCAACTGTGACTTCTATCCCTTAACCTAGATAACACCTCACAATGATACCTATCAACTTGTCATTGTCATTCACGACGTCGCCTCTACGTAATGTCCTGCGGCGGTGCATTCCACATGAGGAAGTCATCAACAAAAGGATCGGGGTTCTTTCTTATGGAGCGATATGACAATGATTGAATTTAGTTGTTTGGTTGCTTGAATTCGCATAATAGGTTGGTTAGGAATATGAAAGCTAACAACCTTACGAAAAAAATGATGAGTAGTTAACCAATCATTTAAAAAAAAACCACATCAAAGGCAAGTATTTTCAAAGAGATAAGATCGACGAAGTAGCGTAAAAGTGTCGATTTGAATCAAACAAGATTTATAAACAATGGAGGTATGAAGGTTTCTCCTAATGGAGTTTCAATAGATAAATCAATTTTAACTTCTCTAGGAGTTAAGTACAAACATTGAACACAACTAGGTGAAATAAAAGAGTGAGTAGAACCCGATATCTACACGGTATAGACTTCGTAAGAGCTTATGATTAACTTACCCGTGATAATTTTATTCGGGTTCCTCATCACGAGAAAAAAAATGCTCTCTCTTAAACACGGCGGCTTTGGCATGCGGGACATCCTTTGGCATCACTATCCCGATAGGACTTGACTTCGCCATACGACAAAATCGAGCTAGGTGACCTTCTCTTGCATGCAATTAAAACACGCTTTGGATTGTTGCGTAGTTTTGACGGATGTGTCCCTCTTGTCGCATTTGAAACATACTGACCGATGGGCGTTCTTCTTCTTCCTTTGAAGCGGGTCTTTGGTGTGCGGCGTCTTCACGTCATTGTTGAACCTTCTCTTTTAAAATGTCCATTATTATTATCTTGGCCATGATTACCACGAAATGGTTACCATTCTTGGCATGATAATATCCCCATGATGGTTATCGTTGTTACGATGACCGTTGCCACCATATAATTATTATCGTGTTGTTGGTCGTTGCCTTTTGGTTGTCTTTAACTTATTATCGCGCTCCAATAAGCGAGCCCTATTCACAACATCCGAATATAAACAAAGTTTGTGAGAAATGAGGTATTGGCGTATATCGGGTTTCAAACCTCGTAAAAACATTAGCGTCATTCGGCTCCTCATTATCGACCAAATGGGATGCAAACGGGATAACTCCACAAACTTAGCCTCGTCTTGCGACACGGTCATATTGTTTTGCTCCAGCTTGATGAATTCTACCTCCTTCATGTGACGAATACTTTCAGGAAAGTACTTGTCGTTGAATAATTCTTGGAACTTCTCCCAAGACATCTTGATTGCATCAGGCTGGGTACATTTTACAGATTCCCACCAATGATCTCCTTCTTCACGCAACATAAAGGTGGAGAATGGAACCTTTTGCTCCTCTGAGCATTTCAAGACATCAAATATCTTGGTAATCTGCTTTATCCATGTCTCCGCCTTAAGTGGTTCTGGCTTTTTCAAAAACTCCGGTGGTCCCAGCTCCTTGAACTGCTTAGCGGTGACCAACCGTGGGTTACCAATGTTTCCACTTGCATTATGGACAGGAGTTGCCTTTGCCCGTTGTTGCATGAATTGCTCCTTAAACTGCTTAGCGGTGGCCGTCAGGAGTTATCGATTACTACTGCATTTTGGATGAGGGTGCGCTTACTTTGTTGTTGCATGAATTGCATAAAGCCTCGACCATCCCATCATTCACCATTTCATCGGTGTTATTATTTTCATGAGGAGTATTGTCCTCCGGTTGCACATTATCACGATTATTGATGCGTGGAGACTCAGCGGTCTCACGTGCTCCATTGATAATCTCAACATTCTCGTATGTCATTTTCAAAAACACGCCACAAAATAAGGGTTAATTAACATATCACATATTATCCCTATACTTTGACCGACCAATTAAATACCAAATAAACTTAGGTAGGTCATACTAGCGAAAGAATTCCCTCTCTCCCTCCTAGTTCTTATCTCACATCTTAGCTGAGGATCATATCCCTAAGCTTTGATACCAATTGTGGCGCCCCCAAAATTAGGTATACATCACCCATCTTGGGTCGCCGGATACATGTATGCATAATTCAAATACAACTTACTAATACAATGTAAGTGTACAATACGATAAAACATAAAGCGTGAGTTTGAATACAATTATTGTCTCTAGAGATTATACAAACTCAAAAGGAGTCCTCATTACAATTATTATCACACTATTTCACAAAATAGTGAGGACTACTAATCTTATCCTCGGACCATCACTCCGTTCCTCGACTCATCCTATTTATATTCTCATTTCACAGAAGAGAACGGTGAAAGAAAGGGTGAGCTCAACTAGCCCCCGAAGAAGAAATATTATGACTAAGATAATCTGAGAATAAATTATCATTAGCCTCCAACAATGTTAAAGCGATAAAATACAATAGACATCAAGTTTAGCTGCGGTGAACAAACAATCCATTAAAAAGAGTCGAGTAGAGAATAGAATCTACTATCTTTTATGATTTAAAAAGTTTTTCATCACTTTTATATTTGAGACTGAACAATAAATATTCCACATCATCGAATCACCCCGCACTACTGGCCGAGGATATTCTTTAGTATCACGACCACAATTATCCATGCCTTCATCGGCCAAGAATATTTGTGTATTCATTAATGGTCATGATCATGCCATAAAATAATTCATCTTTGCTCCCTTGGTAGAAGAGAATCCATAGCCATAATCATACCAAAAGCGTCCATCAATGCACTTTCACGGGCCAATGAGGACTTTTAATTTTCACATCATTTGTAACATTACGGTCATGATTATACCGAATAATCTCTGGTCATAATCATACCAAGTCCATCTATGCACTTCTGAATACGCGAGATGACTTTCAACATAACATAAACATGAGGATGATGACAATGATATAAGAATTCAATTAAACAAGTTCAAGAATTAATTTATCCGGGAACCAATAACGTTCAAATTGTCAACATGATATTGCTTTGTAGAGTAAAATTCAAGAATGCTCGGAAGAATATTTCCACGAAAAATCTTTGGATGAAGCGCAAATATCGAGGATATTCCACTAATTTCATGGAGTATAGAAGTCAAAATTTTAATCAATTGAGTATAATACCTAAAATGAAATAACAAAAGATATCACCATGCATGCGAGACTGCCAGCATGAGCGGTTATTTCAATGAGAATAATAATAACGGAACCGGTCGGTGAAATTCACCGCGAGGATGTTCAATGAGAATAATAAATGCGGAATAATAAATGATGGAACCGGTCCAAGCGTATATACACAGACAGGATATTAAAGCCAGAATAATAAAGGCGGAATAATAAAAATGGAACCGGTCCGGCAGTATAAGCAGCAGAATGAGGATATTAAACGAGAATAATAAAGACACAATAATAGAAGAATGTCACCAAGTATAGGGTAGCTGCAGCGTATCTGAGTTATTCAACAGAACAATAAAGAAATGGAATAATGAAGTTCTCTTATTGAATACAAAAGAATAATATCCCTTCTGTAGTAAAATAATACTTGATATAAGAGTGAAGTGAAGTAGCGAGAAAACTTTTCTTCTATCTCTCTATAGTCTTTCTCTATAGTTTCTCTCTCTAGAGTTCAATGAATTAAAAGAAAATAATGAAGGAATGAGCTTTATTTATAGGAAAATGGAATGCATAGTAACTAATCCATGAGCGGTCAGATTGATTTACTTTAATCTTACGGTCCATATTTAAAGAAAAATCTTTTAAATAAAATATAATATATTCTATTTATATAAAAAGATTTTTACTATGCAAACACTACTATCGGGCACTATACAAACACTATGCATAATAAAAATATAATATATTCTATTTATAGAATAACTTTAATAAAAGTATTACATTTTATATAAAAAGATTTTTTACTATACAAAACACTATGCATAATAGAATATAATATATTATATTTATAAAATAACTTTAATAAAGTATTACATTTTATATAAAAAGATGTTTCTATTTTATTACGTGAATAAAACAAAACTTCTAAATCAACAATAATTGAATCAAATAATGTGAGATCTTGTCGAACTATTGTAGCAATAATTGAACAAAGCGGGTGACTTCTCACATAAATATCAATAATCAATACTGGTGTGCTACTATGCAACAACGTGGCGTATTCATTGTACTTTTACTACTGAGAGTAGTTCAGCGATATCAATGGTAAAACTTTCGCCGTTATTTTTAATAAAATATTTTTGTCATTTTCTCAATCCGACAATAATTTCGTTGTGGGGTCCACCAATGATTGTGCCATCGTATGAATATTTCCTGTTTAAAATGAATATTCTCCGACCAATCGAATATAATATGATAACTTGCATACTTTGCAAAATTTATAAATATTACCCACAACTATAACATTATCTCAAATTCACACCATAATATAAAAAAAATTATTTCGAGAAAATTAATTCTTTATTCATAAAATCTGGGGTTTCACAATTACAGTCAACATCAAAATCACTAGGCTTAATCCTGAAGATGAGGTCAGGTTCAAGAGATTTTATGTTTGCTATGACAGCTTAAAGAAAGCTTGAAAAGAGGGTTGTAGGCCAATTCTTGGATTGGATAGTTGTTTCTTAAAAACTGTATGTGGGGGTCACTTCCTTTGAGCTTGGAAAGAGATTTTCATTGTTTCTTTCTATATTTCCCTTTAGCTACAATATCACTTCCTTTGATCTATATGTAAATGGAGGATCACAACATTTAAAGAACCTACAACACAACATGTTATCCTGCAACCAATTGCACACAAATCCATCCATCAAGCCCATAACATATATGCTTTTACATAACAAATATATGGTTTTACCAAACATGATATTGGGTATTTAGGTCAGTAAAAACATAACAATCTTTCATTTCACTCTATGTATCAATAACTTTTCCTAGAATAAGTTGAAGTTGTTGAATCTTAGACTCCCATAGTATATACAGTAAGTGGATAACTTTAAATATTTACAATTTACAAAAATTACAACTTCTAGTTATATATTGGTGATCTAAGTGTGTAACAGTAAGATAGTCATCCTCTATTTGAAATCATCAGCTTTTAAAATCTTCAAATAACTCCTCAAACATCTAATACTCAAATATTTAACAACACCATATCAACTTTGGGTGTTATTAAATATTACAACAAACATTAGGTCTCTGAAGGCTAGCTAGAAGAAATTATGTCATATACCTTGAAACGAGAACAACCGATGTACCTTCTTTCTGGATCAACAGTTCCCTCTTTCCAAGCTACCTACATCGGCGCGACAATCCCACATTGGTATGTCATTGGAGTTTTGGGCATCTCCCAATCTTTGATGTGATTTATGAAGCTATTTTCGTTGGAGCTCATGTTAGTTCCACTATTAATTGTCTTCTTTTTCTTCGTCGAGCTATGTGGATGAAGGCAGGAGTTGTAATCGATTTGAGAATGATTTTGGGGATAAAGAGTGTATTCCTCTTAAATGATTTTGGGGATTTAGAGATTTAGGGATTTAGTCGGTTAAGGGATTTAATTATTTAGAAATTTAATCCACGTAATATATTTAATCGATTGCCAGAATTGTCACGTCCTTTTTTTTTGTTAAATGGTTAACAAATATAGACAACAAAATCACTTTTTATAAATAATGTATAGTTCAATGAGTTGATCGTAAAAAAATTCACTTGAGTGATGTATTTGTGAACTGACTCCTAATAGAGTAGTGGGAAAAAATGTATTTAACCCCTCAAAAAATCAATCTAAAATATTCTCAAAATATATTAATACATCTGTTCCTAAAAAATTGTCGTTTAAGATTTTTGCATATGAATTAAGAAAGTCATTTAATACTATCATTTAATAATTAAAATTTATTTTGAATTTTATTATTACCCTTTTATGGAAAGTTATGTAAATAATTTTTTAAGATGATGAGAGAAGATATGAATGATATATGAAAGTAAATAATTTATTCACCTAAATTTTTTTAAATAAATTTATTCTTTTAAAAGGATAATCTTTGAGTAAGGGTTGGACTATTTTCCAAAATTTAAAGCCGACTTTCTCTTTACATTTCTACATCCTAGTAGTCTACACGCACTCTCTACACTGTTCTGGGAGTCCAAACCTTTTCTCCATATCTTCTGATCCTCTCACTCCTCAAATGCTCTTACAATGGACGATCGTTCAAGACCCGTAACCGGCTACCCGGCCCAACTGAACACCGTCTCAAACGGCAACACCACCGCCACCGGCACTGCATACCCTTACGCCGTCCCACCGCCGCACCAAACATACTATCCACCACAGCCAAACCCCTACTACACCGACCCCTACTACTCAGCCCAACGCGCCACCTTCATCCGCCGCATCTTCGCCATCCTCATCGCGTCCATCATCATCACAGGCACCGTCATCTTCATCATTTGGCTCGTCCTCCGCCCCCGCGTCCCCGATTTCCGTGTCGACTCAGTCACCGTCACCAATTTCAACCTCTCCACTTCCCTGATTACCGGCAACTGGGATGTGCAGTTCACTGTCAGAAACCCTAACAAAAAAATTACCCTCACGTACGATCAAATCTTGGCTAGGGTTTCTTACAAATCTGGGGTTTTATCGGAGACCATGGTGCCGCCATTCGTCCAGGGTAAGAGGAACGAGACGGCGGTGCGGGCCACTTTTGCCGCTGCGTCCTCATACGTCGAAAATTGGGTTGTAAACGGAATCAATGGCGATAGGGGCCGTGGGAGTGTTAAATTCACTGTGAGGATGCTGGCTAGGGTTAGGTTTAGGGCTGGATCGTGGTGGGCTAGGCGACGGGTGGTTAGGGTTTTGTGCCCTGACCTAGCTGTAGGGCTTTCGTTGAATAGTGGCCGTGCATCTTTGGTTGGAGGATCCAGGGAATGCCGGGTCGGTTTGTGAAGAAGATTGGTAGGTATTTTGATAATTTCGTTAAAAGATCTGCTTTTGTTTTAGGCGAATGTTAAATGCACCTAATTTTGCACGTAAATGGGTTAGTCACTTATTCTGAAATTTATTTTAAAGTTAGGTTTCTTATTTGACGAGCCTTGTAATTTTGTGCATAAATAACAGTAGTATCTGTGGCGATTGATTGATTAAAGTTGGGAAATTATGATTATTTTTTTTCGTAGTAACTGCATTTGAATGCTCATGGATTTTAGGTTTATTTTGTTTTATTTTTAGATAGATAGATTGCTGTACTTTTTTCTGTTAAAAAACACGAGTTTTTTTAGGGGGACATTAAACTTAGATATGAATGTATTTGAATTTCACTTATTTGTAAAATTCAAAATACACTCATGTCTAATTTTCATGTCCACTTAGAGTTTTTGGGAAAACATTATTTGATGTGTTAATCACTTACCATGGAGAATAAATAAAATTATGGTTATATGTTACTTTCCAATTTTGACTCTGAATGTTGTTGCATATGTATTTTGAATGTTCCATTGCTGTACTGCTAAAATAGATAGTTTACAATTTCCTGATTGAAAATTTGAAAAATTCTTGATTAATTAACTATATTGGACTTTGTTAGAGTTGTCTAATCGGACCAATGTTAATTTAAGCTATTTTTCTGGATTTATTTGGGTGATAATGTTCAGCTCCCTATCCTGGTTTATGTGATATCTCCGATAATCCTTGATTTTAAAATTGTTAATTGGGTTGAACATTATCTTGATTTCTTGGTAATTTTTGGTTGGACTGTCCAGTTATGTCGCGTCTTTGATCTGCTGCAACTGTCATGTCTGTGGATGAAATAATTCCATAAAACAGTGTTGGGTATCCTAAACAAGGTTTTTCGTTTCTGGGATAGAAGACGATGTTAGAGTGATAACAGAAGGCAGGAAGGTTAGAGAAAAAAGTTGGATAATATCTTCTATAATGGGATCAAAGAAGAGTAAGAATTGAGGCTATAGATGAGCACGAGAAAAAGGATACATGGGAGTCCAATACCTTCAACATATAGTGTCTAGTCACCTCTCTTAGTCTTCTCCTAACATATCAATGAAAATTACTGGTTTTAGGTCAATAAGTTACTTTTAGGACCTTTGATGGAAGCACATTGTGAGAGACATGATACTTTTTTGGATATTATGATATAATATTGTTGGATTTAAAATCAAATCTAGCAGGAAGCGTGCATGATCTCAGATATTTGTTGGTTTCTTTAATCAGAATCTAGAGCATAATCCTTGCGCAGGTAAAGAAAAATGAAGGTTCTAAAGTTTAACAGTGAAAGCAAACTATATGTATTGATAAAGATGTAATGACATGTTCTAGAGACCTTCCACGCATTGCTGGAGGATAAAATAGTCAACTTCTTTGTTTCATAAATTTGTTACGGCTCAAGTCTAGGTTATTGTTAGGGCTTTTAACTCCGTTGGAAGAGAATTGAGATTTATTTGAGTGTTGGGTGTGAAGAAGAGAATTGCATATGTATGCAAGGACTTTTTCTTTTATTTTTTGGCAAGTCATGTATGCTAGATATATTGCATCATTTAAGGATTTAGATGTGTTGGATCCGTAGGGTCGGTTGGTGATTATCCTCATTATAATGATTGAAGTGTCGATCTCTTCCTTTCTAGTGTGTTTTTTTTGCTGAAGCTTTTCATAAGAACAAGACTTTTGTGTTTATCTCTATGAGATTTCATAAAAAGACCTTGTGGCAGAACAAAAGAAATAATAACTTGTAATCATGTGCCCAAAGTGCAGTGATTTGGGCAGTGAGACTAAGCCGTTGTCTTTAAGCTCTCATTGCTTAATATTTTTTGTCCTAGTTGGTAGAGATCTTTGCAAAAGGTTGGTATGGCTCAATTATTGTTCCTTTTTCCCCCCTTGACAAATAATACTCTAGGGATCAGCGCTACCCTTGAAAAGTTCTTTTTATTACCCCCTTGTTTGATTAGATAAAATCATTGCCAGGAGTTTTCCCTTTTTTTAGTCTGATACATGGAAGCAGTTTTTAGCCGTATGATAAGCTTTTAGTTAATAAGCCAATAAAAAGGAAATTGTTATAAAATTTTAGCAAAGTGTATAAAAATACTCCTTATAATTGCTGCATAAATTTAAAGAGAATAAGCAAGAGATAAAGCGAGAGAAATTGTGAGTCTGAGAAGTTTTTCTATATCTCTTATTCTTCAGTATCATGATACTCCTTATATAGGCAGGAGGAGGAGGAGGAGGAGGAGGAGAAGGAAGGTTGGGCGGGTGAGCAGGGTTCCCTCATCATGAGGGAATCAACTTTTTAACACTTCTCCTGATTTCCTATGATAGAAGATTATGTCTCATTAAAAACCTTGTTAAAAAAATCCAGTGGGAAAAACTTAACGAAGAGAAAAAGAGTACATATCTTTTACATAAATATCTTAATTGACTGCCTCATTAAAATCTTGTCAGGAAAAATTCATTGGGATAAAAACAGTGACTAAGGAAAAAGAGTATAGTCTTCCCCTCAAAGGGAATTCATTATTCCTTGATGAAATGTTGTCATAAGTCTTTCAGTCGACACATTCCGATCCTTTTTCGAAGTTTTGTAAACGTTGCATTTGGTAGCGACTTTGTGAATAAGTCGGCTAGATTATCACATGATCGAATTTGATGCACATCTATATCACCCTTCTTTTGTAGCTCTTGTGTGAAGAAGAATTTAGGTGAAATGTGCTTTATTCTATCTCCCGATGATGTATCCTCCTCAAGTTGAGCAAGCGATGCATGCGGCGTTATCCTTATCTGACGTAATCAGGAATGTCTTTGATTGATGGTAATCCACATGACTTTTGAATATGCTTAATAATTGATCTCAATCAAACACACTCTCTGCTTGATTCATGTATAGCAAGAATTTTTGAGTGATTTGAAGATGTAACTGTCATGGTTTACTTTGTGGATTTTCAGGATATAGCTGTGTCACAATATGTAAATACATAACCTGTTTGTGATCTTCCATTGTGTGGATCTGATAAATATCATGCATCGGCATATCCAACCAATTGCGACGTTGAATTTCTTGGATAAAATAACCCAAGATCTATACTTCCACGGAGGTATCTCAAAATGTGTTTGATCTATCCCAATGTCTCTTAGTCGGAAAAGAAGCGTATCTTTGCTAACAAGTTGAATGAGAAAAGTAATATCGAAGTCGTGTACGATTTGCAAGATACATAAGAGCACCTATTGCACTTAGGTATGGAACTTCAGGTCCAAGTACTTCTTCCCTACTTTCTAGAGGCCGAAATAGATCTTTATCAACTTCTAAAGATCGAACAACCATCGGAGTAGTCAAAGGATGAGCTTTATCCATATGAAAACGATTGAGAATTTTTTTAGCATATGTGGATTGATGAACAAAAATTTCAGATGCTAAATGCTCCACTTGTATTCCCAAACAGAATTTTGCCTTTCCAAGATCTTTCATTTCAAATTCATCTTTTAAATAAGTAGCAGTTCTTGTGAGCTCTTCAGGAGTACCTACAAGATTCAAATCATCCACATAAACAGCAATAATGGAAAATCCACTTTGTGATTTTTTAATAAAAACACATGGACATACTTGATCATTTATATATTCATCTTTTATTAAATAATCACTAAGTCGATTATACCACATACTGACGCATTGTTTCAACCCATACAATGAAAGCGTTGTAACTTGATTGAATATATGTGATGGGGCCTTTGTGATTCGACCATTTTCAATCTTGAGAGGATTCTCATGTAAATCTCTTTGTCGAAGTGAGCCATATAGTATCTTTGTTACAACATCCATGAGGCGTGTTTCAAACCTTCCATGGTTGTCATACCTATCGAGAAGCGAAAAAGTGACTCCATCCATTCTTGGAAGTATGTATCCCGATAATCAATACCGATTTTTGTGAAAATCCTTGAAATTTCACAAGTCAAGCTTTGTATCTCACAATTTTATTTTTCTCATTTCGCTTTTCGACAAATACCCATTTATTTTCAACCAGGGATTACGCCACGGTGTTTGGAATCATTGGTCCAAAAACTTCTCTTTTCAATAGAGATTGTAGCTCAGTTTGAATAGTATCTTTTTATTTTGGTCAATCTTTTCTTTTCCGACATTTTTCAACGTTTTGTGGTTCAGGATCCGTGTCAGGAATTAAAGTAATATCTGATGCTATAGAGAAAGCAAATATATCGTCAATCATGACTTTGCTTCGATCCCATATTTTCTCATCATGTACATAATTTATTAAGATCTCTTGGTGTTCATCTCTTATCCATTCACTGAGATTTTGAACCTCTCCTGGGGCTATTCCCACTCTTGGAATATGTGCTTCTTCTAGAGCGATTTGTACTTCTTCTAGGGCTATTTCCACTCTTGGAATAAGTGATACTTCTGGAGTGGGTATTCCTTCAGGGATTCCCTTATTTGCTTTTGATTTTCGTGGTACAGTGTCTTTTGCACCAACCAGTCTTCCACGCTTCTGGCGTGGTTTAGATTTTTCTATTACCTTATTCGTCAATTCTCCAGGAATTGATTTTTCAATAGGTATTTCTATCCTTGCCGGAGTATTCACTACAGGTGTATGTGACTTTATCACTTTTCTAGCATCATTAAATGCATCTGGCATTTTATTTGCAATATTTTGTAAATGAATAATTCTTTGAACTTCAATTTCACATTGTCCTGTATGAGGATCAAGTGAATTTAAATCTGATGCATTTTATAATATTTCAGAGGGTTTTTTATTTAAAATTTTTCCTCCTAATGTTGGAAATACAGATTCATCAAAATGACAATCTACATAACGTGCAGTAAAAACATCTCCAGTTAAAAGTTCAAGATATCTAATAATAGAAGGAGAATCAAAACCAACATAAATATCTATTCTTCGTTGGGCTCCCATCTTAGTTCTTTATGGAGGTGCAATTGGAACATATACTGCACTTTCAAAAACTCAAAAGTGTGATAAGTTGGGTATCTGTCTAAGAACTAACTGTAGAGGAGAGAATTTATGAAGAGCTATTGGTCTTACTCGAATGATAGCTACAGCATGAAGAATTGCATGACCCCAAACTGAGGTAGGTAAGTATGCCCTTAACATTAATGGTCGTGCAATTAGTTGAAGTCTTTTTATTAAAGATTCAGCTAAGCCATTTTGTGTATGAATATGAGGAACGGAATGCTCAATGAAAATTTCAATAGTCATACAAAAATCATTAAAAGTCATTGATGAAAATTCAGCTGCGTTATCAAGTCGAATTGACTTGATTGGATGATCCGGGAACTGAGCCCATAACTTGATTATTTGAGCAAAAAATTTTGAGAAGGCAAAATTTTGAGAAGAGAGAAGACAAACATGAGACCATCTAGTTGAAGCATCTATTAAAACCATGAAATATCGAAATGGGCCAGACAATGGTTGAATAGGTCCACAAATATCTCCTTAAATTCTTTCTAGGAATTTTGGGGCTTCTTTATAAATTTTTACTGGTGATGGTCGAACAATTAATTTTTCTCGAGAACACGCAACACAAGGAAATTCACTACTAGGAAAAACCTTCTTATCTTTGAGAGGATGACCGGTAGAATTTTCAATAATCTGACGATCATAGAAGTACTGGACGAGTGAGAGTCTTTCATGCCAAAGCATAAAGAATTTGGGATCTATGATTTTTGGAATCATAACATTATGAGACTCAATTGCTCTAATTCTCATAGTATATAATCCAGAAGAAATTGAATGAAATTTTTCTAAGATATTCTTTTTTCCAGAAATAGTAGAAGTAATGAGAAGATATTCATTATCATTCTCATTGGTTGTTTCAATGTGAAAATCATTTAGTCGAATATCTTTAAAACTAAGCAAATTTCTTCTTGATTTACTAGAATATAGAGCATCTTTGATAAAAACTTGTGTCTCATTTGGTAGCAAGAAACTAGCTTTTTCAAATTCCTCGATTAAATTTGATGTGCTAGAGATAGTTCCTATATTTTCTTCAGCTTTGATCAGTTGTGAAAAATATTTCTCATTTCGAAGGATTGTATGAGTTGTTGTACTGTCTGCTAAACATATATCCTCCATATCCATTAAAAATGGTCTGACACATATAAAAACATAAATAAGAAAAGTTATATTTCAAATATAATTTTATTCATGAGAAACACATACCACATATAGAATGAAAACTAATAATATTATACATGCAAGATGTTTAATTAAAACAAGAAATTAAACGATATCCCAAAAGATACTTTCAGAAGGTTCAGTAATATCAACAATCTTTTTCTCATTGTTGGTCATTGGTGGATCATCAACAATATTCATTTGATGATTAACAAAGTTTGTTTTACGCCTCCATTACTTTGTTCTTTTGAGACTCTGGAATAAATTAGCGGATGCCTCGGCTGCACGGCAGTGCACGCCGACCAATGCCTTTTCATCCCACACCTAAAACAAACATCTGGTTTGTTCTTTATCGATGCTGCAGTTTCTTTATTTTTACTTGACTCAGACACTTGCCACTTCTGGTGGTCTGAATTGTCACGGTTCTGAAATTTGTTGTTACAATGGCCTTGTTTATTCTTTCTTCCCCAAGGCTTCTTATTATATGACCATCTCTCGTCATCACGTTTATTCTGCTTTGGAATGACGGTTGTTAATATCCGTGAATGGGGCACTTTTGGTTGGTCAGTCTTGATGATTTTTCAACAACAATTCATTATTTTTTTCTGCAACAAGGAGGATAGACAACAAGTCACTGAATTTTGTGAACTTACACTGTCTATATTGTTGTGACAGAATCATATTGGTGAGATGAAAAGTTGAGAGCGTTTTCTCTAACATTTGGGATTCAGAAACTGGGTCTCCGCACAAAGCCAAAGTAGAGATTATTCTATAAACATTAGAACTATATTCCGTAATTGATTTGTAATCTTATAGCCTTAAATTAAGCCACTCAAATTTGGCATTAGGGAGAACAATCAATTTTTGGTAATCAAATCTTTCCTTCAGTTGTGTCCATAAAGACAAAGGATCTTTGACTGTTAAATACTCAGTCTTTAATCCTTCATCAATATGGTGACGAAGACTAATTATGGCTTTTGTATTTTGTGCCGAAGTAACTGTATTTCCTGATTCAATGGTCTTTTCTAACTCATTTGCACTAAGGTGCAATTCTGCATCAAGTGCCCAAGCCAAATAGTTGTCTCCAGATATTTTCAAAATAGAAAAATCTATTTTTGCCAAGTTTGCCATCTATTATGGGTTAAAACATAATTATTATTTATTAAAATAATAAATAATTGCATGTATGAAATATGAAAATAAACTACGCCACGACCTCAGTGGTGATAAAATGCAAATATAAATATTCTTATATTTATGTTATTAGCATAATGCAAATGGATCTTCACCCTAAGTCGTTTGTAGTTCGCATAAATGCATTATTCTAACAAAATAATAAATAATGGAATAACATAAGAATTTCACCATGCATACGGTAGTCCAGATAAAGTGAGTTATTCAACAGAATAATAAATAATGGAATAACTGAAGAATTTTACCACGCATGCGATAGGCCAAGCGCATTGCATACATATTATTCCCAACAAAATAATAAAGAAGCGGAACGGGTCGAGCGAAATTATGCAAGCGAGGATATTTAAACGAGAATATTAAATGCGGAATAATAAATAATGGAACCAGTCGGTGAAAGTCACTGCGACAGGATATTCCGACAGAATATTAAATACGGAATAATAAATAATGGAACCAGGTCAGGTGAAATTCACACCGACAGGATGTTCCAACAGAATAATAAATGCAATTATAAGAATAAAATTATATTATTGGTGGTATAGCCCAACCGGTAGTATAATAATAAATTGCAAGAATTTAATTTTACCGTCTCAGTTGGTTAGAGCCTCGTGCTGATAACGTGTTATAAAATTCTAGCAAAGTGTATAAAAATACTTCATAAATTTAAAGAGAATAAGCAAGAGATAAAGAGAGAGAAACTGTGAGACTCTGAGAAGTTTTTCTATCTCTCTTATTCTTCAGTATCATGATACTCCTTGTATAAGCAAAAGGAGGAGAAGGAGAAGGAGAAGGAGAAGGAAGGGTGGGCGGGTGAGCAGGTTCCCTCATCATGAGGGAATCAACTTTTTAACAGAAATCAGATAGTTAGGTCTTCTTACTTTTTTGTAGCTTCGTGTATATGGTGGCACCCTTGTTGACTAATATATTACTACTACTTAAAAAACATGATTGGAGCTACTGCTGAGTGCTGTGCATTAGAAATATTACCCAAAATTTAAAACATCCATTTTTCTGCTTGGAATTCCTTTATGAAATTCTTTAACTTGAGAAGTGGGTTATAGAAGTTTTTGCGTGTCATAAACTATAACGTTTGCTTCCTCTTTTTTAAATATACAGTTTTTGTGAGATTCTATTGTGTTTTGTAGAATAGTGAAAAAGTAGGGAGGAGGCTCAGGTCTTTTTTGAGGAAGATGTACTTCTTGCTAAAAGTTCCTTATGGATGCTGATATGAGGTGTTTTTGAATAACACAGATATACATTTACTTGGAGAATTTGCCATTGTTGATTTTGTGTAGTTTTATTGATAATTTATTAGGTTACTAGTCAACTAACATGAATGAAAGGAATATGCCTAGATCCGACAAAATATAGTTATGGGTTGGTTTTGGTTTTTGTTTTCAAAATATGGATATGGTTCCATTTAAGAACCAAAATCATATTAATCATTTTTAATATGGATTATGTGGGTTGGAACAATATGGTTATGGTTAAAAATTATATTAACCATATTAACCATTTTAAGATGTTTTATGTAAATATTTATTTGTATTAGTTGTTATAATATTATATATTTTTTATATTGTGAGTGTATCATATAATAAATAACTAAAATATAATAGTATTTAATTATAATTTATGCTTGAGATTCCTTTCAACTCTCATTTTTACGACTTGTACTATGCAACGGTTTAAACAATTTTTAGTCTGTTGTAGTAGTAATGTGGGGGTAGGGTTGGTGGTGTGGGGCTAGGGGTAGGGTGGGTGAGGTGGGGCTAGGGGGGCTGGGTGGTGTGGGTGGGGTGTGGGGTAGGGTGGGGTGGAGTGGGTAAGGGTGGGAGTAGGGTGGGGTGGATGTTGTAGGGTGGGTGGGGTGGTGTGGGGGTAGGGGTAGGGTGGGTGGGGTAAGAGTAGGGTATGGGGGTAGGGGTAGGTTAGGTGAGTTGGCTGATAAGAATGCTTCTATTTTCTTGAGTGTGTCTATAGCCAGTTCCTATGTGTGTAAAAAATTGTGTTAAAAATTTTATTTAGCAGGGCAACGAATAATATTCAAATATTACTAGTTACCTTGATTTTTAGAGGAATATTTTAGTAGTATTAATAGCATTAGTTTTCTTAGCAAATTAGTGGAACTTTTGATTTGGATTTGGAATAAAATATGGGTCGAAAAATGGTTAACCGGGTTAGAACTATAACCAACTCAAATAAATAAATATAGTTAACCAACCCATTTGATTTCAGTTAATATGGATTGACCCGACAGTTAACCAACTATATTGTCTAAATATGCCCCTATGATGTGAGCTAATAATAAGTAGCTAACATTAGAAATGACAAATCTGAGGTTTTAGCCAGGAAACAATTAAAGATGAGATACATTGAATCAAAACACTTATATATTCTGTACTACATACTAATAAACAGGTATTTCCGTATCAACAGATCATGCAATATCATAAATAAAAGGCCTTTCTACATGACCAAAACAACAATTTCCTGCAAGAGCTTTGTGTATTTGCCCATATCACAACAAAAATGAACAAAGAGGACTTCTAACAGATCGATCACAATATGAATTTATTAAGAAAATGAACAGGGTACACAAGAGATACACCCAAAACCACAATCCTCATCTGTATAATCCTATAAATCGTAATGGCAAAGAAACTTTAGGAGAACTTTTTAATAAAACATAATGACATACATAATATTCACCATTTCATACTATCACTTCACTTTCAGTTTAGCCCTATGCAAACAACACACTAAAACTTATTTGTTAAAATCTCAGAAGATTACAATAAAATCAGTAAACTTCCAGCAAGGCTTGTGAAAAACCCATAAAATATAGTTAAACTTGAATTAAATTTTCAGTTGCTACAACAAAGCTACCAACCCAAATCTTAAAATCGTTGGAAAAGTGATTTGGGTAGTTCTTTTTGCTAAATAGCAACAACAACAACAAATTGCTAACATTCAGTAACCCTTGTTCCCAATATTAAAATTCAAGATACAGGAAGAAACAGATGAAAACTAATAGCATCTTCATAACTATTAATCTAAATCACATACCCACCATATACAAGAAAAAACAGAGATCAAATTAGGGCGATGGAGCAGCGACGCAGAGATGAGGGTTACCTGTTAGAGAAGCGATGGACCAATGATGCAGAGATGGAGATGGAGATGAATATGATTATTTTCATCACTTTGTGTTTGACAATACATGAATGTATTAAGTTGTAGGGATTATGATATTCATGGATTGTTCTCTTTAATTTTGGTTAATTAGTCCATATTAACTTTTGAAGGGAGAGAAAACTGTTGGGATATTTTCCAGAAACATCAAAATAGTGTTTTTGTGTACTGATTTCTTTGATGGATGATGGGGTTGAAGGCCCACATGGCAACTAACTGTTTACTCATACTACTATAGTCTTCTAAGGTTAGGGGTAAAAATGTGCATTATGTTTGTATTTCTTTACAGCTGAGGCATGAAAAGCTTTTGATTTAACTTCGAATTAAGATGTTGATGGAAATCTGCATTAGGAAAGTTAATTATTGAAATTTGATAAATTCAATTCAAAATAACAGAGTAGCTAGCAGCAGAAAAAGTTATGTATATATATATATATATATATATATATATATATATATATACTAGTAGTAGATAGATAGATTATATATTAAGGAGAGAGGAATTCATGTTTTCTTTTCATCCGCTTTAACTTTTGTGTCAATGTCCTATTATTTCCTTTACTTTCTCATCTCGATCTTCTTCCCCTTTTACAGAATAATAATAGCAGAATCTTGTATCAGTGGAGTGGATTATTTATGTACTCATTATACATCTAGGAAGGAGGGGGAGGGAGGGATATTTTCTTAATTAGCTTGTAGGGTATTTGGGGGGGAAGTCTCTTATCCTCCTCGTCCTCCCTTTTCATAAATTCAGGTAAAGAGATGAAAAGCTTAAAAAAAGGAGGAGGATAATGCAGAGACAGATTGAAATGGAATATCTGTTGAATATTTTTGACTAAAAGAGAAAAGATAAAAAGAAGTAACATCCATCCGGTGTTGGTTGAAAACACATCATCACGAACATGCATTCTCAAAAAAGAGGAGAGAGGAGAGAGGAGAGGAGGTGTTTATTGCTTTTATAAGAAAGACGACGACTGTGTCAGGTTATTTCCCTTGAAAGAAAAGGAATCATGGATTCGATCAACAAAAAAGGGAATTATATGTTTACTTGCTTGTAATTAAGATCCAAACTTTAATCATTTTAAACTGACTAATTATATATATCTTCTATAATGGGATCAAAGAAGAGTAAGAATTGATCTCTCTAGCTAAAAGATAAGGTTGCGTCCCATTTTCCATATATTCTTTCATACGACATACAACGTCTAGTAAGCTCAAAATTTCTCACAAAATAATTTAACTTTATTAAAAATTCAATCTATATATACATATGGCCCACACTTTACCACTCCTATATTATACTATTATATATCCCTCCATAAAATCACTCAACAGCCCATTTTCATACTAATTAATTCTCTCCGCCACCGCTACAACATGTCGGAAAAAGACTGCGGCCACCACGACGAGGAGCTAAAAAATCTCTACCGCCGCCTCTTCGTCGCCTTGATAATCCTACTTCTCTTCATAATCCTGCTGATATGGCTCATTTTACGCCCCAAAAACCCTCGCTTCACCCTCCAAGACGCCACCCTCTACGCCTTCAACGTCACCGCCACCACCGCCAACCTCCTCACCCTCACCCTCACCCTCAACCTCCAAATCTCTCTCTCCTCCCACAACCCCAACAACCGCATTGGAATCTATTACGACAAGCTCCACATTTACGCCTCCTACCGGAGCCAACAAATCACACTACCAACCCTACTTCCTGCCACGTACCAAGGTCACAAGGATGTTACGGTGTGGTCACCTTTTTTATACGGCAATGCAGTGCCGGTGGCCCCGTATGTTGCCGATTCTTTGGCTCAAGATGAGACGGCTGGGACTGTTTTGATCAATGTTAAGGTGTTTGGAAAGGTGAGATGGAAGGTGGGCACTTTTATTTCAGGGAGGTATAGTTTGCATGTGAATTGTCCTGCTTATATAACGTTCGGTAACGAGAATAACGGTTTGGCCGTTGGACCTGCCGTTAGGTTTCAGTTGGTGCAAAGCTGTAATGTGGATGTTTGATCACCGTTAATTGCTTCTTTCTCTCTTAATTAATTTGTTTAGTGTAAGACTCACCGGATACAATTAAGTCCTAATTACATTTCAGTTTTCATTTTTTTTAATTCTAGCTTTAATTTCTGCCTTTCGTTTTAATTAATTGTTATATATGGACCTTATGGTATAATTAATTAATATGATTTTCTATATAGTTTATATTTAATTTGTAGCACATACAAATTAATATGAGTAAATCTATAGATTTACTCTATCCTCAAGAAAAAATTGGAAGCCTGGTTGTTTCTTTTCTTCGTATCCATATATTTTTTAGTCTAAGAGGTTTCAAATTTGTCTTAGTAGAAAGTTGTTATAGTTAATATATATTTATTTAAATTGAGTTGGAAGATTAGATGAAAAGATTTGTAAGAGAATTTGAAAAGTCAACTTGTTAGTGTTAATCGATCTTTAATTACCATGGCATACAAAATGGCTCTCCAAACCATAGCATAGATTTAGGAATTAGGATCACGTTCCATAGCACAAAGCCACAAACACTACTATATTCGTATCTCAACCTGCAGCTATTAATTAATTATTTCGTTGGACGAGCTAACCGAAATATATTATATGACCACAAAATTTATTTGGAACTACACGTGCTTTTTTCAGGTATAATCATATACTATCATTCACACATTCATTTGGAACATAATTTTTTTTGCTTTCTTATGGTCACTATACACATCATTCTGCACCTACAGGAGTACAAAATAAGAATAAAATTAAATTCAAAAAAGCTAAAGATAAAAATGGCAGGCCCTAGTTGTGTTGTTTAAAATTTCAAGTGTAGCTCAAATGAATGGGAAGACAGATATATATTAAAAAAAAACCACATTCAGCCATACCGGCATGATGATCATTTACGAATTCCGGCTGCCATCCTCAAGCATCATTCCTTTCAGACTTCTTGCCAACCAGATAGCTGTCTCCCTTGGGGAGACCTTATCCTTTCCAAAGGGTTTAAGAACAACTCCAAGCTCTTCCAGCCTGTTTTGCTGAAGCAAGTCAGCAGATAACTCTAATAGCCCTTCAAGTGCCTCTGCCCTCTGGCTGGATGAATTGACATCTAAAATCTCCTTACCTGCTGTTTCCTCCTGAGTTACACTTGCAGGAGTGTTCGTTTTTTCACCCTCCGAAAAATCTAATTTTTGTACCAGTGAGGCGGGGGGGTTCCTCGAATTCACTTCCTTTAGCCCGGAATTATCAGAAAGGTCTGATTTTGGAGATGTGGTTTCAGAGCAATTAGATGATTTTATAGGTGCCGGAGTGGCTAGGTTTTTTATCTCCACCTCGTCTCTACCTACATTTATCAGCTTCCCAACATCTACATTTCTCTCAACACTTTCAATCACTGGCTGCTCACTCCCAACTCGGTAACTACTATGTCGTATAACGTGAATGACATCATCAAAAGCTGGCGGGAGCTGGGGAGTAGGGTGCTTCTCAATTGTTGGATTTTGCAAGATAATTCCCTTCTCTGCAAGCAATTTCTTTGGGCTAGATGTAACAGGAGGGGCGGTGTCTGCTACAGATGATAGAAATTCTTTAACTGTGAACTTGTCATCACCATTAGATGTAGAAGTGCATTGCAATTGTGGCACTGCATCAGCCCTGCTGCTAGGCTTGCTTGTCAAGGCATCATCTTTATCATCAAACGTTTCTTCAAATTTTGGAAATTGGACCTGCAAAGCTGAACTTGTTCTTGGTTTCTCATTATCAGCATCATAATTCTTACTTTCACAACCAAGATGCACCCCAGTGGTCCTGGACGAGCATATTAGACGTTTATCATCATTTCCAACTTTTTCCCTGGGCATAATTTCAGGCATTTCAGAGTTCGAGGATGAAGCTACCGAGACACTGGGTGGACAAGATTCAAAAATTTCAGTTTGGGACACTTGCTCAGAATTGGGAAGTATCTTAGTAACAGTTGTTGCATCATCACAAAGATCGAAACCTTGAATTGATACTGAAGACGAGACAGAAGTACGGCTCTCCGTCAGCATGCCTATGGAAGATCCCACTACAGCTTCTTTAGAGTCACGTATGATCTCTCTTGAGACATGTGTAAGGCAGAGACTGGTCACATTACCAGAAGTCCTGCTTTCAGGATCCTGAGTTGTCTCACCTGGGATAAGCTTCATATTATTGCTAACTATACCTGGAGTGCCAACCCCTGATTGTCTCATCCGTCCTGCAATTGATGATCGCCTACCCAGATTAGGAGGGGTTTTTAATCTTGATTTTGCAGGAAGTCCGTCTGCAGTGTTATATCTTGTAGGACCAGAGGGAGGGATCCCCTCATGTCTAGGTTTAGTCTTTGGAGAGGGGACAACAGCAGGTAACTGCATACATAGCTCACTACATCAATAATGGCTTCAGCACAAATATTAAGAAGGACAGAGAACATTGAATATTTGTACCTGATGCTTCAAAGGATTTAGTCCCTGGATCCTTTTTATCGAATCTGGGCTGATCTTTGCTGGTGCAGATGGTGGTGTGTCTGCAATAGCCTTTGAACCAGGAGTAACTGCACCTAACTTGGGAACTTTAGGTGATGCTTCTATGTTAGTTCTTTGATTACATACACCCCCAGCCTTCATGCGATTTCCTCTCATAGGTGAACTATTTTCTCTGACTTTTCCTTCTTTCAGAGCCATCATAATATTTCTAATGGTTTTTGGTTGCTTTAATTCACTATTGGTTGTATGTTCATCTTTAATGGGTTCTATCGCCTCTTGTACCTCCATTTTCACTGTGCACATGGCAATTCCACGTGGATCCCTATCCATAAGCTGCTGATAGCCAACCTCCACATCAGTGGCTTTATTGTCACAGTTGCACACTACAGCTCTTGTACTTTTCTCACTTGACATCAAACTCTCCTTGTCACTGCATGAACTATTACTACTTTGGCTTTCGGCCATATTCTTCCGAATATCACGAGCAGTGGTGAGAGGTTTCCCAGGGGAAGAGGCAGCAGAAGAATTAAAAGATGGGCGGAACTGTTCAACATATGGCTGCAAGTATGGGTGCTTCAGGATTTCGGATGCCTGTCAAAGTTTATTTGAGAGAATTAAGAAGAAGTGATTCGAAACAATCTGAAACTTGTTAAATGAATCTGGGAGGGCTTACATTGGGTCGATGCTCAGGGTTCTTTCTTAGCATGCTTTTGATAAGTGTTTTTCTGCAGATGGAACCATATTGAGAGTTATTATCATACTGCTAGAATATAAGAAAGGAAAAATACAAAGGAAAAAAGGAAAGTAAAGAATTGATGTGGTGCACAAAATGAAGTGATTTTACAATTAAATAGAAGTACTCAATTAAACATCGTCTAATAAATCTCATTTCAAGCACAGAAAATTATTAGCTTATGACTGCAGTGTCAGTCCACCCGCAGACAAAAGAAGCCTTAAAATGGATAACATCCTCTATATAACAATGGGTCCAATAAACAATTTGACTAACAAAAAATTGTGAAATAATTTCTGAGATCCTGAGACTCTCTCTAACAAGACTGAGGGGAACTCGGGAACGTTATAAATTAAATGCTCAGGACATCTAGTGTAGATTAACTGATGACTCAAACAATGAGACTTAAGAACATAGACATCTTTGTGCTGAGAGAGAGAGATTAAATGCATAACGTTTTAGCTCGTATTACTTGAAAGCCTCAGTCTCTAAAAGTTTACATCCACCGACACATGGAATAGAGTAATAACTAATATATGGACACAAAATTTGGTTGAAGCTCATTGCTGTTTAAAAGATGCAAGATATATTTACAGTTCCTGCTTATAGTACTTTCTTCAGTCACTTGCGGGTTATTTCATTAATTCTGTGCTCAAGTGATGGGTACAATCACGGTTCAAAGAATCGGCTACGCCAAAATATGTATCGGCTGAACCGCAACCTTGACACAAATTGCAAAATTAAGAATGGTAATTTTCGGCGAATTTTTGGCAACTCAGCATAACGTAGCTGTTATGGACCAAATAAAGGAGATATCTCATCATAACGTAGCGGTTTCAGACCAAATAAAGGAGAAATCACGGCGTGAAGGGGGAAAACGCCAAAAAATAAATCAAATATGTTAAAAGCTATAAAGGGAGACGACAAAAGAGAAAGAACTTTTCTCTATAATTATACCTATGTAGTACCTAATTAAGTATACCTTAAAAAATGAAAAAATATTGTACTTAAATATACTTAGTGACGTTAAATTATACTTCAAATGTACCTGTATAGCACCTAGTTAAGTAGACCTAGAAAAAAAAAATACTTAACATATAATTAGTTAAGCAAACTTATACTTAAATTATTATTAAATTGTACATATATAGCTCCTAGTTAAGTACAACTTAATGCAATTAAAATGTACTTAAATATCAACTTTATTTAAACATAAAACTTAATAAATATATATGCAAGACATTTGTTTTATAATTCGGACAATGTTGTGTGTAGTAGAAAGTTTTTTTTTAACTTGATTCATTCATTTTGTTGCTTTTATTATTTACAAATTTTTCACAACTCCTAACTAGCTTATGGTGCCTATCACCCGATACCAAAACCGAGTCAAACAATGACCTTCCAAAACATAGGCCGCTACTATTACTTTGAACAATACAAAAAACCATAATTTAGTCCACAGACATGGAAAAAATCTACAGATTTTGAAGATAGAAGCCTAAGTGAAGAAGATCCAAGAACACGCGGACAAAAATAAACATAACATCACAAAAACATGGTGTAAATTGTGAAATTAAATATAGTAAAAAGCTATGAATCTATGTATTAAACCAAAAACATGGTGTAAATTGTGAAATTAAATATAGTAGAAAGCTATGAATCTAAACAGGTGGAACACCCACAAGACTTATGAAAGCTAAAAACTATATTATAAAAAAGCATAGTGAAAGAATACTGCTATTTAACTTCTAGAGTGTAAGCAACCTCAAACCAAAAATACATCATAGCCTCTCCACCATCACTCACCTAGGTCCAGATGCAAGCACCTCCAGGACAACTAGGCAAAGCAATAGCTTAGCCATTAATAAGGTAAAGCTTCAAGAATAACAAAATCCAAGAAGATTGCTGCATATAATTGAACATAAAAGAATGACTAGTTTTAAAGTCAGTGCAAGAATCAGTTGACTTACAAGGATGGGGAGTAACAGGGAGGCAAAGGACCAATGGAGGATCGATTTATCTTACTTATTAGTCCTGCCATGTCCTGAAACCAAAAAATGTACAATGAAAATGTCAAAAACTAGTTAAGATTACATGAACCTTGAGGAATATGACAATTCTGTATAATGCAAAAGGGAAATAAGAACCAAATAAACAGAACTTCAAAATAAACACATGACCATGGTAAAAAAGGTCATACATACAGCAACCTGATAAGCAAAAAAGGAAATCTTACAAAAGCTTTAAATGCAGGGCGATGAGCAGCTATCTCATACATACAGCAACCTGATTAACATGGTACAAAAATAATATTAGATTGAAGGAGAAGACAGGCAAACAAAGAAGAAAAAAGAAAAGAGAGACAGATGAGAATGCAGGTTAGAGTTTAGGGAAGGTCAATTGGTGCAAAGAAGTGCCAAAGTCTAATACCATCCTCATTTATTTTTTATTGTTGCTAAGTAAGTTTAATCCCATCTTCATACCGCTACAGAGATCTCAAAATGAATGACCACGTCACCACCATTAAGTAATGGCCTTACAGAATACACCTATAAATGTCAAATGGTGACAATCTATCTCATTACTCAATCAAGGGAGCCAGGGTACAAACCTAAACTTTTACAAGTGAGACTATTTCCCTTAAATTGGAACTCTCTTTTTCAACCATACAATATAGAAATATCGGGAAAATCCACATACCTAAAGACCAAATGTCGGATTTAAATCCGTAAGGAATGTCTGCAAGAAGTTCAGGACACATGTAATTTGGAGTTCCAACAACCTGGTAATAATATAATAAAATTAACTCCCAGATTGATTAATAATGCAAAGGATATTGGCTTTCATCCTCATGAAATTTTGAATGAAAAATTGTACCAAAAGACATAAGAATTTAGATTTTGAATAAGCAGTTCTACATACTTTGTATTGTTTAAAAAATTGGACTTGGTTCAAACATATTGAGAATTTGAAAGAACGTAGAATAGGTGCAAGATCATTAGTAGTAATAAAAAGTTACAAGACTAGCACAGAATGTCAGACTTGTATTTTGGATATTGTCTTTTAGTTGATGAAGATAGCAGGAAACGGTATCAAATAGTGCAGCACATTCAAAAGTTTCCTTGAAATCAAATACTGATGCTGAACTCCAATTCAGTAGAACAAAAGATTCACTTACCAAAAATAAACCGGAGAACTAAGTATTCCAAACATAGACATAGTAAAATACCCTCAATTCTCGACGACTAGTTTCACTATGACTATCTGACTTAATAATATTTCTTATTTCATTTTAAAAAGCATTCAGCTTCAAAATTGAAGAATTCGAGTTTTCTGATTGTGCAAGCTACAATATTGTCTCATAGTTTATGAATTCTTGTAAATGGTTAGTTTGTATGTTTTAGGAAAAAAAACACATACGCACACACACATCTGAAAGAGCAATTTATTAAGTCACTGAAATGGAAAATACCACCCGGTAGATACCTCTTACAGTTACTTCAATTACATAAATAGATTATGTACTGAGTGATGGACAATCATTATACAATTGTTATACATTCTAGGAGATTCGTACTATATTCAAACCATTTCCTGTATACTTAATTTAATATCACCAACTGAAAGGACTGTAATAGAATCTTAACTGATTTCCTTCCCTTTGATTCCATAAGTACGCTAAATTTGACATTGAAATACAAAGGTGGTAGATAAATGAAGCACATACCGAAGAGGTCAAGTCATCAACCTTCAAAGTTTTAGCAAGTCCAAAATCGCCTAAACACAAACCAGAATAACACAGATACAAATAATTCTGGGCTCAGTTAAAAAGAATTTTCATTTTTATCGAATAGAAAAGAGAAATTATGACAAACTCACCAAGGCGAACATTTTTATCTTTGGTAAGAAAGATGTTGGAACACTGCGGATAAGGTACTATGAAGTCAATAAATACAATCTTTGAGTGTATTAAAAGAATAAACTCAAACATCTCAAAGAATATTCCTCCACATACTTTTAGGTCACGGTGAAGAACATAATTTGAATGCAGATATTCAACTGCCAACAGTATTTGAGTGAACCACTTGCAGAGCATCTGTATATTACCAATAATTATCACCAGTCATATAACCAGACAAGGTTGAATCTGGGTCAGCGAGTGAAATTTGAGTAAACTTAATAAATTAAAGAGAAAATTTTTCATGATGAAATTCTAGAACATTTGCACTTTAACCATCAAAAATATCATTACCACACACACACACACAAAATATGTAAGTTAATAGAAAAAAATTGTAGCTCACATAGACAAAAAAAACATACCGCTTCTGGGAAATATTGGCCATTTAATTTTTTCATCAACTCAGCGCTGTTCAAAGGTTATAACATCAACATGAGGCTCTAAGAAGAAGTTTGTCTATGAATAATTCCAGTGATTGCTAAGAAACTTACATGTCTCCACCTTCACAGTATCCGGTAACGATGCAAACATAGCAACCCTACATTATGTTTACACATACTAACTCAAGACAAAAATGGCAGGTAGAGAGACATTGACAAATGAATAGAAGTTAATATTTGCAGAAAAATAAAAGCCTCACCTTCTCTACCCATGCTTCCTTAAACTCAACAATGTATGGATGTTGAATCCGTGCAATTAAAGCCATCTACAAAACCCATCCCAAAAATGTACAATAATTTATAAAGAAGCCTATACATACATATATATTTTCAAAAGCACTCAAATTCTACCTTTTAACCAGTGTGGCATTCGTACCTACATGCATTATAAATTCATACATACACATTTTCAACAGAACAATTAGACAAATTATTTTTCCTTGTTTACACTAAAGCATGATTTACATTGTTACGCCCATTCTCTAGCACCTTATCTTTTAGAGCAACTGATAATGTTACAGTTCATACTTCATACAATAATGATGTCAAGATTAATTAATTTTTTAAAAAAAGAAAAGAAAGTAAAACCCAAATAAATGAAATTTCCAAAAAAACGAAATACCTCTTGATGAGCAGATCTCCTGCACCGTTCCGTCTGTCGGGCAAGACGAATCTTCTTAAGCACATACCTGTTTTATCAGCAAATGAAAAATTCAATGCCTACAATTTAACATTTATGCCTCAAAACAATAATCTAGTAGAGTAAACAAATACAATGGGATATTTACTTCTTCTTTTCCAGCCTGTGATTTACAAGAATGGCGGCCCCGAATGCGCCCCGACCAATCTGCTCCATGATCTCGTACTGATCCATTATAGACCCAATGTAGAACCAATTGTAATTTGACCCTCAAAATGCTTCAATCAATCAGTTTCTAATTTTCCACATGATTCATACAATTTGCCCTAATCTTTGAATTACAAAACGATTCCTTCAAAAAAGAACTCTAATTTACCCACATATATAAATCAGCTCCACTTTTATTTTCTTCACAAAAATCAGCTCCACTTAAACCAGACAAATTGGCATTTGGGAACCCCAAAAATGTACAACATTGTTGAGACAATAAAGCAATAAGCGCTGGATTCTATTAAACTCCTCTTTCGGGTACAGCTTTGATTTGGGTGTCTCACTCTCTAAAATCTATATTTTCTCTCTCTAGAAAAAAGAACAGCTGTAGTATGATGCAAGATTGTTGCAGAAACAGGGTAATAATATAGTAGGAGTAACTGAAAGTAACGGGTTGAGGAGTTTAATCATGGTTAAAGGTTGGTTTAATTACAATTTCCAACTAAATTTCTCTACACATTTCTTGAGGATCAGAGATTTATATACTCTGTAGGCCTATGCCGACAAAACCAGTTGGCCAATTGGTATTACTACTTTACTGGAGACGGTCTAAACTAATAGTAATTGGGCATTGGCAACGAGCGAGGAAGAAGAAGTAAACACTATGGCTGAATTGGTTACACCGAAAAAAACCGCACAAATTATTGCGGTATTGGATGGGTTAAAAAAATGCATTTAAGATTGGTTATTATATATATACAAATTCATTTAGAATTGGTAATTATATCCATTTACGATTTGAGTTTAATTTAATTTAATTTTTGTTTAGGCAAAAGTCACAAAATATTATAAATAAGGTTGTGATATTTAATATTGTGTGATGTTAATTTAAATTTTATTGTTTTAATTAGTGTTAGAAGCGAACTCGCACCAATCACAAACAATTTTGTCAAACGGCATCATGCTCATTCCTAGTAAACACATGTATGTGGTAATATTTAAGAAATTATTAATCTATTGAATATTTGTAATGATAAAATTGTAATATTATTATTAACAAACAACAATTGAGATAATTGACGGAGTAGAGTAGATTATGGTTGATCATAGTAATAAGGTAAATTATAGTAGATTAAATAGTTGTCCATGTGATAAAATAAATACTAAAAGACATTTACCAAGTAAAATTTATTTGAAATTTTATCACTACCCCTTTATGAGAAGTTGAAAACTATTAATACGGATGAGAGAGAAGGTATGAGTAATATAGGAAATTAAATATTTTATTCTCGTCGAAAGTTGTAAATGACAAACATTTTAGAACAATATTTTTTTTTTAAAATGATAATCTTTTAGGAACGGAGGGAGTATTGTTTTTTAGGATAGATTTTTTCCTTGAATCTACTTGGTACACTTAGTAGTATCAGAGTATATCAATTCGTGGACAATAGAACATCATGAACTCAAATATAACGTCGGGGGACCTAAAAACAATAGATCTAAGTTGTCGTGGTGTTTACATAGAATTTTATTTCATGTTAAATATTTAGGCACAATATTGTCAAAAATAATGAGTTACTAATATACAAGTAAAAAGAAATAGAGAGGGAGGTAAGGTAAGGTAATTAAGGGCATGAACATGTCAAGTGATGGATAATGATAACATAGTAACATGCCAATTGGGGATATTGTTTGGAATTGCTACTGGAAGTGTATGTAGTATATAATTTTGTGGGGCAGGGCAGTGGGGTCTTCCCCTCTCCCTCTCCTGGCATGTCCTATTACATGGAGATGGAGTACTACATAGTGATACTACACTCCTCTGGCCTCGGCTATTATACATACGCACATGGTGATGGTGTGTGTGACTGTGTGGCGAGAAACGGCGCAGACATCAGGCTCGCCAGTTTATTTGAATAAGTGAAAAATCTCAACTACACGGATGTCTAAATATTCAAGTACTTAGCAATCTCTAATAAACATAAAAAAAAAAAAAAAACATCTATTGTTATGTAATTTATGCATATATATATTTATGTACAAAATTAATTCGGAATAAAGATAAGTCTGTCTGTCCCTCCTAACTTGAGTTGAGTGGGTATACTATACGTACACTTAGCATCTTAGATCAATTATCTAATTTATTGTCATCTTTTTAACAAAATATAATTAATTTTGAATTTTTCGTTCACCTTAATAAATCATCTGAACCGTTCAAAATTTGGAAAATCTCACCATCCATGTAGTGCCGGAGACACGAAACACAGAAACACAGGTAGATAGCTAGTTTCATAATATTATTTGAAAATTAATGTTGAATTAATTAATATTTACCTGTCTATCTGTTGTCTGCTTTTTAGGTTAATTTATTTTACCATTCATTACTTTTTAACTTTATCATTAAAGTGAAAGAATCCAACTCTAAATCATGGGGTGGGGTGGGGTGGGGTGGCGCCAATGTGCATCCTGATTTAAATCAGGTATCTAATTAATTTGTTATCATTTCATAATATTAGTAGTATTTGAAAGAAAATCAATGTTCAATCAACATTTTACATTTACATTTCTGCCTGCCTTTTAGATTTCTTTCTTTTACCAATCATTACTTTTTTAACTTTATCATTAAAGTGAAAGAATCCAACTCTAAATCATGGGGTTGAGGTGTAGAGGACTTCCTACAATAGATGCTTCATCCAACTTCTATCAATACAACTAGTTAGGCCGTTTCTGATATTTTGAATTAAATTAAAAAAATTTATTTTTATTTTAAATTTAATTTAATTTGTATTATATTATATTATTTAATTTAAATATTTTTCTCCTAAATTTGGATAATTGACTACCCCTGCTTCAATTAAAACCGATGCTTTGGACTTTGGTCTATGGGTAATAAATAGGATGTATTAGTCAAAGTTTAGATATCACTTGGCTGCAAAAATTGAAAAGTGAATTCAGACTTATCACCAGTTATATATTTAGAACACCCACTATCTAGCATGTCGAGGCCTGCCTGGCGTACAGATTTTGGTGATTCAGAGTGAAAAATAAAAACGACATATTTTTTTTAAATATTTTCTTAATAAAAAAATTAATAAATAAGAAGTACAAGTTATATTAAAAAAAATATTTTTCCGGAGTTTAAAACATATTAATAGTTTAGACTTCAACACTATATTAGAGTGACTCGGTTGAGTCCTTAAAAATTTATTGGGTTTTAAAAATTATTTTTATATACTAATATCAATATATATTTATATTTTTAATTTCACACACAGACATATGTGTGTATATATATATATATATATATATATATATATATTATCATGATTAATTGTAAAAAATCTTAAATTAGAGTATTTAATATATTTTATTAAATTGTAGATCGGAAGCGTTACAAAAATAATTGAATGAATTATGAATTAGTGATTACTGGTGAGGTGAGTTTTGATGGGCATATGCATGACTAAAAAAGTCATTATAGTAATTGAAGTACTAGCGGCCAAGTTATTGTGCGATATCAAAAACGTGGTGGTCCTTTTTTTCCGGCCGCTGAGCTCATCCACATGCGGCCTGGCCTTTCTTTTTAATTTAAATACTACCAGATGTTTTTTTAATTCATAGATTTTAGGGTAAATTTCATTTAAACAGCCGAGGTTTACATGTTTTTACAATTTTCATCTAATTTGATTGTGGCTAAAAGTGCATGAGGCATGCATATATCAATATAATAATAATTTTACAAAGTGTCCCGACATGAACATGGAAAGAAATTGAATACGAGCGTATTACCCACCCACATGGCATAACACATCTGATTGAGGGAGTTCCCCCAAGTCATTAAAGCTTGGTGAGAGGGTGGTTTGGACTTGAAAAAAGAAAAGAAAAAGGTGATGGTTTGGTTGTTAAGTTCAACCACAATCTTCAGGGATTTTAGTTTGCCACTCTCCTTTTTTGGGCAACCGACCCGAGTATGTATGAGACTATGAGTTGCATGGGCAGTTGGAAATCGTCCAGGTCCAGGTTGTATTCAACCTCAATTACTTACACCTCTACCCGCTAGCAATCCAGCTGCTGTCGTTGGATTCATTCTCACCCATGGACGGGCCCCTTAGGCCTTAATAGAGATGCTTAGCATTACTATTTTATGTGGCAAAATAAAAATAATATTATTATTAAAATAAATAAAATAAAAATACTGTTATTAAAATAATAAAAATTATTAATTTTGACCCGAAATAAACATTTTAAATATAATTATGAGAAATAATTTTACATAGGGAAATATCAGTTTACTATAATTAAACCTGTCCTGTGTGCAAAACCTCTTACAATTGTGTGCAAAAACTCTGACAATTCTTAATCTCCATGAATATAATTTCTTTAAATATATAGATAGATACATACATACATACATACATCTATAGAAAGAGAATATTTGGTAAGAAGATCAGAAAAATTGGATGGAGGGGAAACAAGAAGGTGGGAAGAAGGTGGTGGTGATAGGTGGCGGAGTTGCTGGTTCCCTCGTCTCTAAATCTCTCCAATTCGATTCCGATCTAACCCTCATTGATCCGTAAGCTTCCACCTTTTCCCCCTTTTCTTTCTTTCTTTATTTATATATATATTTGATGTATTCATAATATATACAACCCATTTTTTCTGACTAAACTGTATCAATTGTTGCCTTTTCATCTTCTTTTTCTTCTTATAATTTATGGGTTTCCATTTATCTAAAGTTATTATTATTATTTATAAAGTCTACTTGCTATTAACTTTTGTTGACAGTATGCTGACTGCAATGAGAGCTCAATTTCAATAAGTTAAAGATTTTAAAGGAATTTTTTGACTTTAACATAATCCATGGCCAAGATCACAACTTTACATGGTGTATAAAATTTTGAAAATGGAGTCATGTTGCGATGTCCCAATTTTAATATCGTGCATGACTGTCATTTTAAATTCCCTACCTATTGAAATTGTTATTAGCTTCGGTGATGTGAGAAAGAAGGATTTAACAGAAACCAAGTTAAAACATAAGCATGGATTAACAAGTGAACTTTACGACATTTTAGAGGTCAAGTTTTTTCATTTATCTTTGTACATATATACAAGTGGTATACAATCAAACCAATTTTACACTAACTTTAGGGATAAAGACTGATGTAAGGTCTGTTGCCATTTCTTCTGCCCGTTGGGGTTCAATAATTCCGTCTTAATGTACCACGTCATAGACAATAATGTGATCCACATTGCCAATCTCATTTTTTTAGAACAAACATTTTTTGTGAAGTATTCCACTAAGGGGAACAAAAATAATGTACACAAGAAGCATCCAAGGAAGCACAAGAAACAAAAAGGACATCATGCCCCTTCTGAAATATGATCTTAACCTGAGCCTTCCAATAAAGGACCTCACTCAACCTGTCTTTAAAATTTCAAGCCTCGACACCAATGCTGCTAAGAAAACAATAAAGGAATCTCAGTACCAGAAAAATCCTCAGCTAAGAGTAAATTGGACATCTGAGATCTCAATTTTTAGTTGACCTGCATAATGTATAGTATTATATATTTATAATTCCATGCGTACTTACATAAAATCATTTATAACCCCACTGGCTCTCAAGATTCTACTCAATAAACAGAAGTAAATATCCTCAAGACCGATGCTTATAAACGAAAATCCTCCACCTAAGCTAGTGACAGGCCTGAATTTGCATAGCAAGATCCACAAAATTAAGCATTGAACAAAGGCATTCAGTAGCCGGGAAGCCAATATGTTGTCCATATTTATTGTGTCCCAATGCAAACAATCATTCGTTGTGGAAGCAGACTTAAATATTGTGCAAAGCATAGGTATCAGAAGTCTTTGTCACAGTAACTTGTGATTTTCACAGCCAACAATCTTTCTTTCTGCTAACAGTCTTCAATACATTCTGTAAACTTAAGGGCATCAGAGATTTTGTCACAGTAGCTCGTGATATGTTATTATCTCTTTCCCTTTTTTTTCTGGCCTTTTTTATTTTAAAAGCACATACTTGAGTTGGATGAAAGGAAACTCTCAAATCCAATTTGCCATAAATTTATTCTTATGTCTCTCCAACACTTACTTTTGTGATTGTATTAATGATAGTGGAGTTGTTTAAATTCACTAGGGAACTCATGAAAGCTTATTGATAAAGTACATATTTGTCACATTCTCAAATCTAATGAAAAATTAAACTGAATGCAGGAAGGAATATTTTGAGATTCCATGGGCAAGCTTGAGAGCAATGGTAGAGCCATCGTTTGCTGAGAGATCGGTGATCCACCACAAAGATTATCTCATGAATGGCAGGCTCATTACATCCAGAGCCATCAACATCAAAGACGAGACGAGGTCATGACTGCCGATGGCCGTTCAATTGCCTACGACTATCTTGTCGTTGCCACTGGTCACAATGATCCGATTCCGGAAACTATAACAGAGAGACTTAAACAATATCAATCAGGTAAAAAAACATAGGCATGCTGAACCTCGTTCACATTTATATGAACAATTAACTTTGAGTTGCTGAATCATGCAAGAAGTGGGATGTAGGAAGAATCCTGAGAACAATAAGAGTAAAAAATAATTTTGGAGTCAAAAAGTTACTTGGGAAAGGTGGTTTCGTCTTGAAATTAAGTCATTCTATATCTATTCCTATTTTAAGAATATGGTTCATCAATTATGCTATGAATCATTGGTACATATATTCTCTTTTTTCAGATTGTCAAAATAAGTGAAATTTAAGGGAAAAAGTGGGGTATTCTAACTGTGAAATGATGTCTAGATTTGTACTTTGAATCCAATTGCAGATTGTTATAATATGATTCGTTGAAAGGAAAACTAAACAACACAACAACATTATGGTCTATAATTTTTAAAAATAAGGGTTCCATAATCACTTTAGTGACTTTTTGCGTTCGAACTTAATGGTAACTCAACATGGCAGAAAATGAAAAGATAAAATCTTCTCAATCTGTATTGATTGTTGGAGGTGGCCCTACTGGCGTTGAACTTGCTGGAGAAATTGCAGTTGATTTCCCAGAAAAGAAGGTTACTGTCGTGCATAATGGACCCAGGTTGGTGGAATTCCTTGGGCCTAAAGCTGCCATGCTCTAGACTGGTTGACATCAAAGAAAGTGGAAGTGAAATTCAATCAGAAAGTCAACTTGAGTAATATTGCAGATGGAAGCGAAAAATATGTAACTTCAGCTGGAGAAACCATCAAAGCAGATAGCCATTTCTTGTGCATAGGGAAACCATTGAGCTCAGAATGGCTAAAAGAGAGTGTATTGTGTATTGAGGGACAGCTTAGATGAGTTTGGAAGGTTAAAGGTTGACTTGAACCTGAGAATCAAGGGTCGCAAGAATATATTTGCGATTGGTGATATCACAGATGTTGTTAAGGTAAGTTCAGTTTTCACACATTTTGTTCGTCTTTTATAATTATTTGTTTTGGTTTTGTTTAGAATCAAGAACAAAATAGATATAGACTTGAGAAATTGGAAAATCTAATAAATTTTGTTATTTATGAAGGAAATGAAGCAGGGGTATCTGGCGCATAAACACGCGTTGGTTGTTGCAAAGAACATAAAGATATTGATGACAGGAGGAGGAAAAGAAAAGAAAATGTCAACTTACGAGCCTAGTTCAATGACAGGTATTGCTATTGTTTCGCTCGGAAGGAAAGATGCAGTGGCTCAATTCCCATTTGCAACTCTCAGCGGACTTATCCCTGGTTTGATCAAGTCTAAGGATTTATTTGTGGGTAAAACAAGGAAGCAGCTGGGTCTGCACTCTTAAAGTTTGAAAATAGCAGTAGTACTTTTTCATATGAATTCTACATTTGTGTACACTACTGATGAACAAAAGACCTGTTAAGCAACATCTCTTTCCATTGCAATTCGCAGACCCATGAATATCGTTCAACAAACAAACTATGTTTTCATTAAGGCGATTGATATTGTCATAACGAAAATTATGCCAACATAACATCTAATTAAACATTTAAAATACATGCCAGAAACAACTAGTTAAATATTACATAAACAAACTAGTTCACCAAACACCGTCTCATATAATGCCCAACAATTCACCAAGTAACAATCATACATTACTTGCATTGCCATTGTCAGACCCCTGCAAAGTAAAACAAATAAACATGTTACTACTAAAATAAAAACAACATATAAAACACTATATGACGAGCTATTTTGGACCCCCGCACCCAATTCTATGCATGGTTATTTGTATTACAACATAGATAAGTTCTATCTACTATGCCAAAAAAACAAAATAAGTCTAGTGTTTAATGGCACTAATGCTACAAATTACGTAAAATACTTTTATTGAAAAGGGCACTTGTTACTTTTAAACCTTGAAAATTTAAAATGGAAACCAGAACTAGAGTCTTGTATAAATAATAGTAACCTGTGACGAACCAGAACCAGAACCAGAACCAGAATTCCCCAAGTTAAAGTAATCAACTAATTTCTCACGAGTCAGGTTGCGTATAGTGCCAAGCAATTCTTCACATGGTCTGGAATCTGAGGTGCCAATAATTTTGTGCACTTCCTGTTGTACCTTACTATATAAGTGGTCACGATAAGAACCTTGTGTATACATGGTAGCAGGGGTCTCAGCCAGAATACGCTCTGACGCTGCATCTACGAGACCCTGAAAGGTGGCTTCATTCAGTTCTATCCGTCCTCTAGAAGAGCTACCACCAACAGCCTTCTTAGCTTCATCATTGTCGCATGCATTCATATATTCGTTTCCTAAATTGAGCTTTTCAACTAGTTGCTTCACGTCACAGTATGTTCTTGGTAACTTATCATTTGCAGGGAGGAATTCCTTGATCAATTTCACCAAATCGTCGAAAGCTTTCTCACTGCAATTATGTTCTCTTTTGAAGTGTAGGAGTTTAGTAACTGCAGATAAGATGGTGTGATTCTTGTGACCATCATATAGTGGCACCTCAACATCCTTCAGCAATTGGTCGGTTGGTTTTACTTCATTGATACCATTATAAAATCACCCTTTATACCACAATCAAATTCAGGATTTGCAGCATCGACTACTGTATTCTTACTCGATCCCACATCAACTTGATCAGAGTCTGGGTTCTGTCCATCTAAGGATGGTTCCCCATGGTGTATCCAATGGGTATAGTCTGGCTTGAAACCATTGGCAAAAAGGTCATATTTAACATCACCTCTCTCCTTCCACTGCAAATTCCCACAATTTTTGCAAGGACACTTTATCTTGTCTCCAGAGTCGCAATGGGGATGGTCATATGCAAATACAAGAAAAGCTTCTACCCCTCTACAAAATTTAGAAGATACTCAAACTCCATCATTTGTTGTCCTGCGCTCCATCCAACTTCGATCAACTAACATTTTGATTACTGGTTAAAAAAAATAGAACCAAGTAATTGCAGTCAGTAAAGGATTATCAAAAAAGACAATAAAGGATGCATTTACGCATACAACTCTTTATCTTAAAGAAATTATAATAAAAATAAAAAATGAAAAAGTAATCGCAGTCACTTCTACTGAATGAATGCATGAATTAAATACATTCTCACATACTGATATCAGTAGTCAACTTCTACTGAGCACTACTAGGGAAACTTAATTTACTGTATGTTACTGAAAGCACCACAACTTAGTCAAGAATCAACATTCTGCATCTGCATGATGTGATAATTGATGAGTAACCTATACTAATAGTTGAGATCAGATGAGTCAAATTTGTCTATATTTGCTAAGTTGCTATCTGGCATAATCATATTAAAATTTTATCTTATTTTTATATATATAAAAAAAATTGTTTGAAAGTGATGGTATAAATGTGTTAAAGCATTCCAAGTTGATGAACCCAATTTGCTACGTGTATTACTGGTTACAAAAATCAATGACTTGACAAATTAAGGTTTGGACTTTGGAGGAATATTGAAGAATAGACATTTTCAAAAAATAAAATACAAAAACAACTGCTTAAAGAATACTATTTGAGAACGAACATGCTTACAGCCATAGAATTTGTAAAAGAGATGTTGCGACTCTTCAGTTTCTTTGATCTAATTTATTATTTGTCTTTAGGTTTCCTCCTATATATTCTTGACACACCAGTTAACTATAGGAAGGCTTTGTACACTGGAGGAATAAGTCAGCCAAGATAGAGGGCATCACGGTGGCATGCTAGCAGCCTCTGTTGACTTGGGTTAGTTAAGCTTCTACCAGTAAAAGTATACTTATAATGCTTCTTTCTTGCACTAACTACAGCATAAATGAACTTGGTTACTTGTCCATGTTTTTGATATCACCCCCTTCCCCTTAATAGTCTAAAAAAGAAAATCGCACAACCAGAATCTGCAAAACCCAGAGGGAAAGAGAAATATAAGTACTACCAGTTTTCCTTTTTTCTACTTGCATACGAATTCTTAAAGAAATGGGTTTGTAAAAGCTGTTATCACTACTTCCAGACGACCAGACCAGACCAGACCAAACCACTCAATCAAATCTAACCAAAAACTACTTCCATTACCATACAAAAAGAGAGTTGAAATAAATAAAAACCATTAAAGAACAAAAGAGAAACAGTTAAGTATTTTAAAATAAAAGGAAACAAGAAGAGACTCGTTAATAATCCAAATAGAAATTACATCTTCTTTCTTTCATAGTTTCCCTTGGGCCAATTGGCCATTTATTAATATCCTGAGCTTATATTCTCCGACTTCAGTTAAGGAACTATTTATTTTCTTGACCTTTGCTGCAAATGGAAAGGAAAGACTTCAGAAGTTTGGCTTCTTTTAGTAAAGTTACCACCTGGATTAGATTCGAAGATTTAGGTCTACAGTCCAATTGGAACAGGAATCTACAGACTATACACAAGCATGGTAAAACCAATGCCCTAATTATTAACTTAATCACACCATTTCATGGCAGAGAGAAAAAATACGGAAGGACAAAGTTGGAACAATGAAACAGGAAGGAAAGCTACCCGGAAATTGACGGCGGTGCCGGCGACGATGGTGAGATTCAACGTGGCGGCGAATGAGAGAGAAACGCAGTGATAGAGAAACTAGTTGCAGGGCTCAGTTGTTTATCCCCTTAAAAGAGCAGGTAGACAATATTTACGACGGATTCTACCCAGCCCCGTCGACACTACATTTTTAAGCAAACGAAGCGTCTAATTAATTAATTCCGACGATCGCCCACTAAAATTATATATATATATATTTTTGAGTGGATTGGAGGTGGAGGACATATTTGTTCTATCAGCATATCGCTACAAACAAATACAAATTAAAAGTAGACTACTATCAAATACACATACATCTCACACACAAGCTTCATTCATTGTGGTTGCAAATGCATATTTTTAACCCATTTTCTTTTATCTCAAAACTCCAGTCCACCATATACATACATACATAGATATAGATTAAAATTTTAAAATACAAGTCTGACAATTTAATACCAAATACTTAATACATAACTTTGTCTCGTCAAACAAAAGATTACAAAGTGCTAAAAATGGCTCATGACATTTCATGCATCACTAGCATAGTCAGGATCTTCATCATAGTCATCTGCAGAATCCTGCAAAAATACAATCTATTAGGAAAAGAAATAAAACATATAAAGCTACGTAGGATATGAAATTTACTGTCAAAAATAAAGTTTAACTCATACCTGTGACGAGTAAGAACCAGATTCCTGCAAACGAATCAAAAAGACAATCTATTAGTAAAAGAAATAAAACATATCTACATTAATTTTGTAAGCAGACTATTAGAATAGGAAATCAACCATCAAAAAGAAAGTTTAGCTCGTACCAGTGATGAGTGAGAACCATATTCCTGAAAAATTAATGCATCAAAAAGACAGATCTATTAGTAAAACATATAAAGCTACATTAAACTTGTAATTAGAATAGGAAATTAACTGTCAAAAAGAAAGTTTAGCTCATGCCTGTGACGGATGAGAACCAATGTCGTCCCTCGAAAACTCAGCAAAAGTCCTACAAATCTCCTGATCCATCTCGCGTATAACAAGGCCAAATAGATCATAAAATCTAGAACCCCAGGGGCCGATCAAATCTTGTACAGCCTCTATCACAGTACTGTGCTCCTGCTTAGCACGAACACGCTGCTTTGTTGCGTCATAAAGTCTTTGAAAGGTTTCTTCACTGAGATCAGGTGCTCCTCCAGCAGCACACGCATCAATATTTTCATATCTTAAATTGAGCTTCTTAGCTAACTGTTTCATATAATCATATGATCCTGGCAAGTTATTATCGGCAGGTAGGAATTCTTTGATTAATGGCAACAAATCATTGAAAGCTTTCTCACTGAAATTGTGCTCTGTTTTAAAGTGTAGTAATTCAGTAACAGCAGAAAAGGTGGTATGCTTTTCGTGGCCATCATATAGCGGTACCTCAACATCCTTCAACAATTGGTCATTTTCTCCGTGGTATATATCCAACTGATATAATCTTGTTTGAAGCCATAGGCATGAAGGTCATGTTTGACATCCCCTCTTTCCTTCCACTGCAAATTCTCGCATTTTTTGCAAGGACACTTTATCTTGTCTTCATTAACGCATTGTGGATGGTCAAATGCAAATACAAGAAAAGCTTCAACCTTGCTACAAAACTCAGAAGATACTTCATTTTCATCAGTTGCTATTCTGCGGTCCATCCAACTTCGATCAACTGACATCTTCGATCACTATTGACGAAAAAGAAGAAAACAAAAGTAATTGAACCAAATAAAGGATGCAATTAATGTATACAACTCCGCCTCACCTGTTAAAGTTTTCCAAGTTTATGAACCCAAGTTGCTACTAGCATTAGTAGTTACCCAGATCCACCATTGTTTAATGCTAAAACGTTAAAAAGGTTCAAGGAATATTTAAGACAAAATATACATTTTTAAAAACTAAAATTTAAAAACATACTGTTTCAGAATATTTAAGAATATACATGACTATAGATCCCATACAATTTGTAGAAAATTAGAAATAGATGGTGCCACCTTTTGTTTTGATTTATTCAATCTGATTTATTATTTGTCTTTAGGCTTCCTTCTAAATAATCTACGCACACAATTTAATTAACCGGATGGGAAGGATCTTTAGACCGGAGGAATAAGCAAGCCTTGAGAGGGCATCATGGTGGAAGGCTAACTGCTACTTTTGTCTTGAGTTACTAAAGATTCCACCAGTAAAAAGCCATACTTTTAAGGCTTATTTCTTGCACCAACTACAGCATAAATCAACTTGCCGGTGCTTAAATATTTTAAAAAGCACCCTAACTTTTGTACAAAATTGTATTGAAGCATGCAAACAGCGAGCAGCATAACAGAGACTAATCAAGTTATTTCTAATGAATCCTATAGTTGTGGAGGTACTGGAGAATCAAGCATTGTTAAATAACCAACAACAAGCATATCTGGCCATCATTCCCCCCTTCCGCTGTATAATATAACTATCTAAGAAAAGGAAAAGAAATAAAAACTAACCAAATTCTGCTAAACCCAATCGAGAGACAAACAAATCTCAGGTTAAATTATACCAACTTTCCATTAAAATTACTTATGTTATTTATTCAAATCACCACTCTGTAATTTTCACCTTTTCCCAGACCAGGCTGCTCAACATTTGCACTCTGGCACCCTTCAAAAATGAGTCCTACTATTTTTCTTCAAACAAAAGAAGCCATAGATTGTATCGAATTAACTTACCCCAAAATCAAATCCAGAATTTACATTAACTTGCTCACCATTTCATAGCAGATAAAAAAAATACAAGAACCAGGGAAAATAACTTATCCGTAAGGGAAGAGCAAAGATGGAAACTTACCCGTAAGAGAAGGCGACGGCAGGACAGACGGAGAAGCCGGGATCGGCGGTGAGAAGCGGCGTGCGGCGGAGGAGAGAGAATTCGGGGATAAAGAAAGATGGAGGATAAGGGATGAGAAAGTAGTAGGGCTGAGTTGTTTAACCGAGCAATGCTATCTACGACGGACTAATCCGTCGAGATAATTGTTTAGGTGCCGTCAGTCCAACATTTCCGAGTCTCGGAATTATAAACGCCTATTTTTATTTACTAATTTTCTGTCTGACGGCCGTTAAGTCATTGACGACGGATTCGCCATCGCAGATGTATTCACATGGGCGTCGGAATCCAACCCGTCCGTTGGAATGATGTCAGTCCCAGCGACCCGCCAAAAAACCCTGATATTTACGCAGTCTATTAAGTATTAATCTTATAACTGTATTTTAAAAGTTTATATGATATTCGCTAATACTTGTTATAATTTTTTTTAATCGACACTTTTTTCTAATTATATGTTATTTTGTTTGAAAGAATTAATATTTTATTATCATTCTTTCATCTTATGTAATATATTATAATTTTAATATACTTCAGTATTTTAAATTGTTTGATAAAAAAGTATTTACTGTTTTTTTAGAGCTTATTAATTTTTAATTTTTAAACTTTGGGTTCATGATTTTGCTTGACCTGGCTAGGTTTATTATACAGGTAGGTAGACCTGATAAACGAACGGACCCGGCTCAAATGGATTGGGACAAAAATGGGTGGGCCAAAATGACTCGATTTTTGTTAGGTCAAAAATCTGCAGCCCGGCCCGTGGCAGATGGGCCGAGACCAATTTATACTATTTTTTTAGTTTGGCCCAAACGAGCCGGACCAGTGGCGGGCCAGATCGAACCAAAAATGGGCGGGCCAAGTAGGCTTGAATTTTATTTGGCTAAAATACTATAATCCAAAGCCCGGCCTGTGGACTTGGTCCATATTTGTCAGGTTTACAGGTAAGCGTACTTTGAGCTTAAACCTTGAACGCGTTTGGCATGTTCATTCTAAATTTTGTATAGGGCATATGTGACACCCCTAAAATAAAAGATATCATCACCCATTCCGAGTTATAATATATGATGTACGTAAACAACTACGAACTTTATTATTACAACAAGAAATCGTGAGTTTGAATACAAATATTATCTTCAGACAATATCTATACTCAAATAAATCCTCATCACATTTATTGATACATTATTTTACAAAATGGTGAGGACTACTAAACTACTCTCTCTATAACCTTCATTCCATACCCCGACTACGTCTTTCGCTTATATTCTAAACTACGAGAAGAAAAATAGAACAAAAAGGAAAAGGGTGAGCTCAATTAGCTTTCAAAGAAGAATATTATGACTAAGATAATATACAACAAATTATCGTTAGTCTTCAACAGAAAAAAATCTAATAGAATACAATAGGCAACAAGTTGTAAATCAATATTCATAATGAAATAATAATTCATTAGAAGAGTTAAGTAGAGAATGCAAACTACTATCTTCATGTATGAATTTAAAAGTTCATCGTCTATCTTTTATCCTCGTAACATCAATCAATATATATCTAGAATCAACCATTCATCTTTGCACTACGGGCCAAAGATATTCATCATCAATTACGTTTCATCTAAACGTATTTCATCTTTGCACTACGGGCCAAAGATATTCATCGAAATCATTCATCTTTGCACATTTCTGAGCCAAAGATATTCATTAATATCATCATTTAAGACTGAGGATGATGAAAAATATTTTTAAAGAAACGAATCCAGTGAAACAAAATGACAAGGATTAAGGATTCGTACTTTATTTTATCCATGTCCAAAAAAATACCTCGAAAATAATCATAGTGGTGTAAAATTCAAGAATGATCAAAACATGGATACAATCAAAGTTAGTAACCATAATAGACATTTTGGACAAAAAGAAAAAATTTTATTTTTCTATTGAATAAGTGTAAATGATTCGTGAATAGTCCGTAGATATCGTGAATAAGAACTCCCACACAAAAAGTTCTAAATTTGATAAAAGTTCAATCAATATTTTGGCATAATGATATCGAAGAAAATAATACCATTTCATGAAAGAAATAACATCCCTTACCTCAAAATAACCGTATCTTACATTGAATTTGAGATATAGTCTTTGTAAACTTCATGGTATCGCAACACTCAAAGTATACTCACAAGAATACGCTCGATAATATATAGAGAGAAAGAGAGAAAACTTATTTCTGGTGTGATTTTTAATTCTAACTCAGCCCTCTATTTATAGGAAAATATTAGAACCCAAAGGAGACTAAATAATAAATTATTATTATTATTATTTCTCACATTCTACGCATGCCACCAACCAACTTTGAAAGCCATCAGCCATCTTTGAATAAATTGGCAGCCCACATGTCTAATAAAAGAGTGGGTCCCACTCAATTTTAATAAAAATCATTTTATTTTCCGAAACTTCAATAATTCATAGAAAATAGACCGTTTATCAGAAAAATACGAATTTTATGTCCATTCTGCTTGAAATCGAATTCTCTATAACTTTTTAAAAGAAAGCTTTTCCAAATTCTCAACAGAAAATATTCGAAATCCACAAACAGATGATTTTTTAATACTTCCCTTCCGACAAAATACTGATAAAATATCTCAGCATTAATTCCTTCAATCATAACCACATAAAATAAATAAATCCATCATTTATATCTAATAAATATTTCATTATCATATAAATCAATAATTAATTATTCACAAATAATATTACAGAATCACAATTATGACAACCAGGCCGTTCCCAGGAAAGAGGGGGCTTTCCAATAAGGATTTCTCCTTACTTGGCAAGCAATTAGGTGACCAAACCTCCTTTAGACAAGAACTTTCTAGACATTGCCAATAATGTTATCTGATAATATTATTCACATAATATGAATTATTGATCTGATAATGGAAATACTGTGCAGTGACAACAATAATAATATAAATATCAACGCAGCAATTATTGAATCAATAAAATAAAATAATGAACAGTAATTACTGTAACAATTATTGAGTAGTGCCTTTTACGCATTTGAATCAATAATTCAACAATGCATGCAATCACAAGTAATCTTCTTCGTGCGAATCACGATATTATCGTATTTTAACCACCAAGTAACCCAACAAAGTGTTAATAGTAATAATTTACTGTGTTATTTATAAAACTCAATCTTTGTCGCTTTTCATCTAATCGCTTTCCAGTTATGGGGCCCATAAATGGTCATTGCTTGCCGTGCATCACGAATATTCCCCGACAATGAATAATATTTTACTTACCAAACGAATATTCCTCGATAAAAAAATGAATATTTTAATAACCACTTGTTTATTTTGCAAAAATTACACATTTCACCCATAACCAAAGCATTATATCAAATTACCACCTTATTAATCAAGAATAATAATTAGAGGAAATTCGATTTTATTTATAAAAAATTGGGGTCTTACAGCATATATCAAGAGTAATTTCAAAATAGGAAAATGATATATATTATTTATGTTTATGTTTGATTTTTTGATTGTCAATTACGTGAATAAGTATTAATAATAATTTTTTTTTTGAAAAGACGTGTCAATTTATCACAATACATATCAGATTCTCCAAAATATAGTGCCAAAAATTCTAAAATTCTTACTCTTTGTACAAGAAGTGGTGCGGCAACTAAATTGGGTTTTTTGATTAAAATAAATAAATAAATTGGGGTTTGAACAAATATTTTACAAGAGACTATTATAATTTCAATATTTTTAGGCAGTGGGCAAAAGTCAATTTATTTCTGAATTTTCTTTCTTCCAAAAATTGGATAAGCTTAATGTGGTTAGTATGAACTTTATTTTTGAGTAAGTTGATTAATTGACCAATACACAGTTGACACGCAGGTAAAATTGTATACTTATCAGTATTTTATTAACCAATTGATCAACTTATCAAAAAAAATAAATTTCAATATTTCATGCCAACGAGATCCAAAGAAACAGAGATGAACATTAATGAATGCAAGGATATCTGTCCAGCACTGCATAATCATTCATTTAATGTAAAAAGAATCCATTAGAAATCTGGCGTTATTACTCTGTCCAATCTCATAAAAAGAGTCATAGTCATAAAATTAACTGTACCCTTATAAATAATACAGTAACATATTAATTCAATATTGATTAATATATGATATTAAATTTTTGAAAACATTATGTCATTCTATATTATTATAAAATAAAAACATTTCTTCATCCCATATTATTATTTGCAAACCTTAAAGTTATATTTTTCTTCAATGTTTATTTATAAATACATTAATGACTAAATTTGAGTATATTATGTTAGTTTATTTATTTTAATAAATGAAAATATTGTGAAATTTGATAAATAAAACACTTTCTGGAAGCTTATGAACTTAAAGGGTGATATGAGTGTAGTACTAGTAGCCCTACTTAATTAGTTACCGTCACTAGCTAGCTAGCTAGCTCCTTGAGATAAATTAAGTGACAGCTAAAAATATCAAAGATAACGGCAACTGGGAGTCTTACGTACGTAGTGATCATGAGTTCTTCAACGCTGACCGGGTCTTGGCGACCGGTCCAGCGACCGGGCATTTTTTTTTTAAATGTCTCTCAAATAATTTATAAGATTTATTAAAACTGGAATTTTTATAAAATAAAGTGTTTTGGATGTCATTTGGATACATGTAAAAAATATGCCTGTAAAAATTCCAAATGACATCCAAAACACTTTATTTTGTAAAAATTCCAGTTCCAATAAATTTTATAAATTATTTAAGAGATATTTAAAAAAAAATAAAAAATTAGACCAGTCGCGAAGCAATGTCCCCCTAGACTTTTTCAGTGATCATAGATAAAGATGCTGTTTGATGTTTTCTTTTTTGGCAGTGTTTATAATCTGCTGACACCCATTATATATATATAATAGCTAGGTCACGTGCCTCTGGTATTGTATAGATGATGGAATTTATCTCAAATTTTAAACGTCCCAGATGATTTATAGAATGAGCGAAAAATATAAAATTATTTGTATTTTATTATATATATATATATATATATATATATATATATATATATATATATGAGCCCTCTTCACTTGATAGTAATTGATCTTGAGTTGGTACCAAGTCCCACACCAAAACACGATATTATAAAGGAAATTGTTAAATTTATAATTGAAAATATTATTTTTACAATAAAAATGTTGTTATAAATTTTATAGTAGCGGTTTTCACTGTCGTTATACATCTACGACGACACTTTTGTTATAAAAATAATAAAAAATATTGTAAATTTAACAATTCCCTATAATAAAAAGTATATATCTATCTATATATCATGGTGCTGCATCAGCATTAACACCATCAAATCGCCTGCTTGCTCCCATCTTAAACTGTGCTCAAAGATTTACTATTACTGATTACACTACATACATCTCTCTGCAATATATACTGTCAATAAAATACATTAAGTCAAGGATACATAATTAAGTCATTTAGTAAGATTTATTAATATAAAAATATTAAAATATATATCATTTTATATAATTTTATTGGACTATTGAAAATAAATTTGAATTTTTTTATTTTTATTTTTTTTAAAATGTGTATAAATTATAATATACTCATTCTTTTAGGAATGGAGGAAATATATCTTTAACAAGACGTAAACCTTAATTATATATAAAGATATATTCATAAAGCAACAATGATTTTAAAAATAAACTATTTTAACATGTGTTAAAATAAAGTAGTAGTGACTTGACTATACTAAAAAAAGGGGATAAATTATTTTTAGTACCTGTACTGGGACACGATTTATAATTTAATATTTGAAACGAAAAAAATTACAAACGTATGATTTTACTCGAAAAATTACAAAATTTTGCTCCACTAATTTCTGCGTATAGTACTAGTACTTACTAGTACCCCTAGGCCCTAGATCTCCTCCCATATATTACCTTCACCAAAAATGGCAAAAATCCTAGGAAAGTTTGACAACCAAAAGTCAAAACTGAACCGAGTATTATTGCCAGTACACAAAATCTAGTTAACAATACTATAATGGAAAATCCAATTTGTAAACCCCTTAATTAGAACTGTTTCTGCTGCACCTTTTTCATCATTTCATGACCTCATACGTGTATCTTCTTAGAGAGAAAATCCAAAAAGAAAAAAGAAAAAAGAAAAAAAATGACTTGAGGGTGTGAGTACATATGGAAACGGCGCCGTCAGGTGTCATTGAAAAGGATTAAATTATGGTCATTGATGGCTATATATCTTATCTCAGTTACTAGCTAGTAGTATAATAGCTTCACAGTCACTGCAGGAGGATTCCAATTAATTATATGCTGCTAATCAGATATCTAATGGCTGCCCAAGTAATCATGGTTTTTGGCATTCAATTCAAAAGCTTCTACTATAAATTTGGACCTTACTTTCTTTAAATTTTGACATCATATCAAAGTTTAGATATATCGAGTTTAGTAAGTGCATTCATCATAGTAATTAAACTAAAACATGGCCATGGCCTTCTTCTTCACTTCCAAAATTGTCTTTCTGGTTTTCATGGTGCTCCTCATGTGCTTGCTTATGTTGCTACAACCATCTTCAGGTCTCTCTCTCTCTCTCTCTCTCTCCCCATATATATATATATATATATATATTCAATCAAGTAATCTGCTGGTGTTTTTTTTTTGGGTCAAGACTCGGCGTGTTTCTTAATTTCTTTCTTGTTTGTTCTTGTTTTTTGTTTTGTTTTTGGGCATGCAGGCTGCATGGCAGCACAGGAAGGCTACTCATATGCAAATATAGATGTGCCAAAAATACGAAACAGAAGGGTTAGTTCTATATATATATATATATATATACATATACACATACGATTATGTATGTCTTGAATTAATTTATGTTAAAATTAAACTTGAATAAATAAAAATTTTTGCTGCAGGTACTTATAAATGGTTTGAAGAAGACTAAGGGGGTGGTCTTCGAGAGTGGAGTGGATGGAGCGAAGAGGACAAAGAGCGGAGGAAAAGAGATGGTGGTGGGCTGGGAACTTAGGGAGGCTCCGTTGGGACCTGACCCATTGCATCATCATGGGGCGTCCCCTAAGAAGCCTGGAACAAACACTCCATAATAGTCCTCCTCCTTATGATCCACATGCAGATCATAGATCATGCATTTGGTAGTAGTTTACTACTGTTTTTGTTCTTCCGTAAAAATAGGAGAAATTAGTACTACTTGTTAATATAATATTATATATATATATATATATATATATATATATATATATATGCATGTACTCAGAAGTAGCTAGCTAGCTAAAAGGAAAAGCTCTTATAATTATTAAGCTAACTATATAGCTAGTGAGAGCTTGTTTTTGTCTACTGGATCAGGTTTCACCTATATATGCAAAAGCTATTATATTATCATGCCAAGTGCACTACTCTTTGTAATGGAAATAGATGAGTACTAACTACTAGTTGTTAAATTCTTTTCACATGCATAAGAAAACGTAACTACCATTTTATTGAATTGCGAAAACTTTGTCAGTCCTGATAATATTAATTAAACCATTTCCAACCTTGTAAGGTACTGCATGGTAACGCAAATATTAATTAAACCATTTCCAACCTTGTAAGGTACTGCTATTATTTGTATATTGTACTTAAAAAACAATTTTAATTATAAGCAAAAGTATACTTGTGGTAGAAAAATGTCATTAGTGGCAGTTTTTTAATAATAATTTTCCTATTCTATTCGATCATATTGGCATTTCTCCAATAAATTATTCCAAACGCCAAAATTAAATAACTAAGTTTTGGATTTTACGCAACTCCAGAAACTAAACATTACAGCCATAGCTAAGCTTTCCTATATTTCTAAATTCTAACTTTTTCGTTTCTTTTATTTTAAGAATTTAAAATTACACAATAAATTAGAGAAAGAGGCACCTACCTATTTGGTTTAAGAACAGAGAGTTGTTGTTTCGCACTATTTTTCGTTGAGATATACCCCCTATTGTAACATATTTCTTATGAAAAGCAACACTTCAGTTTTGGATACTGTTAGCGTTATGATCCATTTATTTATCGAATTATCAAACGAGTCAAATTTTATATAAAAAACAGATAAACACAGAAATGTGATGACTGGAGTTGTTTGTGTGAGAGTAAATACATGCTAGAAAATGTTAACACAATGAAAGCACGTTAATACTTTAGCACGTGAATGAGACAGTCATTACATGTAACTTGGGTATAGCCGTATATTTATAACTTACTTATCCCATCGTCTTGTACTGTTTTCATCCCCGGGTAGGAATAAGATTGTTTATAACTGCAGTTACCATACTTAGATACGGATTCGGTTACCATAAAATTAATTTTTCATGATAAGTTGATCAATTAACCAATATATGCAGTGCTGACACGCAGATGGAGATATCATCTCTTAGCCTGCATTGTTGACATTTAATTAATTAATTGACTAAAATTAACTTTATACTAACCACTCTCCTTAAATATGATTCAACCTCCTTAAAAATTAAAAGTCAAAATTAATTTGGATTGCACACTCTCCACAATTAAATTAGATTGGGTTTCTCTAAGTACTATATATATAACAGTGATTAATATTTTGGGACAGAAGTAAAAATTTGAGAGCAGAGCCTAGCCCTAGCTCAAGTCGTCATCATCCATCTATGTTCATAACCATATAGATGTATATTTTCCACTATCACATCACCAAATCCCAGCTGTACTATCCTCAGATTGTTTCCACTGCATGCAAAAGCTCAAAAACAGGTGTACGTATATATTTACAGCTAGCAAATCAAATCAAATCAAATCAAATCATTCATTTGATGCAAAAGGAATCCATTAGAGATGTGGGTCTTATAATTAACTAATCTCTCTACATATACTTCTCCTTCTAGTTATAGTTAGTACTCCTACTTACTAGTATTCCCCTCATTCCTTGCCATAAAAGGTAATTAAGCTAGTGACATCAAATTAATGCATCAGAGAGGATAACGGCAACTGGGAATTCTACGTACTATATATATATATATATATATATATATATATATATAGAAACTTTCCATAATGAGATTTATCGTGATGGTAATCGCGATAACTCTTTTTTGGACCGTTAATAAACTTATTGGAAAATTTGAGATTGAAACATAAATATCTCAGCCAAGCACAACTTTTTTTTTTTATATATGAGGAATTACACATAGTCAACATGTTGTTGGTTTATTGAAATAAAATAAATTTTTAATATTAAATAATGCCCGGCCAAAGACGATTTTGCATGTATTTGTGTGTGCTTTTTATAAAATACTTCGGTCATTATTACAACACTTATTGTAAAAAAAAAAAAAAAATCAAAATCAAGCACAACCTCTTACGGCTTGCACAAGTTCTTCTAGTTCTTTATTTCTTTATTCCAAATAAAATATTTGTTATTTTTATAACTCTTTCATTTAATAACAAATAAAGAATTATAATTCAAATAAAAATAATATCCTATTCAAATATATTCTTTATTTGTTATTAAATGAAAGAGTTATAAAAATAACAAATATTTTATTTGGAATAGCAAATAAAGAACTTGTGCAAGCCGTAAGAGGTTGTGCCGGTTCGGATTTTTTTTTTTTTTTAAAAAAAAAAAGCCGTAAGAGCTTGTCCGGTTGAATTTTTTTTTTTTTTTTTACAACCGTAAGAGCTTGTCCTGCTGGTATTTTTTTTTTTTTTTTACAAATTGTAAGAGCTTGTAGCATACCGGGAGTATTTTATAAAAAGGCACAATGCAGACAAGTCGGCTTGGCCGGGCATTATTTAATATTAAAATTAATTTTATTTCAATAAACCGACAACATGTTGACTATGTGGGGTCCTCATATTAAAATAATATGCATGTCAGTTGTGCCATTTGTATATTTATGTTTCAATCTCACTTTCTAATAAGTTTATCAACTATCCAAAAAGGGTTGTCATTTGACAGCTTCTCATGGCAACCTCTTATATGAAATATTCTATATATATATATATATATATATATATATATATATATATATATATATATATATATATATATATATAGGATCAAGTCATACCTTATCTATACTTTACACCAGTTTTCTTTCTTTTTAGTTAGCGATTTAATACAACTGTCGTAAATCATACTTTTAGCGATTATGACATATAGCGTCGTTAAAAGTATAGCGGCGGTTGTATGACCGAAAACCGTCGCTAAAAAGGGGTCAAGGGGGGTGTGAGCGAGATAAATCAGATAAGTAGATGATTGATCCGAATCAGATATATATATATATATATATATATATATATAGCTAGGTCAGATTTTGTATCATTTGATGATGCCATTATATAGCAAATCTCTTGACGGATATCAGAACCTTTACGAATATAAAGTTCATATGTACCTAATGTTCTCGTCTTGTGCACATCTAATATTTACGTATGCATATAGGTGTCAAAATTCTTCAATAATTATTATTCTTTCGGCTTTAAAGTTAAAATAGAATTTAACTTTTAAAATCATACCACTTATTAAAATTAGTATAATTTATAAAAGTTAAGAATGAAATAAAATTTGTGATTATTTATTTTTGTTATATACTATATAAGTGATTAATAATAGTTTTTGTTATATACTATATAATTTTAATAACTGTATCAACTAAAATTAAATAAATTCACATTAAATTTAAGTTTAATATGTCTTCGTTAAAACTCAAAAGTCTAATTATATTTCTAATTTTGTAATGGAGGGAGTAACATGCACTACACGAAAAAATAGTATCGAATTCGGTCACTATAGGGCTTTTAGCGACCAGAATATTCATCGCTAAAAGTTGAGGCTAGGTAGCTATTTTGGTAGCTGAGAAATAATTAGCGACCAACATAATAGCGACGGTCTTTAGTGACCGAATCGATCACTAATTCATGTCAGCTAATTGCTGACATATATAGTGCAACGTGTTAGCGACAAAATTAACGATCAAAATTCGTCACTAATTATTAATTTATTTTAAACTAGTCTGTCGCACTGTGTTATTGGCGACGTCTACTCGTTGCTAAAAGAGCAAAAAAAATTTACTTTGCCCGCCGCTAAAAATAGAGTTAGCTACCACAGTCGAACGTTAATTAATAGTGTTTTTTTTAAAAAAATATTTTTCTAATTTTTTGTATTTCCAAAAAAATAATTATACCTGTAATTAATCATGTCCTAACACACATTAGTAAAGTTGTAAACGAGCCAAACAGTTTGAGTTTGATTCGGGCTTGACTCGAAAAAATATGAGCGAAACTCGGATTCGTTAATAATATGATCCAAATATGAGCATAAAAAGTAGTTCGAATAAAAATATGAGTAGAATCTGAACAAGATTATACTCGACTAGTTTAATATTCAAACTATACGAATTATCAATTATGATTCGATACATACTTTTATAATGTATACAAAATTAAATCAAATTAGGATAATTAATTATTAATATTTTAATTTTAATTGTGATTTATATTTGTAAAGTGTAATACTAAATATATTTTTTCATTTCTACGTAAAATAACAAATTTAATTTATAATTATATTTATTATAAACTAGTTATTAAGTGGAGACTCGAATTCGAGCTTTAATTTGAAGCTCGCGGGTAGTTTAAATATAATTCGATTCGAGTTGAATCGAATTCGAGTAATAAATATTCAAGTCAAGTCGGATACGAGGAGAATTTTACAAATACAATTCGAATCTAAGTACGCATTTAATGTTTCGAGTTGAATTCGAAGAACTTTCTATTCGCTTCAATTCGACTCATTTACACCTTTACACATTAGAACACACGTATATAACAACTTTAATTCAATGATACCAAATACGAAAATTGTAAGACCCCAACTTTTATGAATAAATATTTAATTTTCTCGAAATATCTTTTTGAATAATAAGGTGTGAATTTGATATAATGTTATAGTTGTGGGTAATATTTATAAATTTTGCAAAGTAAACAAGTACTTGTCATAAAATATTCGTTTAGTCGGGGAATATTCGTTTTATCAAGAAATATTCATACGACAGCACAATCATTGGTGGACCCCACAACGGAATTATTGTCGGATAGAAAATGACAGAAATAATTTTTTATAAAAATAACGGCAAAAGTTTTACCGTTAACTGTTGAAATACCCGGTGATAGAAGTACAGTAATACGCGTGGTTGCATAGTAGCACACGGTATTGCACAATATCTTTGATTATTGATGTTTACGTGAGAAGTCACTCAGTTTTATTCAATTATTGTCACAAGAATTCACGATAAGATCTCACATTATTGATTCAATTATTGTCATAATATTTTATATTATTAAATCAATAATTGAGACGACAAAGTTATTCATATTATTATTTCTATTATTGACGATGTCTAGAAAGTTCTGTCTAGAAAAGGGATAGTTAATATTGCGAGGTATAATATTAATGATGAAAAAATGTTATTAAAAATGTAATTAGTAAAGCCAAGTGAATTGAGATAAATGGACGATTTTTTTATGAAGTATTTGTTATAAATTTGGCTTATTACATGAACCCCCACTTTTTCATTTTTTAAAATCGTCGAGAGAAAGTTATCTTGGTTTTATTTTATTACTTATATATATATATATATATATAAGTTTTATAATATATATATAAAGCGTGTATATGTGTTTACGTGTGTGTGTGGGTGTGTGTGAATATATATATACATATATGTATATATATAAATAATAGAATATATTATATTTTATTGTTTGCATAGTATTGCATACTGTTTACATAGTACTGCATAGTGCAGTATAGTAAAATCAAATTTTTTTAAAAGTTTCGTCCATGAACGTTCGCCCATGCTTTTTTTTTTTCTTACTGTGCAGTCCGTGATTTTGTTTTCTAAATAGTATATTCTCCTATAAATATGATGCTTAGTTTAGAAATAAAATCACACCAAAATTAGAGAATTCTTCTTTTGTAATATTGAGCGTATTTCTTTTGAGTTTAAGGAAGCTTTGAGTATAGAAAATAGTATAAGTTTTTTTCAAAAATATCCCCGCCCTACCAGTCAGAAATACTTTCCTTTTAAGGTAAAGGATATTGTGACGCCCCCAAAATAGGTCCAATCCAACCAACCTATTCTGAGTCGCCAAATATATAGTACAGAAAACAACTACAACTTTATTACAACAATTGTCGTGCAAAATACAACAACACATATGTTGTGAGTTTTGATACAAATATATATATCAACCGTGACTCTTGACACCAACTTGGGTAAAGACGTTACCATGACACCTTACATAAAGGTACAGTCAAAAACTGTTTTAGAAATTAAAATCTTTGGGAAGTGCTCAAGAAAACCTTCGTACATGGGAGGCCATGCATCTAGGTTATGATAGATATCATATGCCCACATAATTATCCTTGGTTGACCCAATAAACCCCAAAGAAAAACGAGAAGATTACTATCATATTCTTTCCAATGGTGAGTCTTCTCTTGACATATAATTATCTCCACCGTCTCTAATTGAGAATTATACTTCAACCAAACTCCAAGATCATATAGATAGTGCTTGTAGATATACTCAGCAAGTGGATGTGCACAACCTTGTCTTATGATAACACGAAGTCGCATGTCATTAGACATCTTGTATGATAGTGGCAAAACACCCTTCCAAACGTTGGGTTCGCTTCACCCTATTTGGTTCACCAAATATAACTACTAAATGATGTATAAAATATAACCCACTTTTCTATACTGTTTAGGGAGAACCTCCACAGCTAGAGACCACCGTTCTATTCCCTCGTTATTCCCCGGCCGACCTAAAGCTACACTCTTATTACCTAAAAGGAATTGTGAAGCAAAATGGTGAGCACAACTAGCTCAGTAAAGAATATTATTGTGACGCCCCCAAAACAGGTATACATCACCCATCTTGAGTTGCCAGATACATGGTACAGAAATAAATACAACTTCAGTAATATAATTGTCGTACAAAATATGACAACACATATACTGTGAGTTTGAATACAAATATTGTATATTAGAGAGTATACAAACTCAAAAGGAGTCCTCATTATAATTATTGATACACTATTTTATAAAAAATAGTAAGGACTGCTAAACAACTATCTTGAATCATCACTCCATACCCTTTTAGTTCTCGCTAAATTTCTCTCCCGAGAAGAACAATGGAACAAAAAGAAAAGGTGAGCTCAACTAGCCCAAAGAAGAATATTATGACTAAGATAATATACAACAAATTATCATTAGTCTTCAACAGGAAAATCGATAAAATATAATAGACATTTTAGATCAACAACTGCAATGCCGTGAAAACAATCCATTGAAGAGTCAAGTAGAGAAAGAATTCTACTATCTTCTAAGATTTAAAAGTGCATCATCAATATTTTATCCCTGTAACATCAATCAATAGACATCTTGAGTCAAATATTCATCTTTGCACTACATGCCAAAGATATTCATTTGTATCACCAGTTGGTCATGTTCATCTCAACACCTGTTCATCTTTGCACTACGGGCCAAAGATATTCATTAGGTAATCATTCATCTTTGCACTACATGTGCCAACGATATTCAAGAATATCATCATTTAAGACCGAGGATGATGAAAATATTTTAAAGAAAAACGAATCCAGTGAGACAGAAGGACAAATATTAGGGATTCGTATCACAGTTTATCCAAGATCAATAATACTCCATAATAACCAATTTTGAAGCATAATTCAAAAATAAAGATCAAAACATGGATACAATCAAAGATAGTAACCATAATAGACATCTTGGACAAAAAGAAGAAAATTTCATTTTTCGATGAATAGTATTGTATTCGTGAATAGTGCCGTATACGTGAATAGTAACCCCAACACAAAAAGTTCCAAATTTGATAAAAAGTTCAGACCAATATTTTGGTATAATGATATTGAAGAAAATAATATCATTTAGGAAGAAAATAACATCCCTTACCTCAAAATAACCGTACTTCTAACTGAATTTCGGATATAGTGCTGACAAAAATTTGCACTGAATAGCAACTCTCAAAATATCTAAATACTCACAAAAATACGCTCAATAATCTAGAGAGAAAGAAAACTTGTTTCTGGTGTGATTTTCAATTCTAACTTAACCGTCTATTTATAGGAAAATGCTAGAACGCCATAGGAGACTAAAATAATAAAATTTTATTTTTTTTTCTTCATTTCTATGTTGCACCCACCAACCAAGACCAACCCACCTCTTTTGAACTAAAATTGGCAGCCCACATTGTGACACCCCCAAAATAGGTCCATTCCATCCAACCCATTCTGAGTCGCAAAATACATGGTACAGAAAACAACTACAACTTTATTACAATAATTGTCGTACAAAATACAACAACACATATACTGTGAGTTTGGATACAAATATATATACCAATTGTGACTCTCATCCCAACTTGGATAAGACGTCACAAAGAACACCTTACATAAATGTATAGTCAAAAAACTGTTTTAGAAATTAAAATCTTTGGGAAGTGCTCATGAAATCTTCAGATATGGGAGGCCATGCTTCTAGGTTATGATAGATATCATATGGCCACGTAATTATCCTTGGTTGACCTAATAGACCCCAAAGAAAACGAGAAGATTACTATCATATTCTTCCCAATGGTGAGTCTTCTTCGACTTATCATTATCTCCACTGTCTCAAATTGAGAATTATACTTCAAACAAACACCAAGTTATATAGGTAGTGCTCAGAATATACTCAATGAGTGGATGAGCACAACCTCATCTTATGATGACACGAGGGTTGATGTTATTAGACATCTTGTATGATAGTGGCAAAACACCCTTTCAACGTTGGGTTCGGCTTTCTCCTATATGATTCACCAAATATAACTACTAAAAGATGTATACAATACACTTGTCTATACTTGTTTAGGGAGAACTCCATGCCTAGAGACCACCGATTCTATTCCCTTGTTACCCCGCTTGACCCAAATTTACACTTTTATTACCTGAAAGGAATTGTGAAGCAAAAGGGTGAGCACAACTAGCTCAGTAAAGAATATCATGACTAAAGATAATTAAATTATCAATAGCCATCATCAATAACAAATTAGAGATTTAGAACATATGGTAGATGATAAAATTTTTCAATCATAGTTGCAGCGGAACGAGCAATCCATTAGAAGAGTCAAATAGACCATAAAGTCTACTATCTTCTCCACATTAAAAGTCCACCAATAGTGTTTTATTCCTGTAACATCACTCAACAGTTCCTTTCCACAATTATATGAATAACTCATAATCATAATTGTGATTCTAAATTCCTCTTCGCACCCAGGACGAAGATAATTTTCATCAGCTGTCTTTACCTGAAACATCAAAGATCATGGTTCTACCAAACCAAAGTTCCTGTTCATAATCATACTAATTAATCCATCTTTGCACTACGGGTCAAAGATATTCATCAACAGACCATCTTTGCACTACGGGCCAAAGATATTCATCAATAAGTCATATTTGCACTACGGGCCAAAGATATTCATATCTCAACGAAATATATAATCATTTCATAATTTATATAAACAATAATTATAACCATGTTGATCAATTCACCTTTGCACCTAAGCTAAAGTTATTCAATTATAAATTCAATGGTCATGATCATACCAGTCACAATTCAACTTTTCACTACTGGCTAAAGAGAACTCTAGTCATGATCATACCAATAATCTATCCATCTTTACACTCAAGTGAAAGACAAATTTCTTCACCAAGATTATAAAAATGTTATATATGATAATAAAAACAATAACATCAAAACATGGATTTAATTTCAAGAGTAATATTCATAAATCAACTATAATTTGGTCAAAAAAAGAAACCAATTTTATTGTGAATAGTACCCATGAATAGTAACTCGTGAATAGTAACTCGTGAATAGTAACTCATGAATAAGAATCAGATTTGTACATATAAGATCGTATACATAAATAATGTCATATACATAAATAGTGCCACATACATAAATAGTCTGCATATCATGAATAATACCAGTATCGTGAATAAGTACCATATACGTGAATAAGAACTCTGGACACAAAAAGGTAGAAATTCCACAATAAAATCCATACCAATATTGTAAAGTATAATGATATTGAAAGAATAACATCATTATGAAGAAAATAACATTCCTTACAATCCCTTACAATATTAAACGAAAATAATATTCCTTTCAAATATTGAACAAATATAATATTCCTTACGAATATTAAATGAAAATAATATTTCTTGCGAATATTGAACAAAATAATATTCATACGAATACGAAAAATAATATCTCTTCAGAATATGAAATAAATAATACTCATTACGGGTACAACAAATAATATCCCTTACTATAATAATATCCCTTTACTATCCCTTACAATCCTTTACCTCAAAAGAGCAGCACTTCTGACTGGATATCGGATATGACGCTGAAGAAAACTTGCACTGATGAATATCAACTCACCAAGTATCTAAATACTCACAAAATACACTCAATAATCTAGAGAGAGAAAGAGAGAAAGCTTATGTTTCTGGTGTGATTTTCAATTCTAACTTAGCCCTCTATTTATTGAAAAATGTTAGCAGACTTGACCTGCAACCTGATGGCTTTACCTGCTACTATTCCCACCCACCACATTTAAAATAAATTCAGCACATTTCTTCACCAACCACAAGTGAGGCCCACCAATTCTAGAATTTTTCACCAAAATCATTTATAACCTAATTTCCGAATCAGTCACCTCTTAAAATTCATAACAAATTATACGCTCATTTTTAACGGTTCAAAATTAGTGGACATATACTCAACTTATATATGTATAACATATCCAAAAATTATAACGATCCAATGGTCGGATTAAATATTATAACTCACACAATAAAGCTGTAATAACACCGATTTGATCTTTTAATACCTCCAATCCGACAAAATACTGATAAAACACCTCAACATTAACTCCTTCATTTATAACCACATAAATAAATCCATAATTTATATCCACATCAAATAAATATTTCTTTATCATATAAATCAATAATTAATTATTCACAAATAATATTACAGAATCACAATTATGACAACCTGTGCCGGTCCTGTGAAAGAAAGGGGCTTTCCGATAAGGATTTTCCTCATCTTCTTGGCGCCGCAATTAGGTGACCAAACCTCTCCTCGATGTAACTTTCTAGACATTGCCAATAATGTTATCTAATAATATTATTCAAATAATATGAATTATTGATCTGATAATGGAGATGATGTGCTGTAACGCCCCCAAAATAGGTCCATTCCATCCAACCCATTTTGAGTCGCCAAATACATGGTACAAAAAACAACTACAACTTTATTATAATAATTGTTTTGCAAAATACAACAACACATATGTTATGAGTTTGGATACAAATATATATCAACTGTGACTCATGTCCCAACCGTGGACAGCAACTCATAATGACACCTTACATAAAGGTATAGTCGAAAACTATTTTAAAAATTAGAATCTTTGGGAAGTGCTCAAGGAAACCTTCGTATATGGGAGGCCATGCATATAGGTTATGATAGATATCATATGGCCACGTAATTATCCTTGGTTGACCCTAATAGACCCCTAAAGAAAAACGAGAAGATTACTATCATATTCTTCCCAATGGTGAGTCTTTCTCGACATATTATTATCTCCACTGCCTCTAATTGGGTATTATACTCCAAACAAACACTAAGATTATATAGGTAGTGCTTTGGTAGAGATATACTCAAGCAAAGTGGACGAAGCACAATCTCGTCTTATGATGACTCGAGGTTGTATGTCATTAAACATCTTGTATAATAGTGACAAAACACCCTTCCAAAGTTGAATTCACCTCACCTCAACATCTATAGACCAGATTCTATTCCCCTCGTTATTCCTCGCTTGTCCCAAATTATACACTTTTATTACGAAAGGAATTGTGAATCAAAAAGGGTGAGCACAACTAGCTCGATAAAAATATCATGACTAAAGATAATTAAATTATCAATAGCCTTCATCAATAATAAATCGTAGATTTAGAACATATGGTAGATGATAAAAAAAAATTCAACCATAGTTGCAATGAACGAGCAATCCATTAAGAGTCAAATAGACTATAAAGTCTATTATCTTTCCATGTTAAAAGTCCACCAACAATGTTTTATCCTCGTAACATCAATCAACAATTTCCATCCCACAATCACATGTATAACTCATAATCGTAATTGTTGTTCTAAATTCCTTTTCTCATTCAGACGATTAAGATAATTTTCATCACTTGTCTTTACCCGAAATATCAAAGATCATGGTTATACCAAATCACGCCTCGCTCATAATCATACTAATAAATTCATCTTTGCACACCACGGCCAAAGATATTCATCATCAGTTCATCTTTGCACTACAGCCAAAGATATTCATCAATGATTCATCTTTGCACTACAAAGCCAAAGATATTCAACTACAAAAAGTCATCTTTGCACTACGCACCCAAAGATATTCATCAACAATTCATCTTTCCACTACAGGTGCCAAAGATATTCATCAACAAGTCATCTTTCAGACTACTGGACCAAAGATATTCATATCTCAAAGAAATACATAATCATTTAGAATTTATATAAACCATAATTATAACCATATATGTTGATCAATTCACCTTTGCACTTAAGCTAAAGATATTCAATTATAAATTCAATGGTCATGATCATACCACCAACAATTCAACTTTGCACCATCTGGCCAAAGAGAACCTATATAGTCACGATCATACCAATAATCTATCCATCTTTACACTCAAGTCAAAGAGAAATATCATCATCAGGGTTATAAGAATGTTATATAAAAACAATATAATCAACATATAGATTTAATCTCAAGAGTAAGATTCATAAATCAATGATTTCATAACAACTTAATCAAAATGTTATAAATCACTTAATAATCTCATAATCTAATATTATTAATACTACCACAATATTTTAATCATTTCTTAAACTTATAAACAATTTATTTTAATTGTTTACACTTTATTAATAAATGCATTTAATCATCTTAAAATGCCAACCTCATAAGATCTCATCACCAATAGCCAAAACCCTCATCAAAAATCTGCAAATATCTCATATATAATTCTCAAGCCATAAAATCATATTTTTCAATTTTCTTAATTCACATAACATATTTAATTCATTTACTCATAACTAGAACATTTTCATGAAAAATACCAAATCAGTTTTAAAAATATTTCTTTTCTGGGATTTAGAAGAATATAGTCCCATATTGAATATATATTTTTCTCAAAATTTTTAAAATTCATTTACTATTTTTCACATGGCCAAAACCACCGAATATTCAGATATTTATCATAAATTGTACTTTTATCCAAAAATTCTGAAATTTACACGGTATACTGATATTATATAGATGTACTCACAATAAACATTTCATTAATTTTGGAGTTAATCACAAGGAGTTATAAGCAGTTACTTTTAAAATAGTCTTTTCTCATAAAATCCACAACTCCTAATCTATACATCCAAAAATCGCCGTTTTTGGACACAATCAACAAAACTCATCAAATTATCATTTCAAATTTTTCCAGAATTTTTGAAGGTTCAGAAGAATTTTGAAATACTAACCCTTAAAATCCCTTTATTATCCCTTACCTCAAAAGAAAAAAGATTTCATTTGGAATAACGTACGAATCTAACTCAACTTGCAAGAGTATAGCAATACTCAAAGTATACTCAAAATACTCACAAGAATATACCGATAATATAGAGAGAGAAAACTTCAGATTTTTGGTGTGATTTTCAATTATAACCTAAGCACCCTATTTATATGAAATTGCTTGTAACACCAAAGCGTAAAATTTATTAAAATATTAATATATATATATATATATATATATATATATATATATATATATAATCTTCTACGCATGCCTAGAATCAAATTTTCAGCCATCAAACACATGTTAAAGATGCCCCCAAACATGTCAAAAATGTTTTTCTTAATTAATTAATTAAAAACTCCAAAAAAATGATAATTAATTAATTCGAAACTTCAATAATTCATAATAAATAGTCCTTTTATCAGAAAATTCAAATCTCGCGAGTTTTTATAGGAAATTCAATTCTCTACAACTTTACAGAAGAAAGTTTTTCCAAATTCCAAACAAAAATTGACCGAAATCCACAAACGAGCGATTTTACAGGCTATAATCAAATTTCAGTCAAGAAATGGGGTCCACCAACATGTTTAACATGTTTTAAATATTTTTGGTAACAAAATACTCCTCCTCCACATATACTCATATATCCCACATTCATCGTAAAAATATCATCATTAATATATTATTAAAATAATATATTTAATTGAATTATTTTATCAGAAAAAGGTAAAATATTAATTTTTAATAATTTTCACATTAAAAATTTTCTCCATCTATATCCACATAAAATGAATATTTTCCTCATCATAAAAATCAATAATTAATTATTCACAAATAATATTATATAATCACAATATTGATAACAAAGCAGCTTCCTGTGAAAGATGGGGCTTTCAATAAGAATTTCTTCTCACCTGGCGCCGCAATTAGGTGACCAAACCTCTCCTTAGAGATGTAACTTTCTAGACATCATAATAATGTTATCCAATAATATTATTCAGATAATATGAATTATTGTTCGATAATGGAAAATAATCGTGTAATGACAATTTATCAAACAACGGTAATATAAAATATCAATGCAGCAATTATTGAATCAATAAAATAAAATATTGAACAAGAATTATCGTAACAATTATGAGTAGTGTCTTCACGTAAGAATCAATAATTGGTGCAATACTGCGTAATCTTCTTGTGTTTTTAACCATAGAGTATTTTAACAAAGATTAATTAACAGAATAACTACTACCGTCATTTATAAACAACTTATATTTGTCATTTTTTCATCCAATCGCTTCACGTTATGGGGCCCCCAAAAAGATCGCTACCGTTGCATTTAATATTCCCCGACGCCAAAGAATATTCCACGACCAAACGAATATTCCCCACAACAATGAATATTTTATAGCCATACTTCATGTATTTTGTAAAATTTGCATAATTCACCCATAACTTTAAACTTTTATCAATTTAACCATTTATTGAATAATAATTATAAAAAAATTGAATAATTTTATTTCATAAAATTCGGGTCTTACGTATGCTAATTGACAATTATTGAGCAACAATAATATAAAATATCAACGCAAAGAATTATTGATTCAATAAAATAAAATATTGAATAAAGAATTATCGTAACCATTATCGAAAGTAAGTGTCTTTTTACGTAAGAATCAATAATTCAAAAATACTCTGTGCAATACCGTGTGCCATCGCGGCAACAATGCGTATTACTTTACTTTACCCACCGGGTATTCCAACAGTGTTAACGATAACAATTACGCCGTTATTTATAAAAACTCAAACTTGTCGTTTTCTTCATCCGACAATTATTCTGTTATGGGGCCCACAAATGGTTGCGCCGTCGTACGAAAATTCTCCGATAACAAGAATATTCCACGACCAAACGAATATTCCCCGACAACAATAAGTATTTTATAACCACTTGCGTATTTTAAAAAATTCATATATCACCCTTAACTTTAACCTTTTATCAATTTAATTATTTACTAAATAGAAAAATTGAATACTTTTATTTCATAAAATTCAGGGTCTTACACACATGCTTGAAATAATAGTGGGTCCCGCTCAATTTTAATAAAAATTATTTTATTTTCTGAAATTTCAGTAATTCATAGAAAATAGTTCTTTTATCAGAAAATCCAAAAATCGTGTGTTTCCATAGGAAATTTAATTCTCTACAACTTTGTAGAAGAAAGTTTTTCCAAATTCCAATAAGAAAATACCCAAAATCCACAAACGGATGATTTTTTAATACCTCCATTCCGACAAAATACTGATAAAATACCTCAACATTAATTTCTTTATTTTAACCACAATAATATATCCAACATTTATATCCTCATAAAATAAATATTTCCTTATCATATGAATCAATAATTAATTATTCACAAATAATATTACAGAATCACATTTATGACAAACCAGCCGCTCCTCAGAGAAGAGGGGCTCTCCAATAAGGATTTCTCCTCATCTTGGCGCCGCAATTAGGTGACCAAACCTCTCATTGACAGAACTTTCTAGACATTGCCAATAATGCTATCTAATAATATTATTCAAATAATATGAATTATTGATCTGATAATGAAAAATACTGTGCAGTGACAATTATTGAAATAACAATAATATAAAATATCAACACAACAATTATTGAACCAATAAATAAAATATTAAACAGTAATTACTGTAACAATTATTGAGTAGTGACTGACTTTTACGTAAGAATCAATAATTTCAAAAATCTTTGCGCAATACCAAAGTGCTATATTAATGCAATAACGCAGACATCTTGATTTTTAACCACCGGGTATTCCAACGATTGTTAACGATATAACAACTACGCCGTTATTCAATTTTGTCATTTTCTTCATCCCAATGATTATCCGTTATGGGGCCCCACAAATGGGCTGCTGGTGGTGCATTTAATATTCCCAAGCAGAAAAGAATATTTCACGACCAAACGAATATTCCCCGACAATATAACCACTTGCTTATTTTGAAAATTTACACATTTCACCCATAACTAAAGTATTATATCAAATTAATACCTTATTATTCACAATAATAAATAAAGGAAATTTGATTTTATTCATTAAAAAGTTGGGGTCTTACAACCTCCCCTCTTTATGAAACTTTGTCCTCGAAATTGACGTACGTACCTGGTGTTTCTAAAAGGTGAGGATACCTCGCTTTCATTTCTGATTCCAACTCCCAGGTCATCTCTTCAATAGCATGATTTTTCCACAAAACCTTAACTTGTGGTATAACCTTCGTGCGTAGGACATGCCTTTTCCTATCCAAGATCTTAACAGGTACCTCCTCGTACATTAAATCTTAATTTATCTAAATGCTGTTCTAACTCAATAATGTGGTTCAGATCTTTCACATATTTACGAAGCATAGATATGTGAAAAACATTATGAACACGAGACATGCTTGGAGGTAATGCGAGTCTATAGGCTACATTTCCTATCCGGTCAAGAATTTCAAATGGACCAACAAATCTTGGATTGAGCTTTCCTCTCTTCCCAAATCTTGTAACTCCCTTCCATGGTGCAACACGTAACAATACATGATCCCCAATATTAAATTTCACGTCCTTTCGATAAAGATCCACATAACTCTTTTGTCGATCCTGTGCTGTTTGTATACGTTGTCGAATCGTTTGGATCTTCTCTGAAGTCATGCGTACCAACTCTGGTCCCAACAATGTTACTTCACCCACCTCGTCCTAGCATACTGGAGAACGACATTTTCTTCTATACAACGCCTCAAATGGAGCCACGCCTATACTTGTTTGATAACTGTTGTTGTAGGAGAATTCCACCCATAGTAGGTACTTATCCCAACTCCCTTTGAAATCTAGGACACAAAGTCTTAATAGATCTTCAAGAGTTTGAATAGTCCTATGTGATTGTTCGTCCGTTTGAGGATGAAATGCTGAACTGAATCGTAAATCCGTGCCCATAGCTTTCTGCAAGCTAACCCAAAATCGTGAAATAAATCTTGGGTCACGATCCGAAACTATGGATACTAGCATGCCATGAAATCTCACAATCTCGTTTCACGCATATACTAAAGAAGACGTTCGAGGAATAAGTCTCCCGTATAGGCAAGAAATGAGCAGACTTAGTTAATCTATCAACAATAACCCAAATCGCATCTATGCCTTGAGAAACTTTGGGAAGACCCGTAACGAAATCCATAGTAATGTGTTCCCACTTCCATTTCGGAATCTCAAGTGGTTGTAATGGACCCTTTGGCATTTGATGCTCCGCCTTTACATGTTGACAAGTTAAACACCTCGAGATCAACTCCGTGATCTCTCTTTTCATATTGCTCCACCAAAATGTATGTCGAAGATCATGATACATTTTGGTACTCCCGGGATGGATTGCAAATGGTGTGTTGTGTGCCTCCATCATGATTCTATGCTTCAAGTCAGAATTGTTAGGAACACAAAGTCTGGAGTTGACTCGAAGTATTCCTTCTTCATCGATTCTTGCTTCTGGAATAACACCTTCTTGCACTTTCTTCTTCATACGCATCAGCTCCATATCCGTAGCTTGAGCAGCTTTAACTTTATCGATTAAAGTCGGTTCTACTCGTATGTTTGATACCATCACGTGGGTATTTGGAGCCTTCATCTCTATCTCCATCCTTTGCAAGTGATACAAAATGGACCTTTGTGTTAACAACATTGCACTCGTACCCGCATATGATCTTCTACTCAATGCATCAGCTACTACGTTCGCTTTTCCAGAATGATATTGGATGGTATGATCGTAATCTTTCAACAACTCAAGCCAACGTCGTTGCCGCATGTTGAGTTCTTTTTGGGTGAAGAAATATTTGAGGCTTTTATGATCTATATAGATCTCCACTTTCTCCCTATACAGGTAGTGTCTCCAGATCTTCAACGCGAAAATGACTGCTGCCAACTCCAAATCATGAGTAGGACAATTCCTCTCATATTCTTTGAGTTGCCGTGAGGCATAGGTTATGACTTTCCCATGTTGCATGAGAACACATCATAACCCTTTGCCTGAAGCATCGCCGTAGATAACAAATCCATCTGAACCAGATAGTATTGTCAGAACAGGTGCCGAAATGAGTCTTTTCTTGAGTTCTTGAAAACTCTTCTCACAATCCTCGCTCCAACCGAATTTTATAACTTTACGAGTCAACTGAGTTAACGGAGTAGCGATTCGAGAAAATCCTTCTACGAATCTCCGATAATAACCAGATAAGCCCAGAAAGCTACGTACTTCGGTCACCGACTTCGGTTGCTCCCAACTTTGTATGGCTTCAATCTTTGCCGGATCGACAGATACTCCATGTTTTGACACCACGTGCCCAAGGAATGCTACTTCCTCAAACCAGAACTCGCATTTCTTCAACTTGACATATACCTTGTTGTCGCGAAGCCTTTGAAGTACCAGCTTCAAATGGTGCTCATGATCTTCACAGCTTCTGGAATAGATGAGGATGTCATCAATAAAGACAACAACGAACTGATCCAACTATTCTTTGAATACACAGTTCAACATATCCATGAAAGCAGCAGGAGCATTAGTCAATCCAAAAGACATCACTAAGAATTCATAGTGCCCGTACCGAGTTCTGAAGGTAGTCTTCGGAATATCCTCAGTTTTAATCTCCAGCTGATAATATCCAGAATGAAGATCGATCTTTGAAAAGAATTGTGCTCCTTGCAACTGGTCAAACAGGTCATCAATGCGAGGTAGCGGATACCTATTCTTGATAGTGACATGGTTCAACTCTCGGTAGTCAATACAAAGTCGCATACTCCCGTCTTTCTTCTTTACCAATAACATAGGAGCACCCCAAGGAGATGTACTAGGACGAATAAAACCGATGTCCAACAACTCCTGTAGTTGGACTTTTAACTCCTGAAGTTCAATAGAAGCCATTCGATATGGGTTTTAGAAATGGTCTTTGTACCAGGTTCAAGGTCAATAAAGAATTCAACTTCACGTTACGGGGTGACCAAGGAAGTTCTTCAGAAATACATCAGGAAATTCACTAACAATAGAAATAGTATTCAAATCTGACGTGTTTTTGTTCAAGTCCGTGACATGGGCTAAGAAAGCTTGACATCCATTTTTCAATAAACGAATAGCTTTATGGATTGATATGACATTGATTGACTTTAATGGTTTGGTTGTTTGAATTCGCATAATAGGTTGGTTAGGAATATGAAAACTAACAACCTTACGAAAACAATCAATTTTAGCATGATGCGTGGTTAACCAATCAATCCCTAAAATCACATCAAATGCAAGAATTTTCAACAAAATAAGGTCGGCAGGTAATGTGATGGTACCGATTTGAATCAAGCAAGATTTATATACAGTAGATGTAATAAAAGTTTCTCGTAACGGGGTCTCAACAAATAAGTCAAGGTCTAATTTCTCCGGAGTCAAGTTTAAACGTTGAGCACAAGCAGGAGAGATAAAAGAATGGATAGAACCGGTATCTAATAAGGTATAAACTTCGCAAGAGTTTATGATTAGTGCATTGATGGAAAGTTGTTGGCATGATCATGACCATTGATGAAAACATGAATATCCTTAGCCCGTAGTGCATGGATAATTCGTGGTAGTGATACTAATGAATATCCTTGGTCGTAGTGCAGGGGTGATTCGATGATGTGGATTATTTATTATGCTGAGTCTCAGCGATAAAATTTACGGCAAACTTTTTAAATCATAGAAGATAGTAGATATCATGCTCTACTTGACTCTTCTAATGGATTGCTTGTTCCGCTGCAGTTAAACTTGATGTCTATTGTATTTTATCAGTTTAACACTGTTGAAGGCTAACGATAATTTATTCTGTATTATCTTAGTCATAATATTTCTTACTGGGCTAGTTGAGCTCACACTTTGCTTTCATTGTTCTCTTCAAGAAATGAGAACATAGCCGGGATTAGTCGGGGAACAGAGTAATGGTCCGAGGTGGTGCATTAGTAGTCCTCACTATTATGTGAAATAGTGTGATAATTATAATTGTAATAAGGACTTATTTTGAGTTTAAATACTGTCTAGAAGACAATATTTGTATTAAAACTCACGACTTATGTTTTTGTCAGATTCTACATACGACACTTAATGATTGTATAAATTAAGTTTGTATTTGAATTATGTACCATGTATTTGGCGACTCGGAATGGGTGATGTATACCTATTTTGGGGGCGTCACACTAATTTTAGTCAAAGGCATTTCATATTGGTTTATCAAGCAAGTCCCGAAATGTTATAGGCAATAGTCTCTCTATGAGCACGTGATAATCATAACTCTTCATCCCTTACAATTTTTCACATGAGACTACACACCTTGAAATGTTTAACGCATATTTATCTGGCAGTTTTAATGACTTAATTCATGTACACATCTTCAATCTGCTTTTTGAACAATGTGAACTTTGCATGCGGTTTAATTATCTTTCTAGCATGTGATTGATAAAGTTTTAATCCATGACGCTTACAAATATCTTTTATAGCCAACTGTGCCTTTTTGTTTTCCTTCATTTTACCCTTAACATCCTTCACAGTGTTAAAAACATTGTCGAACACATTTTTCTCAATATGCATCACATGCATTTAGATTATGATGAATCAAATTTGTAGACCAATACGACAGTTACCAAAAGATGCTTCTTCTAACCCAATTTTGAGAATCACCAAACTCATTAATTGTTTCTGAGGAAGCACTCCTAACAAATGAGATTATCGACAATCTCTTCACATGGTCACGCACCTCCCCCCCCCCCCCCACCCCCACCCCACTCCACCCCACCCCACCCCACCCCACTCCACCCCACCCCACCCCAAAAAAAAATAAATAAATAAATAAATTAATTAATTTTGGTGCAAGAGAATCATTCTCTACTTTTTATCTTATGAAAATTTTCCTATTTCTTCGAAATAGGTGAAATAGGTGACCTGCCGACAAGAAATGACGATGATAATCAAACCAACACAACTTTCGACCATGTGATAGGTTGAAAGACTTTGTAAGCTTCATACAAAACGGGACAAAACATCTTTTCATGTGTACTCCACCCAGATAGAATACAATAAGAAGGAAAATCACTTATTGTCCACATAACAGCCGCCCTAGGGTTGAAATTTGTTATCGTCGAAACATCCCAAGTTTGTACTCTATTCTCCTATGATACTTTCAACTCGTCTATAAGAGATCTCAAGTAAATATTTAGACTCTTTCCAATACTCTTGGGATCGAAAATCATCAATAAGAGAAACATATACGGTTGTTTCATACACATCCAACGCGGCAAATTATACAGAGTGACAATCAACAAATTTCACAATCAAATATGTTCATTGTCCTTTCTTTACTATTCTTACCATTTCCAGCAATCAAAGTCGGTAAAATTAATATATCAATCTAAAAGCCAAACATATCAAACACTCATACACACACACACACACACAATCAACATGTTTCATAGCCACCAAGTTTCAGAATTATGAAACAGATAAAAAGGAGGAGAGATAAAATACATATTTTCAGTAGTTTAGGAAATAGTAGTTTGCAGTGGCGAATAAGAATGCCTAATTAATCCCCCATTTCCTAGTGCGTGCAGCTGTAGCGGGCATGCAGTATTTTCAGTTATTTTTAATGTTATGAAAAAGCATAGCATAGATATATAGTACTTTGTAAAATACCATGGGAGTTAAATTAGAACATAGAGAAGAAAAGAAACTAACAAAAAATTGATCATGATAACAATTAAGTATTATATCATGGCACTCATCAAACCATCACATGAACTAATGATTAATTATTTTCATCCTCTGCTACCTCACTGTGTTCTTTTGAACTAGCCAAGGAAAAAAATTGTGATAACTTGAATTAGATCGAGTTGACACATAGCCATGAGGCATGCATGCATGATGTGAGTACCCTTAGCTTTCCTGCAAATGAGACTTTTCTTAGATTTGTTTGGTTCTAGATCTGGACCACTGGAAGAAACCTCACCAAATTCATGTACTCTCAAATGCATGCGAATTTCAAATTTAATGACTAAATTGATTCTCTACGAAAACAGTCATCAGGTAAGTTAAAATTTGTTCCTAACTAAGAAATACCATGAAAATAAAGAGTAAAAAAACTGCAACAAAACAGAAGAGAGAAGACACAACACTTATTAACCAACTTAACGATCTTCACCCTATCTTTTATTACTGCAGTGATGGCCAGCCCTCGAGAAATCATACCCATCTTCGCTAAGTTCCTAGACGTCTGTTCATCAACCAAGAACTTACAAAAACTGAAGCAAGCTCACTCCCAAATCATAACCGCTGGAGTTTGGCGCAATGATTTAGTCCGAACAAAACTCGTCTTCTCCTACTCTGCCTGCGCCCAAATGCTCGAAGCCACCTTCATCTTCTCCCGCGCAAATCGCCAATCCACTTTCCTTCACAATTCTCTCATCAGGGGGTTTTGTTCCGTAAATCAATTCTCTCAATCTCTCTCCATTTTCGGCCAAATGCTCATTGCCCGCAAACCCATTCACCGCCAAACTTTTCCGGCCGTTCTTAAATCTTGTGCAGGGTTATCGTCCCTTCGGCTGGGCAGGATTGTTCATGTGACTGTTTTGGTACATGGGTTTGGTTTGGATTTAGCGAATTTGAATTCTTTGATTACGATGTACTCCAAATGTGGGATTTGGGTTGTGCGAGGAGGGTGTTTGATGGAATGCCGGAGAGGAATTCGATTACGTGGTCAGCGATGATGGCGGGGTATGGGATGCATGGTGATTTTTATGAGGTGTTTGTGTTGTTTGAAAGGATGGTGGATAGTGGAGTGGTGCCTGATGGAGCGACTTTTACGACAGTTTTGACCGCGTGTAGTCATGGTGGGTTTACAGATAAAGGGTGGGAGTGTTTTGAGACGATGGGAAGGGAGTTTGGGTTGAGACCAGGACTGCAGCATTATACTTGTATGGTAGATATGCTGGGGAGGGCGGGGAGAGTGGATGAAGCTGAGAGATTGCTTGAGGAGATGGATGTGGAGCCAGATATATAAGGCTTTGTGGAATGCATTGTTGGGAGCTTGTAAGATGCATGGGAGGGTTGAAGTAGCTGAGAGGGTTGCAGAGAAGTTCTATGGAAGGAGGTAAAGTGTAAAATGCAGGACTCTGATGTGGCCATCTTATGCGCTGATATCAAGCTGCTGATGCTCGACTTTGGTGCATTCTGCTGTCGCCACCATCTGCCGATTCTTTGATATCTTTCTAGTTTTGTGGAATTGAGTTCCTCTCTTAGCCTCTACGGTGCCTAGTAGAGGCCCCATGAACAATTTAGATTATAGAAGATTGGCAGTGGGTCGCTTTGTGATGCTGAAATTATAGTCTTCAGCTGCACTTTAGAATTTAGCAGAGAAAAAGAAGGGAAAGAATTTAGAGTAGAAAAGATATATTACTTTACTCATGTATACTTCATTCCCAAGATAGTACAAGATTCTAGATGATTCATCACCACCATACATCTTGCGTATTAGCTAAACAATATCAGCCCTTAGATGGGAAAACTGATAAATACTGATATACTATTAGTACTACTTATAATACCAAAACTACCCTCTGAACTTGTATAAGTCGTCTAACTCGGCTTCTTGTTTATCCACCTGCTCCTTTTCCTTTAGTTCCTCTTGGTCAGCCTTGTTGTACTTCATTTTCTGTTTCTGTTGCTTCCATATCAGTTAGTTCCTCATGTTCTAACTCATTGTTAGTTTCTATGATTTCTTCTTCATTTTGCTGGGCAGGAGGAATGGTCTTGGTGTTTTTATCACTTTGGTAAGCAGCATTGTTTCTGATAGTGCTATGGTGGTCCTTCTGCTTCCGTATTACATTTGGTTCGATTGATGTTTATCTTTAGTCCATTGATTTTGATAATTTTAACATTGGAGATTAAAAAAAAAAAAACTCTCTTCTATATGTAGGCCGGGGCTGTTTATAGAATTGATGCATTATAAATCTCATCTGGGAGAAGAAAACATTTCCCAGCAGTTAATTTGTATCCTTTCCGCCTTGTGCATCTGTATTCTTCTGCTGATGGATATAGGAAGATGTAAATTCCAATATATTTTTCTCTAATATTGTTTCTTATTTAAGAAAATAAAATAAAATAAAAAATCATTCAACTCTACATTTAATTGTGGTAATGTACGATACAATACATGTCTGCATTCCATAAAAGAATCTCACTTTGTACAACAAACTGAATTCTGCAACTTGGTGACAGGTCTTGAGGAATATCTAGTCATGTTCATATTGTTCTTTTACATTAGTTTCAGAAACGTACCCAAACATCCTTAGCTCAAAAGACAGATGCTCAAGCATTTTATACATACACTCGGCATCCACATGTGATTTGTCACCCGCCACAAAATCATGGATGATACAATCTATTTCAATTGAACTGACTCCCAGTTTCTTCTGTATCCCCCGAGCCTTCATTTTCCTCCTCACACTGCTTGCGTTGTGCCAACTTCCAACCGCAGCATATATATTTGATACAAGCACGTAATTTGAATCGGTCCTTGAACCCAACTCCGAAAGATAATTTATTAATCTTTCAGCCAAGGTAATATCTCCTTGGGTCCTACATGCAGCCAGTAAAGACCCCAACAAAATTTCATTTGGTTTCATGGGCATCCTTTCTATTACATCCAAAGCCTCCTTTAGCCTCCCCGCACGACTATATAGATCTACAATGCACCCATAGTGCTCAATTCGAGGAGAAATCCTATAAACTTTGTTCATTACATCAAACACCTTGAGCCCTTCATCAACTAAACCAGCGTGGCTACAAGCCGAAAGAGCCCCAGTGAAACTCACTCCATCTGGCTCAAACCCATCCTTCTGCATCAAATTGAAATATTCAAGAGCCTCCTCCGGATTACCATTAAGAGCAAAACCCACAATGATGGAGTTCCATGTAACCAAACTTCGTTTAGGCATCCTCTTAAAAATCTGACGAGCAAACTCAATACATCCACATCTTGAATACATATCTATCAATGAATTATTTGTCCGAATATTTTCATTGAAATTCTGCTTAAGCACAAATCGGTTTATCCATAAACCTAATCCAAGAGTTCCCAAATTGGCACAAGCAGAGAGCACAGAGCTAATTGTCACATAATCAGGTTCCACCCCAGAGAGCTGCATTTCTTGAAACCACTCCAAAGCATGCTCAAAGTGACCTTTCTTAACAAACCCATCAATCAAAGCAGTATACGAAATCACATCTCTGTTGGGCATTTCATCAAACACCTGAATCGCTTCCTCAAATTCACCATTCCTCATGTACCCATCAATCATAGTATTCCAAGAAACCTTATTCTTCACACCCATTTCATTAAAACTCAACCTAGCAAGATCCACTCGACCGCATTTAGAGTACATATTGGTAAAAGCCGTGCCCACCTTCACATTATTGGTATCAAAACCCAATTTCCGAACAAAAGCATGAATAGATGTCCCAAAATGAAGGGCTTGTGAAGGAAAACAAGCACAAGCAGAGAGAAGCGTCACGAATGTGATCTCGTTAGGCTCGACACCGGCGTTTCTCATGCAGGTGAACTCGGCAGCAGCCTCTGACAAACTGCCGGCTCGACAGTGCCGGGCTATTGATGAGGTCCATGAGACGGTGGGGTCGATCGGATATGGTTTGTTGTTGGTTTGTTTGATGATGAAATGGTGATTTGAATTTTGATTGTTTTTGAGTGATGGGTAATGGAAAGTGAGCTGGTTTTGGTTTTGGTGCGGGAAAATGGTTATTGTTGCTGTGGAGGAGGGAAAGCTCATTGTTCAAAATACAGGTGAGAGACTACAAACGGGAGAAAACGCAACGTTTGTACAGATTCATATCTGCATTCTCCACTTAAAAAGTTCTAAAATCCTTCGGTTAAATTGAATAATGCTAGACACACAAATTATTCTACAAATATTTTATAAATTATTGATGTGGCATACTCCACCTCAGCTTTTTATATTGAGCCAAAAACTACATTGAAGTAATTTGTTGATCAATATGAATATGTCACATCAGCAGTTTGTAAAATGTTTGTAAAATAATTTGTGTATATAAGAATATTCAAATTACAGTAGAACATCTATAAATTAATACTCGATAAATTAATAATCTCTCTAAAATAAAAAAAAATTCCGGTCCCGGGTTAATGGGATAAATTAATAATTTCGATAAAATAATAAAATAATACTTTTTAAAAAGGCCCTTATATAAATATATGGTCCTATCAAAATCATAAATTAATAATTCTTTTAAATTATAAATATATATAGGGTAATCTTGTAAAATATGATTCTATTCTCGTTTGTTTTTTCTTGAAATTCAAATCTAATTGAATTTCATCCTTAATTTTTATCATTGCTTCCAAAATTTCAGGTGTTGCATTCTCGAATTGTAATAAAAACTTGTGAAAAGTTGTTGACGCTATGAGTGTTTCCTTTCACGTTATTGGCTCCAAAAGAATTGTACCATCCTCACAAGTATGATACATTAATTTAATAAGTATGATACATTGCATCAAAAAAAGTATGATATAAACATCAATAAAGTGCAATAATTTTAATGGAATTAAATTTATGTTCACTGAATAGAAAAACACTCTTTAAATTAATAAATTATTAATTTATTGATTAAATAATAACTCTCTAAATTAATAAAAAAAAAAATCAGTCCCAACAATATTAATTTATAAAGGTTCTATAAATTATAAAAGGAATACCAATAAAAATAGCTGCCGATTGGCATAATTCTCTCAGTTTAAATAAAACATGAATATATATATATATATATATATATATATATATATATATATATATATATATATATATATATATGGGTCAGTCAGGACTTCTAAGCAGTACTAAAATATGATTTTTTTTTTAATTTTATTTTAAAACAATTTAAAAAAAAGTTTAATATAGTGTTTTTGGCGTGATTTAGATACATATAACATGAAATATTAAAAAAAAAATTAGTTGTTTTTAAAATAAAAAAAAAATAATTCCGAATTTTAACAAAATCCGAACGTCCAGACTTGATCCTGACTGTATATATATAATATGTTTGCGCTGTGTTTGAACCTCTAAGCATAATAAACACTACCGCTGCAAATACTGATAACATAAATACACCAATGTACCGTGGGGCGTGGTGATATGTGATATACCTTGTTCTCGTTTTTTAGAAAATAGAGGCACCAAGGTTGATCATGTAACAATACTAAACTCCACAAAAAAATAAAAAATAAAATAAATGCACCAACTGATCATTCATAAATTTCATTTTGCCAAAAAAGAAAAAAAGTAAGTATTACCCGAAATATATCAAAAGCTCATATTAATAAGAAATTGAAAATTTGGTAACAATTTTCACTATATATCTATCTACACAACCACATCCAACCACACTCACAGCTTCAAGTTGAAAGATTCATCAAACTCTATTATCCTGTATATCAATATGTATTAATTGGACACTGTAATTTATGCTTGAAGCACAAAGCAGAGTTACCAATTTATGAACACAGCACAAAAATATTATTTTAAAAGAAAAAGAAAAAAAAGGAAAATCAACAATGGATGTCAGCCATGATATAACTGTTACTATCGGGCATCAGAAGAAGTAAAGGAATCTGCAAATCCAGCCGGCCTCGCTGGAATACTTCCTGTGCTATCCTGGAGATTAGTTCCACTGAAATTCTTGGTTTCTGATTCCTGCCAGCCCTTCAACATCTGGGAGAGGGGTAGATTGTAATCTATGCCAGAATAGTCTTCTGTTTGTTTATCAAAAGGTTTCCACTTCTCAACCAGTTGAGCCAGCACATTCACTGCATGTCCCATATCAGGCCGATGGTTTGGATCCCTTGCAGTGCAATGCCCAGCTAGTTCAGCTATAGTGGAAATGCTTTCAAAAATTTCTTCCTTTGAATCAAAAGTAGGGTCAACGGCAGCAATTAGTTTCTCCCTGTCCGATTTTATCTGCCAAAACCACTCAGCCAAATACCTGCTTTCTTCAGAACGGTGTTCGTCAAGTGCCATTAATCCAGTCAAAAGTTCCATCAACACAACTCCAAAGCTAAAGACATCGGCTTTAGTAGTGATTTTTCCCGTCACTGAAAATCACAGAAATTTGTATTGGTAAGATAGATAGGCATCAAAAGAAATAATTAAACAGAACGCAATCGGATAATAAGGGTGTTATTGAAGAGAAGCACGTTCTGAAGGTTTAGGCTTTGCAGAATATTAAAATACACCATTTCTTTTATAGATAAGTTTGGCCCCAAGAATACATCATTTTATTTTACCAAGATGTGTACTATTGTGTATTCAGTGACCAATTTTCTATGAATGTAAATCCAAAAAGCTTATACTTCAAACTAAGGTTACAAACAATATGTTACTTTATCATAAACTATACTTAAGATTAAATAGTCCTCTTGATGCAACTTTTCTCTAGTTGTGGAACGACATATAAGTATGCTATTCAAATGTGTCAAGGATGCAAAATAATTAGAAAATGTTGCAAAGGTTTACGACAAATATGCTGCAGTAGAAATTGAGAAAGTTTTTCCAACAATGAGTACAATCATACAATCTGTAATTGAAAATTATATTTTATTCGCATATTAATATCATATATTATATACATATATTGGTACTATGCTCAAAATAGAACTGCAATTTGAAACATAACCATATACATAGATATTAAGATTCTATGATTTTCTTACCAGCATATTCAGGTGCAAGGTATCCAAATGTCCCAGCAAGCCTAGTTACAACAGACCTCTCTCTATCAGGAGCCAGTTTCACTAACCCAAAATCAGAAACTTTCGCTCTAAAATCATCACCTAGAAGAATATTTGATGATTTAAGATCTCGGTGTATGAAGCTCTGATGTGCCAAATTATGGAGATACTCCATCCCCCTAGCAACATCTAAAGCAACAATAAGCCTTCTTGCCCAAGATAGAGGCTCTAAGTTCAGGTTCTTCCAGCGGAAAAGATGCATACTTAGAGCCCCTTGAGGCATATATTCATAAACCAAAAGCCTCTCATTGCCTTCAACAGAGTACCCCAGGAGCGATACTAAATGTCGGTGACGGACCTTAGAAAGAACAGCAATTTCAGCCTGAAATTCATCCAGTGCTTTGTTACTAATCACCCCAGATTCCATTCTCTTGACTGCTAATTTGGTTCCATCTTCTAGTTCTCCCTTGTATACAGCTCCGAAACCTCCACGACCAAGTTCATTTTCTGGCGCAAAATTATCAGTTACCTTGCGTAGAACCTGAACCGAAATGACCATGTTCCCATCCTCAATCACATGAGTATTTTGTACTCCACCACTTACTCTAATTTCAGAACCAGTCCCAGTTTGAATGGCTCCATTCATATCATCCGAAACTGTAATCTTAACCATGTTATTTGGGTCAGATGGATTGCTAGGGTGGACCACAAAGGCACCGGGAGCCTTCTTACTGTCTTTCCGATTCCTGAAGCATATAGACAAAAGAATCACGAGAACAACCAGACTCACAGAAGATGCAGCTGTGGCAACAATAACTGGCTTCATACTTTTGACTTTATTCAGTTCAGAGTGCTGTTTGGAGGAATTAGGTGGATTGGAACTCAAACCTTTGGATGGGGAAGGCGGGCTGTTTGGTAATGGTGATTCACCACCACCTGCTGATGAATCAGTTGATGGTGATACTGGACTCAGCGTTGGACTGGTGATCGGTGAGGGGGGCAATGGGGCAGTAATTGGTGATGGAGGTTCAGTCTGGTTAGCAGCCAATTGAGGATTACCATCTGTGATGATCTTCACATCATCACGAAATTTTGGTAATGGAGGTACAAAATTGTTTCCACTTAAATCCAATAATCGCAATGATTTCAGTCGAGTTAAATTCATGGGAACTAGACCACTTAGACTGTTTCCTCCAAGGTGAATTTCAAGCAGTGACTCTAGGTTTGCAAGTGAAGGACTTAATGTACCATTAAGCTTGAGCCTCTGCAAATTTATATTAGAAACCTGGGAACTTGGGTTGCATGTAATTCCAAACCATTGTTCTTTACAAGGATCATTACCAGTCCATTGAGAAGCAAGATTTGTCGGAAAATTAACAGCACTAAGGAAATCTAAAAATGAATTGACATCAGGAGAGCATGGCTCACCAGGATCAGGTAGACAGAATGAATTTGAAGAATAGGTTACCTTGGCGGCTTTAAACTTTGGGATTGGACCCAACAGCATATTGTTGTTCAAATCCAATTTCTGCAGATTCAAACTGGCCAAACCTTGTGGAATCAAACCAACAAGTTTGTTTCCATTAAGGTTAAGTTCTCGCAAAGAAGTCAAAGCTCCAATACTATCAGGAATAGTCCCAGTAAACTGATTACCATGAAGCCATACCTCAGTCAGTCCTACCATGGACCCAATTACATCGATTGGGCCAGTCATTCCCCCTCCAGCTTGATTGTTCAACCACAAAACCTGCAACATGGACTCATAAAAGCTCGTTGGTATTTTACCAGATAATCTGTTAGAAGAAAGTCTCAGTAATGTGAGGGATGGCAATTTCCCAAAAAAATCTGGCAAAGGCCCAACCACATTGCAACTAGAACAAGAAAAATTAGTCAATTGAGCTGACTCCTGCAACTCATCAGGTATAGACCATCCAGCACTCGCATTAAACGGATTACTGTCTAAAGCAAGGACTCTTGCATTACTGAGCCCGTGAAAGAAATCTGAGGGAATGGTATCAAATTCATTGAAATCCAAGAAAGCATATTGCAATTCTGACAATCCACTAAAACTGGGTAACTTTCCATTAAGTTTGTTGTTCTGAAGGCCCAAATTTTGGAGTTTCTCGAGCTGGTTGAAGCTCTGAGGCAAAGGTCCCTTCAGACCCATATATTTTGCCTGAATTTGTGTGACTCTACTACCACCAGCACAGAACACATGAGGCCATGAAGGAGGGCCACAAGGGTCATTTCCCTTGTCTGGCCATTTCAGAAGCTCAGGATTTTCTAATCCTTTTCTGAAATCATTCAGAATTTCAAAATCACCAGGGTCTGTGACACTATAAGCAACTGAAATGAGGCACAACAATAATGATATTATAATGTAAAGCTGTATCTGATCACTACCCATGTCTTAATTCAGAAGTATCAAGGTGCAAGATTACACTTCACAAGACCATTTCTTGCATTTAACACAAAACCCAGAGGATCAAAATCAAGAAAATGTGATCAAAAAAGAATTAGGACCTTAAAATTGAACAAGCGAACCTCAGAGTAGAAGAAATTTTCTTTCAACACCCAAAATGGCTCTGAATTCGGTGATTCTGAAGTAGAATGTTGAAGACCCCAAACGAAAGAAAAGAATGAGGGAATTCAGAAAGAGAAAATTGTGCATAATTTACTTGTTTTTCTTTAACTTCGGGTTCTCATAGCGCATTAAAGAGTACAGTGTCCATTACTACGTATACATACGAGTATACGACCTTCTGTTTTTGTACTACGTAAATGTTGGGCTTCCTAAATGGATTTTATTTTCAATGACTAAATTACCCCTTAGCCATGATTCTCATTTATTTAATTATGAGATTATATTTTACGTCTCAAGAATAATTTTTTTTTTAAAAATATACCTTTATTCTTCTCTTACCCTAAATTAGTTCGACTTAACATATGAATTTAAATTTTAATTTATGTAAAATATGTTTTTCTTTTGTTTGTTTGAAAATTTTGATTGGTTAGTTTGTTTCTTCTTACGAAAATGGGTTGTACTACTCAAAAAAATAAAATCCCTTATTCAAAATGTCACTAAAAGTGTGTACATAATGTTTTTACATTTCATTACATGGCTAATAGTGTTTATAAAATTATTTGTGCACATAGAATAATTTTTTTTAATTATTGTCTTTAAACTGTCACTTTGGCTTTTAGTTTTACGTAATCTAGTTATATTTGCACATATTATTTATAATTCATACTAATCTTATATATTCATAAATTTTACAATTGTAATTGATCGGAGAGCACATCTTCTATTCCTATTTTCTCTGTTCTCTTTGTGTTCTTCCACTTAAATGTTGACACCTAACCTCTTAATTAATTAATTAATTCTAAAATTAAATAAGAGGTTAGGTGTCAACATTTAAGTAGAGGACACAAGGAAGACAGGAAAATTGAGGACAGAGGATCTGCTCTCAATCGTTACTACAACCAAGGATCAAATCATCAACCTCATAGATACCATGAGGCGAGTCATATCACTCGGTCAAATACCATGTGGTATAAAATATGAATGTTTTAACTTATCGAGAAGAAAAATGTGATACAATTCTAAGAAGCGGTTATTTTTTTTCCTCAATAAAATAGATTAATTAATATTATCAATTTATTTTTGGTTTGAATATTACTTCATCCGTTTTAAAATTATAGATATAATTTAATTTTTATGTTCAAACGACTGTATATTAAACTTTAAAATTGATGTAAATTTAGTTGATACAATTATTTTAAATATATAATATATATCAAAAACTATTAATCATAAAATTTATTTTATTCTAAAATTTATAAATCATATTAATTTTAAAAATTAATATATAAATCCTTTTAACTTTAAAAATTAAATTGTGTTGGGAGAATACATATTATGATTTGATATTTTAATGCATGTGTTCATGATTATTTGTAAGGTCCTTTAAAGAATATATGTACAAGGACTTAGTGATAGATCAAAATTGTTAGGTTGATCTAAGCTTTCAACGTATATCATTACGTTACAGAATGTATAGATAGAAAGATCAAAAGCTATTAGGTTGATCTTGAGATGTAATAGATTAGTCTTGAAGAAATCGTAGTGCATCAATCGATTAACATTCATGCGAAGTCGAGGAAGAAAGCGTAGAGCACGAAGATCGTAGTGTGTGTGCCTTGAAGGGGACTCTTTGAAATCGTAGAGTGGTCCCAACGTTCACTAAGCTAACTCCACGATCGTAGTGTCTTTGAAGGAAGCGTGAAGTTTATAAGTCAACGATAGTAGTGTGGTCTCGAAACGTAGAAGTCAACAACATGAGCAAAGAGAAGATCATAGTGCGTGAAAGTTTAAGAGAAATCGTAGTGTTCTCGATTGATAGCATCGTAGTATGCAAGTCAAAGCCACTACGATCTTAACCGTAGAACATCACGATCCAATCGTAGAGCATCATCATGCCGTATCGTCGAAAGCGTCAAGCCTCATGAGTTGTTAATTCAACATACGAGGAATGGATTCGAGATCTTTGCAGTCTTCATCGGTCCGAATATATGAAATATCCTTAGTATGCAACAAAGAAGCGTATTGAAGAAGCTAAGGATAATCTTATGGATAAGAGGACAAAACACCTTTTCGGTGGTAGGAGAAAGAAATCTGCCTGCGGTGTCGGTGAGCGAATAACGAGAATTCAAAGATGTCGCGAAATGTCTCCATCGCAAAGACGAGAAAGTTCAAAAGCATTTATTGCCACAACGGATGGATCCAACGGATAGTTTTCAACATCACATATATACATGTCAGACAGATGAGAGAGAAAACCAAGCAAGCAATCAAACATTCAACGTGAAGAATTCTCTAAGGCTCAACTCTACGATCTGAGATATTGAAAAGCTTGCTCAGTTACTCAATTCTTAACGAACCAGTGCTTACACAGAAAACTGAGTAGCAACCTTCAGAACGCAACAACAACAACCATCAATCAACTGAAGAAGAGTACCAAGTCTCTTTGGACTTGAAGAGTTAAATAGTGAAGCGTAAGAAAGCCAAGTCTGCTTTGGACTTGAAGAGTTCAAGAGTGAACTAGAAGTTCTGGGCTGGCTTTGGTCAGAAGGAATCTGTGTGATTAGGAAGATTGTAAAAGACATCCTTAGTGGATATCCTACTCGTTGAGTAGAAGAGTGGACTAGGAGCTTTGAGTGCTCGAACCACTTAAAAACAAGCTGTGTCATCTATATCTCGCTATAAGCATATATCTCTGCTATAAGCGCTTTACTCATTTCATAACTCCATTGCTTGGTTAAGAAGATTAAAACAAATACTAATTCCATTAAGTTTTAATCACTATCTAAGAACAAGTTTAAAATAGAAAAGATTTTCAAATATCTATTCAACCCCCTTACAGATAACTTGTGCCTACTAAGAACTAACAATTGGTATCGAAAGGGGTTCTATTTTTCTGACTTACATGCTTTAGTAGATACAAATGGCACTTTGGTACCAAGCGAATCCGGACCTGGGGAGGCGTGAAGACACCGATGTGCAACAAGGATAAATTTGCTAAGCGAAAAGTTAGAATGCAAGCTATACATGGACTCGATAGATGAAGATCTATTTGAGGACCATTTTTAATGGGCCCTATATACCAACAAAGTTTGCACCAACCATTGACGAGCCAAACAAAGTACAAATCAAAGTGAAAGAAGAATGGGCGAGACACAGAGAAGAAAGTCGTCAACTTGACAAAAAAGGCTAAGAACATCCTGTTCCAATCCTTGGAGGGACGATCTGTTTGACAATGTTGTAAAGCGCAAAATAGCCAAGGAAGTGCAGGAAGCACTGGCGATCATGCACGAAGGAATCAAGAAGTTAGAGAACAAGCGATCTCTAACAACGGCGAAGATGCGAGATGTTTTCTCGTATGCAAGAGCGAAAATGTAAGCGCCACTTATGAAAGATTCAACATTCGCTTTCAACTCTCTACGAAGCGTATGGAAAGATCTATCTAACAAAGATCGACCATAAAGTTCATGAGAGCCCCTACCGAAAGCAAGTGGGATGCCAAGACCACTGCAATAAGAGAGTCAAAGAATCTTAACTAGATGACAGTTCAACAACTGCATGGCAATCTCCTGCCATACGAGCTAGAGCTGACCCAACGTGTTGAAACCCTTTCAGAAGGAAGAAGGAAGGAAAAGGGTGTTGCTCTTAAAGCAACTGAAAGTGTATCAAAAGTCATCACTGATATTGAATCTGACGATGATGAAGACGATGATGACGATCTTGCCATGATGGTAAGAAAACTAAGAAGGTTCATGCGTCAAGGCAAAGCCGGCAAGCAAAAGAAGGTTAGCAACTACAATAGCCAGGAGCAAATAAATGATCTATGCTACAACTGCAAGAAGCCTGGGCATTTCATTGCCAATTGCAACAAACCCCTAAGAGAAGAACTAAAGAAGAAACAACATGGAAAGAAGGAATACAAAGGAAACAAGAGGCCTCATAAAAGAGACAAAGGCCTGGTAGTTGGAGGATCATGGAGTGATTCGGATAATGATTCAAATCTTCGACTACGGAGATGAAGAAGAACCACAAATGGCCAACTGCGCTTAATGGCCAAACATGCAAAGGACAAACAAAGCCTCAACATTCACAATGTAAATCTTGATGAGGTATTTGATTTCAACTCTTTGATGTAGATATGAATGACTTAAGAAGCGCCGCTGCGTGGCATAACCAATGATCTACATCAATACATGAAGTGGTTGAGTGTTGTCCAAAGATCATTCGATTCTTCAAGAGAGAAGAAGAAAGTTCAAGAAGAGCTTGAAACGACCTTACAAGTAATCGATCTTCTCTCCAAGCTTGAAGTCGAGAATGAAACTTTAAAGAGACAAAAACACACATCATGCACAAAGAGAGTCTAATTTAACCTCTAAAATTGAGGATCTAGAGAAGACTATCTCTCTGCATGGAATAAATCCTCATCATCCATGGTACTGCCCGCTCTTCAATCGAGAAGAAGACATTCGATGAAACGAAAAGCTTAGGCTTTGGGAATCCATCTCGAGCTAAGTGTGGAAAAGATAATAGAAACTAGCTCTGGTAATGTCTCGGGGCTTTTAGTAGAGGCATTGCTTTTGTTAAATCCTCATAGTTGGAAGAACCAAATTTCAACTTTGTTCTATCGATTCTAGTTATACTCAGAGAAGTAAAGGATCACATCGTTGATGCAGGTTTCATAAGGAGAAGAAGAACTCCAACCTCTACCTACCAACCTCGAAGAATCGTAGAAGTCAAACAAAACTAACTCTCTACGAATCTCTTGGGAAGATGATGAGAGTAAGGCTCACTCATCACTATTTATGAAACCTAAGGACACGTGGAAGAAAAGAGAATCGATTCAACATAAGGCTAACTAAGGAACCACACAAGTCCAGTGGAGGATGAACCACACACACACAGGCATGCATCATAATAGATGTGTCATATGTGATAAGTATGGTCATAAAGCTACAAAGTGTTATTATAACTCCATGCATGTGAGATCCAAGACTAGACAAGTTTGGGTTCCCAAAGGCACTAACACAGAAGGACCCATGCAAATATGGGTACCAAAATGAAGGTTAAAATGTTTTGACAAGAAAAGAACTCCACGACCTCAACATGGTATTTAGACAGTGGATGCTCAAGGCATATGACAGGGAACAAAGCTCTGCTATCTAACTATGTAGAAAAGGAGGGTCCCTCAGTCATCTTTGGAGATAACGGCTCGGGCAAGACAAGAGGATATGGCTCTTCTGGAAATGGTACAATATCTTTCAGCAAAGTAGCCTATGTGGAAGGACTTCAACACAACCTTCTAAGCATCAGCCAACTCTGCGACAAGGGTCATTAAGTAACATTTCTCAACAATCAATGTCAAGTCAGAGATCTGAAGACATCTGCCATAAAGCTAACCGGAATAAGAGAAGGAAATGTTTATACTATAGACTTTGGTCAACTAAGCTCTGATGAAACAATATGTTTTCTGGCAAAAGCATCGGAGAAATGAAATTTGCTATGGCATAGAAGATCATCCCACTTAAACTTCAAAAGCATGTCAAGCGGCATCAAAGGATCTCGTGGAATTGGTCTACCCAAGTTCAACTTTGTGAAGGAAAGGCCATGCAATGCCTGCCAGTTTGGAAAGCAAACTAGAAGCTCATTCAAGAGCAAGACTACCAACTCCATTGACAAACCCCTGCAATTGCTCCACATGGATCTCTTTGGGCCAATCCTAACAACCAGTCTTGGAGGAAAAAGATACTCTCGAGTCATAGTCGACGACTACACCAGATTCACATGGGTATTCTTCCTAACTTCAAAGGATGAGACAAGCTCCGAATTAATCAAGATGTTCAGACTGGTGATGAATGAAAAAGGAGAGAAAATCAAGGCCATAAGGAGTGATCATGATAGAGAATTCGATTTCTCAGAAATGGATCAGTTCTGCACAGACAATGGCATCAGTCATAACTTCTCAGTTCCACGAACTCCTCAACAAAATGGAGTTGCTGAAAGAAAAAACAGAACCACGATAGAAATTTGGAAGGACTCTACTAGAAGTAACCCATCCGCCTCCCATCCACTGAATACTTTCGCGGTAAGCATCAACACCGCATCTACACTTTGAACAGATCATTAATTCACTCTACGATCAAGAAGACAACCTACGAACTGTGGAAAGGAAGAAAACCAAGTGTTAGCTATTTCCATGTCTTTGGGCGTGCGCATGCTATATTCTCAACAACTGAAAGCGATGTCGACAAAATTCCATTCAAGTCGGATGAAGGGATCTTTCTTGGATATGCCACAGGCAACCAAAGCTTATAGAGTGTTCAACAAGAAGAGACCTTTGAGTGTCAAGTCTCATCGTATCATCTTTGATGAAACCGACTTAGACAAAAGCGATTGCCTCAAGACACTACTGACCGAGATGGTGCAGACACTACAAATGAAGTCGTCGAGCTAAACACTACGATTGTAGTGCCAGATAGTGAAATCGTAAAGTGTGATAATGAGATCGTAGAGAGGTCCATTCAAGACAGCGAGCCTCCACTCCAAGAAGAAGAGATAGACCTTTAAGACTTAAGACATGAAGGCATCAGAACAGATGTCCCAACCGGGAACAAATGGGCAAGAGATCACACTCAGGATCTAATCATTGGAGATCCGAGTGCAAGAGTCAAAAGAAGAGCTGCTACTCAGAATGAATGCTTCTACCTAAGCTTCCTGTCACAGATAGAGCCAAAGAAGATAGAAGATGCTATGGAAGACTCCAGTTGGATAGAAGCCATGCAGGAAGAACTCAACTAATTTGAACAAAGCAAAGTGTGGAGATTGGTACCAAGACCAAAGAGTCAACCTGTCATAGGAAGCAAGTGGGTCTTCAGGAACAAAATGGATGAAGATGGGGTCATTACAAGAAACAAGGCAAGATTAGTGGCAAAGGGCTATTCTCAAGAAGAAGGCATTGACTATGATGAGACATTTGCACTTTTGTTGCGGACTAGAAGCTATCAGAATCTTTCTTGCCTTTGCTGCTCACATGAAGTTCAAAGTCTTTCAGATGGATGTCAAGAGTACATTCCTAAATGGAGAGCTTCAAGAAGAAGTCTACATAGAATAACCTCCAGGTTTCATCAATCCATCTCTTTCCAATTATGTCTATAGATTAGATAAAGCTTTATATGGTCTTAAACAAGCACACAGAGCATGGTATGAAACAACACTAATTTCTTAATAGAAAATGGGTTCCTTAGAGGTAGGGTAGATACCACATTGTTTCTTAGAAAGCATAAGGACAAAGTCTTATTAGTTCAAATATATGTTGATGATATCATTTTTGGTTCTACTTGACGAAAAGTTATGTAAGAGATTCTCTAAGCTAATGCAAAGCAAGTTTGAATGAAAGCATAATGGTGAAGTGAATTTCTTCCTCAGGCTATGCAAGTGAAGCGGTGATGAAGGAATATTCATCAACCAAGCCAAATACATCAAAGACTTATTAAAGAAGTATGGCATGGAATCAAGATCTCCCATGAAAACTCAATTGCTCCCGCAACCAAGCTTCGACAAGGATGAGAATGGTAAACATGTTGATATAACTCAATACGAGAGGTATGATAGGTTCTCTTTTATACCTAGCGCCGATGAGACCGGATATAATGTTTGCAACATGCATATGTCTGCTAGATTTCGGTGCTAACCCTAAAGAGTCACATTTATGCTGTTTGTAAAGAGGATCTTTGGTATCTTAAGGGTACACCCTACTGGGGAAAACATAGTATCCCCGAGGAATCCTCTTTTGAACTAATAGGATACGGAGATCTTGACTTTTACGGGATGAAAAATAGATAGAAAAGAGTACCGGTGGCACTTGTCAATTACTAGGAATAGACTTGTGTCTTGGTTCAAGAAAAGCAAAACTCGGTGTCCACTTCAACTGCGCAGGTTGAATACATTGCTCCCGGAGGTGCGTGTTGAGATCCTTTGGATGAGAAATCAATTTAGTGACTATGGGTTTGATTTCAAATCTATACCTATACTTTGTGATAATACAAAGTGCATATAGCAATAACTCATAATCTGTTATGCATTCTAGAACCAAGTATATAGAGATAAGGTATCACTTCATTAGGGATCATGTGCAAAATGGAACTATTTCTTACAATATATTCCTACCGAAAATCAACTTCAGCGATGTTTTTTACTAAACCATTAGATGAATCCAGATTTAACAAGTTAATAAGTGAGCTAGGCATGCTAAATCTTCAACCATGAATCTATGCTCTAGATTGTGCTAACCATAGCAGATATAAAGGTCACGCACTCAAAATCGTAGACATGATAAAAGAAAGATCACGATCATGAAATTTGAGCAAATCAACTACCTCAACGATCGCAAAGAAAGACTCAACTTTCATAAGTGCAGACTCGACGATGACCAAAAGCCCTTTCAAACAAAAAGTGAATCTCTGTGATGACAAGCTTTATAACAAAGCAATCTCTCCAAGAGGTGCCTCAGGGACAAACCTAACCCTTGAAACACACCAAGAGGTTGGCCCTTCCTGAGTTACCTTAAAAAGAATGCTTAGTCAAAAAAAAATCATCACTAGGATCCGGACAGACTCGACGATCGTAGGACAGACTTGACGATCGTAGGACATACTCTACAAATGCTGATCAGACTCAACGACTGCCGGACAGACTCGACAGACAGACTCTACGAATGCTGATCAGACTTAACAACTGCCGGACAGACTCGACGATCGTAGGACAGACTCTACGAATGGAGAACCGACTCAACAATCAGAAGACTATCTCTACGATCGTAGTCATCTTGAGGACATCTCAGCACTGAAGACTCAAAGGGCAAATCAGTACATTCCTAAACAGTCAAAATCGTAGAGCCAAGCAAAATGCAACACCTGTCCCACTAAGTCAAAAAGAGAGAGGGAAGCTACAAGTACAAATTGGAACCGTGATTTTAAAATCTGAAGTTCAAAAGATTATCTCTCATTTTCTCTCTCTCTATCTCTCAAAGCAAAACCCTAACTCATACAAAAGCTCAGCAATATCTCTCTTCTCAACTAAAGAATCAATGGCTGCTTCTAATGTGATTTCGGGCTACAAACTCTGTTTTGACGAATTCAAAACCGCTCCACCAAAGTTTCACAAGATCTTAGCCTTACTAAAGGCGAGGTCTTCAAGAGGCGCCAAAGACCGATACACTCATATATCCTAAATTGGTGAAGGAGTTCTACAAAAATGGAGTGTCTGAAAACAACACCATCACTACTACACGAGTTAGAGGAGTTGAAATAAAGCTAGGGGAAGAAGGCGTCAATCGCCCTAGGTTTCAAGAATGTGGGGCATCCATTTCTAGATAGCATAAGATTTCAAGAGGATGAAGAAGATGCATCACAAGAAGAACCCTCCGTGAAAGGCTACAAAAGAAGGAGTTCCCTCAGAGGTATGAATTTTTGGTGACATTATTGGAAAATGCATCACTGCAAAGAGCTCGAGTCATGACTTCGATAAATGAGGCTCACTTAAGCTCATAGCGCCTATAGTATATGGAACTCAACTCAACTATGAAAACATATTGCTCGAATGGATCGGCAAGTGGATCGTAAGCTCGAAGAAATCAAAGAGCACCCCAAAGATCTTTGTATGGGAGGTTCATTAGCATCATTTCGCAATCTGCATTGGGTGACAAAATTGGGGATAATGAAGGAGAAGCCATCAACCCAAACCAAGAAGAATGACAACAGATTGTTCAAAAAGCGGGAAAGGAACCGCTTGAGTTCGTTCGAATGATGACAGAGTCAAGTGGGAGATCGAGGAACAAAAAGAAAGCGAAGCTTCGAGGAGGAATGTCATTGTCGGAGAAGTTGAAGAAGAAAGAGAAGCAGACGAGGAGAACCCTCGCGCACTTGCGTAAAAAAAAGCAAAGGCAAAAGGAAGTTGAGAAGCAAGACAAGTTGAAGAGCCTCGAGGATCAACAACTAACATTCCGCAGAGTTCTCCGACATAGAGACTCTAAGGAGGCTAAGGAAGATGCAAATGACAAAGAAGAAGTGAAAAGATCAAGCCACCATTTCACAAATCGTAAAGAAGAACAAAAGCTGGTCATAAGTCCAAAAGACCAGCGAGTGTCTTCGATCGTAGAGAGACTCACGTTCTCTAAAAATAGGCCAAGTGTGGCGAAATGGAAGAAGGCGCTTGAGGAAAGTGGTACGATCAACGAAAGGCAAAACAAAGACTCAAGAGAGTCGAGGAAGTGGTGACTAAAAACCAACAAAGCAAAGAGAAAGGTGGTCAAGAAGTATATTCTTGAGAATGAGAAATCTTGAAGAAGGAAGCCAAGAGCATGGGCTGAAAAAGTAGAAGCGCCCCAAGCAATAGAAGAGGAAAATGCTCCGGTGAGGGGAGAACTCTGAAATTCTCATGATTGAGTATACACAAATTTGAGGGGAGGTTCTCTTGATGAAGAAGAGGTTCTAATTTGAAAGGACTTTTCGAACATAGAAGAAGATGTACCAGCTGAGGGGGAGTTTCTAAACCTCTAAGAAGATGATTATATTGAGGGGGAGCCTCACAATATCCCAATAGCTGAAGAAGAGGTCCTTGTTCAAGATGCAGATGAACCAATGCCAAACATTCCAGAGGCCATTGAGATAATGGAATCCTCAAATGGAGCTAGTGAAGAGGAAGAAGATGATGATGACCTACAAATCATTTATGAGGGCAAGGATGGATATAGAAGCTATCTTTACAATCAGATATTCTCTTACCTACCCATGATAGCATACCATCGAGCTCAAATTCTGAAATCATGGGACCACATGTTCTGGAGCTTCAAGGAATATCCAACAATCACAGTTCTGGCTCACGAATTTCCAAGGGAAGTCATCTTCGCCAAAAAGTTGATTACAGACCATTTCTCATCAAATGCCAAACCTGAGGTATTGACTATCCCTACAAGCTTTAGAGTTAATCACCTTCCATCATCTTCGTTTAGCCAATTCTATGAATTTCCTAAATGGCTGGAAGTGATTCTTAACCCATTAAATCAGTTTCCAGTTGCAGAATCCCAAAATTCTGTAACTGAAGAACCAGAAGAAATCAACCTTACCCTGCTCCCTCAAATAACCAACTCTACGATTCCAGACTCAAGCCAAATCGTAGAGTCAAACATTGAAATCGTAGAGTCACCAATCCCAAATGTCCAAACCCAAGCTCCTCCAACTGATATACCATCCTCCTCATCGCATGACGACTATTTCGGTCTTGATCTGCTTTTTGTACAACTTGCAAGCTCAATCTCCACCAAGAACCCTCAAATGGACAATCCTCAATTAAGCGATACTTTCCCACACGCCCACCAAGGATGATCTGAAAGAAACTTCTGAGCAAATGATCAAGTCCATCGAAGCAAGCCTGGAATCTCACTCTGACCTTATGAACATCCGACTGAATCAAATGATACAAGCTGCAAACAAATTCCCTAGTACAATGAATACTGAGCTCACTACGAAGCTAAGGGAAATTATCAAATAAATTCAAGAAGAGTATATCGAGACGGATATGAGATCCATTTCGAGTTCTTTGCCAAACAAAAAGAGAGGCTATGCTTGAGATCTGAGAAAAACCAAGATCGTCAACATCAAATTATCTTTGGACAATATTCTCAACTCGAAAGCTTACATTTATGACTTCTAGAAATCTTATGCCAATCAGGAGAAGCATAATGATACGATTCTTACAGTCCTCCAAAACAAAGAAGCTAGAGCTGAAAAACAGATCAAGGAGAATAGGGAGAACATTGCTCAAACTCAAAGCCAACTCAACGAGTTTGTCCAAGGAGTAAATAGTTGTCTGCCGATATTCGAACCCTTGATCTTTGACATAAAGGGGAGAATAAGAAAGGAAAGGAGATCAAGGAAGCAAGGCAGGAGGAGGAGGAGGTCATGCAATTCAAGAAAGGGAAGCCTCTCGCAAGACCATCACATAATCGGACTCAACGATCCGGGTCAGTGAGCAATTAGACATTTATTCCTCCGAGTCATCAGAGCCAACTCCTAGCTCAAGAGCGTGACTATCAGACGCATCCGAATGCCAATTGGAGATCCTGCATTCATGCCAAAAAACATGAAGAGAAACCAGGTTCTAAGTCTAAGTGAAATTTGGAAGAGTTAGCAAGAAATGAGGAAGCTCAAAAGGAAGAGAAGGGCCGAGGAGGAGTATGCAAATCCACCTCCACACACAAGAGACCAAGAAAAGCAGAGATAAGTTAAGAGTTTAATGTTTTATTGATGAAATGCTATATTGTAATATCTTTCGATCATCAATAAATTCATACTTATTCTCTAGAAATTTCACCGCTCCTTTGAAATACTAAGTCATGTTTAAATTTCTCAAGAATGCATCTAGTCACTAATAATCATGACAACAAATCTCTTGGTTATGTCAACATCAAATAGGAGGAGATTGTTGGGAGAATGCATATTATGATTTGATGTTTTAATGCATGTGTTCATGATTATTTGTAAGGTCCTTTAAAGAATATATATCTGAGGACTTAGTGATAGATCAAAATTGTTAGGTTGATCTAAGCTTTCAACGTGTATCATTACATTCTAGAATGTATAGATAGAAAGATCAAAAGCTGTTAGGTTGATCTTGAGATGTAATAGATTAGTCTTGAAGAAATCGTAGTGCATCAATCTGATCAACATTGCAGAAGTCAAGGCAGAAAACGTAGAGCCTGAAGATCGTAGTGTGCGTGCCTTGAAAAGGGACTCTTCAAAAATCGTAGAGTGGTCCCAACGTTCACCAAGCTAACTCCACGATCGTAGTGTGCTGAAGGAAACATGAAGTTTATAAGTCAACGATCGTAGTGTGGTCTCGGGAACGTAGAGTCAACAACACGAGCAAGAGAAGATCGTAGTGCATGAAAGTTTAAGAGAAATCGTAGTGTTCTCATTGATAGCATCGTAGTATGCAAGTCAAAGCCACTACGATCTTAGCAAGTAGAACATCACGATCCAATCGTAGAGCATCATCATGCCCTACGCCGCCGAAAACGTCAAAACTCATGAGTTGTTAATTCAACATACGAGGAATGGATCCCGATGATCTTTGCGGTGCTCATCGGTCCTAGAATATATGAAATATCCTTAGTATGCAACAAAGAAGCGTATTGAAGAAGCTAAGGATAAGTCTTATAGATAAGAGGGACAAAACACCTTTTCGGTGGTAGGTGAGAAAGCGACTTGTAGTGTCGGTGAGCGAATCCGAGAATTGAGAGATGCGCGGATGTGACACCCCAAAATAGGTATACATCACCCATTACGAGTTGTCAATACAGTGATGAAATAACTACAACTTTATTATTACAACAATAAAATTGTGAGTTTAAATCTGAGATATTGCCATCTAAACAATATCCACATACAAATAAATCCTAATCATAATTATTGATACATTATTTTACAAAATGGTAAGGACTACTAAATAACTCTCTAAAACCATCATTCCATACCCCGATTAAATACTTCATTTACATTCTCGCCTCACGAGAAGAAAAATGGAACAAAAAGGAAAAGGGTGAGCTCTCAACTAGCCTAGTAAAGAATATTATGACTAAGATAATATACAACAAATTATCGTTAGTCTTCAACAGGAAAAATTTAATAGAATACAATAGACAACAAGTTTTAAATCAATACTCATGATGGAAAATATTAATTCATAGAAGAGTTACGTAGAGGATGAAATCTACTAATATCTATGAATTTAACAAATCCGTCATCAATATTTTTATCCTCAGTAACATCAATCAATATATATCCGGAATCATATATTCATCCTCGCACTACAAAGGCCGAGGACATTCACCCGATTAGTCATGTTCATCTAAACACATTCATCTTTGCACTACGGGCCAAAGATATTCATCGAAAAGCATTCATCTTGCGCTTTTCTGAGCCAAAGATATTCATCGAAATCAATCATCTTTGCACTACACAGCCAAAGATATTCAATAATATCATCATTTAAGACCGAGGATGATGAAAATATTTTTTTTTTTAAAAAAAACGTATCTAGTGAAACAAAATGACAAGGATTAAGGATTAAGGATTCGTATTTCGTTTTATCCACGTCAAAAATACCTCAAAAATAATCATAGTGGTGTAAAATTCAAGAATGATCAAAACATGGATACAATCAAAGCTAGTATCCACAATAGATATTTTGGACGAAAAGAAAAATTTTCATTTTTCGATGAATAAAGACAAGTATTCGTGAATAAATCATCATATATCGTGAATAAAGTCAGATATACATGAATAAGAACTCAGACACCAAAAGTTCCAAATTTGATAAAACTTCAGATCAATATTTCAAAGATAATGATATTGAAGAAATAATATCATTCTGAAAAGAAAAAAATATCCCTTACCTCGGAAAAAAGACAAGATTTAAGCTGGAATAATCGGATATAAATTTATATACTCGAACTTTCACCGTATAACAATACTCAAAGTATACTCAAAATACTCACAAGAATACGTTCGACAATATAGAGAAAACTTGAGTTTACGGTGTGATTTTCAATTCTAACCTAAGCACCTATTTATAGGAAATCGCTTAGAACACCAAAGCGAAAATTTAATAAATTAATAATATATTAATTAATATTCCTACGCCTAACATTTGAAGAACTGAAATCAGTCATTAACATCACATGCAAGACCCACCATTAATGCCAAAAACGTTTTTCTTATTTAAATTATTTTAAACTTCCAAAAATCAATTATTTGAACTTCAAACTTTAATAATTCACAATAAATAGCCCTTTTGTCGAAAAATTCAAATCTCGCTTGAATTTTTATAGGAAATTCAATTATCTACAATTTTGCAGAAGAAAGTTTTTCCAAATTCCAAACAGAAATAGACCTAAATCCATAAACGGGCGATTTTACAGGCTATAATCAAATTTCAGTCAATAAATGGGGTCCACCGACATGTTTAACATGTTTTAAACATTTATTACAACAAAAATACTCTTCCTCCTCAGATACTCATATATCCCATATTCGTTGTAAAAATATCACCATTATTATATTATTAAATATATATATATATATATATATATATATATATATTTAAATGAATTATTTTATAAGAAAAGATAAAATTTTAATTTTCAACAATTGTCACGTTAAAAATTTTCTTCATCTATATCCACATAAAATCAATATTTTTCTCATCATATGAATCAATAATTAATTATTCACAAATAATATTACGAATCACAATATCGACAACTGTGCAATTCCAGGAAAGAGGAGCTTTCAATAAAAATTTCTCCTCACTTCTTGCAGCCGCAATTAGGTGACCAAACCTCTCCTTAGAGCGTAACTTTCTAGACATTGCCAATAATGTTATCTAATAATATTATTAGGATAATATGAATTATTGCTTCGATAATGAAAAATATCGTGTAATGACAATTATTGAAACAACAACAATATAAAATATCAATGCGTGAATTAATAAAAAATCGAATAAAGAATTCATGTAACCATTATTGAGTAGTGCCTTCTTACGTAAAAGTCAATAATTGGTGCAATACTGGTATCTTCTCCATCTGCAACAACGCGTAGACGTGTTTTAAACCATGGGTATTCCAACAAAGGTAAACCAGAATAACTACGTAGATTATTTTTAAACAACTTATATTTGTCGTTTTCTTCCTCCAATCGCTTTCCGTTATGGGGCCACACGGTCGCTACGTCGTCGCATCACGAATATTCCCGACAAAGATCTGAATATTCCACGACCAAACGAATATTCCCCGACAACAATGAATATTTTATAACCACTTGCTTATTTTGAAATATTTCGTGATTTTACCCATAACTATCCACATTAATCACATCAACCCTTACTATTTCAAAATAATAATTAGAGGAAATTAAATTTCATTTATTAATTATTTGGGGTCTTACAGCAGAAATGTCTCCATCGCAGCACAGAAAGTTCAGAAGCATTTAATGCCACAACGGATGGATCCAACGGATAGTTTTCAACATCACATATATACAGATCAGACAGATGAGAGAGAAAACCAAGCAAGCAATCAAACATTCAACGTGAAGAATTCTCTAAGGCTCAACTCTACGATCTGAGATATTGAAAAGCTTGATCATTTACTCGATTCTAAACGAACCAAAGTCTTTACACAAAGAAACCGAGTAAAGAACCTTCAAAACGCAACAACAACAAACCATTAATCAATGAAGAAAGACTTAAGTCTCTTTGGACTTGAAGAGTTCAGTAGTGAATCGTAAGAAAGCCAAGTCTCTTTGGACTTCAAGAGTTCAAGAGTGAATCTGTAGAAGTTCCTAGGCTCACTGGTGCAGAAGGAATTTGTGTGATTAGGAAGATTGTAAAAGACATCCTTAGTGGATATCTTACTCGTTGAGTAGAAGAGTAGACTAGGAACTTTGAGTGCTCTGAACCACTTAAAAATAACTGTGTCATCTATATCTGTTATAACTGCCTTACTCGCTCATAACTCCATTGCTTGGTTAAGAAGATTAAAACAAATACTAATTCCGCTAAGTTTTAATCACTATCTAAGATCAAGTTTAAAATAGAAAAAAAATTTAAATATCTATTCAACCCCCTTCTAAATAACTTGTGCCTACTAAGAACTAACAAATTGTATTTTTAATTTTAAAACTGATGTAATATTATTAAAGAAAAAGATAGGAAATAGTTTGGAGAGCAATTATAATTATATTATATGGGACCCATTCTTCGATCCAATACCAGTTTGATCGGCGCATTTTAAGATTGAACTGTTTTTCCATTAAATAATGTCACGAGAATTTGTATGAAGGAGCCCCCACCCCAACTCAAGCATTTGCATAATTTGTTTCACTTGCCAAAATACATGGAATAATTAATTTAAAGAGGTTTGTTATATATATATATATATATATATATATATATATATATATATATATTTATTAAAAATATATATATGAGATATTGGATTATTATGTTTATGTATTTATTTCAGATTATTATTATTTTTTATAACAATTTTTACCGTAGTATTATTATAACAATATTGATGTAAAACATTTGGAAATTAAATGATAGACGACGACCTCTACACTCTTAACTGTCATTTGTTGTTTTTTTGTGGTTGTAGGCGAGAAGGTGTAGGTAGACAATAAGGAAAATGATGAGACCTCTTAATGCAACAAATGCCCCCCCCCCCCCCCCCCCTCCCCCCCCTCTCACCCCTCACCCCTCACCCCCGGTCTATGATATGACTGAGTCTCTAGCCGACGCGAATTCTTTAAATTTGGTTTGGAAGTTTGTATTTTGTAATCAGCTTTATTTATTTATTTTAATATTCAATGCTCATGCCATGCCCAATGACAATACTAGTAGTATTCCTCTATAGAATTAATAATAGTTTTTACTGTCTGTGTTAGTATACTACCTATATATTTGGGTTAAAATTATCCATTTATAAAATTATCCCAACTCATTGTCCATTAAATTTTATCCACTACCCATCTAATAAACCTATTTGTCACCTCTAGGAATATAGTGTCAAAACTATTATACTTTACTTATGCAAGGGTGACGATATAATTATAAGAAGTTGAGGGCATTAAAATGAAAATAATACAAATTGCATCTCCTTATTTAGGGAATGCAGATTGCTAGATTGGAGAGAGAAGAACTTAGAAATGAGAAAAAGAGACGTATGGGCCTTAAGAATTAAAAAAGGAGTCAAAAGAAATTATTTTATTTCTCTTTATTATATAATAACACAAATCTTTATTATACATTCCACTTATATAACTCTAGTAAGTAACTAGATATAGTTAAGTAAACCCAGTTGGAATGACTTTATTGTGTGGAGTGGGCTTGGCTTCTGTCCCTCTTTTTGTATTTTATGAAGAAAAGAATAAAATTAAAAAAATTGGTAGATCGTTTTAGCATGGATTCGATTATTAATTATGAAGTTAACTTCATTATAAGTTGATCAAAGAAGATATTATCTTTCGACCTGCGTGTCGAGACTGTATTGATCAATTGATCAAAATTAACTCCATACTAATCACTCACTTTTAGCATACAAATTAGATTCTAAGTTTGTTTATAAAAAGGCCAACGTGGCATAGTGATGGTTGATGCCAGCATATATAGTTATAGGTGAAGACATCAATTAACAAGAACCAATTAATATATGCGTGCGAAATATTTTCTCCTATATTTTAGTGATAATTCAGTACATTTAATTTGAACCAATTGCTGCTTCGTTTATTTATGTCCCCTCCACTCTTTAAAAGCAATGCCCATAATCATCACGTCAGTGGTAAAAGGATGGGTGGATCCGGTTAGCATGAGTGATCTTTATTTAATTTATACTCAATATAGTGCTGACACATAGGTTCACCGCATGTCAGTTGTTTCTATGCCTTGCCAAGCAATGCAGCTCTTAATGTTCTTCAGAGGGTGTTTTTAGACTCCAGCGGTTCAATATGAAATCAAACTCATTAAGATAGGAAGAATACTACCCACTGACCTACAGATTGGCATTCACAAGAAATTGCACTTGCATTTACGGCAACCAAATCAAAATCAACCCATTCCAACACGACGACCTTTAAATTATTAAAGCTTAGAATATTGAGAATACACCTCAAAAATCAGAATAAAAAATCAATCTATATGTTACAACTTGTATTTTCATTCTCAGAATCAAAGGGAGACAAAACTTTTCCCCCATAGTATCTGTGAATGGCAAATCCCCCTCTACTACAAGTTATTATATCATTTGCAATGGAATGTAATACATCTAGAAGACAAATATCAACAACTCGATGTGAGCTACAGAGAAAAATAACTTCTGATTAAATCCCTTCTAGCAATGGGACATCTTTCTGGTACTGCTTGATGGAATTAATTACTTGAACCGAGAATGATTCGTCTTCAGGGTAATAAGCAATAGGGTCAGATAAAAGAGGATGCGGAAGATTGAGCACACCTTCAAGGGTTGCATGCAAACAGTAGGATGAATACGTAACATGATATCCACCTTCCTGGACAATCAGCAGGCATCCATCACTGTGCTTATCAGCCAGGCTACGAATTATCTGCCCAATCTCTCTGTAACCCTCCATTGTCAAGCATTGCCTTCCATTTGGATCAAACTGAAACACAGATATATTTTTTCAGAAACTCTAATTTTCACTTATAAGAAATAACGAAATTATCAAATTTCTAATCAGAGAGATTTTCAGCAGTCAACAGCTAAAATGAAATCATCAGAAGAAGGATACTTGGATAGATTCTTGAGGTTTGACATCACAAGCTAAGGTTTGTTATTATTTGTATAAAAGGAGAGCAACTGAAATAACTAGAAAAGTACAGAAGACAAGAAGAATCTATCAATGAAAAAATGGAACCCCTACCAAGGAGATTTCAACCTTGATTTTGAAATTAAATTATTACAAGTCTTTTGAAGAAATAGTTAATAATAGGGACCCCTTTTCTTCTTCTTCTTTTTTTAAAAAAAAAATAGGGAAGTAGTCTCCAAAATTGCAACAAATGGCGAATTTTGTTTATAGGAGTTCGATTCCAAAGAAACTTTTGAATCTCAATATCTAATTTCTGGTGATCCAGGGTATAAGAGTCTTAAAATTTTAAGGGAACTCCTAGTCATAATCTGAATATAAGATTTCAGTATCAGATACTTTGCTAGCCTAAGCTTTTCTTTTTCCCTATGGACCTAACACCACCACCTACACATCCATCGTGCACATCCACCACCACAGCCATTTAAAAAAAATTAAACAAAAAAGAAAAAAAATCAACAAACTATACTTGGTACCCACTTTAGAACCAAAACAAAACAAAATTCATTCAATTGTATGTTTTAACATATCCACCTTAGCCAAAAAAAATCCTCCTTAACCAATATGAACATAGATTGAACAGAAATGAACTATTCACAATAGGCGCACATTGATGAAACCGTATCAATATGTTTTTGCACGTCTTAAAATGCGTCCAAAAAAAGATAGAACGAAGTTAGTAAAATTCTTTATTTCTGCTGGAGTACAGCCTGCACTTCTATTGTTCTTCATCTCCATCTTCTTCTTTTCCTCTCTCTCCTCTATGTTTTCCCAATTCAGCTATTAACTTTAATTAAAAGAAAATGACATGAATTTGTTACGCCCAGGCCTAACCAATTTGTAGTGATTTTAAGTTTGTACAATTTACTTTTAGAGTACATCTAATTAATCACATCCTGATACAACTCCTAAAAGTGAGGGCAGAAGCCAAGAACCTTCCAATAATACTCAACCCCAGGCAACTGTTCAATGGTGGGCGAGCCTTTTCCTTTAGGCTATCCACCTGATCGAGTGATTTTGCTTCTGAAAACGAAATTTAGAAGTAAGAAACCTAGTTGAATACAATATTCTATGCAGGTACCCAACTTGACCATCTCCTTTTAGCATAACTAAATAGTTTTTCTCTTCCAATGGCTTGAGAGGTATCTCACCCTTCCCGACTCTGAACTATATTCACCATAGAAAAAAAGGTTATACAATAATAACATAATACAAAAGGGAAAATAACACTCAAATCTCTTTACACTTTTCAGTTTTCACCAAGAAAAGTCGTCAATTCTGACTATGGAATCAGCAAAATTGTCTAGTTGCCCGTTTTCTTATATTTATTATTGTGAAACTACTTATCTTTCTTTTGAGTGTACACTACTCTAAATGAGTGCATTAGTTTCTTTATATGGCAATAGTTTATGTTTGTGCCTCAGTCTTCCTAGTCTTTAATTTGATTGCGCGAAATGAACCTCACTTATAAATATACTTCTTCAATTTATATCTCAAAGTAAGAACTAATATCAAGAAAGAAAGACAACTACTTACAGCACATGAATCTTGGCCAACAACCAAAACCATCATATCAGGCTCAAACTTCTGAACGGCAGGAACAATCAGCTCTGTCATGGCATATTTATATCCCCTGTCACCGGTTCCATTTGGTAGAGGTATATTCATATTGTAACCAAACCCTTCCCCTTTGCCAACCTTATCTACAGCTCCACTCTGCGGATGAGAAGGGCCCCATGAACCATGATTCATATGAAGAGAAACAGTAAGAACTTTATTTGAACCATAAAACCCCTCCGCAGTTCCATTTCCATAGTGAACATCAATATCAACGACTACCACTTTTTTACAACCAGAATCCAAAGCTAATTGAACAGCAAGACCTGCGTTATTAAGGAAGCAATATCCATCAGCTTGAGTAGGCTGGGCATGATGACCAGGTGGCCTAACCAATGCATAGGCAAGTTTGCCAGAGCCATCAAGGATATGCTTCATTGCTGACAGCGTAGTACCGGCAGCTAGAAGTGAAGCATGCCAAGATCCAGGATTCAAGATCGTCCCAGAACAAATCACTTTCCCCCCAATTCTATCTGCTCCAGTTAGTTCATTTATATAATCTGGGGAATCATCACAGATAAGTCACTATCAGCCTCTCCTTTAAATTTCATAAACATAAGTAATGGTTTAGTACTGAATCAAGATTCACTCCACATGGGCTAGCAATATTTTTATAAGTTTGACGTATATACAATATATCTTCTAATAAAGACAACTTTTTTTAATTTGAAAAAGATATCAGTGTAGATGGAGCCATGCTAAATTATTGTCGTAGATTCAAAACCTAATCTTTTTATCTTCTTTTCTTCATTCTACTAATACCAACATAATAACTAAAAAAAAATTCCATATGCACAATCAAATTACGACATTTTATGGATAAGGATTTTCAAACAATGAATCCATACACAAAACTATTTCAGTTACTCATAATTAAATTACCCACCAGATTAATCATCACTGCCGGTCAAATGCAAAGAACAATAACCCAGCAATTTTCAAAAGCGTGCATCTCCAAATACAGTCCTTTTTTTTAATGTGAATACTTGCAGACTGAGCCAAAAACTTATTTCAGCATTTATAATTGCTAATTCAACTTGTCTTCATCTGGGTATGCCTAAAATCAACGCTAAGCAAATAGGATAACACTTTTAAAAGTGTGCATCATCAAATTCAGTGCCTTCCATTAAATGGGTACAAGGTAATTCAATAAAATATTCACTTCAACAAGAAAAAATTGACAAACCCCAACAGTTTTTTTGTTAGTATATATATTGCTTATAATTAACAAATAACAATAACTGACAGAACCAGAAGATAAAGTTTTAACCTTGAGTGTGAAAAGTTTGCAATTCAGAAATTAGAGCTGGCCTTCCAGAATGCCAAGAAATGAAGGGTGAAATTGGACCCCTTTTTAAAATGGAGACCATGTTCTTGATTCTGTCTGAATTTTCGGGGTGCTTTTCCAGTATGTCAAGAAAACCAGGGTCGAATCCTGTGTCAAATACGCCTGTGCCTGTTTCATGGTTAAGCATGCCCTCATGCCAAAACACATGAATCCGATCTGATGTTGGTGAAGATGAAGAAAGAGGAGTTGGCTGAGCACACATGAAGAAGATGTGGAGTGACAACTATGGAATTACCAGAAGTGTCTAGAAAACCAGCCGTTTGACGTTGCTGTGTTATAGGCGTAGTCGCGGAGATAGGCCGTCAATGGGGGGTCATGTGACTCGGGTTTAAGGTTACTTGGCTTGACTTCGAATTTAGTCCATTCATATTATAGAGCCAAATAAGATTAAGGCCCTGTTTGTATTATCAAGAATGACTTCTAGACCCAAAAAATTATAATTTCAAGTGACTCATTTAAAATGTTTAACACACATAAATGAGCTAATTTATAAATACTCTAGTATGTATTATCTTTAATATTTAATTTTGATCTTTTTTTTACATGTAATTACTATATTTTATTATAAAATAATAGAAATGACCCACTTCAAAGAAAACATGGTACTTAATTTTTAGGTGAAGATACTATAAATAAATATAAATTGAGGGTATGTATTTAATATTAATATAAATAATGTATATATTTTATATATTTTTAACCTTATAATTTGGTCAGACTTATAATGGGCCAAATGATCTATTGACCAAGTTCGGTCAAAATTTTACTTCGAATTTGAATAATTTGTCCCTAGGCCGAATGATCGAATTTCGAACTTGATTGACCCAATTGACAGTCCTACGTGTAGAGTTGAGTAAAAGTGATTTTTACTGCAAATTATTGTTATATGGTAGTATTATTCAACAAAGTCAGTCAATTTTGCGAAATTAATTTATAGACATTAAAGACATATTTTTTTCATTTTTATTTTTAAAAGAAATAAATGATTAATTAATAGTAGTCACAGAATAACGAAATTATGAAGAAAAAAATAAGAATATTATGTTATATTAAGAAAAGGGACATGCGTCTTAGACACATACAAGCTTGTGTGTGTTCTATTATTTTAAGAGATTTTATTAATGACATTTTTAATATTTCACTATTTTGACACATACTCCCTTTTCTCTTTTATATTATTAAATAAAAAACTATTTTTTTATGTGATATATATAAATGACAATTTAAACCGTTGCATATTTAGCCTAATGGACCACATCCATCCTAAGCATGCATTTCAAAGTTTGCAGCAGGTCTTATATGCTTTTTTGTATTAACATGTAGTTTACCCAACTTAAATAAAAAAATATATGCAAATAAAACTTTTAAATATATCCAACTCTCTCATGCCAAACAAGCTATAAGTGGGTTCTAACTTTGGATGAAGATATTTCTCTGATAGCCAGACATACATAACAGCTAGCTAACTAGCTCCAAGAATTCCTCTCAAGTACTAAAGGTGAAAGCTAAATCAAGTAGCAGTTATATATATACCTTTTCACCGAATTTGTTCCATCTCTAGGAATGGCCATCCCATCCCATCAAAATCAACAATTTTTCCAAACACTTGGAAGTATCAAGTGTAACTTTGACCTGTTTTACAATAATCTTTAACTTTATCTTATTACTATTTTCTTTAATTAAAAAGACATTTCAACAAGTGACACACCCATAAACTTTGTCTTGGGACAATTAAAAAAATACCCGAAAGGGCATAACCATATATATGTCATGCGCATGGGTTTGATATTCAATAGATATTAGCCGCTTTTGTGTCACTCAAACATAGTTTATCATGCACTTATTTATGTATGTATGTAATTTGTTTAGTATTACGTACAACTAGTGGTTACCATTGTATATATTAAAAAGGTTTAGAATTATCTAAACCATGCATGAATTAATTGGAACTTTATTTTAAATTCAAATGGTATTAGCTAATTAATCCCCTTGCTAAAAGGACAAAAGTCATGCAAATTAATGTTTGCATGAATGATTTACTGTAAAGTACGTACACCTAATTAATTCTGCATCCGAAACTTTACAACCTATCCTTTGATGCTTGTATATATATATATATATATATATTTATCCTCGTTTCAAATTTGATGATTGAAATACCATGCACATGTATTATATTCCAGTGATTCTGACATGTTGTTTTTATGAAGAGTTTTTTTTTAAAAAATTATTCCTATGATGGATATGATAATCCAAAAAAAATGATATTGGCTCATAGATTTAATAAGTTGGATTAGATAATTTGTCCTTTCTTTTTTTCACAATGTTGGTGATCTTCAACCATTCAAGTGTCTGAAATAATGACGGTAGTTGATACAATTAATATTCATGTTTAAAACTTCATGTACATGAATATATGATTTTATGGTTCAAGTTTCGTTTAGCATGCATAATTAGATACTCCATGATTAAATGTAACACATAAATTCCTAGACAAATTGATTACAATCTAGTGGAACGGGTCGGAGGCGACCCTTAATGAGCTAAAGCTAGCATCCTACAAAAGTTAATTAGAATCGAACCTAAAACTTAATTTGAAGTTAAATTGTAAAATATCTATGTTTTAATGTTATTGGTATAAACTCACATTAATTCTATATAGGAGAGAAATGAAAATTTTCTTGATTCTATATAGTGGGACTCTTTTAGAAACACTAAAAACAAAAGAGAAAATATATATAGATATAATCAAGTCACGCACAGATTTAAATATAAATCTTAGCAGACATCATTACAGTTGCAGTTAGAGATTTCTATCTACATTTGAGTCTACACTCTTGAATTGTGCAAGCACCGCGAGCTCACTTACAGATTCTGCTATTTTTTCCACACACAATACTATCTCAATTAGTACAGATGCTACTGTTGCGACTTGTATCGTTTGTACGAATTCAACCTCTTTCCACACTTCTGATTTGAGCATGGATTTGAGATTTTCAGCAGCTGCTTTTGAATTTGCAACATGGGATGCAGAAGAAGAGGGGATGCTCATTGTTTTGATTGCATAAGCCAGTTCCTTCATTGCTTTTCCACTGTCCAAGCTCATCTTCGTGCATATGCCCTGAATTTTCCCACGAATTTCTGCTGGCATCTGCATTAATTAATACGTCACATAAAAGTTCTACCGGTTAAATCATATATTTCAGCATAACGCACCACATCCCAAGCATTTGAAATTTTGCAGCAGGTCTTCTATGTTTTTGTATTATCATATACTACTAGCTAGTATGTTATTTTGACTATATCGTCAAGATTGAATGTGGAGAAAGTAAAGGTTCCATTTACTACTTGGACATCAGAGTCGAGATAGCCATTAAGTGGATCAATGCGGTAGGCACATTGCCGAGTTAGGGCGCCAACATTCAAGTACTGTTTCCAAGGGTGGCTATACATGAACCGGCCATGACCTGGCTCCCATCTTGCAAAGTTAGCCTGCCAATCGAGAAAATACTTGTGTAAGTTTTTCGTATTCTTTAATAAAAGGCGTTGTTGAGTTAAAAACAACTTATAATTAACTTACCAATGTTTCCTCAGTGCTCTTTGAATTAAGAACACTTTGACATCCAAGCATAAATGTCTTATCATCCTTGAGTTGTTCTTCCTCTGATGTTTTGAAATATTCTTCTCCAAATTCTGCAAAATTTTCATTTTGTGGTAAGTGCTAATATTTCATATCATCAACTATGGTATATTTTGTGTGGTGATCATATAATATACTTTTCTGGTCCCTGTAACATGCCTTATTATCTTATGGTTGTTTGTTTAGAAAGGATTTGGTGCATTATTCCAAACGTAACTTATTTAATTCATAAACGACAGCGTTTGAGGCTCAAACACATGACCACACCAAAAATGGTATGGTGTTGTGAGCTTGATGCGTTTTGAAGTTGAAAGCACCAAACGCTTGCTCTGCAAAAGCTTGCTATTGAGCAAACAAATCCTTTGTAAATAGCACTGCTTTAACCTGGTATGACAGTAGTGAAGACTTACCTTCTAAGAAAATGCCAAGCTTTTCTATATTGAGAGCAACTAGGTTTTGAAGATCTTCACCAGCCCAAACAGGGTAAACAAAAATGGACACAATCACGCAGACAGAGGCACCGATAACAATAGTTGATAGCCTCTTTTGAGCCAGCTCTAGTATTTCACTGTTTCGAAAACCAGATACAGATATTAAACAGAATGTCAATATGAATATCAACATTCCATAATCGTATCTGGCCTTGATTTTGGGAAAGAACCTTGCAAATGTTGTTAGGGCAGCTGCAATACATTAATTGAATAAAATTGCAGCAGTAAGTATAGGTAATTAAATGAATAGAATTAATGCATGTATAATATATAAAGTACCTTGTAGGAAGACAAAAATTCCAAGAATTATGGGTTCGTAAATCTTTCCAGATTCAACAGCTAAGTAATGTGCTCCAACACCTAGAGCACCAGCAACAAGTGTTGCTAGTGCCCTATTTAAGCCTCTTCCAATTGTAGCACCTGCATGTAAATTAAATGTATAAGAACAGCTACTTACAAACTTGTAACTATGAACTACATGTTCTTCTGTTCCACAATAAAAAGTCCCATTTATTAAAAAGTTTTGTTTCAAAGTAGAGTCTCAAGTTTATTGTAATAATTTCATTTTCATGTCACCAGTATATATTGAACTAAACCATATGTAATTAAACGTGAAATAAAAATATATCGAAGAAGTATTAGTTACCAACAGAGAATTCGAAGACAACCACGACAGTCATGACAGCCCACAATGCCGAAAAACGAAAACTATTGTAAAAAGTCTGAATGTAGTAGAATAATAAGACTAACACGAGTGCTAGTCCTGCTTTTAGTGAGTGAATCACTCTTCTCGGATCCTCTTGTCCTAGTTTCTTTGTCATACTAGCAACTTCTATCACCTTGGCTTGTAACTTCTCCGTCCGGCCCTTGAGCCACCTCCATCCACGAGAAAAAAATCCAACTCTCTCATGGCTAATTTCAGACCCCATCACTAAGCTATAACAAATTATGAAACTAATGTTGTCTTATGACTATGCAGATCAGAGTAAAGACATGTCAAATTTATAGATGTCTCAAGTTGCATGCAGGGAATATTTTTGGAGTGTTTTCATACAAACAAAGTTGGTGAAAAATATAAGAGGTTGAGATTGATACATGATAAAGTATAAAGTGCCCGTATGAAATGATAAATTAAGCAAATTTAGAATTCTTGATAAATGTTTTTAATAAGAAAGTCAAAATAATGTTCTGTTACACAATTATAAAAGTGTCTTTTAAAAAAATAAAAGAATATTTTATAAAATTGTGTTATGAGGAGTATCTTTTAATTATTTTATAAAGAAAAATTTAACATTTAATATCAACATATAGTTACTAAACTTTGTGTTATCAACATATAGTATCATAATGTATTTGGATTCTCTTATGTTATATATGCTCCAAGAGAGTGATAATTTATCAACATATCCTTCTTACGTGTGCTTAGACTTTTCAATGTACCACTGATGAGTTGGTTTGGATATATATACGTACATATATATACATATATATATATATATAGTTCAACTCTTTTCAGCCAATTATTAGAGATTGGACTAAAAATGAACTTGCTATAGCAACGATTTTGTCTGTCGTTATATGCTATAGTGACGGTTTTACATTTTTAATTCGCTTTTTATGATTATTTGGAAAGCATTTAACAATATATATATATATATATATATATATATATATATATATATATATATTCTATTACTTAATTCACATTTTTCTTGTCCTGCTTTTTATCTATAGTATATGTATGTAATGTAGTTAATGGCCCAAAACTGTTGATGCAATAAAATCAATATAGTCTAGGGGAATAATATAAATTACTGTGATTTGAACTGACAACTTTCTAGCTTCTTTTAACCTTTGAAGAACTAATTCTCAAACAATGGGACACTATTTCTTCCGGTTTCCACACGAAATTCAAACTTCTGACAGCCGAATGTTGATGCAGTTCATGGGCTCAGATTTAATTGAACAAAAGTGGATGACATTTATGGGTTCAACATACATACAATTTTTTACTACTAATGTATCCCTTTTGTTTTACCAATATGCGTTCTTCTTTATGTTGGTTGCACCAAAAATATATGGAACTATATATATTTTTAATATTTTCTCGTTGTCATCTCTCACACGAGCGTACTGTGGGTTTCAATTTTATTTAAAAAAATTAAAAAATCATATGAAAATATCAAAAATATATATAAAAATAGTGTTTCCCAGAATATATATATACTCTCTGATAATATATATATATATATATATATATATATATATATATATATATATATATATATATTACTATTAAGTGGTCTCTCTATCTACCACCAATTTATTTTAATTTAAATATTTAAACACTTGAATAAATTTATTCCCAAACATAAAAATGATCATAAATTACAAAGTACGTATCCCAATTCGCCTCCACACTTTACTAGCAAGCTAGTCCTTCGGAACTAGACCCAATCCTCAACTTGTCTAAGACGTGAAAAAGATATACGCCATTTTATTTTCCTTACTTCTTTATTTCTGGCACTTGACCTCCCTAAATACAATCATACCTCTTTTAAAAAAAATGTTAACTGTATTTAATTACGAGGATAAACGCAAAGAAGCATGTATAAACATGTGGAATTTTCTTAAACAATTACCTATATATATATATATATATATATACATCGGGAACTCAGCCAAACACTTATTTGTTATCACCATGAAGTTGACATTATTTGGCTTAATTAGATGATGATCCAAAGAGTACTAATGCCTGTATTTAGGAATATTAAGTTTGTTTTGCTTTGAAATTTAATCAATATGGATAATATTTCAGAATTCAACTCAATTACATTTCTTGTTAGCCTGCTCCTCCTCTCTATTTTCTTTAAATTTCTTCACAAAGTATTATGGACTCCAATTCGCATACAAAATATGCTGAACAAACAGGGAATCAAAGGCCCTTCTTACAGATTTCTTCATGGCAACACCAAACAAGTCTTGGAAATGATGAAAGAAGCTATGAGCCAACCCATGGGGTTATCGCATCACATATTTCCTAGAATTCAGCCAGATATTTACTCTTGGATCATCATATATGGTAGTAACAGTCTTTATTATAACTAATTAACTATATATATATTCATGGATGGATGGATTAAAGGGATCGATTTACTCAATTTATCTTACTTGGCTAATTTGCTGGTTCTATTTATTCTATTAATTTTCAGGAAAGAATACTCTAAATTGGTATGGTCCTAAAGCTCAGTTAGTTGTGACAGAATTAGAACTTGTGAAACAAATATTGAGTGATAAAGATAAAGTTTATCCAAAGGCAGATGCAGAAGGTTTTGTGAAGAAATTATTAGGAGATGGTCTTGTGACATCTAATGGCGAAAAATGGGCGAAACAACGTAAACTGGCAAATCATAGTTTCCATGCAGAAAGCTTGAGAGTAAAGCATCTTTTTTTATTATATATTTTGTGTGTATGTCTTATTTTAATCTACTTAAGGTTTGATCGTGTCTCATTTATAGTTAGTCAATATAAAATGATGGATCATTTGGGGTCAACAGTCCAGCTTAAGTACAAGATTGTTGAACCGATCATTAATATGAACGGATGATGATATGCATGCATGCATGTATGTATGTAGGGTATGACTCCAGCAATGATTTCAAGCGTGGAGATGATGCTAGAGAGGTGGAAAGATCATGAAGGAAAAGAGATGGAGGTTTTTGAAGAGTTGAGGTTATTATCATCAGAGGTAATTTCCAGGACAGCTTTTGGAAGCAGTTACTTAGAAGGAAAGGATATTTTCGACATGTTAATAAAGTTGTCCGTCATGCTTACCAGAAGTAATTACAAAATTAGACTTCCTGGCATCAGGTACAGTTAATAAAGCTATTTTTTGGGTTTGGGTTTGGGTTGGGGAGAGAGCGGGGGTGCTCATTTTTCATCAGTTAGATGATCAATTATATATGTATTCATCTGATTGTGCAGTCGATTTTTAAAAAACAAAGATGATATTGAATCAGAGAAAATTGAAGTAAAAATACGAGATTCCATTGTGAAGATTGTGAGGAACAGAGAAAATGCTATAAATGGAGAAGGCGGCAGCTCATGCGGTTATGGAACTGATTTTCTTGGATTACTTGTGAAAGCTAAGAATGATGGTGATGAGGCCAACAGGATTACTATACAAGATGTGGTGGATGAATGCAAGACCTTCTACGTTGCCGGCCATGAAACTACGACGTCATTACTGTCGTGGACTATTCTTCTTCTTGGAATCCATACAGACTGGCAAGAAAAAGCAAGACAAGAAGTGCTCAACTTATTTGGCCACCAAAATCCAGATTCAGATGGCACTGCAAGGCTAAAAACAGTAAGCTAATGAATATTTTATAAAATGTGTTACTTCTTAATGTTTTCTACACATACCACTAAATTATCCCCCAACAAGTTTTAACATAAGGACCGATCAAGGCCTAATCTATTGTTTTAAGAGTCATTTTCGCCACCATAAATCCACCTGTAATAGTAGAGTTGACGCCTTATGTACAAAATTGTCTACATCACATGATCAGAGACTAGGGTATTACAATTGCATATATATTCCAAGTCATTTTTAGTTTCATTACTTTTCTCTTTCATGCAGATGAACATGATTATTAATGAAACTCTAAGGTTGTACCCTCCTCTCACTATCCTTCTAAGAAAAGTTAAACGGGAGGCTAAACTAGGGAAGTTCATTCTTCCAGCAGATATAAACCTAGTAATCCCGACGCTAGCACTTCACCATGACACTCAAGTATGGGGAGAAGGCACACACCTGTTCAAACCGGAGAGATTCTCTGAAGGGGTGGAGAAAGCTACCAACAACAACGCAGCAGTATTTCTTCCATTTGGTTTCGGACCACGGAGCTGCGTAGGATTGAATTTTGCAACTAATGAAGTAAAGATTGCTCTCTCCATGATTTTGCAGCGATATAGGTTTACCTTGTCCCCTACCTATACTCATTCACCGGTTCAAATTTTGACAATTTGCCCACAGCATGGGGTACAGGTAATCCTGCATGCTCTTTAGGGTATACATCTATTGAAATAGCAAGGTAATATGACATTAGATGAATCAAATCCGTCAATAAAATCAATTCAAGTCAGTAAGGAGTGCAAATATAGCACCACTAAGTATTTCATTTGAAAGAATGTATAATCTTGTTACAAGTGCAAAAATAAAAAAGATGCAAGGTTGTGAGCAGTTTTTTCTTTTTTTTATGGTACTTAATTAAACAAAAAAAAAACTTACATAAAGGGAAATAAAGGAAAAGTCGAATGTACTCTCTCTCTCCCTAAGGGAATTGTGGGAATTGTAATATCTTTGATAATTCAAACAAAGTCGGAATATACAAAAGACAAGCTGGTCAGGATAGGATTGGAGCAAGTTCTTACAAAATTTTGTTTCAAAATAAAAGCATGTTTTTATTCGCATGCTCTTTAATCTACAAATATACTCTACTTAAATCACGATGGAGTGCCGAATCTTAGTAGTCATGTTAAATTTCTTATTATTGATCGTTTCCTGCAAGAGAAGCTCCAAATGGGGTGGTATCTCAGCTTCAGGCCTACCTTTAATATTTTGATATCAGCTGCCAACGAAAGTCCTTCGGGCAGTGTTCTAAGAATCCCGCCTCAATTTGACTGGGCGTCTATACCTCTGCCTAGGCAGAATCAGACTTCTACTTCAGCCCTCCAATAGTTATAATAAATTTGTTAAGCCTTAATAGATTGTTGTTTGGTAATGTTTCATGTAAAATTTTAAAATATTACATCTACTATACGTTTTGTATAGTATAATAAGTATGTACAATAGAAAAATAAATAAATGAGACCGCCTAAGAAAACGACACCGCCTAGGCGGTAGCCGGTAGATGCCCCCTCCGCAGCCTATGTCCGCCTAACGATTTTTAGAACACGGGTGGTTTAACTGGGAAATATATGACAGAAGCTGTTAAGTATTAAGCATGAAACAATTATCCGATGAGACACCATTTTCTCACTAGGAGCAAATAAAGTAACTGGAATTTTTTTTTCTTCCTTTATATATTTTTTTCCTTGGTAAGCTGTTGGGAAATCAGTAGAGAATTCAAGTACCTCAAAAAGTAAGGAAATTGAAGAGAACTCTGCTAAATAAACACCTCATCCTTCATTTCATGTCCCATATTTCTCTATACATTCTGTAATCTAAGAATCCACTACAGATTCTCCCTCTCCCCCACAATATATAGACTGGTTGACCAAACACTAAGTGGACAAAAAACAAAACCTAAAAGAAGAGAAATTTAACATTAACAATATTCTACAGCATATGTTACATTCATCATCCATCTCTAGAAGCAATACGGAGATGAAAGTACTAAGAAGAACACGTTACTACTAAACACATCTCCCGAGCTTCAAATTCAATCATTCGAGTATGGTCTTATGGGAAGACAAAATTGTCAGCTAGATCCAGAACCAGAAGATAGATCAGTTTGGGATCAATGTTAGTCATGGCAAAGCATAAAATGCACTCACTCTCAACATATCTAGACCCAAAACTGAAATAAAAGGCGATTCACTGAAAGCTACAAGGCCTACCAGTTGCAGGCATGGAGGCTGCTTGGTGAAATGACTGGTGAGCCATCACATTGTCAGTTCCAATGCAATTGGTTGACGCTGCACTGGTTTCGACTGTTTCCTCCAAGAGGCGAACTAGGGAGACAAATATTTCCATCCTTGTCACGTCCCTGTTAGCCTGTTACAGAAGTTACAAATAAATACTTGCAGGAAATAAAAATAGAACTAAATAGAAAACAGCATTATAACAATCCCCATTTTGCTTAAAAATCATCCTTGAAACTATTTCTAGTTTATTGTAATTGAGTTGACCATTCCTTATAAGGAAGCAAGTTATATTCCTAATTTTTATTTTTATTTTTGATGTTTTGAATTTATGAGCATAAAAAGAGTTCTTATTGGTCGTGGCCCCTTTGCATGAACATGTTTATTGCAAATGTGCAACCACATGCAAAGCATAAGAAGTGACACTTCATCGATACAAGTATGTATGGATGCCAATATTTAATCAATTAATGAAGTATTATCAGATTTTACTTCTTAAGTCAGCTATGTTTGTATGCCATGGTTATGGTAGGAGCATCACTCGAGGTCTTTAAGAAAAACACATGGAGATAAAATGAGATGAAGTGACCGCCCAGTGAAGAATCAATCCATTCCCCTACTATAAATGTAAGGTTCAAATCTCATCCCCCTCCCCCTTTTGAAATGTAATTTTTTTAGTTGTACCAAAAAAGCAGGACATGTGAAAATATATTGGCCAACATTTAAGTCAATACTCCTGATTATATTAGTTTACCTCTACAGCAAAGCGTGCCCAAATCTTGTCATTCCGAGTTTCCATCACCCCCTTCAAGATGGTTAATCCCAATCCTCTAATAAGATCGGCTATTTCCAATAATAGACCTTGCTCTTCACATAGCATCTATCCCCGGAAATAAAAAAGGAAATAAAAAAGAAACATATTAAATAAAAAATAAGTAATTTACATCAAGTATAATTGAATTGACTTGTGCCAAAAAAATAAGCTTATAACTACTAGAGGCAGGAACAAAGTCTTAATTGTTGAGATATAGAAAAGCCAATAACTACCTCAACAAGCATTTGTCGTGGGGGATTCAAATCCTCAACTATGATAGGGCAGACCATAGATTGTGAACCAACTTCATATGCCCATGTTGCTCCCCCTTCAAAGTTGTCCTTCAACAGTAATCCACCTTCCTTGCTGATAATCTGCAGTTTGACACAAGAAAAAAGTAAGCATCTCTTGAATTTCCACTGTTCAAGTTTTCAACCATTGAGAATCCTGAAAATGTAAGTTGATACTTTATATACAATTGTATATACCGAATGGCAACTTGTGCAGACATTTGAAAAATAAATTTCATTTCCCTAAACTTGCATCGTCATAATTCAGCAATACTCTTATTAAAGTATCTTCTAGTCCAATTATATTATGCCAAGCAATTTTTCTCACTTTCTACAAGCTATCTATCAACAATCGAACACTTAATCGACAGCATAAGTCGCCACAAGCAGAATCAGGAAGAAACTAGACTCTCAATATAGAGAGTATGCATGCACCTTGGAATCCCCCGTCTGTTTAAGCTTGTCAGCATGCTTTGTGACATTTTGTAAGAAAAGCATATGCTTGATAGTGAGTTCCAGTAGTGCATCAATGCTACACTGATAACCACAACAGGTATGATAAATAGCATCAATAACTATATAAAGGGACTTGAAAGGAAAAGGTTTTAGATAATATAAGGTGACTAAACAAAAAAGCAGTACCTTTGCACCATTTGGAATGATTTCCCTCAATTCTTTCACACGGTCTTGGATCATCTGTCGATCTTTTGGCCTGGGTCTAGGATTCTCTCCAGGTTTTAGCCTTTTGCGATTTGATTTGCTGATTTCATCAGGCCTCTTGGAATATGCCGTTGAGGCACTAACACTACGCTTCATGTCAGTACCTTGTTCAACCCACGAACTGATTTGGGACCCATAAAAGGAATTTGTTTGGGAATAGTTTCCTGAATCTTCCTTACATGACCCAGATTTAAATGAATACGAGCTTAATGCCCCTGCTTTTGTTACAGACTTGGAAAGACCAAATAACTCTTCCTGCATCTGACTGGAAGCACTAGCTCGCCCAGGAGAGGTAGAAGCAGTAGGCGTCAATGTCGTCCTGCAAGACAAATTATCATCCGAACTCTGCTTTGTAACAGACTCAACCCTAGAGACCACAGCGTCTAGAAGATGGTCTGTGCCAGTCACAGAGAATATACCACTATCCGAGTTTTCTTCATTAACAACCTGTAACTCAGAACATGCATTCTGAAGTTTGAACAAGGTATAATTATTCTTGTCCAAACTTAGAGAGTTTGTGGCTGGCCCATTATTTAGAATATTATTCCAACTTTCATTGAATAGTTTGTGTTTAAAATTTGCACCCAAAATATCAAACAAGTCATCAGCAGCTTGTGGCTGGACATATGCATCTTCAAATTGAGCATTGCTCAGCTCCATATTCTGGTATCCATAGTCAAGCTTTTGCCTATCATGAATAAAACCAGGAATATGATCACTCAAATTGATATGGTCATCTGATAGGGGAAATGGGACGTTAATAGAACGGAACATATCACTTTCCACGTTACTCTCCTCCAAGTCAATTTGAGTACACTTCTTTTCTGTGATTTGATGTTTGTGAGTAGAACTATCCGAAAGCAAGTAATTGGTAGTCAATTTTTTCCCAAAACCTGATGAAGACACCTCTGTTTTATATTGTGCAACATTTTGAAGTGCACTCTCAGTGATACGAACCGATGATATATTGTTGTTAGCCAGTCTATGTGCACCTGAAAGAGATGATGGATTTGATGTTGCTGAAAGATGACCACCCAAAACATTATGCAAGTCACGTGGCTCGTGTGATGGAGCACTGGTGGAACCTTTGTGAGAACTAGAAACTAACCCTCCATTTGTTTTACGTTGAGAAGAAATCAATACACTGGATTCATTTAGACTATTGTTAACATGATCTCCCAAAACAGCATCAACCAACATTTGTTGTTCCAAAAATCTGAGACGGTCATAATTTGTAGTTTCCTGATTCCGCCACAGCTCGGGATTCGAAGTGACAATTTCAGCTTCTGTCACCCCATTTTCTAGCAGCCTCCTAAAACCAATTTGTAGCTTCATATCCGGAATTACTTCAGCTTGACCGTGACCGTTGGAATTAACAGAACATTGGGGGTTTTGAAAAGTTGGACCAGTAGACTGTAGGTTATCCTGAATATGTCTAACTAGAAAATTAGAGGATTTACCATCCCTCGAAGTTGGAGAGTTGTCTTGTTGGTTGTAGTTGTCAGTAATATAAGAAGTCAAGTCTTTAACCCTAGATTTCATAGAAGAATCCATAGAAACAGATTTTCCAAGACAGATGGATGCTCCAATCTTTGGGGCAGGTTCCTTGGTCTCATAGTTCTCAGTAAATAAAGCACCAGGAACGCAACCAAGTTGCAGAACTAGAGTCTTCACATCATTCACAAATCCCATATTCTCCATGATCTGAGCCAGTTAAGACACCCACATAAATGTTTAGAGAAGGTTGAAGTGATCAAGCACAATGAACTACTTATAAATGCATTAAAAATAGGATCAACATAACTAACTTAATAATAAACTCAAAAAGACAGAAGAGAGTACAATGTACAAACTGGAGATTTTTAACTGCATGTTTCTCAGTGTCGATCAATCAAAAGTCTTAAATGGTGTCCTAGTTAGGCATGTCAAATAGAAATCCCTTGATTCCGTATCTGAATTAGAGACTAGAGGTTAATATTATTGTCTCGGAAGTGCACATATAATGAAACTAGTTTATCGGTCATCAAATATCAACCCCAAACAAAATCCTAATCCAAACAAATATGGTCGCACGACACAGAAGTTAATTCTTGCATCCCAACCAAGAACTATAATTCATTGTAGCCTTCATTGAAGGGTAACACCATCTATATTGTGATAAAAGTAAAAATAATCCAAACAAAACTCATGATGTTGAGTCTAATTACGACTCAAAAAGAGTGCAGTCAACGAGGTTAATATATTGGTTGCCAAAACTGAAAAACTACATCAACTTCAAACAAAGTCTAAAGGAGGAGATAAATGAATAGACTTCTAAGAAGATAAGTTATTATAACATCAAAGTTGAGGGGTGCATCCAACTCGGGGTGCATCATTGACTGTAGCCTTTATAGATTAGTGCCATTGGCAAAGTGGAGAAAGTATGAACAGATGAACCTCCTGATCCTAATTCTAACCAAACAAAGGCTTCAATACACTTTAGAGAGCTATAACTTTTTAATTCCCATGTAAAAATGTAAATCAGTATCAAGCATGCATGGATTTATGAATATATCTGCAGAAGGGAAGCTATTGCTTACAGCTGATGATGAACCAAGCTGAACAACACCATGAGGAAGAACAGGAATGACTGCAACAGTCTGCAAAGCAAGACTAGCTATTGTGACCGAGAAGGAAAATAAAGCTCATACCTGACATAGGAACAGCTAGAAACTATCATACCTGCATTCCAGCTGAAATTTGTTGACGCATCTCATTTAATACCTAATACCCAAAACACAAAAGTTTAATAAACCAAAGATTAAGTTAAATCAAAAAACCATTTATCATAGTAGGATCTAACCAAACATAATAAAGAAATGGCAATCTCTTTTGTATGTTTTTTTATTAGTACAAGAAAATTTTGAACCAGCTAAGCTGGCTGAAAGCTAGGAACTTGTCAGATTTCAATCATGGCAGAAATCGAAACATTAATCACCCAAACTTCATAATTCCAATTTAAAGTTACAGTAAATTAAGAAATATAAGCAAAGATACAAATCTAAACAATAAAGAATCAAAGGGTATGTCATCTTTATTAATCTTATATATTAAGCCATTATCAGAACCATTCATCCTATGATATACCTCAGGTGGATGGAATTCTCTAGCATAGTTCTGAGAAAGAATCCAATTATAGTTTCCGGTAAATGCAGCCCGCCCAACTAGCCTGAAAAAACAAAATTATTAAGACAAGTCGTCTGTGAAATTCTCTTTTTCAACACGAAATTTCCCTCAAAATAAAACAGGGAAAACAAAAAAAAAAACTTGAAAAAGTATACCCTTCTCCAACAAGATTAACATGATTGTCCATCATCATCTTGTTAACAAGCAACTGGACTTTATCCCCTGCTTGTACCCCAAGAAGAGACGTGCGAGCTTCAGCAGATACAAAACAAGCTTCCCAGTCATCAAAAGTGAAGTCTGGGTTCTCAATACCAGACATTTGTGGTAGATCAGAATAAGTTATGGGGCCGTAATAACATTCTTCCCAAATTAAAAGCCTGCAAATGAAATATCAAATGAGAAAAATTTACCAACATATACAGTTCGTAAAAATTGCAATTAACAAATTATTTTCAAATTTATTAAGTATAACATCAATAGTAAGTAACAGATCTGCATACAAGTTCAAAAGAATAAAAATAATCTCTAAAATATATAGAATCCACAACAGTACAGAAGGAACAGATCTCACATACTAGCTGATTACACAAAGTACATCAAAAGAAAATTGCTCAAAACATAAGGTTAATATAAATGGAATCAAACAAATATAGCAAACCAGAATTAAAAGGTAAGATAGACTTATGTTGATAAAATCACAATAGTAGTTAGAGTGTTGTCAAACTAAAATAAGATCTACTTTTTCCACACTAAGATGCTGCAAGACAAAGCAGAGAGGACCAAACAGAATACCTCCAAAAACAGAAAGTGAAAGATATCAGATCATAAATCAAAAAATAAAACAACATTGCTCAAAAACTATTAATACGTCAAAATTGATGTTAGATAAAACTAGATTATAACAGACAAAAAAATATACTTAAAAGATGAGTAAATTTAGAAACATTTCTGCCCTTTTGGTCAAAAGAGAAAATTTTGGGAAAACAAATGAACTATGCCAAAATAACAATGTTAGAAGCTTTTTTTTTATGGCAGAGCTAAACAACAAGACATTGAACACTACTGAGTACTTTCTCCTTTCCCTCACTTTTCCAGAAATCAAAAAGAGTTCAGCACAAAATTAACAAAAAATAATTACTCATAAATGCAACTGAACAGGAACAAGAAAAAATTAAATACAGAAATATATGGCAACTATATAAACAGATTTCCACAGACTTCTAAAAAGGCTGAAGATCAGTCTACATTGTCTCCTCAATTTCTTTAGAATCCAAACAGGTGTCGGCACAAGTTTCTAAAAAGAAAACAATGAGACTAAAGATGCAAGACAACTGCAAAAAGAGCACAGAAAATTAAAAGGCCATTCTTTCTTATCTACTCAGTTACTCAGAAATTAACCAAAAAATAAAATTACAACCAAAGTTTTTTTCTCCATTTTATGAGCACCCAAAACAGAGCAAGTAAAAATTAGTAAACTTACTTTGGGTTTTGGCAACCGATCTTCCAAAAAACAGCATAAGACCACTGACTAACCCCACAAAGAGTTTTCAAAGCTTCTTTTAACAGGTAACCCATTTCTCTTATGAGTGAAAAATAAATAAATCCAGCCTATGAATATACATATAGAAAGGAAAACAGAGATGTAATGTGAAAAAGGAACAAATGTCAATTTTCTTTTTTCAGCTCTAATCGAAAGTCTAACTACCCCGGCAAGATGCTCTTCCGGCCTGTTTGGTCCTTAACCCACCACTCCTCTCCTTCTCCGGATCCAAATTCCCATATATTGTCCTTCCGCAAGCCATTCTAGAGAGATAAAGAAGGAAAAAGAAGAGCTTTAATAAGAGAAAAAAGAAAAAGGAAGACCCTTTTGGAAAAACCTACACAAACCCACAATCCTTGAACTCGTATTTTGTCAAAACTCTCTCCATTTTGAGCAAAAACAGAAACTGGGTATTCAAAAAAAGAAGAATATTTGAATGAAAGTGACAAATTAAATAGAGAGGATTTTTGATGGGCTTGTGTGATTTTGTTTCTTATTTTTAGTGGGAGTTTTGGTTATCGGTTTTGAGGGATTGGTGGGTAGGTCAGGTCCTCTTCAACTCAGGTTTTTCTCTCTTCTGGTGATTCTCTCTCTCACTGCTGAGTGCTGACTGCTATTCACTAAGATGGGGACTGTGCTATACTGCGCCAAAGTTTATCACAAGAGAGAGTGACCAAATTCCGACTTTTACCCATTGTTTTAAGTCACATTTACGTTTTTGCCAATTCAGATTTTTGTCGGTTTTGGAAAACTTCAATATTTTTGTACAATTTTAATATTGTTACTCCACACTCCACATCATGATATATAAATTAGAATATTAAAGATAATAATATTTGTGGTGTGAAAAATATTAGTAGTATTTTAAATGCAATGTTTATAATATAAGTTTGTATTATGAGTATTAAATATTTTACATTATTCATTATTCTGATGATATATATATTTTCGTAAAATAAAACTATGATATATTCTTTTAATTAATTATATTAATGATATTTCATATACCGATGAATCTAGAATTATTGATTTATTTTTATCCCCGGTGAAATTATACCAGACGACTTTTCACAGGCAGGCTTTTGGTGATGGAGTCATGTGTGTGTGTGGCGGTTCCTTGTTGCGTAGGTATGTCGGATGACTCGGACCACATGATCATCATTTTATTTACTACCTTTCATTAGATTATCTTTTTGATTTACTCATATAAAATTTTGAAATTAATTTAATTCATAATGATATGATTAAGTTTTTGGTTGTTGCTAAATTTTTTTTATTTTTTTTGTAGTACGCCAGCCAAATTGTGAAACTGTCTGAAGATTAATTGTAGTTGTTAGTTTAATTAATAACATGTGAAATATGAATTTATTGTATTTGTTTAGTTCAATTTACCTTTTAAATACTATTCTTTCCGTTTCATGATAAAAGTCTTTATAACTATTTTGAAAAGTCCTATGTTAAATGTCTATTTTTCTTTAATAACTAAACTTTTACACATATTTTCCTATAATACCCGTAACATTAAATATCTCATATTTTTCTTATTCTAATTCTCTCTTCATATTTAATGACATTATTATGAATAATTTTGTCATTTCATTCATCTTCTTAATATACGTAAAAAGCCCACCATAACTTTTATCTTTAAAACAGAGGGACTACTACTTAGTTACAGATTACTTTTAATTACTCAATTTGAAATGTTAATGGTTAATGACCCCACCCCACCCCACCCCACCCCACTTATTAAAGCTAAGGTGATAGATTAGGTTAGCAAATCATTCAATATTTAAATTTCATTAATGAATCGCATTTTATTTTCTCTTCTTTTCTCTTTTATTGAAAAACTTCAAGACACATTCGACGACTTTCTCTTCTCTTCTCTTAAACATAAAACTCAAAGACAAAATGTTTAACTCGCACCGATAACGAATTTTTGTAACTAAATTTACATAGGCTAAAATTTTGCTTCTTTTTTCAATTATTATTATAAAAAATTAATTAATTCTAGTATGCTAAAGAGAGCAATGTATTTTAATTTGACGAAACTAATAATAATAAATTTTCAATTCAAATCTAGGAAGGGAAGAAATCATACCAAATCTTACTCGTTGACGTAAATTACTTTAAAAATTGTCTCTCATTTTCTTCACTTGTTTATATTTGAAAAAAAGAGTCCTATTACACCAGTAATTCAAATTTCAAATCTAGGTTAGAATTTAGAAATTTAAATTAATAAAAAAAAAATATGAAGACCTAAAACTATTGGACAAAATCTCGCATGGAAATAAACGTCACAACTTCTTTTTTGTTGAAATGCCACTTAGGGTTTCGTCATTGTTGAGAATCTCGATATTAAAAAGTTTCTTCTACTTATTTATAATGTCATCCACCACTAGGTGTCATGATTTATATTCTTAATGTTCCACAAAATTTCACTTAATAATTACTACTAATAATGTAATTAGTATAGTACTAGCAGGTAGTACTACTTCCGTTCCTAAAACATTATCGTTTAAATAGGAATGCAAACGAATCGAATCTAAACGAACACCTTCATGCTCATATTTAGTTCGACTCAAAAAAATTGAGCTCGGATTCGATAAGGGATTTATATTTTTACGTCAGATTCGACTCGGATCATTACTCGAACCTACTCGACTCGTAAGTACTCGACTCGTTTACAAAGCGAGTTACTCATGAGCCTTCAAATCGAGTTTCGAATATGAAACATTTCACTTAAAATTGAACCACTACATACTAAATTGGTTACTTAACTAATATTTATATATAAAACTTTTTCACTTTTATTTATGTATTGAAATTATAAAGAATGTAATATAAATTGACATTTAATTCATTGATTTATTCAAGTACAAGTTTACACAATTTCATACTACAGTTTATAAATTATAAAGATTGATACAAATATCACATATTTAGCTTACTAGCATGGATCAGACCAATATTCGAATATGATCCATCGAGTAGGTATCGAGTATGGTTTGAGAAAAAATAAAATACTCGAACCTTAATATGAGCGAACACTGGTTTGCTCGAGTTCGACTCGTGTATCATTAAACAAAAAATGAGTATGGATCAGATTCGACTCGGATCAACTTCGAATTCGAGCTTTGAATCATATTTTCGAGCCGATCTCGAGTTGAGTACCGAACTACTTGGCTCGATTATCACCCCTACGTTTAAGATTTTTGCACATGAATTAAGAAAGTACTATTTACCAAGTAAAATTTGTTTAAAATTCCATCACTATCACTTTATACGAAGTTGAAAACTATTAATACAAGGGAGAGAATTTCTTAAGACAATGAGAGAAGGTAGGGGTAATATAGAAAAGTAAATAATTTATTCTCCTCGAAAGTTGTAAACGGCAAACATTTTGGAGCAAATTTTTTCTTCTAAAACGACAATCTTTTAGGAACGGAAGGAGTAGTAAATTGAGAAAGTGGTTAACATGAAATTAACTTTGGTCAATTGATCAATACAAGATCGACACTCAGACTGAAGATAATCTCTGAGCATTGTATTGATCAATTGACTAATTTATCATGAAATTAACTTCATAAATCCGTAAATGGGTCCTTCTGATTTTGGTTGGTACAAAGTCCAAATAATTGGAACAAATTTTGTGGTGTACTTTCTTGGGGGCAGGCACACTGCTTTGAGCCCCTAAATTCCCCATCCCATCCCATCCCATCCCATCCCTATCCCTCGAAGAAGAATAGCAGATACCTTAGCGCACTTTGTGGAAGAAAGAGAGGCCAAATTGAACTTAGTATTTTTTAGAAATGGTTAGCATGAAGTTTATTTTTTGAGTAAGTTGGTGATTGACCGATAAAGTCTTGAATATCGCGATGCGATGTTACATGTCAAGATTCGTTACATTCAATCGATTAATTACCAACAACAAATAAACTTCATCTTACTTAGGATCCGTATTTTTTACACTTTATTCCCATTGTTTTTGTGGTCCGGTGTCCACTCTTTCCTTTCTGTCTCATTATGAATTTGCCATTCCAAGATTAATTGTTCGCTATTCCTTTCATGCAACACTCAGGTTTGTCCCAATTTTGAGCGTGCCTCTAGCACCTAACTACTAGGGTGGACATAAATTTATAAAAATGTAAAATATTGTAATATAATTTGTTTAATAGTCTAAATAATATGTATATATATATATATATATTGATAATTCAAATCTTACTAAATTCTATTGTTATAAAGTTGCCAATGTATAATCTCAAATTCAAATAAAATTTGCATATTCTCATATTTTAATATATTCGATCTTTACATCCTCACGGTTAGATTACTAAATTAAAAATTAAATAATGCTTGCTCCCTTACTTGACTTCTCGGGTTCAAATATTGGGGTCAACACTTAAAAAACAAAAAATCTTAAATGCACCAGGCTGATACGATAAATGCGCCCTTAATATCGTTTTAGAAGGGATTTAGTCTCTACCTCCCTTCCCTTCCCAACCCAACCCTCGTCACTCGTCAGTGTGTGTTCTTAATGGTCTTCTGGTCTAAGTTTTTTTTATATGGGTATAGCTCCACTGTTTTTTTTATCAATAACAGAAAAATAATGCCTTAGGTTGCTGAAAAATCATCTTAATAGTGCTTCTATCTATAATTTTTTTAACAATATTTATTAAAAAATAATTTAATTTCACAAGGTAACCAGATATGTAAACTTAATGCAATTGCATGTGGTTTATATGAATATTTTCACATTGAACAGTTTCCTTTAGTTTAGTTGAAACTTGAAATTTGGTACTTCTCATCGAGAGGGATAAAAATTATGGGTTAATCGTAAAAGTGTCCCTCAAAATTTCATAAAATTTCGTTTTTAGTCTAAAAGTATCAATATTATCAGTAGTGTACTTTCAAGTTTATTTTTTTTACCAAAATTGTTCCTTTTTACCATATTGGTTAAATTATAGGTCAAAACTCACTTTTTATATAGTTGAATAGGCATTTGAACTATTTCAAATGTATGAATACCACAATATATACGTTATATGAAATATAAATAATATAATTATCAATGATTTTGGACATGTATGTGAAGTATTCCGACTTATAATTTCACCAATATGTTACTCCCTCGGTTCTTATATAACTGACTCTTTAGGTGCAGTAGTTGGAGAGACATGAGTTGGTGTTACTTTTGGGAGTAATTTAATTTAAGCCTATTAGTAATTATGGGGAATTGGGTAAAATATTCCTCCTCGTACAACGTCATCCACTGTGGTATTCTTGTTGAAGTCTATTGGCGTTTATGTTCTTTATATAGTGAGTGGGGCATGCATCAGAATTGTTACGTACATTGCCAAAGAAGCAATCTGGGCAACTTGCAGCGTTTAATTGGATCAACTGCAATTCAAAATCCTTGTCTAGTCTCTCTTTGGAAAGCTTGGCTCGGTGGAGTAATAACAGATGATGGGGCTATCCGGCTATATATATATATCATATATGCAAGAGAGGTTTTTAGTATCAACTGCTATCTGAAATGCAATATTAATTACAGCAAGTGGAGTTTTTTCAGTTTGTATTTAACAATCAGTCAGATAGCTTCAAGCTTTTATGTGGACTAATTTTCATCTTTAATCTAAATCTTTTGGATTATAGATGTTTTTAGGACAGGTTTTGCTTTTATAATCACAAGTAAATGGAAAGTTTAGGTGGGTGTTTGTTTAGAGCTGAATGGCTGGATTGGTCCGCCATTCAATGCGTTTTTTTTTAATAAAATCGCCTGAATGACTGAATCGATCAAATGAATGACCAAGTGTAATTTTTTTTTGCTGAATGACTATTGAATGAAGTATTTAACTTTTTTAATAATAATAACTATTATATTAAGTAATATTAAATATATTTACAACAATTTTGAATTTTTTTCAGAGGGATAAAATAATAAAAATCTATTATTCATATGTTTCAGACATGTCAATTATCAAACAACTTTTTTCATTCAATATTTAGTATTCAGCTCATTCAAATTGAACTGTTTCAGTCAATTTTTATCAAACAACTCCTAAATTAGACTAAAATGAATGGTTAAGATTGATTGTAAGATGAGCCTATATAATACTGTCAACTTATTGAAAATGAACAATCAAATATGAACAAAAAATTTCTCAAAATCTTCTTCTTTTTCTCTTTACTCTTTCTAAATTTAGCAACAATCAATCCTAACTATTCATCCTAATTATAATTTATTTGGGATCCTGTTGCGATGAAGTTAACTTTATGATAAGTTGGTCAATTGACCAATACAGTGCTGACACACAGAGAAAGAGATTATATCCCGCCTACGTGTCTATACTGTATTAATCAATTGATCAAAATTAACTTCATACTAATCACTCATATTTATTTGTATATATTAATTAAGCACTATTCCTTGCACCTTTGTTGAAAGGGAAGTGCGCAAACACCTTCCCATATGAAAAAGTTAGTGTTGTGAGATTTAGTTAACTAAAATATAGGAGTATGTAGTAGAGAGATGAGGCAAGAGAGCATGAGAATCTTGACTTATAAATCCTATTTGGATTTGCAATCTTCCTTCTGTCTCCATTCTCCTCTTATATATTCCCTCCTATTCATATTAAGTGTCGTTTTGGAGAGTTTCATTTTATTCAATGCAATTCCATGGACCATTATAGAGAGAGAAATAATTAATTAGGGATACAAAAGACATTTTGTGTTATTTCTTAATAAGCGTGCTTAACTCTAAAAAGACATTTAATATGAATAGGAGGGAGTATTATTTGTAGTCCACTCGTATTTTAAGATTTTATTTTTATCCATTAAACACACATCACATCATCATTATCAACAAATTAAGGATGCTTAGCTTACAACTTTCAGATCATCATATAACGATTGAAGAGCTGTCGCTCAATTATTTTGCTTATTACAATTCGTATTGTCCGAAGGAGGCATGTTGTAAGAACGTAGATGTGTAATAAACTTAAGAGGCATGCCCAACGGGCATCAACAACCATATGATTCCAAGATTTTTTAATTAGTATACTTGTTTTAAATATAGATTTTTGATATATTAAATAAAATTGAAGAGAAAATATATGGAATTAAAGATGGTCAAATTCTAATATTTGAATATAAAATGATATTGTTTTGTTTGAAGGGAAGAGAAGGGAAGGGAAAGGAAGGGGTAGTATTACTTTAATATCATCATATCCACTTTATAATAAAGTATATATATATATTGAGTAAAATGTAGAATTTTTTCACCAACTTTTCACAAACGTGACAAGAACGGACATCAAAGTTGTTTCTCCTCAAAATAACTCAATTCCTATGCGAGTGCAGGCTGCACAAGATGAGTTAGGCTTGAAATATACACTTTTATTTAGTGGGGGAGAAAAAAAAGCTGCAATTTTCTATCATTGTGAGACACTGTGATCTTAGGCATTGACATTTGGCACTAGAAGACCCTCTTCTTTTATATGTAAAAAAAAAAAAAAAAGAGATTTTGCTTTGATTATTTCACTTAATTGGTCCCCCGAATTGTTGGCATGTGGGGTTTTGATTCGTATATGTATATATTCTTTTTTATTATTGAAGCTCCAAATGATGAGTTGAAAAATGAAATTAAAATTACAAAATGATAAGAAACTTTTAATGGTCGAATTGTCTTTATTATTCAATATTTCATAATTATATATGATAATTGTTTTGATTTACTCTAAATCTTCGCATGTAAAGATTATGAATTTCTTAATTAATCAGTATTTGTTCAACTTTTCTTTATAATTGCTATCAATAAGAACCAAACATTAATTTGACCTTATATCATTAGGAGTATAATTTAATTTAATTTAATTTTCCAAATAATGAGTGTTTTGTCAACATGAATTTAGTAGGCCATGCCCAATGGCGTGATTTGGAGCTAAATCATATCCAATGAAAAGCCTCCACTATTTTGTCATCATGCACCTCACAGGATAGCGATACCAATTTGACAATCCATAACCAACTCCCCAATTGTTCCTTTGTTGTTTAATTGAAAAAATAAAGGAAAAAGGTTGACTTAACTAATTCAAATGACTAGAGAGATTTGGATAGTTAAAGGGTATATGAATGTAGTCTTTTTTAAATAATAATTTATAAATACACACTCTCATTAGACACAAATTTACGTGATTTACCCAACATCGGGTTAATTCACAGTCGACGGCCGATCAATTTCACTACTTTTTGAAAATTTCATACACAATACAATTGCAAGATCTCTTCTTTATATATATATATATATATATATATATATATATATATATATATATATATATATATATTTGGTCGTCTCAAAAGGCAATCTAAAGAAAGAAAAAAGCAGGCAACCGTAAGTTTTGGTGTCTATGGCGACAGTTGATCGATCCGTCGCCATAGCCATGTAGTCTATGGCATGACGGGCCGAACCGTCGCCATAGACACCAAAACGACAGTTAAATCTTTAGTTCGCTTTTTAAAGATTCACTTTAGAAGCCTCTCTCATACAGATATATATATATATATATATATATATATATATATATATATAACCCTAATTCACTCAAAAGTACAAAATAGACCCAATTACCTTTCGGGAATTCTACAATTATTTTTGAATTAGGTTTTAGATCATATTTTACCAATAACATGTTCGAACTAAGATTTACAAAATTCATCAAATTTTCAAAAAATTAAAACAACCCGTTGTTTATTAAAAAAAATTATACTAATTGGGCGATAGCTTCCAAACACATCATAAGTTAAATTGGCGCGGATGAATAATTAGTCTTCATAAAAGATGTTACTCTTTTTCTTTTGTTCAAATACATCATCACAATTATAATCAAACTTCATTAAAAGAAGAAGAAATAAACTTGTCATATTAAGAGAAAACAAACTTGATATAAAGGAAGAAATAAATTTGTCGAATTGAACTTTCTTTTTTGAATGTCATAATCTATTACAATAATATATCCTAATACATATAGGGGGGAAGAGTCTATGTGGGAACGAAATAACTTATAATAACTTAACCACTAGATTCTAATCGACATAAAAATATTACTTGGTTGTTCCCACTTTGACAAGTAGTCGAAGGATGTGTATCTTTATAGCATGTTCTCTTTATTACGCCAAGTTACATCGTCATATGTAGAGTTAGTTAATTAGACTGCCATTTAATCCAATATGCTACCTAGTTGAGGCCATTGAATTGGATAAAGACGGACTGAACTAAATCTTTACACTTTAAGAGAGTTTGCAAGTTGTTGAAAATTTTGTGGCCTACTTATGATTCTCGGATTGATTGGCGAAATTGTGGCACTGCACTCATATCTCCACTTGATGATTAAACCATAACAATCGGATTCGGTTACTATAAACTTAACTTCATAGTAAGTTGGTCAATTGATCAATATAATATTAACACGCAGGAAGAGAAATTACCTCCTGATCTATGTGTCGAACACTGTCCTTTTTTTTGACTCCTTGTGGCCAAAATTGAAGAAGCAATTATTTTTTTGTGTTTTCGCGTTATGGCTGACAAAGTAGATTTTACTTCAATTTTTTTCAAAACAAAAGTAGTTATCAAACATTATTTTTCTCTTCTAATTTAAAAAAAAATAAAAGTAAAAAACAAAAAAGTGAAAGTAGAAACAGTTATCTAACGAACCCTTTACTTACTTATTTTTGAAATATCTCATAAAATGTGATAATTTAATTGGGAATTGATATTTTTACAAGTAAAAATGATAGTTCCACAAGAGCACCCTCACATGAATAATAAATAGACCCCACACTCGTGTGAGTGAGAGCCTGTGAAAATATGAATTCCCATTTAATTGAATGTAAATGGTTTTAACTAAGAGTGTAAACGAACTGAGTCGATCCGAGTATTGTGTTGCTCAGATTTGGTTCACAAAATTTATCGAGTATAAAATAAAGTTTGATTGAGGCTCATTTAGCTACCGAGTCGAGCACGATTCCGAATCGAGTCCGAGCAGTTTAGACTTTTCCAACGAATATGATCCGAGTATCAATAGAAAATTAAAATTTGAGGAGGTTCGAGTAATTTATCGAACTTTAAAATGTGCTCATATTTGACTCATTTATATTTCGAGTCATTTCGAATCGAACTTTTTAGTCGAGCAGTCACAAATCAAGTCCGAGGCTAACTTTGCATTCGTTTCTGTTGTAGTTTTAACACAGAAAATAAAACTAATTAATGGTTTTGTTTCTGCTTCTAGTCACATGCTGATTTTGTTGTACAACATATACGCAGTTTTGGGCTTTTCAAGGTTCAGAAGTAAACTAGTTAATGGTTACAAACCCTATTAATTCGAGTATTGGGTAGTTCAAAAAATCTGCCCGATTCGGCTCGTTTAAATCTAATTTGACCCGAGTTAGTTTAAAAGGCTTGGACTCAAGCCCAACCCGTTTAATGTTTAAATAATTAAGAAATTAATTATACTCAAAACATTTTTAATTTACTAGTTAACCCAACGCTCTTTATCTTTATTATAACTAAAATAAATTAGTTTTAACTTTTTGTGGATATTAATTTATTACTTTTTTTTAAAAAAAATAATTTGGATACATTTGATTGAAATTGTAAATGAGCTCAATAATAGACTCAAGTATGGTCTTACTAGCTTCAACTCATAAACAACTTGTTTATCAACAATGTGTTTGTAAATTTTATTTTTTTAAAAATAAAAAGAAAAACTTAAATATTTTTTCTTTCTGGAATTGTAAACAAAATATTGGACTTTTCCTTCTGGTCCCCAAAAAAATCTCACGCACCATTAAATAGGTCATGTTACATTTCAAACACACGCATGGACTAATGGACTATCGGACTATGCTGGGGACACAGTAGATAAATTAAAAACACTGGGTCCCGTCCGATTGGGTCCCATGCCAGGCCATACATCAATTCTTTCAAAATTAAATATACATTTTTAATCGATTTTAAAATTAGAGATATATTTCTATTTTAAAAAATTATAAAATTATATGATGTTTTTAATTTGTCATTATTTTTTATGTTATTATTTTCAATATCACACCACCACAATTAAATTCCTAACTAATACTAAGGCTAGGATAATTTGTCTTTCATTTTAAAATTTTTAGGAGAATTGGTTACATTATTTCCTTAATTACCCTTAAATATTTAATACTCTCTCATCTTTATCACCTATAATTTTGCTTTCCATTTATCTATGCAAGGATGTTTTTGATAATATATAATAATTTTAATGGAGTAATAATCGTTTTATCTCTAATTTTAAGCATTTCATTCTGCCGAAGATTTAGCCCACATTGCCAGCCCAATGGCTCACACCAACAACGAGAGAGAGAGAATGACCACATCTGCATGCATGTTCAACACAAGCACCTGTTGAAAGTCAATGCATAATTGAAATTTATCAGAATTTTCAATTTTCTTACATTCAGTCAGTAAGAATGGAATAAATTTTTTATTTCACAAATGGGAATACCTAATATATACATATATATATATATATATATATATATATATATATATATATAGTAAAACCTCTATTTAAGAATACTTTATATAAGAATAATATCTACAATATTATAAAAAAAATTAGTCCCAATTTGGGCCTGTTATAAATAGGAATAACATCTAAATTGTAATATGTTATATACTTTTAAGTCCCGTTTTAAAACTATATCTCTATATAGTAATAATTTCATATATATATATATATATATGAGAGAGATACAATATTAATTTTAAAAGATTATATTTTCTATAAAAGACTACATTTCTTATAAAGAACTACATTTTCCTATAAAAGACTACATTTCCTATAAAAGGACTATATTTTTCTATAAAAGACCACATTTTTCTATAAAAGACTACTTTACATAAATATTTTTTGAATAATTATTAGGGAGTTCTTATTGATATTTTTGTTAAAGTGGATATTTTTGGGTGTTCAAAAAATATTTTGTACTAATACCTCTATTTAGTAATAACCTCTCAATTAAAATACAAATGGTTTGGTCCCAAATCTATTTCTAAATAGAAGTTTTACTGTATATATATAATTATAAGTTTATAACAATTAAAAACACAAAAAGATATATAAGATGTGATAGTGTAATGATGCCCAATATTGATTGATTTTTTGCCCAATATTGATTGATTTTTAATATTATAATAGTATAATGATGTATTTGATTATATATATTTTTTTATTAAAAAAAATAGGCCTTTAAAAAAAGAAAGAAAAAGAGAGGATCATTTTCAAAATTATTTCAACAATGACGTTAATTAATCAAATAATTGGGCAGCTCCAAATCTTAATTCCGCCCACAGAATTTGTCAGATTCTGTTTTCAACTTTCCACATTTTGTTCAAATCTTTGTCCCGTTCTCTCTCCTCCGGTTTTTTCGCCCGCCGGAACCCTTAATAATGGGCCCCAATCGCCAAGTGGTTGCCAATTGGCTTCTAAAGGGTTGAAAGTCAAATGCATGCCCATCTTGTCCGGTTTCACGTGTTTGACTACCGATCCAGGATCAGCCATGACAAATAAATTAAAGTAAAATTACAAACACATTTTAAATATGAGAATTAAAACCGGTTCTCCCAGTCGTTTTTTTAAATAAATTATTTTGCTGTTAAAGATATTAGTCTCTTTTAATTTTTAATCGGGCTCCGAAGTGCTTATATGTAGTTTGAAATTCGTAATTAATATTTTACTGACTTACTAATAATTATATATGGCCGATGAGATCTCAAATTAATTGGTGATTAATACAAATATATATATATATATATATATATATATATATATATATATATATATATATATATATATATATAAAAAGATCTTAAGTTTCATTATTTTATTCAAATTTTTGAAATTTCATCCCTACGTTTTTTTTTTTTAAAAAAAAAAAAAAAAAGTGAAAATTTCAACAATGCAAAAATTTCAAAAATGGACTCATATATATATATATATATATATATATATATATATATATATATATATATATATATATATAAAATATGACCTTTTATATAACTGTGTTTCTTTTATGTGTGAATTGTGAGGCCTCTTTTAAAAAAAATATGAGGCTTTAAAAATAAAGAAGTTTTTAATATATTCTATCCGTTTTAAATTATATGATTATTATTAGCATTTTTTTTTGGCTAAATGATCATTATTGATTTTTGAAAATTAATTTGAGATATTTTCAACTCAAAATTGAGGCGAATCATTAAAAATTATAAAACAATAAAATTTATAATTAGTAATAGTTTTTAAATAATTTTCATTATTCATCATTGTATTGATTAAAATTAAAAGAATCTATATATGTCAATTTTATATATGTTTAAAATCTCTTACTTTGACTTTAAAAAGTCAATAATAATTAAATAATATGAAATGAAGAGAATATTCACTATCATCTAGCAACTTTTAAAATTTTCATTTATTGACCAAAATAATTATAGGCAAATATTTATTTTGTCTATGAAAATATGGAATAATTCTATATGCATGAATATGTTTGTATGAGTACAAAGTATAACTTATTAAATAATACCGTTGATCAGTTTTTTAGTAGGTACTCTCATTGAATTAGTAATAAAAATAATAAAACAAATATAAAGTAGAATAGTATATATATATATATATATGTATGAATAATAAAAGGTCAAAAAGCCATCTATCTAATACTCTCTGGAACAGACTTAGACTCATAGTAGTCCATTTGATTCTCATTCAAACTCCCTACATGTATATAAGCCCATCATTCCATCTTTAGGAATAAATAAATAATTTCTTTTGTCATCTCCATTCCACCTATTAATTCTCTCCCTTTCTCTTTCTGTCTCTGAGTTTAGAATTCTTTAACCCTCAAATTTGTGTTAAACATGGAAGAAATTGATATACCCGAATATTTCATATGCCCCATATCACTTCAAATAATGAAAGACCCGGTAACCGCTGTGACCGGCATCACCTACGACCGGGAAAGCATTGAGCACTGGTTGTTGACGGCTGAGGAGGCCGCCTGTCCAGTGACAAAACAGCCGTTGCCTAGAGACTCCGACATGACACCAAATCACACTCTCCGCCGCCTGATCCAAGCGTGGTGCACCGCCAACGCTAACCATGGAATTGATCGAATTCCTACTCCAAAATCCCCCCTCAGCATATCTCATGTCCATAAATTCCACCGCCAGCTCAACGTTTCTCATCTGTATATAAACTCGTTAAAAACCCTAAACGTTCTTGCGAACGAGAATGAAAAAAATAGGAAGTGCATGACTGAAGCCGGCACAGCAAAGGCAATGATTTTGTTCATCATAAAATGCTTTAAGGCGGATCGGATTAACGGTCTTGAAGAAGCATTTAGAATTCTTCACCTTACATGGAACCCATCGCCGGACAATATCCAGCTAGTCAAAGACAACTTTGACCTAATTGAGTCGATATTATGGATATTAAAAGACGATCAAATGGAAGAAAATGATCAAAATAATGCTAAGAACTTCTCAGTTATAGTGTTGAAAGAAATTATAGAAGTTACGAGTTCGAGTATACTAGAGAGATTAAAGAATAATTTTTTTAAGGAGATTGTAAATGTGGTTAAGGAAAATCTATCTGAACAGGTTACAAAAGCCGCGTTACATGTGTTAATAGAAGTGTGCCCTTGGGGACGAAATAGGATAAACATAGTGGAAACTGGTGTTGTTTACGAGCTCATTGAGCTCGAATTAGGAAACCCTAGTAAAAATGTAACTGAGCTAATATTTTGTCTTTTGGCTCATCTTTGTTCTTGTGCTGATGGGAGGGCTCAACTTTTGAAGCATGCTGGTGGTATTGCGATGGTGGCGAAGCGGACTCTAAGAGTTTCTCCAGGAACGGATGATCGGGCAATTCAGTTACTCGCGATGATTGCGAGATACTCGGCTACGAAGGAAGTTCTTTCGGAAATGTTGAGGGTTGGAGCTGTCGCTAAACTTTGCATGGTGATTCAAGCTGATTGTGAAGATTACTTGAAAAAGAAGGCACATGGGATTCTTAGGTTGCATCATAATGTTTGGAATAACTCTCCTTGTATTGCTGTTTATCTATTAACTAGGTGTACTACGTAGTTTTTCAGTTTAGAGCCTTGCCAATTAATAACAAATGGATGGGTTGAAAGTTGAAACCCTAATTAATTAACATTTGTTCTTCGAGTTATTTTTTTGTTAAATATGAGTTTTTAATTTGGAGTAGAGATAGTAGACATTATGTTCTACTTGATTCTTTTAATGGATTGTTGATTTCGCTGCAATTATCATCTATCATATGTTCTAAATATCTGATTTATTACTGATGAATGTTATTGATATATAATTTGATTATCTTTAGTCATAATAATCTTTATTGGACTATTTGTGCTCACCCTTTTGGTTCATAATTCCTTTCAGGTAATAAAAGTGTAGCTGGGTCGAACGGGGATAACAAGAGAATAAAGTGATAATCTGTGACTTTTGAAGTTTCTCAATACATTCACTAAAAAAATGGGACTTCAGCAAAAACCTATTTTCGTTGCTACATGTGCTAAATTTCGTTGTAAAAGAGTTTTGGCAACGACTTTACTGTCGTTGCGTCTTTCGTTGCGCAATGAGCGTTGCTAATTGTTCCGCAACGAACGTATTTTTTTCGTTGCCAAAAGTAATACATTTTACAACGAAATTTGGCTTTTGTACAGAGACATCGATCCTTTAGCAACAAAAATGTATTATTGCAGAATAATTAAAATTTTGTTGCTAAAAACCCCATTTCGTTGCAAAAGCATGCTAATTAGCAACGAAATGAACTATTTTTTTTTCAGCATTTTCGTTGCAATTGACACCATTTTGCAACGACATTTTTTGTTACAGTAAATTATGAAAATTGTTGTATAAGCTTGCTTTTGTTGCGGAATGTAAACTTTTTAGCAACGATTTTCGTTGCTGATTATATTATTTCGCAACGACATTATGTTGAATCAACAACGAAAATGCTTGTTCCTTGAGCATTTTTCAAATATTTTAATTTTTAAAACCGATATCGACTGTACCTTTATGTAAAGTATTATTGGTTTGGAGTGTTAGTACTGTTATTTGTATTGAAACTCACAGTTTATGTGTTGTTATATTTTGCACAATAGTTTAATAGTTGTAAATTAGAAAATTTGTATTTTAATTCTGTAGTGTGTATTTTTACGACTTAAAATAAGTTGTGTGAACTTATTTTGGGGCGTACATATTCCAAATTTGTTCTCAGTAATAAGTAGCTAGCTAGCGGTAACATATTTAATTTTTATATAACTTAGATATTGTTAATTAATAAGTTGAGTAAACAACAAGGTCAAAATATGAAACTCATATATAACTAATTTAAAGTTGTAGATTTAAAAAAATAGAACTAACAAATTTGAAATGTTTCAGCCATCATTATATATATATATATATATATATATATATATATATATATATATAGTGTATCTGTTGGACGCCAAGAGGAGTCCTAGTTTGCAAGTTTTTTTCCAAGAAAAAAAATGATCATTTATATATATAATTAACCTTCAAAATTAAAAATACACTTAAAAATTCTTGAATCTAGATAACTTGATTTAATAATAGACTTCTATTTCAGGACGTTTTAAAAAAAATGAAATGAAATGTCGTACTCATCCAAGAGAACCAGTCCAATATAATAATTGATTAATATTACATAAATACTTCATCGTCGTCTTAAAATATTAGATGCAAGTGATTTTATATATTAAAACGCAAAAAAAAAAAGTTTAAATTTTTATTTCACAAATAACAATTTATGAATATATTAAAAAGTTACTTGTGAAAATAATAATATTATTATTATAGTGGTTAGTTTGGTTTAAAATATTCCTTCATTTATTGAAATTGAACATACTTAATTATATAATTACTCATATTACATCACCTAAGGTGTACGGTCTGAAATAATTGGTGCTTAGCTAGACCCTGGAGTTTATTTGACGCAGAAATTCAGTGAGAACGGATTTTAAATTATATATTAATTTCAAAAAATAAATTAATTTGAATATTTTATATAATTAAATATCGAGTCTACAAGGAATTAAGAATATAGTTAGACCATTAAGCAAGTTAACATATATACTACTACTTTATATGGAGGTTGAATCCACATTCAAACTTGACGTAAGAGAGCTAGATCGAGAGCCTTAATTACCAACAAATTTGCACGAGTCAAAATAAATAAATACAACGCATGCAGAAATCAGTCACCATTCATTGTATATATAATATATGTGGTGTGGAGTGGTGGAGAAGAATAATTAAATTTCCCTATTGCTAATTACGGACCTTACAAATCATATATACTCGTATCTATTTCATAAGAAATTTGACCAAACTTCATATATATATATATATATATATATATATATATATATATATATATATATATGCGCTTTTCAAATGAATGCATAGGAAGGAAGCGAACCAAGAAACGAATCATTTATAAGCGACGATTTTTCCGTCATTATAGTATAGAAAATCGATTTTTATGTTATAACGACGGAAAAAATCGTCATTATATCTTGCCTCTATTAATCCTCTCGATATATATATATATATATATATATATATGGGTTCCATTCATATCAGCCGGTTGTTGTGGAGCAACCCCCTTTTTAGTCTGTGAAATTTCAAATTTGGAGCAAAAAAAAAAAATCTGCAGACCAAAAAGGGGTTGCTCCACGAAAGAAGGTTCTTTGTCAGATGGAACCCATGACACCCCCAAAATAGGTCTACATCACCCATTTCGAGTTGTGAATACACAGATGCGAAACAATTACAACTTTATTATTACAATAGTAAAAATGTGAGTTTAAATACGAGATATTGCCATCTGCACAATATCCACATACAAATAAATCCTCATCATAATTATTGATACATTATTTTACAACAATGGTGAGGACTACTAAACAACTCTCCCTAGAACTTTCATTCCATACCCCGACTGCATGCTCGCTTATATTCTCGCCTCCGAGGAAGAAAAATGGAACAAAAAGGAAAAGGGTGAGCTGATTAGCCCAAAGAAAAAGAATATTATGACTAAGATAATATACAACAAATTATCGTTAGTCTTCACGAGGAAAAATATAATAGAATACAATAGGCACGGGGTTTTAAATCAATATTCGCAATGAAAATAATAATTCATTAGAAGAGTTAAGTAGAGAATGCAAACTACTATCTTCTATGTATGAATTTTAAAGTTCATAAATCTATTTTTATCCCTGTAACATCAATCAATATATATCGGGATCAAATATTCATCCTACGCACTACTGTGCCAAGGACATTCACCACCGATTGGTCATGTTCATCTAAAACACTTGTTCATCTTTGCAGCACGGCCAAAGATATTCATCGAAATCATTCATCTTTGCACTACGGGCCAAAGATATTCATCATAAATCATTCATCTTTGCACTACATGTGCCAAAGATATTCAATAATATCATCATTTAAGATCGAGGATGATGGAAAATATTTTTTTGTTAAAGCGAATCCGGTGAAACAAAATGACAAGGATTAAGAATTAAGGATTCGTATTTCGTTTTATCCACGCCTAAAAATACCTCAAAAATAATCATAGTGGTATAAAATTCAAGAATGATCAAAACATGGATACAATCAAAGTTTAGTATCCATAATAGATATTTTGGACAAAAAGAAGAAATTTCATTTTTCGATGAATAAAGGTAGTGATTCGTGAATAGTGCTATATCGTGAATAGTCAGAGTATCGTGAATAGTAACTCAACACCAAAAGATAGAAATTTTACAAAAAACATCTTCACGCTTACATGAATAGTACTTTCGTGAATAGTAACTTCGTGAATAAGAACTCATGAATAAAGTAACCTTATATGAAAAAGTTCTAAATTTGATAAAAATTCCAACCAATATTTCAAAGATAATGATATTGAAGAAATAATATCATTTGAAAAGAAAATAACATCCCTTACCTCGAAAAGACAAGACTTTAGTTGAAACAGGATATAAAGGCTATGACTTGAACTTGCACCAGATATAGCAATACTCAAAGTATACTCAAAATACTCACAAGAATACGCTCGATAATATAGAGAGAAAACTTGATTTACGGTGTGATTTTCAATTATAACCTAAGACCTATTTATAAGAAATTGCTTAGAACACAAAGAGAAAATTTAATATAATATTAATATATTATATAAATTTCTACGCATACATTCTAAAATCTGAACTCAGCCATCTTGCACATGCTAAATGAGGGAACCAAATGAAAAAAACGTTTTTGTAAATAAAATATTTTAAACTTCCAAAAATCAATTATTTGAACTTGAACTTCAATAATTCATAATAAATAGCTCTTTTATCGGAAAATTTGAATCTCATGCGAGTTTTTATAGGAAATTCAATTCTCTACAACTTTGGAAGAAAGTTTTTCACATTCCAAAAGCGAAATTGACCGAAATTCATAAATGGGCAATTTTACTGTTTATAATCAAATTCGATCTAATAAATGGGGTCCAATGAGCATGTTTAACATGTTTTAAACATTTTGGTAATAAAATACTCCTCCTCCACATATACTCATATATCCCACATTCATCGTAAAAATATCATCGTTAATATATTATTAAAATAATATATTTAAATGAATTATTTTATCAGAAAAAGATAAAATATTAATTTTCAACAATTGTCACATTAAAAATTTTCTCCATCTATATCCTCATAAAATCAATATTTTCCTCATCGTATGAATCAATAATTAATTATTCACAAATAATATTACAGAATCACAATATTGACAACCAGGCAGTTCCCAGGAAAGAGGGCTTTCAATAAGAATTTCTCCTCTTGGTAGCCGCAATTAGGTGACCAAACCTCTCCTTAGACAGAACTTTCTAGACATTTCCAATAATGTTATCTAATAATATTATTCAGATAATATGAATATTGGTTCGATAATGAAAAATACTGTGTAATGACAATTATTGAAACAACAATGAATATAAAATATCAATGACAATTATTGAAACAATAAAATAAAATCTTGAGCAGTAATTATCGTAACCATTATTGAGTAGTGCCTTCTTACGTAAGAATCAATAATTGGTGCAATACCAGGTAATCATTGTGTAATAACGCGCGACATTCGTGTGTTTTAACCACCGGGTATTCCAACAGTGTAAATGGTAACAACTACGCCGTTATTTTTAAACAACTTATTTTTGTCGTTTTCTTTCTCCAATCGCTTTCCATTATGGGGCCCACACATGGCTGCGCCGTCGTATGAATATTATATTCACAAAGCGATTGAATATTCCACGACCAAACGAATATTCTCCAAACAATAATGAATATTATATCACCACTTGCTTATTTAAAATATTTAGATTTTACCCATAACTAACCACATTAATCAAATCCACCCTTACTATTTTAAAATAATAAATAAAGGAAATTCCTTTTATTTAAAAAAATTTGGGGTCTTACAACCTCCCTCCTTATGAAATTTCGTCCTCAAAATTGACGACGTACGTCTTGGTGTTTGAAAAGATGAAAATACCTCGCTTTCATTTTCGTTTCCAACTCCCTGAGTTATTTCCTCAATAACATTGTTTCTCCACAAAACTTTAACTTGTGGTATAACCTCAGACATGGGACATGTTCTTTCCTATCCAAGATCTTGACAGTACCTCCTCGACGTTAAGTCTTCTTATCTTTGTCCGATTCTAACTCAATAGCGTGGTTCGGGTTGTAACATCGATATGTGAAAAACGTTATGAACGCGCGTCATACTTGGCGGTAAAAGCGAGTCTATAGGCCACAGTTCTATTCGATCGAGAATTTCAAATGGATTAATAAATCGAAGGTTTGAGTTTTCTCACCTCACCGATTCTCGCTTTTGAAATAACAACTTCTTGCACCTCCTTCTTCAAATTCATCGACTCAGGTGTGTAGCTTGAACAACTTTAACTTTATCGATTAAAGTCGATTATACTCAGATATCATCACGTGGGTACCTAGAGTTTTCATCTCCATCTCTATTATTTGTAAATTATCTGAAATTAGTTTTTGACAATATCGTACTCGTCTTTGATAACGATCTTCTACTCAACACGTCAACTACCACGTTCGCTTTTCCGGGATGGCATGGTCGAACATGTCTTTGAAATGAGTCTCTCTTGAGTTCTTCAAGCTCTTCCCACATTCTTTGCTCCATTCGAATTTTGTATCTCTACGAGTCAATTGCGTTAATGGAATAGCGATTCGAGAATATCCTTCAACGAATCTCCGATAATAACCAACTAAGCCTGAAAGCTACATATTTCGATTCTGACTTAGGTTGTTCTCAATTGTGACTCACATCCCAATCTTGGATAAGACGTTACAATGACACCTATCGCTTTACTATCGCACGAATATGGTGTCCCCTACGAGTCTCGGCGGTGCATTCCACAAAGGAAGTCACCGGATAGAGGCTCGGTATCAACTTCTCTGATTGGGTTTTAACTCACGAAGTTCAATAGGAGCCATTCGATATGAGATTTTAGAAATGGGGTTTTGTCTGGGATTTAAAGTCGATACAAATTCAATATCACGCTCGGGAGTAGGCAAGAAATTCTTCTTGAAATACGTCGGGAAAAATCAATAACAACAGGAATATTATTCAAATATGGCGTGTCTTTATTCAAATCCATAACATGGACTAAGAAATCTTGACATTCGTTTTTCAATAAACAAATGGCTTTATAATTTAATATGAAAGAGTTTGACTTCAATGGTTTGGTTGCTTGAATTGAATAACGGGTTCTTAAGAATATGAAAACTAACAACCTTACGAAAGCAATCAATTTTGGCATGATGAGTAGTTAACCTTAAAATCACATCAAAAACAAATATCTCTATAGAAATAAGGTTAACGGTAATGATATAGTGCCAACTGAATCAAGCAAGATTTCTAAACAACGGATGTAATAAAAGTTTCTCTTAACTTGAGTCTCCACAGATAGGTCAAAGTCTAATTTCTCCGTAGTCAAATTCAAACGTTGGTATGACAAAAGAGAGATAAAAGAATGGGTAGAACCGGTATCTTATAAGGTATAAACTTCGCAGAAGAATTTATAATTAACTAACCCGTCTTAACCGTTCGGGTTACTCGCTTTTGAGAAGTCACAAAAACTTTCTTCCAAAGAATCGTTGACTTTGACTTTTACATGTATCGCCTCTGGTGCTAACGTCCCAACTGGACTTGATTTATTTATAGGACAAAATCGAACTATGTGACCGTCTTTTCCACAACTAAAACATACCTTAGAAGGCTTTGAACAGTTTGACCTTATATGTCCCTCATTTCCGCATCAGTAGCATCTAGCTGGCGATTGTTTCTTCCCCAGAATTTGTTCTTTGGTCTTTGACGCCGATCCGACGTCTTCCGTCATCGTTAAATCTTCTTTTTAGATTGAACATCTCTTTCCATAATATCAACGTCGTCATGCGGCTTTTACCCACGCATCACTCATTCTCACTCGTTCGGTTATTTCTTCTTTCGAACTTAGATTCAAACTTTATCATCTTATACTACGCCAAAAAGTGCTTACATTCAACATCACATATCGGGTAACATAAGCTTGAATCGTTGCATCCTTTTGCTCCACGATTGCTGCAATTCTTGATTTCGCTTCTTCTAACTCATAAATACGATTTTGCAATTCTACATTTTGATCATAAAATACCTCTAATAAACTCTCTCGGTACTCTTCTTCTTCCTCTACTTCCTCACTCATTTATTACCTACTGCGACTATCTCGGGTGCAACTATCAATTCTTCACTTTCCACATGGATATCTCTAATTCCTTCTTCACTTTGACATCACATTATCACGGTTGGCGATTAGAGGTGTCTCCACGATCTCATTCACTCCATTCATAACGCTTCGTGACCATTCTTAAAACTATCATAAAACAAGGTTAATTAAACAAATTAACAAATCACATATAACCCCTATATTATGACCAACCAACAAATAAGCTTAGGTAGGACACACACTAGCGAAGGATTTACTCGTCTCTCCCCTCCTAGCTCTATTCCTCGATCTCCATGATCATATCCCTAAGCTCGATACCATTGCATGACACCCCAAAATAGGTCTACATCACCCATTACGAGTTGTCAATACACTCAGATGTAAACAACTACAACTTTATTATTACAATAGTAAAAGCGTGAGTTTAAAAGGCGAGATATTGTCATCTGCATAATATCCACATACAAATAAATCCTCATCATAATTATTGATACATTATTTTACAACAATGGTGAGGACTACTAAACAACTCTCCCTAGAACTTTCATTCCATACCCCGACTGCGTCTTCGCTTATATTCTCGCCTCCCGAGAAGAAAAATGGAACAAAAAGGAAAAGGGTGAGCTCGACTAGCCAGATAAGAAGAATATTATGACTAAGATAATATACAACAAATTATCGTTAGTCTTCTTGAGGAAAAATATAATAGAATACAATAGACAACAAGTTTTAAATCAATATTCGCAGTGAAATAATAATTCATTAGAAGAGTTAAGTAGAATGCAAACTACTATCTTCTATGTATGAATTTTAAAGTTCATCGTCTATTTTTATCCCCGTAACATCAATCAATATATATACGGGATCAAATATTCATCCTCAGACTACTGGTGCCGAGGACATTCACCACGATTGGTCGTGTTCATCTAAACACTGTTCATCTTTTGCACTACGGGCCAAAGATATTCATCGAAATCATTCATCTGCACTACTGGGCCAAAGATATATTCATCATAAATCATTCATCTTTGCCTACTCTGGGCCAAAGATATTCAATAATATCATCATTTAAGGCGAGGATGATGAAAAATATTTTTAAAAAAAGCGAATCCGGTGAAACAAAATGACAAGGATTAAGGATTAAGGATTAAGGATTCAGTATTTCGTTTTATCCACGTCCAAAAATACCTCAAAAATAATCATAGTGGTGTAAAATTCAAGAATGATCAAAATATGGATACAATCAAAGCTAGTATCCATAATAGATATTTTAGACAAAAGAAGAAATTTCATTTTTCGATGAATAGTCTTGAGTATCGTGAATAGTGTCGTATCGTGAATAGTCCGATATCGTGAATAGTAACTCAGACACCAAAAAGATAGAAATTTCAAAAAAAACATCTTCACGCTTACGTGAATAGTACTCGTGAATAGTAACTTCGTGAATAAGAAAGCTAAATGAATAGTAACTCCGATACGTGAAAAAGTTCTAAATTTGATAAAAGTTCCAACCAATATTTCAAAGATATAATGATATTGAAGAAATAATATCATTTGAGAAGAAAATAACATCCCTTACCTCGAAAGGCAAGTCTTTAGTTGAAACAGGATATAAATTTATGACTTGAACTTTGCCAGTATAGCAATACTCAAAGTATACTCAAAATACTCACAAGAATACGCTCGATAATATAGAGAGAAAACTTGAGGTTTTCGGTGTGATTTTCAATTATAACCTAAGCACCCTATTTATAAGAAATTGCTAGAACACCAAAAGTTAGAAAATTGAATATAATATTAATATATTATATAAATTTCTCACGCACACATTCTAAAATCTGAACTCAAGCCATCTTGCACATGTTAAATGAGGGAACCAAATGAAAAAACGTTTTTGTAAATAAAATATTTTAAACTTCCAAAAATCAATTATTTGAACTTGAACTTCAATAATTCATAATAAATAGCTCTTTTATCGGAAAATTGAATCTCATGAGTTTTTATAGGAAATTCAATTCTCTACAACTTCTGAAGAAAGTTTTTCAAATTCAAGCAGAAATTTCACCGAAATCCATAAATGGGCGATTTTCTGTTTATAATCAAATTTCGATCGATAAATGGGGTCCCACAGACATGTTTAACATGTTTTAAACATTTTGGTAACAAAATACTCCTCCTCCACATATACTCATATATTCCACATTCATCGTAAAATATCATCATCGTTAATATATTATTAAAATAACATATTTAAATGAATTATTTTATCGGAAAAAGATAAAATATTAATTTTCAACAATTGTCACATTAAAATTTTCTCCATCTATATCCTCATAAAATCAATATTTTCCTCATCGTATGAATCAATAATTAATTATTCACAAATAATATTACTGAATCACAATATTGACAAACCAAGGCGGTTAAAGGAAGAGGGGGCTTTCAATAAGAATTTTTCTTCTTGGTAGCCTGCAATTAGGTGACCAAACCTCTCCTTAGACGAACTTTCTAGACATTGCCAATAATGTTATCTAATAATATTATTAGGATAATATGAATTATTGGTTCGATAATGAAAAATCTTGTGTAATGACAATTATTGAAACAACAAAGAATATAAAATATCAACGCAAAGAATTATTGAATCAATAAAATAAAATCTTTGAGCGAAGATTCATCTGTAACCATTATTGAGAAGTGCGCCTTTACGTAAGAATCAATAATTGGTGCAATCATTGTGTCTTCTTGTCGCGATAGCGTATTCTTATGTTTTAATAACGGGTATTCCAAGTGATTGTAAGCAGTGAATAACTGTAGTTATTTTTAAACAACTTATTTTTCGTTTTTTTCCTCCAATCGCTTTTTTCAGTTATGTAATATACATACATGGTCAAGTGCATGTGGTTAATACGAATATTTACAAGCGATCACGAATATTCCAACGTACCAAAAACGAATATTCTAAAATGATAATGAATATTATATCACCACTTGCTTATTTAAAATATTTAAGATTTTACCCATATATGGCATTAATCAAATTCACCCTTACTTATTTCAAAATAATAAATAAAAGAAATTCCTTTTTATTTAAAAAATTTAGAGGTCTTACAGAACCTATATATATATATATATATATATATATATATATATATATATATATATATATATATATGAATGTGGGCCTAGCTCCGATACATACAAATTGATGAGTAATAATGGAAGTTGGAAAATAGTGAAAAGATGAAACCACAATTTGGAAAAGGACTCGTCTATAAATGTTTGGTATACAAAGACCCATAAATGAAACATTATGGTAAGTTGGGCATTAGGTATATATATATATATATATATATATATATATATATATATATATATATATATATCAGATTAGATTGATAGTTGCATGTTCTAGATGAATCGTATTGTTATATAAAATTTATTGTGATATTATACAACAAGCTTTTATACCCATTAAAATTAAAATTTGAATATATCAACATTCAAAAAAATAAAAATTACTCAGACGATCCCACTTTAATTGTTTTTTCTCTATATTCTACTTTTTTTATAAAAAAAAATCAAGAAATGAATCAAATCTCTTTAACCACCAGGTTAATCCCTTTAAAGTTATGAATTTGACCTGTCATGATCATGCCTTCTAATTTTAATTTGAACAAGCTAGTTATATGGAGTATTTTCCACCCAAAAAAGAAGAAAAAAAAGATGTTCTAGCACCCAAACAAAAACATAAAAGGGGTGGCTGCTAAGATTTCTTAGACTGACATATAATTATGCAAAATACAATTGCCGCACCTTGACAAATAACTAGATAGTACTCCCAATTTTCTAAAATTTGATATATATTACTTCTATTAACTATCTATTTTAGATATATTTTTAAATTATAAAATGACATGAAATTAATTCCTAACCTATTATTACTTTTATTTTTTATTAATTGAATATTATTATGCCACTGTTTCTATATTCTTAATTAATGTTAAGAAGAACAAAAAGAGGTTGAAATAAAAATTTATTTAAATTCAATTTTTTTTTTACAAATTTATCTCGTATTTTGAATCTAGTGAGTATGAAATACAAGTATATTGGGTTCTAGAGTAATTCTGGTGCCATTGACTTTTTTTTCAAATTAAACTCACAATGCAAACGGTGGATAATTGGAGACCATTAGTCGGTTCATGAACTTATGTCGATTTTTTATTGTTAATTAGGTGAATAGGTTTTAGTATTTTTTTTTAAAAAAAATAGATACGTAATAAATGAGATTTTTTTATAATTCTGATAATTCGATTTAAATTTATCGGAATAAATATTATTTTTATTATTTGGTTTATAGGTAAAAATGTGGATAGTGAATGTAACCAAATAAAAATAAGTCATCTAAACAAGTAGACATTTTATAAATTGCCAATATAAATAATAATAATAATAATAATAAATACAAAAGAATTAAAGATGCAACCATACAACTCTTGGGACAAAAGTTGTATTACAAACCATAAAGATCCAACCACCAAAAAGTAAACATTCACTCTTTATGTAACTACTACACCATAAAGAATTAAATATGCATGCAGCCATGCAACTCTTGCCATCCTTCTTTTTGGTGCAACTCTTGCCATCCACTAATATAAGATGTGTTGGTTGTTGCAGGTCACCCAAATCCTGCGACTTCTTGAAAATCTCCAATCCTTCAAAAAGTCTAATTTGATTGTGATAATTTAAAATCCAAATTATATATAATTATAGGTATTTAATTTATTTTTTGAAATAACGGTTTTATACTTGATAATAGTATTTTTTTGAATATTTTACAGTATTTATTATTGTATTAATCAAAATTAAATAAACTGGCATTAAATTTGAATTTTAGAGAGTTACAAATTAACTAAAAAAATCAATTATATTATATTTTTAATTATAAAACGGTGGAAATATTAATAAATCATGCACACTCAAACCCCTTTTTCTTATCCTGATTCAACGATCTATAGTCTTATGTGCAAGGAATCCAATCTATTCCTAGAAAGATGTGGTCCATTTAACTCACAAAGCAAGCTGGAATGATCATACGTACAGTTCATCTGTCAGCCCCTGATCATGTCAGAATGTCTCTCTGGGTTTACCAAATATATATATAAATCTAAAAATTAATATTACTAGTATATATTTATAAAATATACATAAATAATATTAAAATAACGAGCATGAATTATTTTGGTATTGTCTTCAGTCAAGAACAGTGTACCCAATTAATTAAGTATGATGCACCACGCTGCTAGCGTACGTTAATAAATTTGATTTGCATGCTACCTAATTTGTTCCCGCTTTTTTTATTAATTAATAAAAACAAATGTGGTGTTTTAAACTCCTTTTGCATTTTATAAATTAAGTTAATATTGTATGTAGCAACTTCTTGTTGAATCGGTCTAGAAGAAGAAATTAAATAAAAAAGTTAATATACACTTCCACATTAATTATAAACAAATACATTTAATTTATCAGGATCGATCGGAGTCTCATATCATTCCGCATATGTATCAACCTGAGTGGAATTAATTATATGCCAACCAGACTCAAATACAGATCGAACATCAATATATATATATATATATATATATATATATATATATATATATAGGGACGGAGCTACATGGTTGTTGGAGGGGGCCACGGCCCCCTCAAGTTTAAATTTTTTGTAAGATTCACCCCAAAGTTTGAAAATTTTATAAAACTCATTTGTACATTTGGTTTATTTTAAAAATTTTGTAAAGACTACTATTTTTAAAGTTTTGACAAAATTTTGATATGTTTTAAAAGAATTTTTTTTTGCTATGTTTTATTATTTTTGTCAAAGCAAATTCTATTACTATATTATTTTTGTTTTAGTAAAAATATGTTTTGTAATAGTGAAATTTTATTTTTTAGCAATGAATATATTTTATGATGTTAAAAAAAATTTTGGCCTCCCCAAAGAACAAATCTGGCTCGTCCTATATATATATATATATATATATATATATATATATATATATATATATAGAAATATTAATTACATGTAGAGATATTCATTTTTGGATAAATTGGTCAATTAGCCAATAGAGTGTTTACATGTAGACGAGACTCTCATTATTCTATTGGCCAATTAACCAATTAATTAATTACCAAAAAAATAAACTTCATGAATGAATGACCTAGCTAGGCTGATGGCTGGTAGCTAAATTTCCAAAATTATAAGAAAAGAATGGATGGATAACTTTGTAAATTGTAACTACTTATTTAAAACTAAGATTTCATTTTGGTTAGTAAGTAATCATAAGATTAATATTGTTTTGGCCTCCTTAATTATATATCCTCATTCCAATATTGCTCATAAGATTAACCGATTAATTAGACGACCAATGTTTATGTACGTACAACAACAAATTAATTAAAAACAATTGAATTATGAAGCAGGATAAGAAGATAACAAATGAGATGGAATACAAGGAGCATCCCTCCAAACCCTAGAATGCAACCCAAGTATTTCTTTAACCCTCCCCTTTGTTTTTCCACCACCACACTCCACTTGAAGCACCAAACAAAGCTTTGAAACAACCCCCACTTGCAGCATTTCTTGCAAAACCCTAGAAGTCGCCGAAAACCTACACACCGACAACAATATCCTCACCGCCCTATCCGTTCCCACACGAGAAACCCTGAGCACTTTCTTGGAAACCACCGCCAATCCCGCCCCGTGTTTCAACAACTCTGCTCGCCCTTCCGCGCAACCGCACAGCATATCCAACACCACCAAAACTAGCTCACAAACCCTTCTTTCGAGCTCCGTCTCCAGTAGAAGCTCAACTAGCACGAGAACCGCATTGGCCTCAACGGCCTTGATCCGGTTCCGGCCCCACTTACAAACCTCCATCAGAATCTTCAATGCGGTCTTTGAGCTCCGTACTGAGATTTTGTCTTGTAAAATGTGAACCACTTGAGCTACTGATTCAGGTTCGACGTTGATTAATTGAGTTGGATCGGCCACGCTTAATATGGACTCGAGTAACATAATTGCATTACCTCGGGAATTGTGACTCCCGCATTTCAAGACAAAGACTAACGAGTCGAGAAATTCCTTGTCATGAGTCAGTCGTTTTAGAAATGTATCTGAAACTTGGAGCTGTAGAAGAATATGCAAAGCTTCATCAATGATTTCAAAGGAATTTGATTTCTGATTCTGTATTAATGAGGAGGCTAAGAATTGTACGGCACCGTTTTGCTCCAACAACATTTTGTTCATTGGGCTGGACTGGGAAATGGAGCGGATTGTTTGGAGGTGGGGTAGTAGTGGGGATTCATGGGCTTCGTTGATGAGTTGGAGGATTTGGGTTTTGTCAAGGGGTTGTTTGGGTGTTGGGATACGATCGACGTTGTTGAGGATGCACCATGATTGGATTAAACGCCGAAGGGTATGGTTTGGGGTAAGAATATCTGGATCGGAAAGGAGTTGTTTGGTGAGGGGGCAAGATTTGTTGTTGCATGAGAATAGCCATTTCTCGATGTTGTATCGATCGTATGTAATACCGGTTGAAACTGTCACTGGATCTCTCATGAGTTGCATGGAGATTGGACATAGAAAATGTGATGGAATATTATCATCAATTTCTTGCATTTCAAATCTAAAGTGCTTTTTTAAGGCTTTTGACTTGTTTGAAAGAGCTAGCTAGGAAGAGTTGAGAAATGGAATGAGATGAAATTTGGTAGATGGGTAAGCAAGGCTTTATATGAAGGAGATGAAACGCAGGTTAGCTAGGTTGTAAGTTATTGACAAACAGAAAGTCCACTATACGAAAATTTTAAAATAAAAAGAGAGAGAATTAAGTAGGAGTAGTACTTACAAAATGGGACTTTTTCCAAGGTTTTTTTTATAGATGAGGAAAGCTCAAAAAGACGACTTCAATGGATTAATTAATGCATGAGGTCGGTTTTATGAAGTATAGGGAGTAGTAGTAGTAGTAGTAGTAGTATTGTATTGTATTGTATTGGGAGAGATGTCGGCGTGCTAAAGAATTTGACTTTCTCTCTCCACCATTCATATGTATTCTCTTTGTTTTAATTAATTTGTTTCACATAAATTAAAAAACAAATAAGATAAGAAGTAAAAAGTAGTAGCTTATAAAATGAGTAGACTTTACTTCTTTTGAGTAGTTATATAATGGGAGAAACCTTTTTTCTTAAATTACATCAAAAAGTCAATGATGTCTTCGCCTATTGAGACCTTAGAATTAGTTTTTTTTCTACTTTTTTTTATTAAAAATTAATTCTATAAGAATAGTTTATGGGATCGTACCATCCGATAATATGTTATGGTATATATATATATATGAAAATTTTCTCTAACGAATTGAATTATAGCGACAATTTTTGGCTATACATATATTTTATAATAAACTATCCTAGACTCATTATTGTAGACGTCTCTTCACAATAATTATATTATAATGGAGAAAAAAACAATTTAAATTGAGTGGATTCAAAATAATGTTACACCATGAATGGAGGATTATAAATTTTCTCATCTTCATCCATTAAATAATTTTTAAGTACTTGATCAAAACTCTGTTTTAAATTGAAATTTTTTAAGTTTCTCCTAAATTGCCTACATGACATGTTTTTATTGAATAGTATAAAACACTATTCTCACTTATAAATGTGAAATATTTATTTAAAATTGTTGTGTGAGACTGTTAAGCTTAATTATTTGATTTATTGTACTTGTATTGATATTCTTTAAAAAATAAAATGAGTGATATTTTTTTTACTTGGACACAAATTTTTTAAAAACGTAAGGAGTATTATGTACTATAGTACTCTCTTCTTTGTTTATTTTTAATTGATGTTTAGGAGAAAACATAAATATTAAAAAATGTAATTAATATTTTGTGAGATTGATTAAAATGATCTCAATATTACCTTTTAAAAAAGATGAAAGATAATAAATTAATATTTAGTGTAAGGACAACTAATATGGTAAACCAAGTCAGTAATACTTTCTTAAAATACAAATAAAAAAGAAGAAATTTACCATCTTAAAAAGAAAATGAGGGAGTAATTGAATATTTTCTCTCTCCGTTGACTGTCACGTGGAGGTGCTGAATAGTATATATTTTTTGAGAATCACAAGTAAAAAAATAATAAAAAAAATTAAAAATATCTAATAATCCGGTCCACTATTCCGATCTGGCTAGACTTATTCTATCATTAAAGAAGTAGTAATACTAGTACTAGTACTTTACTATCTTCATCCATGGGCGGCATATACGTGATTCAACAGCATTACTCTTCCACTCCTTTGACTTTTCCCTCACAATAATTATTTACAAATCTTGAGAACTAAGAAAAATAATAAGTCTACATACTTTACTTTGCTGACTTTTAAAGGTCAAAGGAAATTTATTTAGACAAAATTACAAATTGCACACATGGACGATGTTGAGTTTTTAAGGGCCTAAAACAACAACAATAAAATAATTTTTTTGCGAATTGCTATTAAGATAGAAATAAAAAAATTTAAAAAGTTTTCCTAAACAAAAAAGCATCAATACAAAAGAATATCAAATATAATAACCGACTATTTCAATATTTTCAAAGCATTATTTAGATATCACATTATCACTAAGTCAAAAAAATAATCAGTTCACAGACATCACTTGAATATCATCCTTCTTGCAGTTTTAGCAGCAAAAATATTAATAATTAATATCTGCACTATCAATCTTATCCGTCATCTCATGTTCAATGGATATGATGGATAATCCATTCAACCTTTCTTGTGACATAGCTGAGCGGATATATAGTTCTTAATTAGCTTCAACTTCGAAAAACTTCTTTCTCCGGAAGCAACTGTAATAAGAATAATCGATAATATCGATCATAATCCACACATTTGGATAACAATCCTCCATCAATTTCAATTGATTGAGCACATCAATTAGTTTCATCATCTCTTTAGGTAAACCTTCCTCGAAGACTTTCAATTAGAAAATAACTCATTTTTGTTGATATCGGAAGTTCCGCCCGTGTTTCAAAAGATCTTCTTAACTTGGGAGCAATACATCTTCAAACGTTCAGTGGTTTGTAGACTTTAACTTATTCACATCAAACAAAAACCCCAAATTTCTTTATATTTTTCAAACTGTTCAACCTTTTCTTAAGTGATGAAAGAGTTTGATCTACTATTGATAAAAGTAGTTAACTCTAAATGAGTCTTCATTAGAAAGGTCACCTCTTCACTCTCATTCTCATTAAAATGTTTCTTTCGATGAATGACACGCTTCTCGTAAAATCTGGGTTAAACTCCCATATTGAACCTTGATTGCTTTTAGCTTCATGATAGCCTCCGCCAAACCACTTTCTATATTTCTCAAGAAAGGAAACAAGCCCATTTAACTGATCAATGACGTCGACAACATCAATATGCATATCTTCTTTTTGCAAGGTCTTGTTGACAACGTTAACTGCAAACAAAATAATATGCCAAACAACCATGCTAACTAAGAATTCAAAATCCTCAATTGCATATCTTACTAAGGCATCAACTTCACTCTTTGCACCAGCATCTTCACGAGAATCAGCCATTCAAGTAAAGCCTCTTTGATTTCTGGAGCTTGGTATCTTATTGCTCTAACACTTTCAACGACACGACTTTCCCAACGCGTTTGTGATAATGACTTAACAGTGAGATTTGCAACATGTTTTATCAAAATTTGTCATCGCTTGGTAGAAGCCGCAAACAAACAGTAGATACGTTGTACAACTCCAAAAAATGATGTAGCTTTGTTACAACAGTTGGCCATATCGCAAAGCATGAGGTTAAGACTATGGCAACCACATGGCGTGTAAAATGCTTTAGGAATTCTATCGAGAAGCCTTTTCTGAACACCTTTGTGTTTTCCTTTCATATTGGAGCCGTTATCATATCCTTACCCTCTTATATCACTAATGTCGAGTTGAAGAGTGGACAAGACTTCTTCTAGTTCACCAAAAAGTCTGAATCCCGTTGTATCTTCCACTTTCAAAAATTGTAAGAAGAATTCCTTCATTTTTGGTGTACTCATTGAAACATCCACACATCATATTACAAGTGACATTTCGTGACTTATATCTGGAGTACAATCAAGAATCACGGTAAAATATTTTGCATTTTTTATCTTACAAACCATTACACTTTTGGCATCATCAACAATCATTTGTATTAATTTATTCTGAATTTTATGGCTAAGATAATGGTAATGAATTAATCTCACCTTTCAAAATTCGCCGAGAGTGCTCTTGCATTATTGTATCATATATAGCAACCATTTCGATTATGGTTAGAAAAATCTCATTCTTCTCTTGATAAATCTTCTCATTATCTCCACGAAATGCTAAATTCACTTTAACAAGTGCTTTCACAGCAGCAATTATCCTTACTAGTACCCCTTTCCAATGCTCTTTCTCTTTGTTGATTTGATCTTGTACACTTTTGTCGATTGTTTCATTCTTTTTCAATCTCCTCTTTAATTCAATCCATTTGCTCATGCAAGCAATATGATCGTTACTAACTTCATGACTTTTTAACCTTTGATCAATATTTCTCCAATTTCTCAAGACATTAGTAGCCAACAAAGTATTATTTTCACCTTGCGCAAATAATTTACAACAAAAGAAAAATACTTTGTCGAAAGCACTTGAATATACAAGCCACCTCCTACCTTTCTTCTCTCTGTTTGACAAACGACGGATGTAATGAAAGGAAGTGAAATGCCTACCCTCTGTATCCTTAGGAAATTGATCCCAATCTTTTCTTAAAGGCCCTCTTTCAACTACAAAATCAATAAAATTTTGATCAATTTTGTCCCAGTTGCTTGGATCATCAATGTTTGTAGGTCCATATTCACAATCCAAGCCTTTATTGTGACCCTCATCATTTATATCTTCATGGTCATTCTCATTCACGCATTCATTTGGTTCCTTTGCAAGGACATCTGTATTTTCCACTAAATTTTCTTGTTCTTCATTCCCCATATCTACTATCTGTTCTTCATTCTCTGACTGTTCAACCACACTAGAACTCTCCTTTTGTTTCTTACTACCAATGTTCAACCACACTAGAACTCTCTTTTTGTTTCTTACTACCCAAAAATTTATCGAGTGAACCCGCTTGAGTTGAACTAATTCATCCGTTTTTTTCTTTCTTTTTCTTTTTTCAGATCCAGACATATACTTTTAGGAGCCGTGGTGAATTAAAATTTAAAAATCTGCAAAATTCCAGCATAATCTCGTAATTATCTATAAATTAATTATTAAATAGGGCCTATTTTATTAAGAGTCTAACACTACTCCCAAACAATTAAAAAAAACTAAAAGAGATTAAATTTTTCACTTGATTCATATTAGCATAAACAATTTCATAATAGCATAAATAAATCTAATCAATCAGTCATCAAGCCTAATTAAATTAAACAATGCTTCTAAATCTCATAAACAAAACAATTAATTTCAAAACCCTAAAAAATAGAATTAATACCTGAAATTAGATTGAAATTTGTGAGAAGGAATACTGGAATAACATTTAACACTTGAGCCTTCTGATTTTCTGATTTTCTATCTGTATTTATATCTATATGTAATTCAGCTACGGCAGGGACAGTGATGAAGGAGACGAAGTCAGTGTCCGCTGGAGAAGCTCAATTGCCGTAGTCATTCACCACTCAGTCACTCACCAGAGATTGATTATTTGCTTTTCAGAGAATATTTAAATATTCTATTTAAGTAATGAAAGGAATAGAATATTTAAAGGGCCCCTAAAAATTTGTGGGTCTAAAGCCCGGACACCTTGGACTTTAGCCCAAGGTCGGTGCTGATTGATTTGCACATCTAGTTTAGACTTAAAATTGATTTCAATTCTTAAATTTATTTTTGATTAAAAACATCTTAAATTTTGAATGTGACAAATTTACACCCTCGATACTAAAGTTTGAGGTGTAATTATTTTAATGTAGAGAGTAGACGGGTGTAAATTGTTTAAACGTTCAATGTTTAAGTGTTTTTAATTAAAAATAAATTTTAGGATAAAAAATCGATTTGAACCTAAATTATAATATCATAATAGTGATTTAGTCCTTTATTTATAATATTTACACTTACGCCCTTGTAGATAATTATAATAACATTCACCATCTATCTAGTTTTTTCAAGTAACAATCAATACCCCTCCAATCTATAATATGTAACATTCACTACCTCTACAGTAGTTCACCAATTATATCCAAAAATATTTTTAATATAATTTCCAATACACCCTTCAAATAATAATATTTCATGTCCACTAAATATAAATTTGTATTTAACTTGATCTAATTAATTAAATTATGAACTTGTGCAATAAATCATGCACGTAAATGTCAAAAAATAACAAATAGTTATTTTATCAAGAAAATAAAGTGTGACGCCCCCAAAACAGGTCCAATCCACCCAACCTATTCTGAGTCGCCAAATACATGGTACAGAAAACAACTACAACTTTATTACAACAATTGTCGTGCAAAATACAACAACACATATGTTATGAGTTTTGATACAAATATATATCAACTATGACTCACATCCCAACCTTGGATAGCACGTCACAATGGCACCTTACATAAAGGTATAGTCAAAAACTGTTTTAGAAATTAGAATCTTTGGGAAGTGCTCATGAAACCTTCGTGACATGGGAGGCCATAAATGCTCAGGTTATAATAGATATCATATGGCCGCACGTAATTATCTTGGTTGACCTAATAGACCCCCAAAGAAAAACGAGAAGATTACTATCATATTCTTTCCAATGATGAGTCTTCTCTTGACATATCATTATCTCCACTATCTCTAATTGAGAATTATACTTCAAACAAACACCAAGATTTTATAGGTAGTGCTTGTAGATATACTCAGCAAGTGGATGTGCACAACCCTGTCTTATGATGACACGAGGTTATATGTCTTTAGACATCTTGTATGATAGTTGTAAAACACCCTTCCAACGTTGGGTTCGCCTCACCCTATTTGATTCACCAAATATAACTACTAAATGATGACCATCGTTCTATTCCCTCTATTACCCCGCTTCGATTCCAATTTCTTTTCTTATTACCCGAAAGGAATTGTGAAGAAAAGGGTGAAAGCACAACTACTTCAATAAAGAATATCATGACTAAAGATAAATAAATTATCAAAAGCCTTCATCAAGAATAAATCGTAGATTTAAGACATATGGTAAAAACTTTTTAACCATAGTCATAAGCGTGAACGAAGCAATCCATTAGAAGAGTCAAATAGACCATAAAGTCTATTATCTTCTCCATGTTAAAAGTCCACCAACAATGTTTTATCCTTGTAACATCAATCAACAGTTCATGTCCACAATCATGTGAATAACTCATAATCATAATTGTGGTTCTAAATTCCTCTTCTCGTCCAGGACGAAGATAATTTACATCACATGTCTTTACCTGAAACATCAAAGATCATGGTTATACCAAATCACAGTTCCTGTTCATAATCTTACTAATAAGTTCATCTTTGCACTACGACCAAAGATATTCATCAATAGTTCATCTTTGCACTACAGGCCAAAGATATTCAATAACAGTTCATCTTTGCACTACAGGCCAAAGATATTCAACAACAGATCATCTTTGCACTACAGACCAAAGATATTCAACAACAGGTCATCTTTGCACTACGTGTCAAAGATATTCATCAACAATTCATCTTTACACTACATGCCAAAGATATTCCTCAACAGTTCATATTTGCACTACAGGCTAAATATATTCATCAACAGTTCATATTTGCACTACAGGCCAAATATATTAATATCTCAAAGAAATATATAATCATTTCAGAATTTATATAAACAATAATTATAACCATGTTGATCATTTCACCTTTGCACTTAAGCTAAAGATATTCAATTATAAATTCAATGGTCAGCGATCATACGAAGTCAACAATTCAACTTTGCACCATCGCAAAAGAAAAACCCATAGTCATGATCATACCAAAAAATCTACCCATCTTTACACTCAAGTCAAAAAGAAATATCATCATTAGGGTTATAAACATGTTATATATAATAGTAAAATCAATATAATCAAAACATCTAGATTTAATCTCAAGAGTAATATTCATAAATCAACTATAATTTAGTTAGAAAAAGAAACCAATTTTGTCATGAATAAGAACTCGTGAATAAGAACTCCATGAATAGTAACTCATGAATAGTAACTCGTGAATAGTAAACCTGACACAAAAAGGTAAAAATTCCACAATAAAATCCATACCAATATTTCGGTATAATGATATTGAAATAACATTTCTTAAACTTATAAACAATTTATTTTAATTGTTTACACTTTACTAAATAATGCATTTAATCATCCTAAAATGTCAAACTCATAAGATTTCATCACCAATAACCAAAACCCTCATCAAAATCAGATATACCTCATATAGGATTCTCAAGCTATAAAATCCTATTTTTCATTTTTTTACTTCACATAACATATTTAATTCATTTACTCATAACTAGTCCATTTTCATGAAAATACCAAATCAAGTACAAACAAATTTTCTTTTTCGGGATTTAGTAGAATATAGTTCCATATTGAACATATATTTTTCTCGAATTTTTAAAATTCATTTACTATTTTTCATGTGGCCAAAACAGCCGAATATTTAGACATTTATCATAAACTGTACTTTTATCCAAAAATTCCGAAATATACAGAGTATACTTCTATCATACACATGTACACCCAATAAAATTTTTATCAATTTTGGAGTTAACCACAAGGAGTTATAAGCGGTTACTTTTAAAATAGTCTTTTCCCGTAAAATTCATAACTCTTAATCTATACATCCAAAAATTACCGTTTTTGGACACAATCAATAAAACTTATCAAAATATCATTTTAAATTTTTCCTGAATTTTTGAAGGTCTGAAAAGTTACGAAACATGAAAAACATAACAACCCTTAAAATCCCTTACTATTCCTTACCTCAAAAGAGCAGCACTTTTGACTGGATATCGAATATAACGCTGAAGGAAACTTGCACTGATGAATAGCAACTCACCAAGTATCTAAATACTCACAAAATACACTCGATAATCTAGAGAGAAAAAGAGAGAAAACTTATAAATTCTGGTGTGATTTTCAATTCTAACTTAACCCTCTATTTATAGGAAAATGTTGGCACGCCGAAGCAGACTTGACCTGCTACCTAATGGCTTTGCCTGCTACTATTCCACCCACCAAAAATCAGCCATCTTCCCCAACAACCAAAAGTGGGGTCCACCCATTTCTAGAATTTTCCACCAAAATCATTTATAAACCTAATTTCCAAATCAGTCACCTCTTAAAATTCATAACAAATCATTCGTTCATTTTTAACTGTTCAAAATTTGTGAACATATACTCAACTTATATATGTATAACATATCCAAAAATCACAACGATCCAACGGTCAGATTAAAAATTATAACTCACGCAATAAGCTGTAAGAACACTGATTTGATCTTTTAATACCTCTAATCCGATAAAATACTGATAAAATACCTCAACATTAATTCCTTCATTTATAACCACATAAATAAATTCATCATTTATATCCACATCAAATAAATATTTTATTATCATATAAATCAATAATTAATTATTCACAAATAATATTACGTAATCACAATAATGACAATCGTGCAGGCCCTGTGAAAGAGGGCTTTTCGATAAGGATTTCTCCTTATTGGTAGCCATGATTAGGTGATCAAACCTCTCCTCGATGAACTTTCTAGACATTGCCAATAATGCTATCTAATAATATTATTCAAATAATATGAATTATTGATCCGATAATGGAGATATTGTGTGTTGACAATTATTGAAACAACAATAATATAAAATATCAACGCAGAATTATTGATTCAATAAAATAAAATATTAAGCGGTAATTCTCGTAATAATTATTAAGTAGGCCTTCTTAAGTAAGAATCGATAATTGAAAAAAAATTTGTACAATTTAGGTGGTGCTATCTTTATGTATTCTACGCCAGACATCGTATTTTAACCATCGTGTATTCCAACAAGATAATCAGTGAATAACTAATTATTTATAAAAACTCAATTTTGTCGTTATCTTTATCAAGCAGATTTATCCGTTATGAGGCCCATAAATGGTCATGCTTATTTGTCGCATCGAATATTCTAAACGGAAAAGAATATTCCACGACTAAACGAATATTCCCCGACAACAATGAATATTTTATAATCACTTGCTTATTTTGAAAAAATTTCATATAGCACCCTTAACTTTGCTTTTTATCAATTTAACCATGTACTAAATAGAAAAATTAAATATTTTTATTTTATAAAATTCGGGGTCTTACATAAAGTCACTCTTTTTGTTAATTAAATTTCTCAAAGATTAAAATTTACGTAATGTACATTCAAATATATTTTTTTATAATTAAAAAATAAAATTAATACCCATAAAAGTACAAATTAATGCAAAAATATATAATTATTTTTTTCAAATATTAAAATTTACGTAAAACAAACTTATTATTCTGAGATCTAATCTTATTATTCGTATAAAAATTATGTTAATTATTTTTCTAAAATATTAAGCTAAACATAAGTCACACTTACATATAATTATTTACAAGTGAAAATGACAAATATTATTACTCAAAAAATAAAAAATATATTAAAAGAAAAATCTTTTTACAAAATAGAGGTAACAATAAATATTATTATATTTTATTTTATTCAACATTGCACAAAAACAACACCAACTGTATACTAAAACATGTAATAAAAATCACAACTCAATAAAATTTAACATATAATAATCATAATATGAAACTAAGAATTCGAAGAATAAAAAATTTATGTTAAAAACCAAAAACTAAAGGAAACTGATATTTCCACATATTAAAATGATATTTTCACATGAGTATCTTTTACATGAAGATGTGACCTATTCACTATTTATGTAAGAGATATCATGTGAAAATATTAATTATTTATATGAAAATATCAATTCTCAAAATTAAACTATCAACATACTCTATCATTCTAATTTGAATAGTTCCATTAATAATTTAATTTAAAATTCTTAATATTTGTATCATTTGTCTAAAAATATATGTTAATTAAACTAAATTAATTTTTTTATATAAGTTACCAAGAATTTGATTGTGATAATCTTAATTATAAATAAAACTATTATTAAAATATATTATTTAAAAACGATAATTAAAAAATATATTATTTATAAATTAAAATTTGATAACGTACAATTATTTAATCAGCCCTAAAACTTGCAATCTATTATAATTGTGTTGTAGAAGGGGTGCTAGTGTAATTTACTCATTTTACAAAGGAAAGAAATTCCTTCATGAGGGAGGGTTAAATTAAAAATTTATAATATAATAGACGACACATTAAATGGCAGTTATGTGATATGATGACTAAACCCCATTCTTGATCAGACAAGACAAGACTAGTAGCTGCAACAACAAATTCACAAGGCACATAATACTTCAATTTACTCGTACAAATAAATAGCTTCTCATCTTCACACAAAGTTGCATTGTACAAGATAACATACAAATTACACAAAGAAATGCCCCTATGATACATATTCTCCCAATTAAGTTTTAAATATTATAAACCTCACCAATTATACTAGAACCTCGCCTCCTTTTTTGTTGAAAAAAGAAAAATAAGGGATGAACTAATTAATACATCAATGGGAGTAACAAAACTTATATAAAACAGCCTAGAAAAATTAAATACCCACCCGAGAAAAACAAACAATACTGTAACTTCTACCTGCCTGAAGCTCAATGTACAAACGCCTACTTGGGGAATCCTGAACCCTTTCAGCACAGAAGAGCCTGAAATAAACTACCCCGCCGACACCAATGTGGATTTCGGGCTCATGTCTTCATTTGTTTGAAGGTCTTGCTAGATATGTGGAGAAAGTAAATGTGCTGAAAACCCTCACATCTCTTTAACAGGAACAGATATTACAAGCTCGGGAAACCCCATATGGCTTCATGCTATTATGTACAGAAAACCAGAACTTCCAAGGTGGTGGCAGCATGATCCAGGAATGTGTGTAGGAGAAACATCAAGAAACCAATCCACTAAATCCAAGCAAGTGAACCCCTATCATTAGCAACTTGAGGACGACCCCTAGTTGGTGTTGGCGGTCTGTTAGCATTAAGTTCCTAATCCCGACAAAAACAATAGGAAACATGATTACCAATAGAACAAGCTAAGACACCTTTGAGAGAGAAACAATATCAGAATAGACAATGAACTGAGAGAAAAGTAGTACCTGCATCCATGTATCTTCTATGTGACGTTCAGGTGACTCTTCTGGTGATGAAATTGCTGGTGGCAATGGATGAATGAGTTTTGGAACTACTACAAGATCTCTACCCAAGACTAAGATTGCGCCAGCATTATTAGCAGTACCTATAGAAACAAAACAGCACAAATTAAAAACAATAACACACTTGAATGGGTGGGGTCACCTTCTACTATCCCGTAACAAGTACAAGGCAAAAACGTACCACAGTAATTGGTCGCTGAGAAAAGGGTAATTAAATGCCCCTGCGCAAAACGCTCAAAGCCATCCATGACACATTCATGTGCACGTACAATTAATTGAAGATCATTGTTGTTGCAGAATTCCATCACGCGATCAGGCTGGATTAAATAGTCAATTCCACGATGAGTGATAACAAACAGTTCTATCCAGAAGAGAGAAGAACTCCAGATAATTTTTTAATATTTTTTGAGTTCGAATTAATACATATTTAGCACAAAATGTAACCAGAAAGCTTAGCAAAAAAGTCAGTGTGACAACTATATATAAATTAATATCATCAAGAGAGTGTGAGATTGTCACCATTAAAAGAACAAGCAGGATTTTTTTTTTGGCATTAACCGCTTTGTTTGACTTGATTTTGGAAAACATGCTGACAAATATAATATATCAAATCTTGTGTTACTGTTCGACAATAACTGATTCTTACTGGAGGGACTATTATGAAAAAATTCAATTTTTCCAAAAACTAAACTGCCTTAGTGAGTGGAAGTCTGACTGGGTTTCAATCCAGAAATGGGAAGTGATTGAAGACTTTGAAGAGTAATATCATAAATCAAGTACCACATGGCTGTGGCAAGGTAACATTATGTAACGAGATGATCTTCACAATGCCTCCAGAAATTTACAGCAATATCAGCACTACAACACAGTCTAAGAACAGAGACGGTACTGATAATTCATAAATAAAACACAACTTATAAATATTAGTACTAAATGAATACAAAAATGGTTCTAGATGTGCTCAAAGCTTTACAACTTACAAGTATGTTATAATTTGGTTCATATGGCAGAGCAACTTTCTTTTTGTGTAAAAACGGATGTTAAGTCAAAGAATTGTTGAAGTATCAAAAATTTACAAGTTGAGATGACTAAACTTGAGTCGCCCATTCTTTTGAAAATCTTTGAGTTAGATCATATATTGACAGGGATCTTAACGTATCTACCCCTCTATGCAAATCAAGAGGAAAATCATATTATTCGTGATTGCGACTTCCTTAATTTGGGCTTGAACTAGGTTCTGGTCATTAATGTCATTCTCCTACCCTATAGGTAAAAACCCAAAGAGAAATTCCAACTTAATTTCTAGAACCAGCATACTATTAACTAAATTTAACTTGAAGGCAATTGTTATCCTTTCTGAGCCCCAAAAGCTGCACCATATCTTTTGTGAAATTCTGACTTGGAAGCAATCCATAACAACAGTCTTCACTCAAAATAATAAATAAATATAAAACTTTAGTTGGCATCATTCCAAGTTCCTGAAGTTGTACTATATAATAATACAAGTCTAAATATGTAACACATGTAAATTTAAAACACAGCTTCAGTCTCTTATTCCTGTGAACATATATTCCTGAATCTTGTTTGTTTCACAAACGCAGTTTTCAAACAGAACAAACTCACCGCACCAAAAATGGAGCAATGTGTTTGGAGGTCCAAATGCAAGAAAGTAAGATAAGAATGAAACAACACTAACCCCAAAAGTTACCAACCCAGGACCTCTTGCATTTGGTCGTAATCCTTCCACGCTGTCATTCTCAGTTGGATCAGACCTATGCACAGATATTCATGAAATTAGAATACCTGAAAAACAAATTAAACATGATAATCTAATAAACGAAAAAAAAGAAATATTACAGACATGTACCAACCATAAAAGGTCCATGAGAACAATTGAACCAGCTTCCATTGTGATTGGGCGCTGAAGGCCTTCAATTTGTTCAACATGATTTATTGACCTTCCTATACCCCCATGCATACAAATTATCTTTTTCTCAATAAGAGCAGCTAAGGGAAGCCAGTTGAACAATCTGTTTATCCGATGCCATGCCCAAATTCCATCTCTTTCGCCCTATTTAGCATTTCATTTAGTCAATAGTCTGACTGGCGAAAGTTGAAAATCACAGACATCATAACATACACCTATAATAGCATACCATGCGCTCAATGCATTCAATGCGAAAGCCAAAAAGGGCATTGATATCTGCAGCTTCATGATTTCCACGAATTAAATGTACATTTTGAGGATACTCAACCTGATATCATACAACATAAGAACCATAACAGGTAATTTAATAACCTTATGAAAGCTTAGACAAACACAAAGCAATGGTACCTTCAAAGCAAGCAGAAGACTAATGGTTTCCAAGCTGTGTTGGCCCCGATCAACGTAATCTCCTAAGAAGAGATAATCGATATATCTGATAGTCAATTGGCACAAAATTAGCATCGCATGAAAGATGGTTGTTTTTATGAGTGCATATAATTGAGCACAGAATAACATCATGAACATGGATTCATATTTTATACATTAGGAATATAAAGCACGTGTTATATATCTATCTATATATCCAAAGACATGTCTTCAACATTAGAAATATAAAGCACATGACATGACATATACACACACACACACACACACACACATATATATATATATATATATATATATATATATATATATATATATATATATATATATTCACATACAAATGCAAACACTCGAAAAGTAAATGCACGTGATGCATTTTCCATAATTCTGTATGCACGTGTGTACAGTTGTATGCACATGCGGGCACAAACAAAAAAATGCATGAGTAATGATATTGATATACATTATGTAGCCATCTCTTGCAACTAACGATATTAATAGGACTCCCTTGTAAAGCCTTGTTACAACTTACAAGAAAATGCATAAATGTCTTTATTCCCATTTGTATTGCCTTTTCGGAGTTTATTCTTACCTATCAAAAATGTTAAAGTTTAGTCCTATATTTGTATCTCCATGGTGTGAAAGGCCAAACGCGAGGATCAGTGAAAACTATTTAGTTGCAAGAAGTTTTATGATACACTCAAGAAATATATTTAGCTTCCAACAATAGACTAAGTCATCAATAAATGGAACATCACAAGGATCAGATTAAATTTGATCATATCAAATACCAGTGTTCTAAAAATCTCTGCCTAGGCGCTAGGCCCTCCCTTGGCGCTAGGCCCTCCTGGCGCCTCACCTAGGCCCAAGGCGACAAAAAAATCCCTCCAGAAAATTAGGCGGGGTCTTGGCGGAGAGGCTTTTATTTATTTTAATAACTACCCAAACCAGATCTTGATATATTTATTTTTCTAAAGATTTATCATATTCATAATACAGGTTGTAGCATATCAAATCACACAAGTGAACAATATCAAGTCAAAATGAATAATTTTATTATAGTTGTAATTTTTTAAACGTGTACCAACTTCAAATTATATAAATGATGATACATTTGAAATATTTAATTTAATTCAATATACTTCTTAAATTATGTTTAGTTTCTTAAGTTTTAATATTGAATTAAATTCTTGAAATTTTAAAATTTATTATTTAATAGCAATCTTGTTTATGAATAAAACTAATACGTTAAAAATATGTTTGAATTTTGATCAATTGCATGTTTGTGTTTGAACTTTGACATTAGCAATATGGATATGTGTTTGAACTTTAAGCAAATGTTTTTATTATCTTTATTATAGATTGTTTTGCTTTATATTATTGTTTTGTTTGGATAAATGTAAGATAAAATATTAAAATTGACTTGAAATAAAAAAAATCCCGTCTAGGCCCCCCTAGGCGCTAGCCCCCCGAACACCCGCCTTTTAGAACATTGTCAAATACTGTTGATTATGCCTTGCAAGCTATACAAATTCCTTCAACAAATATGTTTTGTGGTTTTTTCCTATTCAGGGCGCAGCACTGTTTTCTCTTTCAACCCTTGGGATTTTCAAGTAGAAATTATGATCTTTACGAGTATCACTACAAATTTTCCAGCAGAAGTGATTAAGGTGAGAGTTTCAAATCATCATATAAACATGCTAATATACCAAAAATGATGATGAAATTTGCAAATACAAAAAAGGTGCCACAATCATTTGATAGAAACAAGAGTATAGGAAATGGTTTAAAAACAAGAATCTGAATATGAAGAATAACTATCAATATAAACACTTACGATATATCCCCAGCAGTAGAAGGGGAGCCATACTCATCAAACAGTCGCATAAGGTCCCCAAACTGTCCGTGCAAATCACCAAATATTTTGATAGGAGCTCTAAGTTGTAGGACACTCGGCTCACTTGAAAAAATTCTTTCAGCACTATCACAAAGATCGGCTATTTCATTGCAGTCCAGGAAAAATTGTCGGCGAACAGGAGGCTTCCAACCACGAGGCTTCAAAAGATGAGCTATAACCTGGATTAAAGAAAACACACAATGTAAAAAGATAGCAGAAATGAAGTAGCTAAACTGAGGGAATTTACTGAGCCCTAAAATGACAAGCAATTATGCAAACCTCTGTAAGTTTACAGCATACAATTAAACTTCTCTTAAACAAAAAAAAAAGAAATTAATAGTATACATTGTATATTTTGTTCAATTTGGGGTGAAATTGCGTCAAGAGTCTAGTGTGGATGCAGTTTTTCTCGTGTTCCCTTATAAAAATATTACTTAATATTGACTAATAATTAAGCCTCTATTTTAGAGTCTTCAAACTATCATTTAGATATTTAAAGTTTGTTTTTAAGCTTATTTGACTACTTCAACATTAAATCTAAGCTAATATGCTTTATTGTCAAATAACCTGACTTTTCTGTATGTGTTTTGCATTTCTTTCTCTATGAACATGATATGATATACGATACAGAAATTTTTGATATATAATAAGATTCAGGATTCAACAATGATTATATTATTATACACAGGAAAAAAATCCTCTCTACCTTTTTGGGTACACTGTTGATAGACATCTGCCGATCTAAAAGCTTCCTTGCTGCTGTTGCATTTTCTGGGGTTCCATAGCTTACACGCCTGCCTTCATTTTCAAATTGATCAATAGAAAGCTGTCTAACCATACCACCTAAAGCTCCACCAGTCTCTGCAGCTACAACCACCTACAAATGCATAGAAACTTACCATAAAAAACAACTCCTGCTGATATATACAACAATAAAATGACTTCCATCAAAATCTGATACTGACAGCTCTATGATGCAGTCGAACACCAGCTGGAGCTGAATTGTTTGTTACAGCAGAATCTGGCTTGATCAGAGTAGATATTTGTTTCCCACTAGGAGTAGCCTCTGCCCCCCAATCCCTATCTGGCAGTTCAACTTCTCCATTGACCTGCCGTGCTTTGGCAGCAGCTAAGGTTGCAGTAATAGCCTCAGCTTCTGCTGCTGATGCCTCAACCAGGTACTCAACACCTTTGCTCAGTCTCCTGACACAGCAAACAATAGTAAGTATATCATGAACTTAAAGGAAAAGAAATGTGCAACAACAGACATATAGAGCAAAACAATTTATATATATTAGGTGGTTTACCGGGAACCTTGAAGCATAGCATTTTCAGTGCTTATATCAGTATACATATCCCCGTTTACAGGGGGAGCTACAGGACTTCCCAGCACCACTGCACCATCAGGAGCTGCTTCTGGATTTGCTTGCCTTGTTCTTTCATCGACAAACCCATACCTTCCTGCCAACCTCCCTGCCTGTAAGTTTGATGCAGCAGCTGCAGCATGTGAAGCTGCACTCGTTGTTTCAGCGGCAGCCAGGTCTTCAGCAACTAGTAGGTCATCAAGCAACACCCCTATGAAAAGACACATCATACTCAGTATCCTAGTGTAAACCAAAAGCTATAGAAGTAATAGCATGCCAATATTCTATGGGAGAAAAAATTAAACAAAGAGGTAAAGTCTGAAACCAACAACCAGAAAGAAATTTTAAAATATTCTAGAGAGAATTAAACTCAACAAATTTTGGTTGTGCTATAAACGAGAATTAAAAAATTTATATATATAAAAATTCGGTAATGATATGTATTGCAAATGTTTTACGTTGACATTTTGATTGTCAGTTACGTGAATAAGTATTAGTGGTAATATTTTTTGAAAGATGCGTAATATTTTTGGAAAGATGTGTAATAACTAGCCCTCCAGTAATTCTTACCAATCCATAGGTTTCGAAATTGTAATTCCGCCAAAATTTATCGCAATACATAGTATGACTCATATGTTTAAAAAAACGTTTATGATCAATATATGGAAAACAACAAAATACACTTCAATAATAATATTAATTTTCTGACCTGCCTAGAACTAAACTGAGCCCAATAATACTTGTAATTCTAACACTATCAGATAATTTATATATATTATTAAATAAATGGAGTACGATTTATAAAACTTTGGTGCACAACTCTTGTAGACAAACATATATAAAGGATGGAGAAAAACAGCAAGAAAAAGAGAAGCCCATACTAGATACAATAGAAACCACCCTCTCCAAAACTATACTATGTTCTTTAATGCGAGCCATGTTAATCTTTGCTACAAAAGTTTGTACAATCAACATAACACTCCTCTATATCATCAGCGACTAGGGACAAATTCTACTTTTTGCACAGATCCATTCCGTGACTTATTTCATAAAAAGATCCAAACAAACATGCAAAAGAGTTATCAAAATCTTATTTACATAGTACATATCTTGTTAGGAACATTCTTATCCGGTAATCAAATTCTAAGAAAAAAAGTCAAAAGATATCAGGAAATAAAATATAACATGTTTATATTATTGGAAAGATTAATGTGAAACTCCTGAAAAGTAATAATTGTCAATTATGCAGTTAAACATAACCATAGCACATTCACAGTCCCCATTTTCCTCTAAACAAACTTCATTTGTTATTGTTAGGTAGGCAAACTCAGCTTCAACGTCTGTTTAGAGGAAAATGGGGACTGGCTACCCAAGAATAGGGAGAGCAGCTTACAATATGCACAAGGATTTAATATCAGCTGGCAAAACCAACTCAAGATATCAAACTAAACACAAGATCCAAATATGCAAATAGCCATCTTACCTCCACGTAGACCACCATAGATAAAAATCAAGTCACCAACAGCAGCTGCTGCATGCCTACAGCGCCTTGTCAATTCAACTGCAGCATCTCCACCAGCAGCATCAGCACTGAATCTACCTGTCCTAGGACTAGTAATAACAGATTTTGTATCACACCAAACTCCTGCTGCAGTATCCAGAACTGTACAGAGCATAAACATAAAAAAAATGTGTAGTTGGTGAAATGGATCATTAACTGAAAAAACTAGAGTTGGTGCAGCTTTTATTATGTTACACTTCCAATTGCTTTAAAAACTTTTAAGTATAATAAAATAGACACAAAAACGACATATCAAACTCCAAAAAGGCTTAGCCCTCATTTGTAAACTTCAGGTGCACATCGAGGGGAAGAAAAACAAGCAGACAGAACTGGGTGAAAAGGTGCACAAATAAAACCACATACGAGTTCAAGGAGTGCATAAACAGAGCAAAAGAACATAATTTACAGAAAATTTGAACTACAGACCTGATAAAAGAAAGGTTCAAGTGTCATGTCATACACTTATACTACAAATAACCCAAACAGTTTAAGCAGTCAAAAAAATGACTATGGAACCAACATGGTATCCAAAGCTCCAAATAATAAACTTTATATATTAACGTTGTTGCTTGCATTTATGTTTTTTATACAAGTAAAACATGGATACAGGCATACAACAGTCACTTCTTTACAGCAACAAAATGAAACACTAGTATTGGATCTTTTTCATTTTCCCTTGATAAAATTTTAAAAAAATAAATAAATACTCATCTAAATGGAAGAGAGGGGAGAACTAATAGACATTAGATGATAAATTATTAAAAAAACATGGGATTACATTTAATAAAACCTACTGCTTCAATCTAATAAGAGGAAAAAGGTGTCTCCAAACAAAAGAAAAAATTAAAAGAAGTGGTATCTGGCACCATTGTATGAGATTCCCTAACCTGCGGGACAAATTCTGCTTTTGCATTACAAGACAAAGGCTACAGCCCCAGACAACAAGCACAAAGATTTACTAATGCAGTACTCAACTTTACTAAAAGAATAAAAATTAAAATGCTCATGCAGAAATAACAAAGAACTTGGTTTAAAATTTAATGAGTAATTATTTTTTTTTACTATTACTTCTATTTTTTTGGTAAGTACTCTAATGAAATAACTATCAAAACCTAAACCAACTATACTAGAATAATAATAACCTAGAAAGTCAAATAACCTCAACCCTTCCATAAGTTCTGAAATTGCATTCAATGAACCTAATTTAATACTAAATAAATTGTGGAATATTAAAAAGAAATCCATGTAAACTCCCAATTGCCTTGGATAAGTGGCATACACAACATGGGGGATGAAAAACATTTAGGCTAGGTAATTCAAGAATTATTGGCATTGCATGGGGGCTTCCTAAGCTAGAATGCTTGGTTTAAGGAGTTCTAGCATTAGTGAATTTGTCAACCCAATAAGCTTTTGCATTATTTAAAAATATCTTTAGGAGTCAAAATGTGAAAAGAAATTCATCGAAGAGGTAAGTGATGTCAGATAAGAACCTGCAACACTTGAAGAGTCCTCAACCATGCGTCCACCACCAAGTGCCCCTCCGGAAACATGGAGCCGAGCATTAACAAAAACCTAGCAGTTGCAGTAGTAGAAAATACTCAGTTCCCTAAATATAATAAGATATACGGAGAGGACAAAAGAGATTAATAAAAAAGACAACTTACAGCTGCATGTTGATATCTAGGAGATGGTGAGACACCAGGAGCAATTGCCCATTCCCAGCGGCCATCTCTATGTTTGGCAAGTCCATATGCGCTGGCCAATGGCTGCAAAAATCATACAGAGAGGGTGAAATGTATTAAACATACATATTTTCCCAAAAAAAAAAACAGGTTTAACAAACATAACATAGTCTATGCTTATGCTGTGCAATGAGAAAGAAGGTATCATTTATGAAGTATTATATGTCAAAGGTACAGAACGCAAGTGACAGGGAAGCTCATGTGACCAACAAACTGTTTCAAACTTCAAACAGTGTGAAAAGCAATTAATCTATTTTTACTGTTGCAAGGCATGCGTAGATAGCCTAGATATTGTAAAGATATATAATATATTGTGCCTTTTGCAACCAAGCCGCAATCCACCCAACCCCCAAAAATACATACACACTCAAAAAATACACAGCACTCCACCCAACCCCCAAAAATATCTACATTATAAAAATACACACAGCACTCCAAACCATTCGACGATAAGCATACTAATTTGAAATACATAAGACCTTCATCCCTCAAAGAGCAATCCAAGCCATTTGATGATAAGAGAACTAGTATAAATATATACAACCTCCATCCCTCAAATGACATCTCAAAGTACCCAAAAAAATAAAAAAAGTTTTATTCGTCAAAAGATGTCTAAAGCACGCAAGTCAATTACAAATACTAGTTTAACCTCAAAATTAGTTTAAACATAAGTCAATTACAAAGTTAAAACCCAAAACATGACTGCCTTCAAGTCAGATATAAACATTATATTTTCCAAATACACACAGCACTCCACCCAACCCCCAAAAATATCTACATTATAAAAATACACACAGCACTCCAAACCATTTGAGGATAAGCATACTAATTTGAAATACATAAGACCTCCATCCCTCAAAGGGCAATCCAAGCCATTTGATGATAAGAGACATAGTATAGAAATATACAACCTCCATCCCTCAAATGACATCTCAAAGTACCCAAAAAATAAAAAAAGTTTTATTCGTCAAAAGATGTCTCAAGCACGCAAGTCAATTATAAATACTAGTTTAACCACAAAATTAGTTTAAACATAAGTAAAATACAAAGTTAAAACCCAAAACCTGACTGCCTTCAAGTCGGATATAAACATTATATTTTCCAAATCTACACAAGATCAAAATTAAGACCAGAGATCCTACTCTTGCCATTTATTGGGAAGAAAAAACATAGAACATGTGTATCTTTCAAAGCATACACCTGCAGTCTGCAGGTGAGAGGAGCAAACTACATATTATAAAATATAAAAGTCAGCAAAGGCACATCACTAAATAAATTGAAGAATAACTAATGCAACTGAAACGTATATCTCACCACACTGTTTGCATCCCTCCCTCCACAAAGCAGAAGAAGACCATCAGAGCGTGCACTTGCAGTGGCATACCTAATCAAAGTAATAGTGGCATATAAGCGATCGCCTAGACAATAATCTTAACTGAACAGCAAGCCCTAGATTTCGGCCATTTAGTTAAAATAAAAATCTATAATCAATTATTATTTTATTCTATTTTTGATAAGCAATCCATTATAAACAGCCACCGGGGGCAGAACAGAACAGTGAACTCAACGATTATAACCTGACTTGACAAACGAAAAAAAACATCAACAATTAATGTGAAGTTTAGAGTTTTCTGATAAAACATAATAAAGTAAATAAGAAAAAAAGAAAAAAAGAAATTTTTACATGCATGGAGGGGGACCTTCCCCTTCAGGTTCCAATTTCCGCCATTCATAGGGCTTGGCTGCTGTATCCAGGGCCCATACATCAGCGAGCGGTCTCTTTGCTGGAAATGATTCACCAAATTATTGTCTTCTGAAGCAAAGGTCATCGAAGGTATAATATTATTTCTAATCAACACGGGAGGAAGAAACAGTACAGAGACAAACCATCATTTCCACCAATTGCCATGAGATATCGTTGCCCCACCAGAGCCATCACATGCCCATAACGTGGCCCTGGTCCAGGGCCTTGAACCACCACCCTACAAGAAAATTAACATTAGCTTCAAAAGTCAGATATTTTAAATATGCTGTTTCAACTGCATATTACATATGCATCACACATAAACAAACAATCTATTACTAGTTATTGCATAAATATAAACGTGCATTAACATTCATGAATGGACCACCACATCATTTAAGATTCTAACCTATGCCATCTTGGTCGCTGCTGTGTAAGGTCAAGGACATGAAGATCCTCAGCAGACAACCCAGCTGGACCAATTCCACCCTGTGTCGAATATAGATTTGGTTCATATAAGAAAGATAATAATAAGAGCAATGGAATCCCAACGTATTAAACCAGATAAACTTCTGAAAAAACAAGTTGCCTACCTACCTGAATCACTACCATAGTACCCACAGCAGTTGCTACATGAGCTGCCCTTGGTGTTGGTGGTTCTCCAAATGGAGTGATTCTGCAAAGTTTCTCAGAGTTTAGAACCAAACTACAGCAATTCTAGACCAAACAGAAGCTATCACTTGATGTTGAAGAATTAAAATTAAAGAATCAGCCGCTTCTGAAATGATTATTGATCCGGGATTACCTAGACCATTTATTTGTCAAAATATCATAACAGTGCACGTCAGACGTGGCCCCTGCTAACCCTGTAATCAAATACAACCAAAAATGTTATATAGTACGTTATCAATTGAAAACACTTCCAATCTAACAATCCTCTTATAATATCTTGCAGCAAAGCAAAAGATATAATCTTCAATTAAATAATGTTTCTTACACGAGTTTTAGCATTATAGCCAAGGACATATCCACCCACCTACGTGCATACATACAATGACATATACAAATGAAGTGAATGTCTCAATCAATTCATGTTAAATCAAAAAAAACTGGTAATTGAGGCTTACTTTAGTATCAACAAGTTATGAAAATTGGCAATACAAACAAGATGATAATCTTATACTTCCTTTAAATGATAATAAATTCAAGGTTCTTATATTTAGTAGGATCATAGGGACATAACAACCACAATAAGCAACTTCATGTGGTTGGTTTTCAACAGAGAATGGTGGCCACTACAATCAGTAGGGATTTCAGTAACAGGGAAAACCAATCATGCAATTCACACATAAGTGGGTACCTGTGACATTCATATAAGACCAACAATGCATGATCGAACTCAAATCACTTTAACTAAAACAAATTTATGGTTTAACAAATACAGAATTTCTGCTAACGTATGCCAACTTGAATAACCATATTGGGGTATCTGGAAACAAAGTCAAATTAATAACTCTAAATTAAAATGATGATTAAATACTGGGTTTAAAAAGAAATCTATTTGGGGTACTTTCGTTTGATTGTTTCATATACACATACCGACCCCAGGCGACCACATAGGCAACGCGATATAGTAGGTTTTCAACTCGAAATTAGTTCAAATAATCAATTCACATTTCAATCAGTTGCAGTTCAAAATATTTAAGTAAACAAAATAGGCCAACTATGCATTAATACAAAACACAACAACTTCAAGGTTCACTACCTTAGTATATGCTGCATAACACATAATTAACCTTATCTGCAGTCCAATCAATAGACTCAATACTAACACTATCTAAAGTTTGAACTGAAATTACTTATTCAATATAAAGGTAAAACACAGAAAAAACAAATCTAACAAACAAAAACAACAATCTTATAAAAAGCATAACAAATTCATTTCAATCATTCTAAAGCTTCAAAGCCTTCATCAAATACCATTACTAGTCATTATTTAAATTCATATTTGCCTCATTTCTTACAGTTCTTTTGAATTTAACTATATTGACAAATTCTGCTTAGGCGGGGCCAAGGCGCCCAGCCAAATTGAGGTGGCGAAGATCTATTTTGCCTAAGTGGGCACCTAGAAGGATTTCTAGAGCACTGAAAAAAATTATGAAAGTTGCAATTGGGCCAAAACAATAATAATATACTCTAATAAATGATAATGGGGTTCTTTTCTTAATTAACTTATGAAGAAAAATTACAAGCACATCAAGCAAATCTAGGAGTTGGTTTTCAAATAAAAAAGGCATGTAATTAAAGTTATGACCCGCTACGCTGTTAAGCCTGTTATCAATGACGATCTTGCATACATAACACAGAACGAAAGTTATTTGCACCAGAACCAATACTAACACCACATCACTGAACTTAAATCCCCAAAACCAAACAATTAACTGAATTCAAGTTCTTAACATAACTAGTGAAGAATTAAGTCACTTCATAGTTGGTTTTTATCTGAATTTTGTGCCAAGTCAAACATGCCTCTAAAAAGTAAAGTGTGGTATTTAGAAACGACCATTTCAAGATTCAAAGTACAACTATTGTGCATTTGTACCATAACAATACCATCACCACATAGTTGGATGAACTTAAATCACTTGAACTAAAACAAAATTCATTTTAACAAACAAAATACAAATACAATTGAGCAAATGGAGATTTAACAACTCAAGTATCAACAAAATTGGGGACTTTTTGACAGAACCAAAATGAGATTAAATACTTCGTCCAAATGATATTAAAATAGGGATTCCTTTTACATCAATGTTACAACATAAGCAACTCGATTTATCATCTGAAAATAGGTCATATCATCAAGTGTCACTTTAATCCGTTTTAAAGACGTAATTAAACATAAAAACCAACACATACATTAATATTTACAGAAGAAAAAAAAAACTAGCTTTTTTCATTTCTGGTTCACCAACTTACCAAAAACACATAATTAAACTATTTTGGACCATAAATTGAACTCAAGTAAAACAGCTTAATATAAAACATAGAATTAGGGTTTCAAACACCAACATACTTATTCCTGCACTTCCTGCAGAGGTAGGACTAGGAGTTCCAGTAGCAGCAGCAGAATTGCCCTCGAGCGCAGTCGCCCCTCCGAAAAGAATAACCCTCGGCCCAATGTAACCTGGCGTTCCTTCCTCCCCTACGGCCGCCACAGCCGTTAACGTATGGCCACACCTCGGCCCCGGACCGTCCTCTTTCTTATCTAAAATTGCGTTAACTACAGAATACGTGGGCGCGTGTCTCGGAACCGCCACTGGACTTTCCTGACCCTGAGCCTGCTGCTGCTGCTGCTGCTGAGGCTGTAACGAATGTTGCTGAGTTGTGTTCGGAGATCCTCCTGAATCTTGTTCCGGTGTTTTCTCAACCTGTTCGGGATTAGGGTTATCTTTGCTCTGGATCGCTGAATACTGATCAGTCTCCGGCTGCCCCATTGAGGAATCAACATCCATGTCCTTACTAGCCCTAAAATTGCAACCTTGTTATCGAGATCGGAAGCTCGAATTCTCAGCAAATCCCATTTCTGATCGACAAGGTGAGAATTCGAATTGAATTGAATTTAAAATTGAATCAGAATTCCAAACTGAAACTTCTTGGTACAAATTCAACAATGTTAAATTAACCCCTAGCTCAAATCGTGCGATTCGATTGGGTAAAACCGCAAAAATTTTGAAAAAAAATTGGAAGTTTTTTTTTTCCCCTTTTTCTAACCTCTAAACTGGAGGGCGGTCGAAATGGTGGAAAGCAACGGCCAAACAGAGCTCCAACAAGTGTACCAATCCCTCTCTTTTCTCACTCTACAAATCTAAGCCCTCCCGGGCCTCTTTCTCTCTCTACAAATCTCACATACATTCTCTGTCTGGGCCCAATCTCCCGCTTTCTCTCCCTACAAAAAAGTTATGAAATGAGGTGTCCAGGGGATATACAATTATTATGTATATATTTTTGTAAGATATTATAAGAAAATAAATACACTTATATACGAAAAGGATCTTAATTATTCTTATTGAAACTTACCAGGAGTTCATTCTGTCTTTTTTTTTTTAAACAACTAATAAAAAAATATATAATAATTTTAGAATTGAAAGTTTTAAAAAAAAGTGTTTTTAGTGTAATTTGGAGTATATATAACAAAAAAAAACGTTATGCATGATGTGTATAACACTGTTTTGTTATATATACTCCAAATCACACCAAAAAACATTTTTTTTAAAACTTTCAATTCCAAAAATTATTATACATTTTTATTAGTTATGTTTTTTTTTATAAAAAAAAAATGCAGGATGAGCTCGGGGTGAGCTCAATAAGGATGAGCCTAATTAACGCTTACAAATAAAATATTTTATTTCTATATAATATAAATGCACTCTTTTTTTTTCTTTTTCTTTTGCTATATTCGAATGAAATTTTAATATTCTTACCTTTGATAAATCAAAGAATGGATGCTAGATAATATATTTCTTATATTAAAGTATATGAAAATTTATAAATCCCTTGTTTTTATACAATATTTTCACCCTCTATACTATTAAAATTATTTAACAAAAGTGAAGCACGCGTAGTAGTGTAATTTATACTAAAAAAAATAAAAGACAAATAAACACTAGTAATCAAAATAATAAAAAAAATTAAAAGTGTTTCTTTTACAAACAAATAAATAATAGTAATAAAAGTTAATTGGCATATTTAGCTTCACCACTCGTCAAACAAAATCTCTAGTTGTGCCACTAATCAAATCCGTACCAAATTTTAGAACTCGCCTAATTATATTTCTTTCTCATAAAAAATAAATTTGATTGTTCATGACAAAAAAAAAAACTAATTTAAAAAACTTGTTAATTTGTATAAATAAAATTATACAAATGAAACATGCATGAGCTGGATTTGAAACATCTCAACATGAATGTTGCATAATATCTTAAGTACTACTCCACATCTTATGTTTGTGTATGCCATTGAGTTGGTTTCAAATAATATTCTTTCTTGCATGATTTTCTTAATTAAAATATTGGAGTATTTTTATTTTAGTTTTATTTTCATTAATAAAAAAGATTTATCAATAAATAATAAAATTATGCATGTTCTTTCAATAATTTGAAGAAATGTTTGTTTTAATATTTTATGGGAATTTAAAGTTAGTTTGGTGGAAAATGCATGATGTAGCCTGTATGCATGTCCCATGCAAGGTTGGTAATATAGTCTACTAATGGAGTAATAATTATTGTCTTCCATATGCACGACCTAATCAAACCCTATTTATTACTAACTGTTTGCAAACACAAACGACATGGATTCATTGGTTATAGATTTCTGTTAGATTCATTTAATATATAGTAGTATATACTTGTTACCGGATCCAGTTAGCATGAAATTTATTTTTTAATAAATTTAATTAATCGACCAATAGAACGCTTACACACATATCTGATCTCGTCTGCTCATGATGATCTTTCTATTGACCAATTGACTAACTTACTCAAAAATGAACTTCATGCTAACAATTTCCCTTGTTGCCGCTGTTAAAGGATTAAATAGAAAGATATTAAAAAATCAAAGGACAAAATAATAATATAATTAAAGTTAGTTGTAGAGACAAGAATAATTAAAAGGAAAAAAATGCAACAAAACAAAAATTCTTGGGCAGCTAGCATCAAGAATTATGTACCAATCATATATTTTTAGAAAATCACGGATTAAGCTACCCTCCATAACACCTATATATCCTTCAATTTTTCCCAGTATATATTTAGCGATACAAATATTATATTTAGCGACACTTTTGACGACATAATTGTTTGGAATAAAATTTGTTGTCACTAATTGTTCGCCATAAATTTTTATTTTATCGCTAAATGTTATATTTATGTCGCTAAATGTGTATTGGAAGAAATTAGATAATAGGTGTAATAAGGATGAATGGATGATCCTAATTCAGACGCTTTGAGAAAAATTAATAATAATACTTTAATTATTAAAAAAAAATTAAAGCCAAGTGCGTCTTTTTAATGAATGAGTTTTGGTTTTGAAAATGAAAATGTAATTTACTTTGTGAGAAATCGGAATATGGATGAGAACTCATTGGGTTTTGTTTGTTTTTGTATTTACTCTATCCCAAATTCAATTATCTCTTACTTTGATAGTTTTTTTTTAAAATATAATTTATTCAAAAAAGGGTAGGATTTTTTTATATGTAATTAGGTGTGTATGTATAATATTATTTATAATGAGCTAGAGTAAGTTGAATAAGATAGATTTTACTAATTAGATTCAAGTAGTCATTTTAATTGGATGTATTGTATATTTGGTAGAAAAATATTATATACTAAAATTGTGAATTTTTTGGTCTTTTTCCTAAAGACCCGTTCATGTACATGGTTCAGATATTTCTATATTTAATTTTTATTCATTTGACATAAAAGGTTTTTTTTTTTATAAATCACATTACTTATATTAAAACTCTAGATATTTCCTTGGTTATATATATGCTTATATTTATCTAATAAAATACAAATGATTTTTTTTTCCCGCTCACTTAATAAATCATCTGGACCTTCCAAAATTTGGAATAAATCTCACCGTCCATACACTGTTGGAGGCACGGGACACATCTAGTATATTATATGGAGTAAAAGTCAATTATTTTGTGGAGTTTCTTTCAAGGACTGTTGTGCCAACTAAATAGGAGAATTTTTTATTTTTTTTTGGGAATCTCAAGTTTTATGATCAGGAAGGTAGAAAAATTCAAAAACTTTTTAGCTTTTTCAATTAGCAAAATAGGAAGGTGGGAAAAAAAACATTTTGGGGGTAACGAGTCATCAAAGTTAGACTGCCGAATTGACTTGGTGATACATCGAAAGTTAGTAGAGAGAATAAAAATAATCACATGAATTGAATCTATGTCTTTTGTAATAACACGAAAAGTAAGGGATAAATTGATTAAATAGCTAAGTATTTCATAAACCCAAAAAAATTACTAAATAATAATTAAAACTACCTTACTATTAATTAATAAGTAAAAATACATCAAATATTTAAATTGTCCATAAATACCAAAATATAAATTATATCGAATCTTGTCAGATAACTCTTCCCGTGTCACTTGGGATCAATCAAAATGACACGCTAATTGTCTTGCTATATTTTGGTATTGATTTTGTGTGGCTCACTTGGTATACTTTGAATTCCAAACAGTTGTATTAGGGCTCAATACACAAAGATTTTAGGTCGTCTTTTCAAATTGCTCTCAATTTTTAAGTTCATAACGTTGGCCGTAATTTTCGTGAATGTTATCAATCAAATGAAAGGCTTGTTCAGGAATACCATTTAATTATTCGGAAAATATTGAACCATAGCAAATGAGGGATTCGGTTAGCATGAAGTTTTTTTTGAGTAAGTTAATTGATTGGGTAATAAAAATCGACACGCATAGATTCTCATTGCGTGTTAAAGACTCTATCTACCAATTAACCAACTTACTCAAAAATGAACTTCATGCTAACCATTCCAACAAATAAGAGGGTTGATTTGACTTGATTTTTATTTGAACGATTACCGGAAATATTTATAACCTTTAAAAATACAAAAAATATTATAATTTTCTTTATTTTTTGATAGCTTGTCATTTTCGTTATCCATGTCCATTCAATTTATTATCGCTGAATGCTTAAATAGTAATGAAAAGTATTTAAGTGAATGAATATGTGTTTTATAGTTAAAAGAAAGGTATTAAAATTTAAAGTTCGATTCTCACTTAATATCCCTATCTGGCTTAAAAAAACAAAGAGGTTAAAGTGTTAAAAACTTTTCATTTCTTATTGAAAAGAATAAAAACAGTTTTTTTTTGTCTAAAAAATATGTATTAATTAATGTTTGGAAATTAATATTTTTTATATAAAAATATAATATAATAACATGAAAAATGTAGGTCTGTTTATCTACAAAATTGAGAAATATTATGTGAAAATATCATATGGAAAATCTTCATTTCCTAATTATTTTTATTATTTATTTTTAAAAGTTTTAGATTGTATTTTTAGCTTCTGTAGCCCAGCAGATTTTCCCCGTACATGCAGCAGATACTAAAACCAATCAGGGAAGGAAGAGATAACTTGCGACATTCCCTCTTTCACTCATCTGCCTGCCTCCCAGTTCCCCCTATCTATAACCTTTCTTCCCTTGGACTAATTGGGTGCAAGCAACAATCCTACATAATCAGTAGAAGAAGAAAAACTGGTTGATTGGGCATCTGGATGGTGAAACAATTAGCGTGGAATGGGAGCTCAGAAGAGCATCCATGCCGGCAATGGTCTATTATTTCTTTTTCTTTTTTTTAAATCCCAATTTTCTCATAAAAACCCATTTTGATATTGCAGTAAATTCTAATTTGTTAGCATTTTTGAAATCATTGATTGTGAATTTGTGATAATGCTTAATGATTGTTGGTTTTTACAGCTAAAGTAGACTTAAATGTTGATTTTACCCACAAGCTATGTGCGGTTTTGATGCTACAGCCTTTCAGGTTTCTCTTCTTCTAGCTGCCAGCTGCCAGCTGCCCCTTTTTGGGTTTTTACCTTAACTCTTCCCCCGTCAAATTTATTAGTTAATAAACTTTTCTTTTTCCAACAGGGATTCTGGCAGTCCACTTTCACTTGTTATTGGGAGGTAGGGAGCTGTCTTTGATTCTGTTTGTGTTTAATTTAAGGATGCGAACAAAATTTTTAATATTTTTGGGAGGTAGGGCTTTGTGTTTGATTCTATTTGAGTTTAATTTTAAGAATGTGATCATTTTAATTTTGATTATTTTCTTGCAGTCTTTGTATCAAACACCCAGATTTGTTTGGCAAGAGTGGGAAGCTTGATTTATTGTGTGATAAAGGACTCTACGATTCTAATGTCTTGATAGCTTACAGAAAACCCAGGCCTGAGTGGCTTACTCAACAATCTTTTGCCATTCAGGTCGCTATTTTCTGCATTTCTCTTCGTTTATTGTAAGATAATTAGACGCTGTATGATTTTTACTTGAAATGGGCTTGGCAGAACTTATCTAATGAAATTCATCACTAATATGAAACTTCAATTGTCGATTTGAAATATAATCTTGGTTATGAGAAGAAATGTCACATTGTGTATGGCTCCTTTTGCCAATATGGTTTATCACATACTATTTGTAAATGTATTCTTGAAATTGGCTTGATATAGGTTGGCTTGATATGGAGTTTCTAATGTGTAGGTAGAAATACTTTATTTATTTATTTTCAGTTTTTGCGGAGGACCCCTCAATGCCCAAAAGCCTCTATAGAGTTCTGAACCCAGACCTAGGCCTTGTTTAGGTACTTATCATACACACTACCACCAGAGCAAATCCCTTGGGGTTAGCTAACTAGGATTTAAACTCGACGTTTAAATTACTAGGGTCTCTCAAATGTATCAACTCCACGAATCATCACTAAAGATGAATAAAATACCTCTAGGATACCTCTATGGAATGAATAAAATAATCAACTTCAAAATCAATAATCTGTATCCTAATATTACTTGGGAAATAATAAAAGTACTAAACGACTAAAATAACCTTATTAATAATTCCTAATCACTTATTAATATCCTAAATCTCCACTAATAAATAAATTACATCAATTACTCTTACATTAAACATAATAAAAACTCTAAATAATAAATATAAAAATTCTTTGCTTTGCTCTTGACTTGTGGTCCCCATCATTAGGTAAAAGCACGGTTGAAAAAGAATAACAATGGGTTAGTCTCGAATATAAATTTACTCTTTTTGTATTATAATTTTAGTACTCTTAGGGGCAGCAGTCAGCATCTGCTTAAACAATGGTGCCCTCAGCTATGTAAATATTAGTGAAACATCTTGACTAGGAAAATTACGAACAAATTGACCAAAATTTGAATATATGATCTTGAATCTGAATAAAACAACATATTAGGATAAGTTTTTATTGGAACTTTACATGTAATCTGAATTTTCTTTGCTTCCCAGCATTCTGTTTCGCCTGAGGTTGGAGTTCATGGTTTTCCTGTTGACAATTTCTCCCGTTCAGGGAGTGGAGGTGTGAACCTGTGTCGCTTAACTGCTGGGGTAGATCTAAGTGAGCCTGCAGGTTCCAACTGGAGCAGCAAAACAAGTATAAAGTTTGAGGTGGGTGCGTCTCATTGGTCAGAGACTTTTATGCTCTTTGTGCGTTTCAGATCTAATGAGATTGTTAGCATTCTTTTTTTGGTGTAATTTTGGCTATTGTGTCCAATGCAGCATGTCCGTCCAGTCAATGATGATGGCCTCCCAATAAGCAGAGATCTTCATGGATTCCCAGTGACTTGCAGGTACCTGGTTCTGATTGATACTGTTTTATTTTTGTTAGACTGAAATTTAACATTCTTGCCTTTGGCAAGAACACCCAAGCCTTATTAGTAGTTTTTTTACCATTGAGCCATGAGGGGCTTGGTTATTGGTACTGTTTTCGACTGGCTTGCGGACATAATTTAATATTGTTGTGTGAATTTTTTGCATGCAGTGGTGCTCATCATGACAGTATGGTTGTACTGAAGCAAGAATCTCGTTTTGCTAAAGCAAATGATGGTAGTTTCACCAGAGTAATACTTTTTACTCACCAAACTTAATTGACAGTTGATATCAAGTTTGTCCATAATCTTGAGGTATATGAAATATTGATGTTTATCATCTTACTTTGTAGTTTTGTTATATTTTCAGTTTACCATGCAAATAGAGCAAGGGATTCCACTTCTATCCAAGTGGCTAATCTTCAACCGCTTCAAGTTTGTTGCATCAAAAGGAGTTAGGCTTGGGCCTGCTTTTCTCTTGACCAGGTGAGAACTAATTTTCTTCTTGGGTGCTCAGCAAGCAAAATAAACCTATAAAACGTGAATTATGTGCTGCATAACTTGGAAGTGTAGATTGCACAAATCTTAGAAACAGTGAAAGCAGGAACACCATGCTTGTTAAGTGTTAGATTACAAGCATGCTAGAGTATTAGGAGAGTTATACACAAGAAATCATAGTATATAAAGCTTTTGAGAAAGTTCGTCTAAACTTTAAGCAGCGTCCATGAACTTTCAGTAACTAATATTAGGACCATAATCTTTTTTTTTTGGGGTACATCTGGTAACAACGGAGGGCTAAGACCATATTCAATTAAAAGGAAGGCATGGTAAATAATAATATTCTTCAAAATGTTAGAAGTATCTTTTCGAAAGATTAGGCATGATTTCCCAGGGTAAACCCGGTTTATAGTTGAGGGAAATTGTTTATTAGTCTGGTTCCTGACGCAGTTCATAAAAATTTGTTGATGCCAAATTTCTAGTAGATATAACATATGATATAATGAGCTTATCTTGTTTCTTTCTCTCTTTTCCTTTCCTATTCCCTACTCAATTTTGCTTCTCTCATTTTTTCCTCTGACAGCCTTACAGGTGGTTCTGTAGTGGGAGACATTGCTCCTTACCAAGCTTTTGCTATCGGGGGACTTGGTAGTGTGCGAGGATACGGTGAGGGTGCAGTTGGAACTGGTAGATCCTGTTTAGTTGCGAACAGTGAATTGATATTACCTTTGGTATGTTCTAATTGCATTCCATTAGTCGATATAAAGTTCTGATACTATTAACCCTTGTTTTCCTAAGATTTTTTATTGCTTAATATAAGCAGGGAATATCCTCCCTATTAAAACACTTCACCGGTGTGTTAGTAACCTTTGGATTTCTCGAATAGTCTTCATTCCCAGATTAGATTCATCAAGAGAGAAAGAGGATAGATGTTTCCAGTTCCACCTGCGCGGAAAGCCGGGAATCAAAACTGAATAGTGGAGTACTTTTAATTGTTATTGGTCTTAATTATCAAACCTGAGCTATTACACTGATCATTTGTTGGAGAAAGTAAAGCGTTGACAATAATGTTGCTAAGGCTAAAGACTGGACAGTCTCTTGGTGTGTGAGCTGCATGCCCATTAAAGAGAGGGATGGCTGGTTTCATCTCTAAATTTAGGTTTCCTTGTCTTCTTAGTTCCGTCTAATCAGAGTACTCTCCATTTCTGTTGTAAGTTAGTAATAAATGTATGAATTTGATAAAATTTATGAAGTAAAAACATTTGAGTACTATACATATTTTATGTTAAATAATGTACCTAGTAGCTTTATGGCGGTGCAAGCAAGAAAGGTTGCTTTCACCCATATCAAACACACAAAACTGGAAGACAATAAACCTTTCAACACTCAATAGGTGTAACTCACTACTCCTTATCTCCTCTTTGGCTTCCTTTATTAACTAGAAGTCTAGAACTCTTTCTCTCTCTTAACTTGCTGCAGTTATAACATTTTCTTGACATTTAGTATGCAACTCAATTTTGGGCAAGCGTGCTTGGTTGTCTATTTATTTGAGAATCTTCAGAACTCTTGAAATTTGTGGGTTTAAAATCTAGATTTTTTATCAAATTCAAAAGATTTTGTGATATATGTAAGTATACGTGCTACTTTTTTCCCCCTTAGTTTGAAACATTAAATTTCTCTGACATCTAGATAGTTTTTAACTTCTATGGAAACTAACCAAACTCTGAATAGTCCAGTCAAGCTCTTGCCATTCTTAGACTTCTCAAAACCCCAAAACTTGATGAGAAGTAATCCTCCAAAGTCATTTGACAAGCCAAACTTATTTTTCCCCTGAAAGAAACCAGTATATCTGGATATTTTGTGAATCCCAATAAATTTATAAAGCAACGCTAAAGTACAAATCTGGGTGGGCGTTATGAAGGCTATATCATTGTGAAGAAGATGATATGCCCAACTGTATGGTTGGTTAATGAAAAGTAAGATATTAAAGTTGATCTTATCAGTCGTAAGACATTGGAAATCTGTCTGCTTTGCTATATGGTCTATACTGAAAAGGAGAAATTATTTAATAGAAATTTACTATGTGTAACGACAACATACCTATCAGTGAATAGGAAGACCTCTACAACAATGAAACTTTAGACTTTCATGAAAGAGGGAACTATTTTGGAAAGCAAATTTCTGAGCAAGATACTCAAATTGTGTTGATCAGGAAAACCACTGAATCTCCACCACAGGGAGTCGTTAATTTCCTCAGTATTTTTCATTTGGTTTATGTTTTTATATGTTCTCTAAGGAGGCTATATGCACTTGATTGGGTGTAGGTTTGTGTGATGTCTAACTCTTGATCCTTGGTTGTACATTCATTTACTTATCCCGTTTCTCCTTTTTTATATTGCTTCACTAATAACTGTCTTATTGACTGCATGATTGTTAATGTTTCCTTGATTTTCCAGCGCTTTTGCATTTCCCCCCTACCCCCCACCATATAAATAAAAAACAAAAAGGTTTATCTTCAACTGATATTTCGTCTCCTACTATTTTCACTATTAAGTTGTGTTATGATTCTCTCTCATTAAAATGTCATCATACTTGATCGGCACAAACTCGTTTTTTAGCTGTTCTCTCTACTTTCACATCCTCTTACAGCTATGTTTATTTTCTATAGAATCAGATGTTTGAAGGTGCAATCTTCCTGGACTGTGGAACTGATATAGGGTCTGGTCGTCATGTTCCTGGTTAGTTCTGTATAGTTTATATGTCCCATTGTACTTTTTTAGTTTCTATCCCTTTTGTTCTGTTTGATTTTCTTAACTTTTCTTATAATAGAACTACAGAAAAATTGACCATACTGTAGCTTTATTTTTATTTTTAATTTTGTGTATATACTACTATTTTGGGAGATGCCCAAACTTGTGAATTCTTCAACATTTTTTTTGAAGGGGGGGGCGGGGGGTGTTGTGTGGAGAGATAAGTGTGAAAAACGCCAGATTGTTGCGGATAATATGACTCAAAGTTGCTACAGACTTTTGTCTATCTTCCAATTTCATTTCTTGGCCTCGAGCTTTAGAAAATAGCAAGATAATATCTGATATATGATGAGTGGTGATTTATTTTCTTAAGGGGCCTCCTAGGCTGATGAAAAATTGTTGAAAGTTATGAGATACTAACAAATACTATGTTACTCATTCGATGATGAAGCTAACTGTAATGCTGACCGATTCACAATCATTTGCTTGAGGGACCTCCTCGGCTGATCAAAATTGTGGAAGTTCAAATCATTAGGATCTTGACCAGTTTAGAGCTTCAAAGTTGAGCTTCTTACATGGTTTCTTAGAACAGCACATACTGTAATAGGTTTTTTTTTAGTGTTTATAATTGCAGGTTGTATAGTGGTGTTAATGAATTTTACAATCAGAAACAGCAATTACCGTACTATTATGGCCCACTAGGGCGCTCTTATGGTCGTAAAGCCTTTACTGCTTTTGAATATTAAAACCATGGGGCTTTTTTGAACCATCCTTTTCCACTTTTTCTTCTCAAAACCAATTGAGGTAGTGATATAATAAGCGAAAAATATCAGAACTTTTGATCTACGATTCTAATGTATTATAGAATCTAGAGGTTGATCTACCTTGAATTAAAATGAAAACTAAATCCTGAATCCCGCCTGGGGACACCACCCATGTCTGAATAGGCAAGAAAATTTGACAACCATCTCCACCCTCACCAGTGTACCTGGTTTCATAAGGCAGGAGCCATCTGAAGAGTGAATGACTCAGGTCAAGATGACAATTAGTCAGAATGTATTGAAAGTGTACGACGAGATGAAAGCACACAAGTTCGGTAACTAGACGAGTTGGAATCTTTCTTAATAAAGTCTTGCAGGCATTAACATGGGAAGTCAGCACCTCAATTCTCTTTACTTCTTTGATAGGTTGTGAGGTCAGTTACTTCCTACAACTTACCTAGGTGTTCCCTCAGGGTGCAATCCAGGGTCTCAGTCCTGTTGGGACCTTGTAGTTGAGCAAGTTTCTAAGAGATTGAAGGTGATTACTTGTCCCTTAGGGGTAGGATTACTCGGATCTTACGCATGTGGAATTACATGAGTTTGGTTTCTGAAGAATTTTTAGTTGTGCTTGGGAGTTTTACAAGTCATATATATAGCACCAATTTTATTTGTTAAAATTTCTAATTAATATTAGTTACTCATGATGACCGGTGTTTCTGTATTGGAAGCCTATTGAAGTTTTGGTAATTTCAACGTGTTCAAGGTTCATAGAAAGTGTTATAGTGAGAAAAAATTAGTTATTATTTTATGGTGCTAAGTTAAAGTAAATATTTCTTCCTTCTTAATTTATTTAAAACATGATACTCCCTCCATCCATTCCCATTTATTAGATTTGAAATTATATTTATAAAATAAAAATAATTATGAATTTGGAATTATATTTATACGACGGTTGGTATTTGTAGGAAACCCTGCATTGAGGCATGGTAAACCAGGAAGTGGAGTTGGGGTCGGATATGGCCTTCGGTTCAAGTCCCAGTTGGGTCACTTTCAACTGGACTGTGCTATGAATGCATATCAACAGAAAACTGTCTACTTCGGCTTCAGCAACCTAGCTTCATGAGATGAGAGTCACAGAGGATGCAATTGTTTTGGGGGCACCTTGCTTGACCCGAGACAAGTTTGCAGATTTACTTGGTTTTTCAGATTTTTTTTTTGGGGAAAAAGAAAAAGAAAAATTCCTATTAGTCGTGGTTATGAAAATGTGATAATTTTCATTTTTAAAACATAAACTTTGTATTTAATTTATACACTAGTATAGTATGGTAATATTATAGTACAAAAGTGGAGGACATGTACTAACACCCAAATTAGTTTGTGAAGTTTATCACAATGTACGTTGTTGGTACACCAAATGCAAATGCTGCTGCTTCACTTTCTACTTCTTCTTCCGGGACAGACTGACAGTACTTTGTATTTGGAAACTCTTTTTTCCATGCTCAAGTTGGATCTTCTCTGGTGTGTGCATGCATTTTCACTTGTTCCTTGGCACTCCATATTTGATGATAAAATAAGTCTTCCTTCACCTTCACCTTCACCTATTGACAAGGACAGGCAACAAATGAGATCACATTACACTAGGTAAAGTAGGAATAATCAAAAATTAAAAAATAAAAGAAAAAGAAATCCATCAACAAAACTAATAAATATTTTAAACAAGTGTCCTGACGTGGGCCTCCTTTTAGAAAATTAACTATGTATTACAGAAACATCTAAACTACTTATGCTGATCTACAATTCCACTAATAATATATTAATATCTCCCTTGTGACCTTCACCGTCTCAACGAATCCATCAACCCACCAAAAAACTCTCTTCTCATTTCTAAATTATCATAATTCAACATTTAATAATCTGCTACACATTTCACATTACCAAAAACATCCACCACCCCTAAAATATTCCGACTTAACTCACAACACACAACACACAACAAACAAAGGCACTTACCATTCAGTCATGGAAGATGACTTTATCTGCCAAATCCAACAAAGGTTTCAAACAATCTGTCGAGAATTTCCTGCCGAACAAATATGAATATGAAGAATTTGATTCCCTAAGAGTATAAATTAGCTCCGGCGACACTTCCGGTGGCCGGTAAGTATGCGGGTGGCCATTAACACTACCCGTCCAATTCACCCGAGTCAATGTGTAAAATGAACAACCCTTTGGATCCTCCATTGATAACAAAGTGGGAAAATAATGCTCTTCTGGGTAACAAGATTGTACATTTATACAAGGAATCTTAAATTTTCTCCATAACCGCCGATCTCGAAGCACCAACAAAGAGTGGCGCCGAGTTAGGATGAAAAATTGAGACCCGACTCGGAATTTATCAAAGGGTACTTCGGGAAGCATAATGCGTTTGCCTCTGGCGTTGTATCTGTCCCATAAAATAGACTCGTTGGAGAGAATTTCAATAAAACTAAGATCTAAATCAGTGGGATTTGATTTCGAGTTGAAGAGGGAGTTATACACAAAGTTGAAGGAGTGGAGTGGAATGCAGTGTTGGGAGATGAGGGCGAAGTATAAATTAGTGGAATCGTCCAGGATTGCGGTGGCCAGGAGGCGGCGCGTGGCGGAGATGAGGGTGGCGGTGCAGCGGCGGGTTTTCTTGGAGGGGATAATTCGATCCTGAAAAACGCCAGTGGGCGGGGTGGTTTTGACGGTGGGGTCGGCGTGGATGTAGATGTTGTAAAGGGAAGAGTGATTGAGGAAGAATTTCTCCCATAAGGGGGAGAAGTGGAGGTCGGAGTTGGTGAGGAAGAGGAAGGCGATTTTGGGGTTGGGATTGGTGGCGCCGAGGCGGGATTTGGCGGAGGGGAGGGTGGCTTTGTGGAGAGAGAGAGGTCGTCGATTTCGTCGGGGAGGGAGATTGGGGGAGGTGGCGGGGAGGGAGAATTCTTGGGGCGAGGAGGAAGATAATGGGGAGAGAGATGAGAAGGGTTATGGTAGGGATGAGTGGGGAGGAAGAGGAAAACATGTTTGGGTGTGGGAAAAGTGGAGGAAAATTGGGGGGTTGGTGGGGTCAAGTTTGGGGGAATGGAAAATGGGTTTTAATTTCCTTGGGGATTTGGGGGTTTGGGTTTATGGATGATGGACAAGAAGTTGGAAAAGGGTTTAATTTGATTCGATCGGATTGTGAGATAGACGAAGGGGATGAATGGTGGGAAGTGAGAAAGATGAGAGGGGATGGGTGTTGGGTGTCGTCCAGATCTGGTGTCAGGTGTTTGTTAGTTTGGGTTTTGGAATAGAAAAATGGGAAGGAAAGAACAAGGGTAAGGAGTGGAAAGGTTGAAAATGAGGTAAATATTAAGTATATAATTAGTATACTTGGCAAACGGGCCGCGCCAGATTTTGACCGGCTAAAAAAATTAAGCTCAAAGCCCGGTTTTTAATGGATGGACCTAAGTTGATTTATGATAAATTTTTGATATTTTTTTGGCCTGATCAAAACGGGCCGGGTCAAAACGGTTCGATTTTTTTGTGGGTTACAATAAAACGACTCGTGATTTTTTTGGGCTTAAAAATTGCATCCGTGTATGGCCTACCGTGCATTGGCATGAGTTTAGCCATTTTGTCGAGCCCACAAAAAATCAATACACTTCCCGTTAAATCAAATTAATTATCTGGATTGTTAATTAAGAACACGAAATTAAAATATGACCATCTCTCAATGCACCATACCCATATCAACTTAAATTCACAGATAATAGAATTAAGATGAACACCCTAACTAACTAATCCATTATATTTCTATGTGAATTACAATTAAAGAGAATTTAAGCACAAGTTCTTATTAGATTACATGTGATGCATATGTATATCTTTATCCTAGGCACGAATCATGAATTCCAACACTATTTAAAAGTCACAAACACATGCTATTATGATCATATCAAAACCCATAATTCGTTTCTCAATTTCATACGAGTTGTAACGATAATTGATGGCCAATCAATTAAGCAAATAAACACAAACCATAATAGCTAATCCAATAATAATGAGCAAGACTAACAAGGAATCATATCAAAGTAAACTACGCAACAAGATCCATTGTAATTTCAAAATAGAGTTTAGCTCATGATGAAGTCAAGATCTATAATCCATAATTATTTATACATTGAAAGATAAATATAAAAGTAATTAAAAAGAAGTCAAGAATTGAGAATACAAATCTGAATTTCTCTTGCTCCAATTTTGAATCTTCAATGATCTTCAATTGCTTCAATCTTCAACTCTAATCTAAACTAGGGTAAATAATCTTCAATTGTTTAAATATAAGCTAAATGTATTATTATTTATTTTTCTTATTCCAATGAATGCAGTTTCAATTCTCATAGCATGTTCTCACTTGTTCATTCTCATAAAATATTTATGTATACCCAGGTAATATTTAAACACTTTTTTTTGGCACTATCATTTACCAACTAATATATAGGATTTGAGACTGGTATTGAAAATGTTATATTATTATTGTTGTTTAAATATGTTGTTTTAAAGTTTATACATGTTTTGTACTAGTTATCAAACTTGTTTACTAGTACTATTATTTTGGATTTTTTATTCTATAATTAGTCTATTATTTAATTTCATGAGTTTTATTTTATTATTTTAAAGTTATTTGATAATGAATCATAATTTCAAGTGGAAGGGTGATATTATATAATCTATACTTTGAGATATAAAATTACATTAAATAATTAAAAATAATTCACGAATTAAATAACAGACTAATTATGAAATTAAATAATTTGAAGTGATAATAAATTAATATAAATAATCTCTCCAATTAGCAATATCAACACCCTAACTAAAATAGCAAAAATATAATTAAGGATTTGTATGTATAAATCCGAATCTTGCCAACTTTTAATTTTAGTAGGACATTTACTTAGTTGTAAAAAATAAATATACAATATTAAATTAAAAAATATTAGATACAAAAAAATTATTTCAAAAAGTAACTCGAGAGTACTTGGAAGGTGCAGAACAATCTAGAACTCTCATCATATCCGTCAAATAAACCAACGGTCCAGATTATTCAGTTTACCAGTTTTTCAGAAATTCTAGATGGTTCCCTAATTTGTCAAAATTTCACATCCAACCGCCATAAACACCCCCCTCCCCAATTCTTTTTTATAGTCCAATCTCAGCCGTCCATATTAAAATAAACCTTTTACCATTTCTTAAAATTTTGCCTATATATACAACGAGACCTATAACACGGTTTCCTAAGAACGTGTTTTGCCTTCATCGTCCCCTTTCATTGTATAACTCGACAACAATCACCAATCCATCTAAAAAAAAGCTAAAGGGTTTTATTGGGGTTGTATATAGATTGAATCTTGTGTTTTGATTGTTGAATTTGGTGGAGAGAGGAAGATAAGAAGATGTTTGGAAGGGCGCCGAAGAAGAGTGACAATACTAAGTACTATGAGATTTTGGGGGTGTCGAAGAATGCTTCACAGGATGATTTGAAGAAGGCTTATCGCAAGGCTGCGATCAAGAATCACCCGGATAAGGGTGGTGATCCTGAGAAGGTAATTTACCTCATCAATTTGTTGATGCTTTTATGTAGATCTGTTGTAAATCGGTTCTTTTTGATGATTTCTGATATTATTCTGTAGTTTTAATTTTACGGTCTTATGCATTAGTTGTTTTTTCTGATTATTATGTATACATTTATGAGATTGTATGGGAGTTATTGAATTTTGGTTATGTAATTGCAGTAAATTGCTATGTTTTTTATTATTATTAGTGTTAGACTGCTATACTTGTGGCAAAGATTTCCTATGGGAACGTTTTAGCTCTGTAATTGGTGGCTAGTATGTTTTACTGTTATGTGAGTTTGATTCGTTTTGTCGGCAACTCTTTGGGGTGAATATTATTCAGATGGAGTTTGGGTATATTTATTATATTTAATGGTTGATATTTGTTGGTGAATTTATAAATTTCATGTGTATACTCAAAGATGGAGAAATAGCTTAATACTTATGTTTGTATAATTTTGGAATATTGAATTTGAGTTTGTATATTACATGCGACTCTCAAGATCATCATATGAGAAGGGTTGTTTTTTAGCTGGGAGGACTTCAATTATTGTGAAAACTGCATTGATTGTGAAGACAAATCATTCGTTGTGCAAATTGTGTTGTCTGGAAATCATTGTTTGATGTAATGTTTTTGCTCAATTCTTCTAAATTTAAGGTGAAGTAGTTTGCTGAGATGTTACATTGCGATTTGGTTGCAGTTTAAGGAGCTTGCGCAGGCTTATGAGGTTCTAAGTGACCCTGAGAAGCGTGGGATCTATGATCAGTATGGTGAAGATGCACTAAAGGAAGGAATGGGTGGTGGTGGAGGAATGAATGATCCATTTGACATCTTCCAGTCCTTCTTTGGTGGTGGAAATCCGTTTGGAGGTGAGATATTGTTTCCACTATCTATTGTTGAATATTTTGCAATGCTGTATTATTTTAATTTTTTATGTAGTTCCTTTTCAATGTGTATCTGAGTACTATCAAAAACTTTTGTGCTGGTCTGTAGCTTTATTTGTTTGAACATTAGTTGTTGACTATCAGCCTGTTAATGATCAGGTGGTGGTGGTGGTGGTAGCAGTAGGGGACGAAGGCAGAGGAGAGGAGAGGATGTTGTGCATCCTTTGAAGGTCTCTCTGGAGGACTTGTATAGTGGGACCTCGAAGAAGCTCTCTCTATCCCGCAATGTGCTTTGTAAGAAGTGCAATGGGTGAGTGCTTTGGTGTTGATTATGTTTGTAATTTGATTCTTCATATAATACTCGAGTATGCTTATGGTTTTGGTTATCCATGTTCTATATAGTACGGGATCAAAATCTGGAGCATCAATGAAGTGTCCTGGTTGCCAAGGGTCTGGCATGAAGGTCTCAGTTAGACAGCTTGGGCCCTCTATGATCCAGCAAATGCAGCATGCTTGTAACGAATGTAAAGGAACTGGAGAGAGCATAAGTGATAAGGATCGGTGCACTCAGTGCAAAGGTGAGAAGGTTGTCCAAGAGAAAAAGGTGTTGGAAGTCCATGTGGAGAAGGGAATGCAGAATGGGCAGAAGATTACCTTCCCTGGGGAAGCTGATGAAGCGGTGTGTTTACTTAAAATTCTTAAAGTGCCAACCTTAGTTTATATTTCTTTATTGAGGATTATATGAATTACTAATATTCTTAATTATGTATCGATGTTTTGCAGCCTGACACGGTAACTGGGGATATAGTGTTTGTCCTCCAGCAGAAGGAACATCCCAAGTTTAAAAGAAAGGGTGATGATCTATTTGTGGAGCACACTCTCTCTCTCACAGAGGCTCTATGCGGCTTCCAGTTCGTTTTGACTCATCTGGATGGCAGACACCTACTTATCAAGTCAAATCCAGGAGAAGTAGTCAAGCCTGGTATGTAAATCTTTGAATTTATCTGGCTTATCACATTGTAAGGTAATCCTTTTGTATCAATGAATTTAATGATGTGGTTTTTATTGCAGATCAATTCAAGGCAATTAGCGATGAGGGTATGCCGATGTACCAGAGGCCCTTTATGAAGGGGAAGCTTTACATTCATTTCAATGTTGAATTCCCCGACTCCTTAACCCCAGATCAGGTCCAAGCGCTGGAGGCAGTTCTACCACCGCGGCCAACATCGCAGATGACACCCATGGAGTTGGATGAGTGTGAAGAGACCACATTGCATGATGTGAACATCGAGGAAGAGATGCGTAGGAAGCAGGCTCAGGCACAGCAGGAGGCTTATGACGAGGATGAGGATATGCACGGTGGCGGAGCTCAGAGAGTTCAATGTGCTCAGCAGTAGAAACTTGAAGTAGTGGGAAGGGAAAATGTCTTTTAATTGTTGGTCATAAATATATAGGAGGAAATGTTGTATGGGCACTGCACTTGTGCTGTTCTGTTATCTGGTACAATTTGGGATTTGTAAGAACAACTATTATCAAGAAATTTACCTGTTTGACTAGCTTGTCTTTTTTTCTTTTTAAAAGGTTAATTTCGTTGTTGCTCTGATTTCTGAAAGTTCTTCTCTTTATAAATATCCACAGAAGCAAATCCATGCTTGTTGGAATCCTTTTTTTATCATTATAAGGAATTGATTAGTCGTCTAGTAACAAGTAAGATAAGAGTAGTAAATCATATTCGATAAAAGAAAGACTCAAATTTGGAGTATCTTATTTTCACGTAATTCACAGAATTCAACAGAATTCAACAAGCAATTGATATTTTACGATCAAGGGTGTATTACTCTTTGTGGTAGCGGTCTTTATATATCGTATTAAAAGTTGAAATATGATCGGAAAAAAAAATCTCTATTTAATAGGGCTTCTTCCTATACCTATGAATTCCATTGGATAAACCCTTTTTAAGTTGCATATCCTAATATTACTATTGTTCTCATCTCACAACTCAATCTCCAATCTCTATCTTCCTGCAATTCATCTTTCCTCTTTCCTTTTTCCTTTTTATTTTTTGAGAACTAAATATATATATATATATATATATATATATATTGTTGGGTCATAATATTTCTCCTATCTTTGGTAGGATAGATTAGGCCCATTTATCAAGATAATCTATTGGGCTTTTTATTATTAAGTTTGGGACTCTTTTGAGCCCATTTATCATGTCAACTTTATTTAATTCTATTGGATAGGATCGGTCAGGTGGATCGACCCATTAGATATTTTAATATCATTACTTTGACTTGTGATGATGAAAAAGCATGACATTGACCAAGCCTCCGCCATGCATTAATGTGGATGAGATCATAAGTACGTGCTGGAGAAAGCAGTGATGCCAAAAGCGAGATAAACCCGATATAGTGGGCAGGTCCATCGGATCGGAGGGGTGTCGTAGGTAGTAGTGGGTGTACAAAGAATCAAGCAAAAGTAATATAACTTAGCAAGGAAGCCATCAAGGAAGCCATCGTATGGAGGTACGTTCTCTCGGTGTTGATTGTGTTTACTGTGCAGGATCAGGACGTCTTACGTGATTGGGACGTGGAGAAAGATCTTGGCGTTAACATTGGCGCTAGAAGGAGGGCTTTGAGTTCTAGTGTCATTAAAATTTTCAATCACAATCGTTCAACCTACTTCAGAAGATGATGAGGAGTAGGGATGGTACACCGAAGAAGGCGGCGATGGTGCATCAACTCGTCACGCCTTCGTGTTTGGTGAAGGATCGTCAGGTCCTTCCAAGAGTGCTCACGGAGCACGGCCTAAGCATAATTCGGGGATCTTCGATAGAAGATTCTGGCACGGCTGTGACGAAGATTGGTTTTCGATCGCGAACGAGAGAGCGAGATCATGGTCGAGGACGGTGGAAGGCTCGCCAACCAAGATTCATCATAAGTAGCCGAGGAGATAAGAGCGCCAAGTTGGCGAAGATGGCGGAAGAAGCGAAGTGAGCCATGGCGGTCCTATTAAAACAAAGAGAAGATATAGCGAACAGATGCTTGGTGGCGGAATCAGCAGGACGAAGCATCCGGTCATGATCAATACTGAAAGACGCTTGATAGGCATAAGGAGGAGACTCGACGAAAGGGTAAGGAGTCAAGAGGTCCTCATGGGTTTCTAGGATCATTCTCGAAGTAGAGAGAAGATCGAAGCGAGAACTCCATGGCCTCGAAGAAGGCGATAATGGCCAATTATTTCACAAATGAGATGATTATCAACAAAGGAGCAGGTCGAAGGAGGTCGTCAAGTCCGGGTAATGGACTATCAACGTGATCATTCTCACCACAAGGAAAGAGTCAGGTAATAAAGCGGATCAAGAAGTCCTACTCTAGGCGTAGGATCGGCAGGAGGGGTCGATCCTCTCAGAGACACAATATTGTTCATGAGAAAGAGGTTTCCCCGCAGCTGCCTGAAGGCGTTGATTTTCTGGTAAAGGAGCTTAAAGAGCTTAGAAAACAACTGGCCGAGGTCCAAGCAGTGAAGGACGCTCGGAAAGAAAGCATCCCTTTTTCCTCGGCCTATTCTCAAGGAAAAGGCGGATATCACTAAAAAATGCCTCGCATGGAAAGTTACGATGGGCAGGAGACCCTTATGACCATAAACCAAAGCGTTCAATCGACTAATGGACTATTACGACTTCACCGATCTTCGCCAAGTGCCACACCTTTGTTACAACGCCGAGAAAAAGATGAGAGGCGGTGGTTGAGAACTTTGCCTTGATTCCATATCCTCATGGACCGAACTTTGTGATAAGTTCCATGCTCGCGTTTGAGCAACCAAGAAGAGAGGAAAGCCCACGGGTTCTTTAGGCAGATGATTCGGTTGCCACAGTGAATCTCTTGGGCCAAGATGTAAAGAGGTTCGGAGAGAAGCGATCGATCGGTGTCTCGATCTTAATGACCTCCAGTCAGTAGGTTTGTTTGAGAATGGATTGGATCCGTCAAGTCCAGAAAAGTTGGTGAAGAAGTTGATGTTTAATCATCCAGAAGAGCTTGGCGAAGCCTTTGACAAAACGAAGGCTACATCGTTGTGGAAGAGGTTATGAAACGACTGAAAAATCCTCTTCGGTCGGGAAAAAGAGTCGGTGGCTCTAAGCCCGAAGTTGAACAGAGAAAAGCGGGGGTATAATGATCGGACGGAGGCGATTCAAAAAGTACAACAATTCTGGCGGCAGGGAAGCGGTCATCCCTCCGTTCGGCCCAAGGTGAATAAGATCTACACCAAACTAAACAATCGATAGATCGATAATTTTGGATCGGATCGTAAATCAACCTTTCTTTGAGCCACCCGTGATAATTTACCGAATCAAGGTGGTAACTCTCGTAAGTATTGTGGCTATCATCGGTCACCGTGGCCACGACACTAACGAGTGTTGCAATTTGAAAGACTTTGTGGAGAGGAAGATTAAAGCGGCTTGTTAGTGCAAAGATGTGGTAGTAAATAATCAATGAACGTTAACGCGGTCTTTGTTCGAGGAGACGGTTCAATGGGCTCAAGATCGCCTTGGCAAAGGCGGAGTTATCGATGTGATAACCGGTGGGTCCGTGGGAAGTTGATAGGAAAGAAGAGAAGGGCTTACGAATTGGTCATGACTATGACAGATGCTCCCCTGAAAGCAGATAGACCATTCCCCGGGACTGTCATATCATTCACCGACGCTGACTATCCTTCGGAGCCCATCGAGCCGCATGAGGGGGCCTTGGTGATCACAGCGCAAGTGGGCACGGTGGACATGAAGCGCATGATGATAGACAATGGATCTTCAGTAGATATCCTGTATGCCCATGCCTATCAGAGGATGCACCTCGACGGGCAGAAAATGGAGGTCGGGCAGGAAGCTCCTTTATACGGCTTCAGCAATGATCCTGTAAAAGTGGCAGGCACTATTGAACTCCCGGTTGTCTTCGTTATACGCTTCAAAGAAGTCGAAATAGTGTGTAAATTCTATGTTGTGCACGTTGATTCAATTTTACAACGCTTATCTTGGGAAGACCTACTTTAATCGCTTTCTCCAGTCGTGACCTCCATCCTCATTTCAAAATCAAGTTCCCCACGGCTCATGGAGTAGGAGAGGTGGCGGGGACTTGGATCGCCCGACGATGCTTGTCGGAATCGTTGTTATTTCCTCGGAGTGGGGGTCGCAATAAAAAAAAAGCGGCGATGACAATTGAGATTGAGCCCTTTACCGAAAGTAGTTCGGCCGATGGTGATTCCTGCGGGTGAGACGGAGGAGGTCGAGTTGATCATTCGAAAGTCTGACAACAAGAGCGGTGAAGATCGGTTCGGGTCTACAGAACCTCTTCTTGACAAACCTTATATAGCTCTTACGCTGCTTATGCGGATATTTTTGCATGTTTAGAAGGACATGCCCAGAGTTAAGCCGGAAGATAGCCGAGCACTGACTGAATGTAGATCCTTGAAGAAGCGGTTCGGCGGAAAAGGCGGATCTTTGCGCCCGAGCGACGAAAATCATTGATGAGGAAATAAGAAAATTCATTGGCTGCCGACTTCATCTATGAAATTGATTATCCCGAGTGGATGGCGAATGTGGTGTTGGTGCGAAGCGGAATGGAAAATGGCGGGTCAGATCGACTACTACACCGACCTCAACAAAGCTTGTCCAGAAGGATTTTATCCTTTACCCCATATTGATCAAACTTATCGATGCCACTTGGGTATGCATTACTAAGCTTTATGGATGCTTTTTTGAGTTATCACCAAATATCCATGTGTAAAGAGGACATCCCAAAGACCAAGATTTATTACACACCGATTCGCGATTATGCGCCTCTGAAGATGACTTTTGGCCTTATAAATCTTTGGAGCCACTTACCGGAGAATGATGAACTTCATCTTCGATAAAGCCATTTGGGAAGGAACATGGAAGTATCGTCGATGACATGATTGTGAAAAGCATGCACGTTGAGTCATTTGGACGATCTAGAGGAATGCTTTGTGATCGTTCATCATCGCGTAACTAAAAGGCTTAATCCGGCCAAATGCACTTTCGGCCTCGGTGCGAGGAAGTTTCGGGTTATCTTGTTAGTCAAAAGGGTATCGAGGCCAACCTGCAGAAGATTCGAAGCCATTGTTGACATGAAGACTCCTCGGTCATTCAAAGACGCCCAACGTCCCGATGGCGAGGATGCGGCGTTAAGGAGGTTCGTCCGCCAAATCTGCAGAGAGGTGCCTTCCTTTCTTTGATACATTAAAAGGGCCGAAGAATGCGAAGACGTTCCAATGGACTTCAGAATGTGAAGACGCCTTCCAGAGCATAAAGGCGTATCTTTCTTCGGCTCCTTTATTGGTGAAACCCATTCCAGCCGGAGACCTTATATCTATATCTGGCGGCAAGTTCGTTAGCGGTGGGAGCGATCTTTGGTTGGGAGATCGGTGGGAAGAAGACATCCGATCTATTATGTCACCACGTCTGCGAGATGTCAAACCGGTATCCAAATATTGAAAAATTTGCCTTCGCTTTGATAATTGCTAGTAGGAAGCTTGGCAAGATTTTCAAAAATTACCCTTTGGTTGTCTACATCGATCAACCATTGAAGAAAGGTGATGGGCAAGCCGGAAGTTTCGGGGAAGATTAGCGGCGTGGACAATGGAGTTGTCATAGTTTTTCATCGAATATCATCCACGAACCGCTATCAAAGGCCAAGCTTTGGCCGATTTCATAGTAGAATGTTCGTTCACCGAAGCAGATGCCGAAGTTACTGGGAAGTTGAATCCTCCGATCGAAAGCGATTGCAGATTCTTGACGAGAGCGAGAATGTTTGGACTCTATATGCAGATGGTTCTTCTACCCTAACCGTTAGTAAAGGAGAATTATCTTGACGAGTCCGGACGGGTTCAAAGTTCAATGAGCCATCGATTTGGATTTAAAGCGACAAACAACGGCGAGTATGAAGCAAGTCTTTAGCGGGTGTTCGATTGGCAAAAGAGTCTAGAGGTCCGGAACCTTATCATCTATAGTGACTCTCGGGTTGGTTGTCAAAGCGCCTATCGGGGACTATGAAGCTCGTGGGAATCGAATGATCAAGTATTTGGCGGAGTTAAAGGACCGACTTGAGATTTCGCTCGCATTTAATTTCGGGGCATAGAGCGAATGACAATTCTATCGCCGATTCATTGTCGAAATTGGCTACTACTACGGATGCGAGATGTTTTTAACGGATCGATCTACTTGGAAGTTCTCGCAACATCCGAAAGTGTTCAAAGATGAAGCCGTGATGTGTATCGAAGCGATCTAACTTCTTTGGATGACCCCTACATCGAAAGTATTTGGCGGATGGCGTCCTCCTTCCGGATCGGATGTTAGCAAAGAAGATCAAATACAAGAGCGCCTAACTTTATTCTTATTGATGGCGATCTTTACCGATCGGGCCTTTTCTTCACCATTATTGAAGTGTCTGGTCCCATCCGAGGCGGAATATGCTTCTTGGGAAGTTCACGAGGGCATTTGCGGTGATCATATGGTCGCTAAATCTTTGGCTTACAAAGTACTTGACAAGGATACTATTGGCCTACAATTTTCAAGGAAGCTACAGAGTATGTCAAGAAATGTGAAAAGTGCCAACTCAACGGTCGATCCATTATCACCCACGGAAGAGCTATACTCGATTTTATCTCCTATACCCTCATCGTGTCTGGGGTAGATATATTGGGTCCATTGCCTAAAGCTAAAGGTCAAGTTAGCTTTGTCATAGTTGCTATTGATTACATGACTAAGTGGGTAGAGGTTTAAGCCACTTGATTAATTACAGAGCAAGAATGTTTGAAGTTCATAAAAGAATCCGTAGTGTTTCGCTTCGGGATCCCTAGAGTATTAATATCGGACAACGGACGTCAGTTCGTGGGATCAAAATTTGAAGCATTTTTAAAAGAGTGGGGATTCAACATAAGAAGACTTGGTGGCTCATCCACGCGTCAAATGGCAAGTTGAGATGACCAACAGGGAATGACTCTTGAACGGGATCAAGCGCAGATGGATGAAGCTAAAGGAAGATGGCGGAGGAGTCGCTTTCGGCGTGTTGTGGGCTTACCGGACTACACCGAGGACTACCATGGGGATTCACCTTTTCGGTGGCCTATGGTAATGCGATGCCTTAGTCCTCGTCGAATCGGATCTCCAAGTCTTGGTCGGTCAATACAAAGAAATATACAATGACGAAGGATCAAGGCCAATTTGGATCTGCTAGAAGAAGTCGAGAGGTTGTTTACTTAAATTGGTCGCTTATCAACGAAGAGTAGCTAAGCATTATAACAAAGGAGTCAAGCTTCGCAGATTCAAGTAGAGACTTCGTCCTCGGAGAAGTTCAAGCTTCTACACCTCAAAACACGGAAAGTTAATGCCAAACCTGGGAAGGGCCATATGAAGTGATCAAGTATCAAAACGGGCACTTATCGGTTAAGGGCATTAGATGGTTCCAAATCAAAAATACTTGGCATATTTGGCAAAAGCTTGAAATACTTTCAATAAAGATCAAGTTAATTCATCTAAGTCTCAGATATTATTGTTCAATATCAATAAAAGACACTTTTTCACTATTGATCCCGGTCCTATTTTGTCCTATGGTCACTATGGTGTAAGGAGGTATGGTAGGACTCATTGGCCATTCGATGGCAAACCCATTTGTCGCTTCCCCGAAAGTGGTAGACGAAAGATCTATATTGATTTTACTAGGGTGGTAAATCAATGGTCACTATCGATCCCGGTCCTATTTTGTCCTATGGTCTTTATGGTGTAAGGAGGTATGGTAGGACTCACCGCCATTCGATGGCAGCCCATTTGTCGTTCTACCCCGAGTGGTAGACGAAGGATCCTATATTGATTTTACCAGGGTGGTAAGTCAATGGTCATAATTGGTCCTTATATCTCGATCCTTATATCTTGATCCTTATATCTCGATCCTTATATCTTGATCCTTATATCTCGATCCTTATATCTTGATCCTTATATCTCGATCCTTATATCTTGATCCTTATATCTTGGTTTTCGTATAATTGTTTCATCCCGAGTGGTAAACAAACGACCGATCTCACACTTCGGAGCCGATGAGTATTTGGTACTTTATTTTATTTAAGTGTTGAGTTCGGAATGCCTCGTCCCTTAACATCACTTTATCTATTACATGACATGCTTATCTCGTTATATGACATGCTTAATCATTTGAAGTTAAATCCAGAAAGGGTTTTTTGTATACTTGTCCATATAAATTCATATTCAAGTATTGACGTAAAATAAAAAGTACTAATCAAGTCATAAGGAAGAAAATCATTTCTCATTAATATTTAAGTTCATTTACAAATAAGGAAATAACATAAAATTTCTACAAATATTCATAATAAGACCTAAGACAACCCATAAGTTTGGTGCTTGTGTAGCTCCATCATCATCGAAGAGTCCAAAGCAGGTAAGGATCTAAGTTAGCCTTGATCAACCTTTTCTTGCCAAGACTTGGCAGAGCTCAGTAGCTTTTTTGTGAATCCTCATGATTTCTTCATTTATTTCGTCTGAAGTTCTATACTCTTCACAAATTTCTTTGCAAGAAGAGTATCGAGTTAGAGGAGGCCCAAGGTCCCGAAAGAGCCTTGAGTTCTCGGATCTCTTGCTCGAAAGTCAGCCAGTATATTCCATTGAAGCTTTTCATCCCGCTTCCAACTTATGGATCGTCCCGGTCAAGATTTTGGCGTCGGACTTCAACTCCTTTATCTTATTTATCCTCGGTTCACTCCTCCGAACTAAGTCGACATTCATGTTGACAATTTCAAGAATCTTGAGCCTTAATCGACTTTTAGTTCTTCCTTCGAGGCCTTCACTTCTCCCTTAGCTTCAATAACTCTTTCTCAAGACCTTCATTAGTATGAAGAAGGCCTTCACGATGAGTCCTTTCCCGAGCCAAATGTGATTTCGGAGGAATTTTCCTTCTTCAACGCTTCTCCTCGGATTCACTTGAGAGATCTGGGGACGCAGACGTCAAGAAGAAAGTTTGTCATTCATGTTGATGTTATTCAAACGACTTCAGATATATGAGTATGAAAGTAAGTAAGCAAAGGAAGAGAAGAGTCATTTACCTTAGCCAAGTAGCTCATGCCTTATTAAGCAAATCCTCGTTGAATCTGTTCCTCAACCGATGGTCATCATCCTCATGAACAAAGGCCTCAAAGCAATTGAAAGGGAAATTGGCATTGAACCGAGGCCACATAGTCGGTGAACCCATGGCATCATCTTTGAAATTCGGATGTCATTGGTCCTTGAGGAGGAGGATAAATAGCCGATCGCGAACGGTGAAGGATCCGCGTGCATTGCCTCTGGAGAAGGTGATCGAGTGGCATTGGCTGGGGAGTTGAAGAAGGTTGAAGTCGAACCAAACTGACCGTCAGAAAGGTATTTTTTTTTTCGGACGGAGAAGAATTGGTTCGGCTTCACTTCGCTTCGCCGCTAGGTGTTGGGGTTTCATTTAAAGGGCTGGATGTTGAAGGAGGGGGAACGCGGAGTTCGTCGGCAGTAAGAGGAATTATTTTGCTTCTCAATTTTTTAGCACGAAGGACTTTCGCCCGATCGTGTGGAGGAATGTCAAGGAGACTCCTCTTTCTTAGGTTTGGTTCAGAGGTTGGTGGGGTTGGTTCAGAAGTTGGTAGGGTTGATTCAGAGGTTGTTGTGGGTTCAGTTGAAGGAATCGTTTGTGGGTTTACCTCAGGAAGTACCTCCTCGTCGCTTTCAGGATTTATCTCGCGAGGAGTCCTGGCCCTTTTGGCGGCCTTCTTCCTTCGGCGAGGTCGGAGGACCGCTTCGGGAATGATAGGATTGTCAGCTTCAGGGTCATCATCCCGAAGGGGAGTTGTTGTTGGCTCGGGGGCAGGGGGTTCAGTTCGGGAAGGCTCCTCGTTAGGGAGTTCTTCATTTGCATCAGTAATCCTCCCCGCCAAAAAATCTTCCAAGTTTTTTACTTCAGAGGAAGTTGGTTTGATCAAAGACAATCGCAAATAATCACAAGTTAAAATCTGTACCACATAAACATTTCAAAAATTATATTACAGAATGGTCCAAGACTTACGTTTATGGTCATACAACCATGCTTGCTTGGTCAAGAGAGAAATGAAGCTCCACTCTCGGAGAAGGATCTTATTCATGAAGTCGCCCATCTCCTCACGCGCTTCTGGGGATGTCATCAAGTCAGCAGAGATACGCTCCGAAATGGTCCAATCAGGAAGGGAGGAGATTCCAGGACCAGTGATGAAGAACCATTTCTCGTGCCATCCTTTGTTGCTCGAGGGGGTGCTCATCAGGGGCCTCTTCTCGAATTTCGAGTTTGGGCGTGGGGACTGTTTGCTCAGCATTTTGAACCCTCGTTCTCGGGATCTGCCAGCCGAGAAGAGGGTGAAGAAGAGATCAACAGAGGGGGTAACCCCTAATTCATGATGTAGTATGGCGATGAACGCCAAGGTATATGGATATAGGAGTTAGGCACCAAACTTGCATGAAGCCTACTCCAATAAAACCCTAGGAGGGTAACTATGAAGGCGTGGAGGGGTAGGCGAATCCCCTTTTCCAGCAGAGTAGTCGGCATAGCGACCCAGCCGTCTGGTCGCTGGTACATTCGCTCCTCAGCAGCTGGAGCCCTCATAGCAAAGTTATCCGGAACATGGTATCGAATCCGGAGAGTTCGCGATTGATTCGTGAAGCGGTGGAGGTGATGTTGGCATGAGGAAATTGTTTCCCATCCTGAAGAAATCGGTGGGAGATGGTGGATTGACACTTGAACCCCCTTGGTTAGGGTTTGAACGAGAAGAACTTGAAGGGTTTGGCTTGGATTCACCATTGTTGAGTTTGTGAAAGCTAAAGAGAGGTTTTTCCGAGAGAAGGAAGAAAGCTCAAAGGTTCAATTTCAAATCGATGAGCAGTAAAACCAATCAATTTTCTTGAGGCTTATCTTTTATATCGACGGTTACCACGTGAAAGCGGTAAGGCGATTTAATGTCGTAATAATAATGGGAACTAAAGTGGAATACGTTTGGATGACCTTTGAATATCTTATCGATTGGGCCCGATTGTTGGATCTCTATCTTATTGGCCCATCCTGCTCAAATTCAAATCCTTTATCAAATTGGGCTTATTGCTCGGGTATCCACTATCCAGGTCCTCCCTTATTCCACTTTCGTATGATAAAAGTGGGTATGATCCACTTATTTCCTATTTTGGGCCTTTATTAAATGTTAAATATCATGAATCTTATATAGTTTTCCATTAAACATTTTGTTTAACTAAAAAACTAGGGGTAATGTTGGGTCATAATATTTCTCCTATCTTGGTAGGATAGATTGGGCCCATTTATCAAGATAATCTATTGGGCTTTTATTATTAAGCCATGGGACTCTTTGAGCCCATTTATTGTGTCAACTTTATTTAATTCTATGGACCCGTCACCCGGTGGATCGACCCATTAGATATTTTAATATCTCACATTTTGACTTGTGATGATGAAAAAGCATGAGTTGACCAAGCCTCCCGCCATGCATTAATGTGGATGGGATCATAACCGGCCGGCGGTAGAAAACAGTGGCCAAAAGCAGTAGATAAACCTGATATAGTCGGCGAGGTCCATCGATCGGAGGGGTGTCGGTAGTAGTGGGTGGGCACAAGAATCCAAGCAAAAGTAATATAACTTAGCAAGGAAGCCATCGTATGGAGGTACGATTCTCTCATATATTGATTATTCATATTCTCCCACACACACAACTGAGATTTTAATTCTCTCAATACACTGTAGACCATATATTCCTCCATTGTTAACCTTGTGAACACGTCTTTAATTCTCACGCTCGAGCTATCCTCGAGCCGGAACCGCGTGGCCAAGCTTTTCGGTGTTGATTGTGTTTCATGCGTGGTGAGGATCATGACGTCTTACGTGATTGGGGACGTGGAGAAAGATCTTGGCGTTAACATATATATATATATACGCGGTGTTTTCCAACGGATCGATTCATAATGACCGGTCTTTAGCTGATGATGCATTCGTTGCTAAAATTCATAACATTGTTCGTTATGGGCTTTTAGCGCGAGACAAATCCGTCGTTAAAGGTCTGGTAAGATTAATCTGACCAATCTGTTCTCGAGCCGAATTATATATATATATATATATATATATATATATATATATATATATATATATATATATATATATATATATCGTTTACAACAGATGAAAATAATAAGTACACAACTACATTTGGAGTTATTAAAACACATATACTTATCGAAGAAGATCTCTTACTCTCCAATTTGTTAACTTTTTTTTATCCAAAAATTCAGAAAATAAAAAGAATGAAAGATATGGTGGAGAAGAAATGAGGGAGTATTAGGCTATTTATATAAAGCATAGTAGACTTTGACATTCTTCATAAATTATGTATAATTAAAAAATAGTTATTAATTTTAAGTGACTATGTGAATGTACTTATTTATAACCCTCAAACAGGTTTTGCATGATTGAATCAATTTCAAAAAATAAATATGTAATTTTTTTTTAAATTAAGTTAATTATCCGAATTAATTCATTTTAATTGATGAATTAATACGAATTAATTGATCAAATATTGTATATGCTTTTATTAAGGAGGAGTTGATTATTACGTAGGTGTTACCAATTGATTAGGATTCCGGTAATCCGGTTTGTAGCAGTTATTCAACGCTTAAAAAATACAGTAAAAATAAAATAAAAAATGTAAAAACTAGATAGATCCAAGCCCATCTCTTCTCAGTCAATTTTGCATCTCCCGTCCTCTTTCTCTCTCTTCTTTTGCTCTGCATGTCAATCGGCCTGAATTTGATACCCAGTTTGTTCCTTTATATTGAATCGGATATGGAGGCAAATCGCCCCTTCAATCTCACTCGTCTTTTTCTCCTCGCTTTTTGTTTGTTCGTACCATCAGTTCAAGCTACAGCAGTCAAGTACTGTGGTCAGTCGACTTTCCTCCTCCAATCTCTCTGCAATTTTCCTTCTTTTTTACTTTTTAGCTAATATTCCATCTTGTTTCTTTTTAGAGTTATCTCTATATAAACTGTCAGATTTCTGATTTATTTTAAGTGGGGTAGTTTTCTGGTGATTTGGTATTGCTTTATTGTCAGTGGAATTGGGTATTTTTGATGAAATTGTGACTAATAATTTTCAGGGGTTTTCAAATGAATGCAGATAAAAAAGGTCATTATGATGTTAAGGTGGAGGGTGTTGACATGGTACCTGATCCGGTGGTGAGCGGAAAACCGGCCACCTTTAAAATATCAGCTTCCACCGGTAACTTCATTTTCATACCCTGATTATTTTGCATTTGTGAAAGCATTTATATATTTTTATTTGACCTTAATATTGTAGTTAGTGTTTTGAGTTCCTGTGAATGCAATCTAGATGTGGATAACTTTTAATCTATTTTATGCACCAACTTGAGGATTTTGTTTTACTGCATCATTTTCTTCCTTCAATTCCAAATATTGATTTTTTTGCTCCCTATTCTATTTTATTCATTAGAAGCAATGATAAGGTGTTAAGAAATATAATGAATACAGAAAATTAGGACCAATGATTGACACGGGTAATCCCTGTCCTTAAGGTGTTTATTGCCTCTTACCACTAAAGTTTGCTAAAGGCTACCAGCAATATACCTCCAGGATTTTATGTCAAAGCCTATATTTATTCTAAGTGATAGCAACTCACTTTCTGAACCTCTAATTTATGCTACTGTATAGATGATTGGAAGAAAGAAGATGGAGACTATTCAGTTTCGTAACTGAAATGTAAATTAAGCATTATTTAAATAATGTAATAATCACATATCAGTTTTAAAACTTATTTATATCCCATAATGATTAAACACAAAACTGTTTAAACATTAATGAAGTTTATGAATCTGGTTCAATGCCAAAAAGTAGGCTCTTGGCTCGGGCGAGGCTCCTAGCGGGATGCGGGCGGGTGGTGCTTTGTACCACGTCATTGTGACCAACTCCAAGCCTTTCCTTTAGTACCACTAGTGAATTAAACTATTCCACATATACTTATAAAGTATTAAAGAGTTTTATTCCTACTCAATGTGGGACTTAAAGAAAATAGTTTTCTTAAACAACAATGAACCTTTTCATGTACTCCACTTTGGATACAATTAAAACATAATATATAATTCCTACTTGAATTATATATTACTCTCTTTTAATCTCCTTGTAATAGACTATCAAATGCACTTTTAATTTTATATAAATTCAATCAATTAATGGGTCTAAATTAATCCCCAAATTGATCAAAACCCATGTAAGAAAAGGTGCAATTAACATAAGGTAATGCGTTTGAAGTGAAACTGTTTCCTTGTGCAATTTCACCATGTGAGGCTGTGACAGAAAAAAGTGCCTTTTCTTTTAACCTTGATGTAAGATAATATTTCAACTCTACTATTGTCATTTTCTTCATCAAGAGAGTGACATATTTAATAATAAAAGCATATGTGGTAATGAACCTTGGATAAGTTTCTCAGCTTTCGTTGATATGTATCTTCTTTCCTATAGGTAAAACAATATCTGGAGGGAAACTGAGTCTCGAGGTTAAGTTTTTTGGAGTTACTGTCCATACAGAATCTCACAATATTTGTGAGAAGACATCCTGCCCTATATCAGCCGGAAAATTTGTGCTCTCTCACACCCAACTCTTACCTGGAATCACTCCACCAGTAAGTCACAAGTTACCAGTAAATAATCCCCCCCACCCCATCTTTCATACTCCCTATTTCTCAATTTACTTGCTACACATCTTATTGCACTCTCATTAGAAGATTTAATATTATATATAAAAGTACTCTAAGTGGACCCCTCAAAATTAGAAGAATCAAATTGTTCTCTAATCTCTCTTACAGCAACTCAAGTGGGGCGCAAACTTAGTCACCTAATATATATTTATTCATTGTATATGGTAATTGTATTTAATTCATATAAACCAAAAGTGTAGCTTGCTTGGTCTTTTGGGACATCCAATAAGGTAAGTGTTACAAGTAACTTGAGATGAGGAGTATTTGATTTCCATCATTATTCATCCCGCAGTTGGCTGCATCTCTGTCTTAACCTTAACATTGAACCATCAAGCATACTTGTATATTTTATAATTGGGGTACAAACTAGGATATATGCTGTCACAGTGACTTGGAAAAGTTCTCAACTGTTGATTTTTCTAAACAAATATTGTCTAAATATCCATCTAGTTTTCTTCTGAGTTTTTTGGTGGACCTTACATTGTGTTTTGCCTATCTACACCATATCTGACACTTTAGAACCACGACAAAGAATGTGATTCTGGGCGAACCATATCTTGTGTATGGTGTCTCCAGATTATGACATAGGACGTAGCTCTTCAAAATTCTAAAAAGTTACCACTTTTGCCTAGAAAACCTATCAAATACTTCCACAATATTTTGTTTTAGGTTTCAACACTGATGGTTTATAAATCGCTGTTATATGTATTGAAAATTTTGAGGTTGCTTATAAGTTACTTTTTCGGTTTGGGGAAGTCTTGTCTATTTTGAAATAAAATCCATCTTGATTCTTCATTTTGATCCAGTTATTGAGACATTAAAAGAGCATTTCCTTGTTTTGGAATCTTTCATCTTGTTTTGGCATATATATTATGTATGTATATTATATACGCATGTTAGGCCTGGCAAAATATGGTTATGGGTTGGTTTTGGTTTTCAAAATATGGTTATGGTTCTATTTAAGAACTAAAACCATATTAACCATTTTTAATATTGGTTATGTGGGTTGGAACTATATGATTATGGTTCAAAACCATATTAACCATTTTAAGATGTTTTGACTTTTAAATAGATTTTTGAAAAATGAAATTGAGACCGTCACAATTAAATTAATTAAGTAATAATATGATATAAAAATTATTAATATAAATAATAAAATGCTAAAAACTATACTAATAAAATTTTAAATTGAAATTATTAATACTCTTCCATATTTAAAATCATATTTTAATATAATATCAAATACACCCTTCAAATTATAATGTTTAATATATCCACTAAATATAAATTTGTATATTATAATTTTCACTTGATTTAATTAATTAAATTATGAATATGTGCAATAAAAAATATAAATGTCAAAAAATAACAAATATTCATTTTATCAAGAAGATAAAGTCATACACTTTTTGCTAATTAAATTCCTCAAAAAATAAAATTTACATAATATAAATTCAAATATATATTTTTTGTAATTAAAAAGTAAAATTTTAATATCCATAAAAGTAAAATTAACACAAAAATATTATAATTATTTTTTCAAATATTAAAATTTATGTAAAACAAACTTATTATTATAGAATGAAACATTATTTATATAAAAAGTATTAAAAATCATGTTAATTATTTTTCTCAAATATTAAACTAAACATAAGTCGACTTAAGCATAATTATTTACAATAAAAATGACAAATGTTGTTACTCAAAAAGATATATATATTAAAAAAAAAAAATTTACAAGATAGATGTAATAATAAATATTAATATTTTTTATTTTATTTAACATTGCACAAAAACGAATTAGTGCATGAATAGGTAGTAATGAAATTTCAAATTAATATTATAATTAATAAAAAAAAATTAATATAAACGACTTAAATATATAATGGAAAAGAGGGAATAGTGTGATCTTGTAATTTGTAGATAGGACAATCAATAAAAAGAAGACGTTTATTGTGAAATAAAATAGGACTGTTTGTCTGTAGTAGTGTACAAGCAACAGTAGTAGTATATGATGTGGTATGATTTGACGCATTAATTATCTATTTTTTTTAAAAAAATTGAACACCGGCAGACTGGCTAGCTAATTAATCAATTAACATTATGGAATGAAATATGGGTTGAAAAATGGTTAATCGGTTCAGAACTATATTTGTTTTAAAAAATATGGGTCCAAACTTTAACCAACCTGAATAAATAAAAATGGTTAACCAACTCATTTGGTTCCAGTTAATATGGTTTGACCCAACAGTTAACTAACTATATTGTCAGGTCTAACGCATGTATATATGTATATGTATGCATATCATATGTCTATAAAATGAGGAAAGAAGATTAGAAACAAAACATAAAATATATGGCCTTAAATTTTCATCTAATGCCTCAATAAATTGTACCGTAGTGTGGTGAGTAAATCACCATCTTCCTCGTCTTTAGCATACATTTCCCTCTTTTATTTTGATTTTCCCCCTTGATGTGTTATCATTTGATCATGTTGTTTTTCTTATTTAGAAGATACATAGCTTTAAGAAAGGAGGTTCACCATAAATTTAATTGCCCACTGGTCTTTAATTCTTTTAAGAGAGAATTTAATGCTAGAGCACGTGAATTGTCAATAGTTTACTTGTTTAGGGTTTTAGATTATGCACATTAGACTAATAGACTTGTAGTTTTTGTCATTGCCTCCTTTGAAACCCTAATTTCTGTGGCTGCCTTACTCTGTGATAGTCTTTCCATCATATACTGTTTTTTTACTGGCCTTAAAGTTATAATTGATTGACATATACCTTTTCTCATTGCGTTTAATCTCGTTTTGGTACAATGATATTTTTGCTGTCTGTTTACATCATCAACTTATTTCACTCTGCCTCAAAAGTGTCTCATATGTTCGTTATTAGCCAAAGCACTTGGCTGAAATTCAGTTTCCTCTTCATATTTTTTCCTTGTTAGCTCCAGAGCTGTTTAGATTTGGTATTCTTAATTTGTTGATATTTGGATGTCTGCTACTACATTTTGATTTGCGAGATCATGAGATTCTTAAGTTACTTCTTCATCATGGACTTTTCTGATTTGGTGGCTCAAATTTTTCTCGACTTTTCATTGTCTGCCAATAGAATTTGATGTGTGAGTAGTGCGGAACAAAGAGTCGAAGAAAATGGAAAACTTGAAGAGATTATTTGTGTCACCTGAAGGGATCCACTAGTATTACTTATTGCTCGCAGGGAATTTGCATCCCCCAGTCTATGAACACAACTCCCACAAAAAATATTCAAATGTGGACTCATTAAAACCGAGTTCTTGTAGGAAAATTAACCAAATTCTTATTAAAGTATATACCTTAATTAAATAATACTTAAAATAATCTAGACTTCAAACTTTCCTCATAGAAAACAATTACAATAGAAATCTAGTTTTGTTGCATTTCTAATTCGATAGGACTAATTATAGTTCAACTAATATTCCTAAACATTCTGAATTATTGCCAATGTGTCATGCATCATTGAAATCATAAGATGCTTAAGTCATTCCTTCACCATTCCTGATGGCTGAAATTAACTTTCTAGTAGTGAACACTAGTTTTGTTATTCAAAATCATGAGATGCAAACTATGTATGTATCACTAAGCATTGCTATGTTGCAACTATGAGCAAAGCATAATAATTTATCTTAGTAAAGCTTCACAAGCATACACAGCTGATTGTTACTGTGGTTTTTCAGGGATCTTACACTCTTAGGATGAGGTTGGAAGATGCAAACAAACACCAGTTGACTTGCGTTAGCTTCCAGTTCAAAATCATTTCTGGATCATACGTGTCCTCTCTCTGAGGGCAGGTGCATGCGTTGGGACAAATTGTAATGTTTTCTTCCACCAGGGAGGGGGGAATGAAATTCCAACTTAGGATATTGTAGTCTGATATACCATGGAATGGGCTTTCAGCTTTTCATATATTCCTGTAGTAACTTACTTCAGAATGAGTAAATGCCCTGTGTGAACTGTATTTGAATTTAAGGAGTTACAACTAACCATCTTTAAAGTATCGTATCTGTTTGGTAAGAATATTGCCTAAATACGTTCTTGATATCTATGTTTGTTGAGGGTTGTGTGCTGTATACCATCAGTCCACCAGTAATATTTGTAGTTCTTGCTCTTTGATTGTAATTTGACCTGAGCAACTGTAGTTGCAACCCTCTCTTGCCATGCTTTATTTGTGTTTCTAGTAATAATTCTAATGAAAAGGAAACAAAAAAATAGCTTCAACAGCAAATCATGTAATTGACCTTGTACAGTAATTTGCACTGAACGCCTTTAGCATGGAATAGCTACTTTAGAGCTAGTGATAAGCTTGGCCAAAGGAAGCCTTTGGTTTTCAGATGTTGTAGATGAAGGTTTGCATGTGTTAGGAATCATTTCATGAAGACCTTGACATGTTCTTTGTAAACTAATACTTGACTTTTTAAGATATTTTCAAACTCACGACTCATTAAAAATTATAAAACAATAAAATTTCTAATAATATGGAACTGAGGGAGGGAGTAGAGTACAATATATTCGAACATGAGTCTATTCCTGTCTTTTCTATTTTCCAATAGACAGGTGTTGCAGCTATCAACACAAACGGAAAGAGATGAAAGGGGGAGTGGTTAGCATGAAGTTTATTTTTGAGTAAGTTGGTCATTAATTGATCGATAGAAAGATCGACACGCAAGAGGCGCCTATATGCCACGAAGATTTTATCAACCAATTGACTAACTTACCCAAAAATTAACTTCATACTAACCGGATCCAAAGGTGATTAATATATGCATAAAAAAATTATAGGGTGAGTAATAAGTTTTTAACATTTACATAAGTCGGTAACAAATTACTAACCATTGAGAATCATCTGCAAAGAGAGTATTTAAGTCGGTCAAAAGACAAAAGAACAAGTCGATAACATGTCATTTGTAAGTGGTGTACATAGTACAGCTGCCTGTAAACATCCATCTACTGCTACGGGATTTTGCATATCAAATCTGTAGTTGGTGGTCAGGTATTTTAGCATATGGACAACAAAATAAGCTATAAAATGAAAGATAAAAAAAAATCTATGATTGCAGGAAGACCCTAACGAGATTTCACCAGTTAACTGCAAATGTCTTCGGCTTATGTGGTAAGTATGCTGGAGCCTCCAGTTTCTTAGTTTCTTTGCCCTCTTCAACTTTTGCATCTGCCAACTCAGGCACAGCCTCCTATAAACTTTCTGCTCCTTGATCAGAAGACACTGACTCAACGGGAAAGGGTAGCTGGGATGAATCTTTTGCATCTGCTCCTTTCTCGTCTTCCTTGTTATTTTCCTTGATTTCTGGTGTTGGCATTATTGATTTTGTTTCAGATCCTTCTTCCTTGGTATCAGCACTCTTGTTTACCATCTCCTGATTTTCTGGTTCCTCCATTATTGCATCTTCAACCTTGTCACTTTTCTGCTCAGCATCCTTTAATTTGTCTACATCTGCAACAGCTTCTTTAACGCCTTCTCCTTCATTGGTTTTCTGCTCAGTGCCTTTCACATCATCTTTATCTGTAGTAGCTGCCTCCATAACAACCTCAAGACTTTCTTTGGAATCTTCATTAGCACCTTTTTCTTCAGTTGTCTTATTTTCATGATCAGAATCATCTTTCTTCTCTTTTACTTCCTTCTTCGAACTTGATTTCCTTTGCTTTTTCTTTGGGATCTCACTTTCTGGTGATTCCACTGCCTTTGATTTGACATTTAGCCTTGAAGAGCGCCTTGGAGTATCACCTGCTTGTAGCATAATGGCAGCTGATTCAACTCACAAACCATACTACTTTGACTAGTGAATTCCACATAATAAAGTCTCACTCATATATAATTAGGACGTGCACAAAAATCATACAGGCACATAAACACCAGGTATGTGCTTACGGGCACACACAAAGACAAGCACATGTTAGAAGGTCAATTACCTGAGCCCCAGTAAAATTCAGAGGTAGATGGGCCTCCAGGGTGAGATTTCATATACAGCTCCAATTGTCTCTTACTTTTGATCTCTTCACCAGTGGGAGAAACAAAAACCACATCATTCCTCCTAGGGATGCCACCTTTTTGGGTGAACTGCAGAGGGAAAATATGTTTAAAATTATAAAACTTAATAATGCAGATTCCAGATCCAAATAGAACAAATTACGGTGCACTGGTGCAGCATATCAATTTGCAGAACTCAGGCATGATAGACTTCTTCTATTATGAGCAACTCTGACCACATTGCATGACGGTTACTGCTATTTCAGGGGATACTCTAGGTTCACATGAAGTTCAAACCATGCATGGCACACTACCCAACCTTAATAAATTTAATATCCAACTTAAAAATATTACAGGGTACCCCATGCATGGGCATACTACCCCAGCTTCATAAAGTTCCAAATCCAACACTCCTTTGCCCAAGGCATCGGTGACAAACCCCTACGTCATTAAGATTATTAGGAGTTTTCTAGATTTTTTATTTTTGGTAATTGTGATTTAGTTATGACTGAATAATATCTTATCTGCCTCATTTTGGAAACTAGGATTAGGTTCAGTTGTTTTTGTTTATCCTTGCAATTTGGTTAAGGTTCATACCTTTAGTTACATGGAGTAGTTGTGTGTAGTATATTATGTATAGAATCATCGAGGAATTATATTCAAAAGCTTTTAGATTAAAACTCAGCCCATCGTTGTGAAATAGACAAACAAAAATATACACGTGAAAAAAATATCAATTCTTTTCAATATTTGTAAGTGTCAATTCTCCTTGTTAGGATCTACTTACTTTAGCATCTGAGCTATGCCATGTTAGAGACGTTTCATGCAACTGAATACAAAATGAAATCTCCAAATGCATTTGAAATTTTCAACCAGCTCCATTTTTCCTTCATCCTAGCACCAGTGGCGGAACTAGGCGGGCGGGCGGGGGGGGGCAGCTGCCCCGTAGGGTGGTGGTTCAGACGGAGATAGGGGTGGCGGTGGCGGGGGGGCGCAACCAAAGCGCCATGAAAGGTGAGCAAAGGTAATAAATCACCGCCACCGGTTAAGTTCACTACTTCTACTTATTTCCATGTCGCTCATGCCTTTATTCATGTTTGAGTAATTGAATTGCAGGAAATCGGAAAACCGAATCTAACACGGAGGAAGTTCGGATTTATCTGATTTTCAAAGGCACTGCGCTCGACAATGCGTGGTGAGTTTTTCTCATTTCTTCAATTATTTACAAAATTTTAGATCATAAAGTTTGTATTTTGTGACTGGAGTTAAATTTTTTAGGTTTTTTTTTTTATTTTAGCTTCTAATAGTGGTCTAGTTTAGCATTGGGTGCTTTATTTTTATTGTGATTACCTTACACTTATGCCTCAAGTCTTGTGGTGTTTGGGATGTCCATGAAAATTGAATCGCAACTGTACTCGTTTAATCGTTTTGCCATAATTATGGTATAAATCAGTTAGCTTTTGACTGAATTAGTGACATGGAGTATAGTTGTTAGTGTGCGGAGTAATAAGGATGTCGAATTAGGGTTGGAACACAAAGAAATGGCTAAGAAATCTGATTGTTAAAGTGGTGCACATAACGTGTTCGCTAAAAGTCCTCTTAGGACTGTTTTTGCTAAAAACTAGGAATTAAGCAAAGCCAAGACCCAAACTATATACATATATGCTTTATATAGCTAATTAAAGAGCTTGGGCAAATCGAATCATGAAAAGACATTTTAAAATCAAAATAAAAAATTAGTGTGTCCGGTCATTTTTGGGACATGTTATGACCTGTCAAACGAATCTAAAAAATTAGTGTGTCCAGTTAAAAATTTTGCCCCCCCTACAAAACCGCTCTGGTTCCGCCACTGCCTAGCACTATTTCATAGTGATTACGATTGATTCCATTAAAAGTCTTAAAAAGACAGTAAGAAACCCCAGATTTCCAGGGTTCAATAATCATGATGTATCAAGTGGAATTCAAATTCAATTTCTGATAAAATGTAATCACTAATTAGGATCTTGAATTCTTGATCTTTATAATATCTAGGGGGTCACCAACTACATCAGGATAATTACATTATGAGAACATAAATAGAAATAATCACCGAAAGAAGCCCCAGCTTTCGATTTTAGCAAGTTTCTGACCATAGTAGCTTTTCAAGTAAAAATAAATAAAATAAAATTGAGTCGGTTTCACAATCAGATATACTTTCCGAATTTTATAAACAGCTAAGATCTACCATTACAGCAGAAGCCAGGTGATAATGAAATATAATCAAGCACAAGAAATCTTAGAATATTATTTTCATAAACAGGCGGGCGGCAGGCTAATAATTTCTGATACAATTAACCTGCAATAAGATTGTTTTAGAGCCAAACTTTAGAACCAAAAAAATCACAAGATTAACCTGATAATCTCCATTTTCATATAATTCATTGCATATATATATATATACAAAATCAAGATTAAATTTCAAATATAAAGGAACCTTCAAAAAAACAGTCACAACGCGAACAAATACATACATTAAGAAACAAGGGCACCAAATGTAAACGAGAGCATAGAAAATAAGATGGGAGAAACATTCGAACCTTCTTCTTCCAGCCTTCCGGAGCTGAAAGCTCGATTGCTACGGCGTCTAATTGGTTGGCCACCGGCGACTGGCTCTCCATTTCTCTTCTTCCTTTCTCTCTTCCCTCTTTGGCTCTCTGCAATTTTCGAAAGCTTCAACACTTCCCGCTCTTTCTCTCCTTCCAAGTTCCAGGCTCCAGCAATTATTTGAGCGGGGGAGATTAGATATTTCCATTTTTAGAATGACAAACCTGACTATATGTGGAGCCCTGACGTCACAGGAATAGATAATTACATTAGAATATTGGGATAAATCAACTTTTGGTACTTGGGACATGACTTACAATTTGATATTCGAAGTGAAAAAAGTTATAAATTGGTGATTGTACTCGAAAAATGTTACACTCCGTTAAATATTAGGGACACGATTTAAAATTTGGTACTCGAAGTGAAAAAAATTACAAACTGGTGATTGTACTAAAAAAAATTTGTAATCTGGTGCTTGTACTTTCTAATTTTTAAATAATCGGTAAAATTGATCAAACAGGAGAGACAAACATACAGAGAGAGAAGCGAAGTTGACGCGAAGAAGATCCTTGATGTTTTGTTCCATCTTTTCTCGTCTCCCACTGTAAGACCCCAACTTTTATAAATAAAGATGAATTTTCTATAAATATTATTTTTGAATATTATGGAGTAAATTTGATATAATGTTATAGTTGTGAGTAATATTTATAAATTTTGCAAAAGTAAGCAAGTTGTTATAAAATATTCGTTTGGTTGGGAATATTCTTTTGTCGGGAATATTAAATGATTTATCAAGACAATTATTGGTGGACCCCATTAACGTAAATTATTATCGGATTGAGAAAACGACAAAAATATTTTTTATGAAAATAACTACGAGGTGTTACCGTTAAAACTGTTGAACTACCGGTAGTAAAAAAGTACGAAGAATATCTGGCGTGGTTGATAAGAAGACACGCAGATTGATTATTGATGCTTACGTGAGAAGTCACTCAAATTTATACTCAATTATTACTTCTGAGAATTGTCGCGATCATATCTCTTATATTATTGATTCAATTATTGTCACAAAGATTATCTCAGATAATATGTTATATTATTAAATCAATAATTGAGTATTTAAGTTATAAATGATTAATAATTGTTGAAAGATTAAATATATGTTGATTAAAAATAAAATAATTTGTGGTAATATTTATTCAATCCTCGATGTATATAAAAGTCTATTATGAGACGCGTTTGTGGTAAGTTTGGTTAATTTATGGGGGCCCATATGTCATCATCTAAAGAGTCTCTCTTCAATAGTAATTACCTTCATCAATAAGAATTACCTTCATCAATAGTAATTACCTTCATCAATAGTAACTACCTTTACCAGACGTCAAACCACTTGCCGTTTCATATTATGTGTCGAACCAATTGTCGTTTCACATTACTGGTGTCAAACCACTTTTCTTTTCACATCACGGTCGTCAAGCCCTTTTCGCTTTTCACATTTCAAGTGCTAAGTTAGAAATCTTCTATAAATAGAGGCCTAGTCTTCATTATTTTTTACTTAATTCATTCAAGCTTATAGAGAAAGAAAGTATAGAGAAAGAGAGAGAAAGAAGAAGAGTATTACATTACTACACTCATCAAGTAAAGATTCAATCTACTACTAATGTAAGTGGGTGTTATTCTTTCTTATTCATGTAAGAGAACATTGTTATTTCATTGCTTATTATTATTCATTGGAATAACTCAGATATACGCGGTTTACCTATACTTGGTGACATTCTTCTATTATTCTCATTGGAACATCCACATCATGTGTGTTTTACACCGGACCTGGTTCCTTCTTTATTATTATTCTCGTTGGAACATCCACGTGCGTGTGTTTTACACCGGACCGATTCCGCCTTTTTATTATTCATTGGAACATCCGCCGCTTGTGCAAATTTTGCCTAACCTAGTTCCGTTATTATTATTTCGTTGGAATAATATGTCTGCATGCAAGCACCGCATGCATAGTGATTTCTTTTGTTATTCCATTCTTTATTATACTCAAATTGGTTAAAGTTTTGACTTCTATACTCCATGAAATTAGTAGAATATCCTCGATATTTGCGCTTCATCCAAAGATATCTTTTCATGAAAATATTCTTCCGATCATTCTTGAATTTAATCTACAAAGCAGTATCATGTTGACAATTTGGACATTATTAGTTTCTCGGATAAATTAATTTTTGAACTTGTTTTATTGAATTCTTATATCATTGTCATCATCCTCATGTTTATATTATGTTGAAAGTCATCTGTATGTGTAGTGCATAGATGGACTTGGTATGATTATGACTGAGGATTATTCTTGTAATCACGTAAGTAATGTTACAAATGATGTGGTAAAATTATCATTGGCCCGTAGTGCATTGATGGACGAGTTGTTGGCATGATCATGACCATTAATGAATACACGAATGTCCTTGGTCAGAAGTGCATGGATAATTTGTGGTCGTGATACTAAAAGAATATCCTTGGTAGTAGTCATAGGTGATTTGATGATGTGGATTATTTATTGTCGAGTCCCAGCCGATAAAAGTCATGAAAACCTTTTAAATCATAAAAGATAGTAGATTTGATTCTCTACTGACTCTTTTAATGGATCGCTTGTTCACCGCAGATTAAACTTGATGTTGTTATATTTTATCGGTTTAACATCATTGAAGACTAACGATAATTTATTCTGCATTATCTTAGTCATAATATTTCTTCTTGGGCTAGTTGAGCTCACCTTTTTCTTTCACCGTTCTCTTGTGAAATGAGAACATAGCAGAGACTAATCGGGGAGGAGGATTGGCGGTCCGGAGGATAAGATTAGTAGTCCTCACTATTCGTGAAATAGTGTGTTAATAATTGTAATGAGGATTTCTTTTGAGTTTGTATAATCTCTAGTAGACAATAATTGTATTCAAACTCACAGTTATGTTTTGTCGTATTATTATACCTACAATTGTATTAAGTAAGTTGTATTTAAATTTTGTACCATATATCTGACGACCCAAGATGGGTGATGTATACCTAATTTTGGGGGCGTCACACCTAGGAGTGAGCAAAAAACGGATAAAATCGAATAACTGAACCGAACCGAATTATTTTAACCGAATTATTTCGATTTTTTTATTTTTTTTGGAATTTCGGTTATATCCGAATTATTATTCAATATTCGATTTTGCCCGATTCAAAAAAAAGTTATTCTTGATACGAATAATAATGAAATGTAATACTTAAAAAAAATTAATTATTAATTTATTATTCATATTATCTAATATCCGAATAACTTGAACTTCTATTCTATTCAGACTTCACTCTTCAGTGTTCAGTATGTGAGTTTTCCCCTATTTTGCCCTAACCCTCTCGCAACTCGCCAGATCTGAGATCTCGATCACTCCTCAGCCTCTTCACTCTTGCCTTCTCGATCGACTCTCGAGTCTCAATCTCCATGGCCTCCCTTCTCTCAGCTCTCTCCGTCTCGATCTCGGCCTGGCGCCTCGCGCTTCTCGTCTCGACCTCACCGAAAACCCATATTGAATTCGCTCTGTATGGAATAAGCTACAATCCGCAGTATTCATCGTGAGGTTGTTTGCTCTGCTCTCTTTTCTCTGTCTATATGTAATTTTTAGAGATACTTTAAGTTCTTGTTACTTCTCATCTTGAAATTTTAGTACTAAGTCCGAGAAAAATCAAGGGCTTCCAACTCGGTGCAAACTTTTCTCGAGATCGAGGGAGAATCTTTTGGGATTTGAAATTTGATTTTTTTGTCGAGGATAATTTGTGGGTTCAGAGGCTTTGAGAAAAAATTAGGAAATTTCTGTCGATTCGCCAAAGAAAGATAAATTTCTTGTGATCTGTTTTATCCATATCTTCTTTGAAGCCAGCTTTTTCCATAGCTTATGCACTCGTAAGAATATTTTTCTTTTTTCCTTATTTGGCTGGATTTTATATTGTTCCTGTTGGTTCTTGATATCAACTGATGTTGTTTATACCATGAAGCTCATTTTAATTTTGTTATGCAGTTCATATCATTTTTTTATTACCCGCAACATTTATTTATTTTTGTAATTTAGTGACAATAGGTTAAGTTTTTCTTCTTTATATTCCTGTTGATCACAATTATTGGCTTTTGATTGATGCCATGGTTTTGTATTTGAACATCCAGAACTCCATAATTGCATTTGAGGATTTCCTCGATTCCTATTTATTATGAAGAACAAAAAATGATAGGAATTGATAGTTTGTTAAAGAATCAAAAGATTAATACTTTTCGATGATGCGCTTCTTGTTAAGTGGGTGTTGTAATCATTAGCACAAGCAGACCGTGTTAAGTGGATGTTATGTAATCAAACATCTCGATCAAGAACAATAGCTTATCATGATAGCTTCAAATCATTAAAGACAACTGCTTATCCATTTACTATTTTGTTCATCCGTGTTAATCGCAGTTATTGGGCTTTGCTTACTTGTTCTTTTCGCTGTTCGTCATTCTTTGTTGTTGGGATATCTCAAACAGATAAACACCATGTTGTTGGCTTCTTCATTGTCACCGCTATTCAGGTTGTGTTGCATGTTGGCTTATGTTGCTAAGTCACCTGGGATATCTCATGGAGTCATGTTGTTGATTCTTGCTTTGTTGGTTTAATTTATTTAATTTCATTGATGCTTAATTTGTAATGCTTAATTTGTCTTGTATTTGTTGGCTTATTATCGATAGTTGGATGTCGACAACTTGGCATGTTCTTTATTAAATACTTAAGCTACTTTGTAATCTGTTAACTTGGCATATTCTTCGTAAGTTCGTAATATCGTTATTGCATTTTATGTTGGATGTTGCTTTATTCTTAATTTTAATTTTGAGCATGTGTTCGGTTATTATCCCAATTATCGAAATGTATATTCTGTAATTAAAAGTATTCGTAATTCAGTTAGTTCTAAATTTCGGTTAGTGGTTCGGATAGTGATTTTATCGATAATTCGGTTTTCGGTTATAACCGAATAGTCATTCCGGTTCGGTTATAACTGAATGATCACCCCTAGTCACACCCACATTCGCACCATTGCTTCACAGTGGCACTGACTTGGGAACTATGGTGTAATCTATTCATTTTTGTTGCATGAACTACAATCTTCTTTCCCGATTTCATTTACGATTCCACTCCAAGACAAACTCATCCTTTCAATTAAACACTAAAAACCCTTTAATAAATATATGGGAACCTGTAATCAATGGAGAATCGAGACAAGAAGAATGAGAGAAGAAGAAGGACATAAGAAGAGAACCCTAATTTTCAAACAGAATAAAGATGAAACCCTACTGTTTAACGGAGTGTAACATTTTTTGAGTACAATCACTAGTTTGTAACTTTTTTCACTTCGGATACCAAATTGTAAGTCGTGTCCCAGTACAGGTACCAAAAGTTAATTTATCCCTTAAAATATTTGACTTTTGAGTCCGAAAATATTAGCACAATATAAATTAAGTTAAATTAAATGTATATTTTCCGCTTTTGTGATTAATTTTATTTTGATTTTTCAATATGATTGCGATAATAATATTACGTGCATGCAACCAAAATTTTATTAAATATTAGGATAAAATTTATTAAGATTTTTCTGTGAGGGAGTATTGGAATAATAATATGTGTGATCAAATATCTCATATAAATATTGTTTTTGTTTATTTTAAATTGAATTACATTATTAATAATGTTATGTGTTGTTAGGAGGGGTATATTTTATCTAAACAATTTTTTGCTGAGAAAAAAAAACAGGACAATTTAATTTCACTTATTTTATGTTTAGAGGTAAGATTTTTCTGCATTTTTTATAATTTTTCTTTTTTAATGATGTCAGTTATTTAACTTTTGAATTAATAAAATTCTCTTAAACTTATGTATAGTTTGGTTCACTAAATAATATTGTTATAATCTATGTAATTTAGTAGAGTTATAATGTAATGGTAATAAATTATTAAACAAATTTATTTACTTCAGTACTTGTACTTAGTATTTGTATAATAATTATAATATTACTATATCAGTTTCTAAAGTGTGTTTGATTTATTAAATGCGTGATGTATGCAATAAATAAAGTAAATGTTAAATCAATTATAATTATTAGTGTTTTATATTTTACAAGTTATTACATTATAAACGTAATAAGCTAATATATCTCTTGATTGACGTAATAAAAATATTTAAATCGATGTAATCGTATTACATTTATAATGAGTTAATACATGTAATTAGTGAATTAAATTAAAAAAGATATAGTATAAATACAACAACTAAAAGATATTATATAAATGTAATAATTTATTGAATTACAAGATGATATTAATTTGATGCGAATCAAACATGAAATTTGATTTTTTTCACACAAGATTTACTCAAATAAATTTGAGCCCCATCTATTTTTTATGTAAATAAAATTGCGTGAAAATACCAATACCATATTTATGTAAAAACCACCGGTATACTGTTGTTTTTATATTTATTTTCTTCTGAAAAATGTTATCTTTAAATGTGGAAGTGAGAAAAATAAATATAATAAAGAAGTAAAATTAACAAAAAATAAAATAAAATTATAGAGCTAACATATTTTTCTCTCTTTCTAATAATACTCGACTGTCTGAAATTTATTGAGCAAGAACGCCGCGAAGAAGAAGAGACGAGATCTGAGTTCTTTCAAATCCAGGTTCTTTCTATATACGTATCTGTTACTATCCCATCTGATATATTATATTGGAGCTTTAGAAAATTGATTGGAGTTTTCTGTGAGATTGATTTACTTGTTGGTATGTGATGTTAGGGGTTGCATAGCTTTTAGCTCTGATTTCGAATTCTATGATACGGAGATTTCTGATGATCCAAATTTCTCTCTCTCACTCGAACTCTTTTACTCTTTATAATTTCTGTTCAGACTCCCCGTCGGAAACTGCATTTCCTCCATCTCTTGTCTCACCATTTTTTTTTATTGTATAAAGTTAATGACAGTTTCTTTTTTTTTTGTTCAAATTAGTAATTGAAATATCCTTGAGCAATCAGGGTTTTTAGTTTCCGTGATTCTGCAATTCCATTTGTAATTCCTTAAAAATATACCAATAACATTTTGAAATAGTGGTTTCAGATCCCAATATCTCATGATTCTGTAGTTCCCATAATTTTTCTATAAAAAAAGAATAAAGAAAGAACCTGTCCTTAGATTCTTTTTGTTAGCATCTGTTTCTATAATAAATGTTTCTATGTACAGAAAACTCTTTTTGAAGTGAGAGAGAGAACATGTTTCTTCTGGTTAGATAAAGTTGTACTTATTATCATGTTCAAATTTGATTCAAATATTCAATTGGAAATCATAACATTAAATCTAAAGCATTTCACCTCTAATAATCTGAACAATCTAGTAATTAATTTACTGAGCTATTTTCCATAGATTATTATAACTTAGAACTTACAGAGTTACAGTATCAAATTTTAGCATAACTGAAAACACTCAACATTATCAAATAGCTCTTTAGCTTTTTTATGCATATATCTTATTAAAGTCAGCGTTTCCTCTCTCTCTCTCTCCTCTCTGTGTACATTTCTGTTTATACTTTATATATATGTAAGTGATAGGAGTTAATATTGAGCTGTGAACTCGTGTTTTAGAGAAACAAGAAGAATGGGAGAAACTGGTGATTCTTCATCATCTTCGTTCTTTAGGAGGCACTGGGAAGGATACAAAGAGTTCTGGAGCGATAGGTTTTCAATACTGGACAACTATTCCAGGTTCATCAAAGGGCGTGAGCAACCCCTCCCTTCCTGGTCTGCCTCTGATGTTGAGGAATTTATTGTCTCTGATCCAGTTCATGGCCCTGCTGTAATTATTCCTCTCTATCTCCTGTGTGTTTGTGTGTATTTGCGTGCATGCTTGTGTACATCTATGCCTCTATTTAGCTCGGTTTTCTTTTACCTTTGCTAATTTGAAATATTATTACTCATTTTGCCTTTGTTTGATTTTAGTGACTATAATAGAGAAGGTTCAGGTTGTGTCGTTTGCACAGATTTTTTCCATTCTGGAGTCCTAGACACTTGTTAGGCATTTCTAAAGGCACACAAATGTTTAGACTAGCTGCAGATTCATTCTCTATGTCAGTCTACTGGACTTTCGGAACAATCAGTTTTATTAACTTTTAAATATTTGCGACGGACATAGGTGATTGAGGCTCATCATCTTTTCTTACTTCATTCGGAAGCTGACTACCAGCTTGTTTCACCGAAGTTATGGTGTAGTGCTTTCAGTTGTCGGTTAGGATGTAAATGATTCTGATCGTTGACATTGTTGTATATGCTGGAAGAAATACCTTTGATTCCTTTGTCTAATCGAGTAACTTGTGCTTTGGATTGAATAACCTTTGCTTCTAGATTTACAATACTATTATTTAGATAACTGCAATGACAATACATCTCATTCATAACCATGAGTCTTCCTCGAAAGTGTCTTCCGCCATGAGTACTCATTATTTTGCCTTGCTCAGTCTGATATCAGTTCTGGTGCAGCATTGTTCAATCATTGCCTAAAGTATACGGCTTACGACATAACTAGGAAAAACTTACAATAGAGAAACAAATGAAAGAAAGATAAAGAAAAGGGAAAAGGGAAAAGGATAAAATAGGCTTCATGCATTATTAGAACTCAAGCCCAAGAGAATATGCATCACACATCTTGAACATCTGATAGAATTGTCTATTAGTTCACTCCTTCATATGGCTCATCTAAAGGTTATTAGGAACATTGATAAACTGGGTATGTGGAAGGAAATCGGGTACCAATTTTTCTTTTTCTTAGGGTTGATTTCCAAGGTTGATTTGATGTTCCACGGAGCTGTCTCCGTGGTTGATGGTTGTTTTAATCTCTTCTCGAGGTTGTCTCCGAGATGTAAAAAGACACTTTTGCCCTCCTGTAGGGTTAGTATCAGGAAAACAAAATTTCGAATGTCTACACTCGCACAAATAACTAAGAATACATGCTATCACATTCATTTCTAACCCTAGAATTCATCTTCCGAATTCTTCTAGTGTAACATGGTAATTATTGGCCAAATAATTATTCAATAAGCATAAAATATGATAGACAACTCCAATTGAATAAATAATTGGATTAACACGGATAATCAATTTATAAGCATAAAATGTTCTATTATAATCTTAATTAAAAAGTTAGTTCATACTGAAAATCGAAACCAAAAATCCCATAGAAAACATCTCAAATAAATTACAAATAGAGAAGAAGAATAAAAACTCAAAGTTGGGCTCCAGTCTTCAATCTCCAATTGCAATCCTTAAGTGCTCCGCTCCTCTGTAAACTCCAATTCAATCTCCAGCTCTGTCTCAAATAATCTGTGCGTCTTTTCTATGAATATCGTCATCCCTTTTATAGCTTTTGATCCCTTCAAGTCAACATTCAATTAGAATCATTTTCTGATTAGAAATTAGCTTTTCTTTTCTTGCCTTTCCTTTCCTTGCACCAAAAACGAGTAACACATACTGCCTGATTTGGAAAATTACAGCTTTGCCCTTTTCTTTGCCAGAAATCCCTATTTTGCCCCTCCTTTACTCTATAACCTGCAAAAATACAAACTAAACCAATAAAAACATCCTAAAATACTTTAAAACAAGCAAATAATTAAATCTAAAGATACTTAAATCATGGGTATTTTACCCACTCATCAATCATCATCATGATTCTAAAAGCATTGCTTAAAAGTATGAGTTTATCACATATTATACAAAAGCACCATGTAGATAAAGTAAAAACCTTTAATAAATGAATTCTTTTATTAATAAATGAATAAGATTGTTACAAAGTACATGTTTTATCATATCAAATATGATTGGTTTGTGTGTATACTACTTTCAAATACATGAATCTTCAAGTACATTCATGTACTAGTGCATGAAGAATGTGGACTGAGACTAAAACCATTTCTGGGACTTTGGATACAATGAACCGAAAACATAAAAGAAGATATAGAACTGTCTTGTGAGTGAATGAACATCTAAATAACTATATATTTCTCAACTAAACATGTAAACTTTGTATTCAAAATTCCTGATGGACCTCGTTATGAAAAGAACAAAATCTTTGATTTTCCCCCTTCTTTAAGCTTTGTGTTTTATCGGACCTTTACTGGACTGTTAAATTTTAGATAAATTTAACTCTGGGAGTGAAACAATTTTAAGATTCACAAAAGGAATAGCCTTTAACTGATAATTTTTATAAAAAAAGTTAGGTTTATGAAAGATCTATCTACTTCAAAGGGTTATTCATAGACATACTATTATTTCTCTCTCAAGTTTCTATTGCTTGTAGATCATTTTTAATTTCAGTGTTCTATAGGTGTGCTTATTCACTATTTTCCTACTTGCAGCTGAAGACTGCTAGAGAAGCTGCAAAGTTTGGTGCTGTAGGAGGTCTTATTGGAGCAGTTTCAACTGCAGGCTTTGCTTGGAAATATTCAAGGAGTCCTCATGGTAGTGTGGTGTCTTTTCACTGGCTATTATTCTACTTCATAACATGCTTGACTGTTATGTGATAGTGTGAACATAATATGATACAAATAGGAGATAGCTCACTGAGACCCTGCTTTTAATTTAAACTTCTGTAGTTCACTATTCTTGCATTCCTTTCTCAATTCGACCTCGCTGTTGATAGCTAAATTTTTACTTCATTGTATGATTTGCTGTTGGCCTGCGTAATGGGTTATGTTTTTTGTCATCTTATCTTGAGTGTTGATACCTATAAACTTAATAACCTATATTGATCTTCTTGAGGCACTATTATGTTATACTGTGTTCAATGTTCGAAAAAGCTAAAAGCGGTATGAAGCGTTTTTATCCGGACGAGACGAGGCGAGGCGTAAGCCTCAATTTGAAAACATATGTTATTGATAAATATGGAATATTTAAATTTTGTGGTGATGAATAATTTAGAGAAAAAGATTCAGTTATCAACACTCGACTCCGTCGAGTTATCAACACAAGAAATGATTTTTTTTTTTTTGCTCTAGGGACTTAAGTGCAGGAAATATAAAGAAACAAGGGCTGAACCTTAACTTCTGAAAGAGGCTGAACTGAAAGAAAATAAAACTATAGGGGCTGATATGTAAAATTTTAGGGGCAATTTTGAAATTTAAGAAAACTTTTAGGATTAAACTAAAAATTTATAAAGACTATGAGGTACTTACCTGTAATTATTCATAAGATATTTATGAATAGATATGATATCTATCAGAGTACTTTCTTTTTTAAGAACAGAGAGATGGAAGGAAGAAGAAGAAAGAAAGAAGAAAGAAGAAAGAAGAAGAGAAAGATGTGGGCTCGAACGATCTGTGAAGAAGAAGAAGAAGAAAGTGAAGAAGAAGAGGAGAGAGAAAGAGAAGTCACATCTTATGAACTTGTTTTTTTGTTTCAAATCAAGGCTTAGGCCTTATTACGCCTCAAGGCGAAAGGCGATGAGGCGCATGCCTCAGTCGAATAAAGCCCAAAGCACTGAATTTCTCAGGAAGGCGTAGGCCTCGCCACATCTAGCTCCCGCCTCGCCACGAGGCGCGCCTTAAGGCGCACGCCTCGATCGCAATTTCGAACATTTACTGTGTTTATGGACAAGGACTTGGGCCTTACAACTTAAGGGCGGTTTGATAAAACTAAATGAAAAGTTCTGAACAATTAAACATATCCGAATAGCTGAATGAAACTGAGACTCTAAACACTTAATTAAAAATACTGGTCGGTAATGAATTTTTATAAAATATCTGAACGAGTGTATTTTCCTATTTTATCCCTCAGTTTTTTTGTAATTCATACATTCGTATGAAACACAACTGATTGAACTTTTGAATAATTTTTTCACATATATATATACTACGTATTTGATAATCATGAACACTTTTTTTTTGGTAATTATGAACATTTTTTTTGATAATTATAAAGGATAAATAGTAATTATAAATTACTTGTTACATTATCTCTTAATATTTTAGTAATTCTTTATTTCTACAATTCCTTACTGCAACCATAGAACACAAGCCCTTCCAATTAATACCTATGAGCACAAACTCTTCCGATCAATTCCTATAAACTGTGCTGTGGTAATAAATTCCTATAATTCTTCTCGTCTGAAGTTTCCAATTAGTGCTCTTGTAAAGAGAGAGAATGAAAATGAGACTTGATATCTTCCCGCCGGAAAAGAAAAAGTTGACGGAAGAGAAGTACGTATCTTTTAATAACTCCGGTGTGAAGATGATAGATTCTATCCGGACATTACAAGTGATTATCTTTATTGGGAGGGGCATGTAAGTAAAAAGTTATTCAGCCAAGCAACTGACCGAAACAGCCAAATAAATCAGCCTTATTCGGTCAGACTGTTTCAGCCCTATTTAGATCTATATTTATCCAAACAAACAGTCTTAATGGCGGACTGAATCAGATATGAGGCCATTCAGACGTATTAAGCTCTTATCAGATAATTAATGGCCCTTTTATTTTTCTTCTTTTTAGTAGAATTTATTGCAATGATATTTGAACATTGATGTGCAGTGTGTTATGTTGCTGGAGTTACCAAGTTACCAGTTAATTAACTGGGAATGCATTTGAATATATTTCCCCCCCCCCCCCCCTCCCTCCTCCCCCCTCTTGTTTCTGGAATGCCATTTGAACGGTTCATGTCCCAGTTACTACTAGCGATTTTTTGGGGAATTGAATCTTGATTGAGAAGATAGCCTTTTGAGTATATTCTGAGTTTGTTCGCCAAGTGATCAGGAGTTCATTTTAGGATTTTAGGACTTTCCCTGGTGTAGCAAAATGAATATATATATATATATATATATATATATATATATATATATATATATATATATGTATTCGTTCACATATCGGTGATGTTATTCTTAACTTGGATTGATTCTTTTGGCTCTTGTTTTTCCAATAAAAATCTTGTAGTTCCAAATATTGACATAATTATCGTTAAGAGTAGGTTTGCTGGAAGTAAATAGATAGATGGAGTTTACTTTTGTTGTAATAGAAATTCAACTAATCCCTTCCATTTTGCAGGTGCTGCACTATCCTTTGGAGCAGGAGCTGTGTTTGGTTGGACATTTGGAGCGGAAATTGCAAATCACTACCTGCAACTGTACAGGGTGGATACCATGGGTGCACAAGTAAAGTTTTTGGAATGGTGGCAGAACAAAACTGAAGACTGAAGGAAGGTATTCTTGAATTAGTCTCCTATAGAATTTCAAATGCAAGTGTCACTCCCATAACAGCAATTAGTAAATGTTGCTTGTTTTGAAATTGTAATAATGCTTGATGGGATAATCTCATCGACTCGTGTACGCTGTTTCTTGTTGGCAGGCAGAAGTGGTATAAATGAAAAAATCTCTGGAGATCTTTTATTTATATATCTTTCATTATCAGCAATTTTTGGTTGTACTGAAAATTTAAAATCCATTCCATATGCCGTGAGTAGAAACTGATGCTCTCTCACTGAGATGTTTAGTGCTATGCTTCATGAACTGAAATGGTACCATATTCCCCCGTTTTTCCTGCATAACTAAGTTCTATTAAGAGCAAGAGAATGAAGATGATGAATGGCTATTTCAAAGAAACATGTTAGTTATAAGGACTTGCAGAAATTATTACAATTTATTTTATTTGGGTGAAGCAATGATCAGCACCGTTAAAGAAATACTATAACATTACTCCTTATTTCACTTTTTTTTTTGGGTAAGATTAAAACATAGTATTAATATAGAACAAAAGTACATATTATTATTATTATTATTATTATTATTATTATTATTATTATGTTGTTGTTGTTGTTGTTGTTGTTGTTGTTGTTGGAATGTTGGTGCCTTTTGTTTGTATTCCTAATCCTGAACAATGACGTTCAAGTGAGATACATTTTCCACATGAAGAGAATTGAAAACATAAAGAGAGGAGACGGAATACTGTACAATATAAGCATATCTATTAACATTGACATGAAAATGATGAAATGAAACAATAATCCAAGACTCCAAGTACATACATTAGCAAAAACTATTTAAGAAGATGCAAAAGTCCGTTATTTATATTGTAACAACCGAAGGGATATGTGCCAATCTATCCCTTGTTTTGAAGTCACCTGTCATTTTTGAACTTCAACTCATGACAATGATCTAGGTGTTGCATACTCCATCGTTCGTGGAGTTATAAGTGGTATCTCATAATCCTCGAAGATGTGCCAACAATCGAAACCTGGAGGACTCTTCATGAATTATTTCCATTCACGTCATATGGGAGTAAACTCTTGATCACCACTACCAGAAGGGGCCATGTAAATGCTTCCCCAAATTGTTAAATTCACGAAAAGAGAGCCTCAAGTGATGAAGAAGCATGGGAGCTGTTCAGTGCCAAAAAAGATATTCAGGTTGATTTGGAACGGGAACAACTTGCACGGGAAATTTTAAAGAAGTGCATGGGTTTCCCTTTTGCAATTTTGGAGGTGGGAGATTTCATCTGCAAGAAAGGAGCAACGCAGGAGGAGTGGTTCATGATACTCAACCAGAACAATTATAACCAAACATCACATTATTTTGCCTTGGCCTCCGGCTGTCATGTTCAGCCATCAGATGTCCGGTAGTGCCTTCTCTATTTCAGACTTTTCCCTGGGATAGAAATTCCTGCAAGGAGATTAGTTGTATTATGGGTTGCCGAAGGACTGGTGAATCAAACAACAAATTGCACAGAAACCCCTGAAGTTGTTGCCGAGAAGATTTTGATAGAGTTGGTATAAAGAAGCACGATCCAAGTAGAAAAATGGAAGCTCAATGGAAAAGTGAAAACAGGTAGAATGAACCACCTCTTGACAGATAAAATGTTTTCAAAAGCCGAGGAAGATAACTTTCTCTACATCAACTTACAAGGAGTTGCATCTAACACATTCTGTAGTAAAGGTACAACCCTCTGATTAGCAGATCATCTTGATAAGAATGATGACAGTTTCCCACATATTCACCAGAATGACAGCATATGTCCTTCTTTTAAACATCATTATGGGAGACTCCTTTCATTCCTGTCATTTGATTCCCGGGAAGGGCCTATACCCGGACAAGACATGCATAGGCAACTTCATTAATAGAGGCATCGTTTTCAAATGCTTTAAGATGGTCCGGGTAGTTGATCTTGAAGGCACATTTCGGCCAAAATTGCCAAATTCAATCAGAAAACTAACTCAGTTGAGGTATCTAGGCCTTTGACGTACTTATACAGAGCTGTTTCCTGCATCAATAGGCAAATTGTTGAACCTTCAAACTTTGGATTTGAAAGAAGCCTACCTGGTTCCATATGGAAGTTGGAGCAGCTAAGACATTTATACTTGAGCGAGAACTATCTTAGTAGGATTCTGACCCCGAAAGGTTCTAGCTCCCTTTTCAACATCCAAACATTATGGGGTGCATTTTGTAGATGATGAAACACGAATTGAAGATGGCCTAAACAGGTTGATCAATCTTAGAAAGTTAGGACTGGTATATCGTCTGACATTATCACAGCAGGTGAAATTGACCGAACTGTACCACCTTGAATCCCTGAGGCTGAGATCAATTGATGATATGGTTACCCATCTCAACTTTATTTGAAATCTTTTTCAGGCCTTTACAAGCTTCCAGTATATATTTTCTTGGAAGGTTGGTCAACCCAGTTTTCTTTGATAAACTACCGAAAATCCTCACTGAAATTACTTTGTCAGTGTCGGGGATAAGTACTGTAGACGACCCAATGCGGATGTTAGAGAATTCTGAACTTATACTCAGGCTCCTATACCGGAAAGATCACGGCTTGCTCTTCAGGATGATTCCCTTCGCTTAGTCCTAAAACTTTGGAAGCTAGAGGAACTCGAAGAATGGATTGTGTAGGATGGATCCCTGAAAATTCTAACTGATTAGGTCCTGCTGCAAAAACTTGAAAATGATTCCAGAAGGTCTGAAACACCTGGGACCTGGGTCACTGTCGTGAATCAATTATGCCAGATGACTTTAAAGCAAGGGTTACTGCAAATCAGGGGCAAGATTGCACATATCCCTTCAGTTGTCACAATCAACTGTGATCAGTAGTCATTCAATTGTTTGCTTCTAGCATGCATTTGCAGGATACAAAAGCTAAGAGCTTGAAAGAAAGAAGCAGGAAATAAATGAAAACAAACTACAATTAAGAAATAATATCCTTATAGTGGAGTATATAGAAGTGAACAGCATTAACCTAATCGCCAACTTTATCTCAGTCCTCACATGCAAGACCCCAGTCAAAATTAAGGAATACTCCGGCGGATATTCAAGGCGATGAGATGGCTCTTCCCCGCGGCGTGTTGTTGATATATGGTTTACGTTTGAACTTTGAAACTTGAAAGGAAGAGAAATGCAGCGGAGAAACTGATATATCTTGCCACCTTATATTTACTTTTTGGATCTCTTATGAAATTGTTGATTCAATATTATGCCATGAAGATGAAGAGGACTCGACCCAAGGTTGAACTGGAATCGAACCGTAAGATTATGAGAATGTGGTTTAAATACCAACATTGCTTTATATCCGTATCATCTCATATTTAAATTGTTAAAAAAATTAAAATATAAATTCTCATACTAATTGATACATTTTTAGTTGTATTTGACCATAATCTTCACATAAAATAGAGTTTTTATTAAATTTACATACATATATAATTAATAAATTTAATATTTATACAAATCAATTACTAATTTCACATCTATTTAATGGTAAGTGTGACGCCCCCAAAATAGGTCCATTCCATCCAACCCATTCTCGAAGTCGCCAAATACATTAATGAGAAATAACTACAACTTTATTATTACAATAATAAAATTCGTGAGTTTAAATCTGAGATATTGCCATCTAGACAATATCCACATACAAATAAATCCTCATCATAATTATTGATACATTATTTTACAACAATAGTGAGGACTACTAAACAATTCTCCCTAGAACTTTCATTCCATACCCAGACTCGTGCATCATTTATATTCTCGCCTCCGAGAAGAAAAATGGAACAAAAGGGAAAGGGTGAGCTCGATTAGCCCGATAAAGAATATTATGACTAAGATAATATACAACAAATTATCGTTAGTCTTCAACAGGAAAAATATAATAGAATACAATAGACAACAAGTTTTAAATCAATATTCGTGAAGCTGAAATAATAATTCATTAGAAGAGTTAAGTAGAGAATGCAAACTACTATCTTCTATGTATGAATTTTAAAGTTCATCATCTATTTTTATCCCTCGTAACATCAATCAATATATATCCGAGATCAAATATTCATCCTCGCATTTCTGTGCCGAGGACATTCACCCGATTGGTCATGTTCATCTAAACACTGCTCATCTTTGCACTTACGGGCCAAAGATATTCATCGAAATCATTCATCTTTGCACTACAGCCAAAGATATTCATCATAAATCATTCATCTTTGCACTACTGGGCCAAAGATATTCAATAATATCATCATTTAAGGACAGAGGATGATGAAAAATATTTTTTTAAAGAAGCGAATCCAATGAAACAAAATGACAAGGATTAAGGATTAAGGATTCGTACTTTGTTTTATCCACATCCAAAAATACCTCAAAAATAATCATAGTGGTGTAAAATTCAAGAATGATCAAAACATGGATACAATCAAAGCTAGTATCCATAATAGATATTTTGGACAAAAAGAAGAAATTTCATTTTGGATGAATAGTCAGATATCGTGAATAGTGCCAGTACGTGAATAATAACTCTCGACACCAAAAGATAGAAATTTCACAAAAAGAACATCTTCACGCTTCGTGAATAAGACTCGTGAATAAGAATCGTGAATAGTAACTCATGAATAAGAATGGCGCTTGAATAGAACTCCCGACATGAAAAAGTTCCAAATTTGATAAAAGTTCCAACCAATATTTCAAAGATAATGATATTGAAGAAATAATATCATTCGAGAAGAAAATAACATCCCTTACCTCGAAAGAGATCGATCTTTTAAGCTGGAATATCGGATATAAAGCTATGACTTGAACTTCCACCGATATAGCAATACTCAAAGTATACTCAAAATACTCACAAGAATACGCTCGATAATATAGAGAGAAAACTTGATTTCGCGGTGTGATTTTCAATTCTAACCCCAAGACCTATTTATAGGAAATTGCTTAGAACACCAAAGCAGTAAAATTTAATATAATAATAATATATATATATAAATTCTTACGCCCACTCTTTGAATTCTGAAAATCTGAATTCAAACCACATGCTAGACCCACTAATAACAAAAAAACGTTTTTCATATTTTAAATATTTTAAACTTCCAAAATCAATTATTTTGAGACTTTGGAACTTCAATAATTCATAATAAATAGCCTTTTATCAGAAAATTCGAATCTCATGAGTTTTTATAGGAAATTCAATTCTCTACAACTTTACAGAAGAAAGTTTTTCCAAATTCCAAACAGAAATTGACCGAAATCCACAAATGGGCGATTTTTTAAATTTATAATCAAATTTCAGTCAATAAATGGGGTCCACCGACATGTTTAACATGTTTTAAACATTTATTGCAACAAAAATACTCTTCCTCCTCATATATTCATATATCCCACATTCATCGTAAAAATATCATCGTTAATATATTATTAAAATAATATATTTAAATGAATTATTTTATCAGAAAAAGATAAAATATTAATTTTCAACAATTGTAACTATAAAAATTTTCTCCGTCTATATCCACATTAAATCAATATTTTCCTCATCATATGAATCAATAATTAATTATTCACAAATAATATTATGAATCACAATATCGACAACCGAGGCGGTTCCAGGAAGAGGGCTTTCCAATAAGAATTTCTCCTTCTTGGCAGCAATTGATTAGGTGACCAAACCTCTCCTTAGATGCGAACTTTGCCAATAATGTTATCTAATAATATTATTAGAGATAATATGAATTATTGGTTCGATAATGAAAAATCTTGTGTAATGACAATTATGAAACAACAATGAATATAAAATATCAACGCAAAGAATTATTGAATCAATAAAATAAAAATATTGAGCAAGTAATTATCGTAACCATTATTGAGTAGTGCCTTCTTACGTAAGAACAATAATTGGTGCAATACTGCGTCATCTTCTTCGTCGCAATAGCGTAGACATCGTGTTTTAACCACCGGGTATTCCAACGAAGGTGTAAGCGGTAAAAACTACGCCAGATTATTTTTAAACAACTTATTTTTGTCGTTTTCTTCCTCCAATCGCTTTCCGTTATGGGGCCCACACATGGTCTTACCGTCGCATACGAATATTCCCAAGCGAGATTTACGAATATTCCACGACCAAACGAATATTCTCCAAATAATAATGAATATTATATCACCACTTTGCTTATTTAAAATATTTATGATTTTACCCATAACTAACCACATTAATCAAATCCACCCTTACTATTTCAAAATAATAAATAAAGGAAATTCCTTTTATTTAAAAAATTTAGGGTCTTACAACCTCCCTCCTTATGAAATTTCGTCCTCGAAATTGGCGACGACGATACTGGTGTTTGAAAAGATGAAAATACCTCGCTTTCATTTTCGTTTCCAAACTCCAGTTATTTCCTCAATAAGCATGGTTTCTCCACAAAACTTTAACTTGTGGTATAACCTCAGACATAGGACATGTTCTTTCTATCCAGATCTTTGACAGTACTCTCCTCGTCACGATAAGTCTTCATTATCTTATGCGGTTCTAACTCAATAATGTGGTTCGGGTTGTCCACATATTTACGTAACAACCGATACGTGAAAACGTTATGAACACGCAACATACTTGGTAGTAAAGCAAGTCTATAGGCCACAGTTCCTACTCGATCGAGAATTTCAAATGGAATAATAAATCAAAGGTTTGAGCTTTCCTCACCTCACCGATTCTCGCTTTTGAAATAACAACTTCTTGCACCTCCTTCTTCAAATTTATCACCCCATTGTGTAGCTTGAAGCAAATTTTTAACTTTATCGATTAAAGTCGATTATACTCGTATATCATCACGTGGGTACCTAGAGTTTTCATCTCCATCTCTATTATTTGTAAATTATACGAAATTAGTTTTTTTTTTTTTTTTTTTGGACAATATCGTACTCAGTACTTGTATACGATCTTCTACTCAACACGTCACCTATCACGCTCTTTTCCGGGATGGCATGGTCGAACATGTCTTTGAAATGAGTCTCCTCTTGAGTTCTTCAAGCTCTTCCCACATTCTTTGCTCCATTCGAATTTTGTATCTCTACGAGTCAATTTGCGTTAATGGAATAGCGATTCGAGAATATCCTTCAACGAATCTCCGATAATAACCAACTAAGCCTGTAAAGCTACATATTTCGATTACGACTTAGGTTGTTCTCAATCGTGACTCACATCCCAATCTTGAATAAGACGTTACAATGACACCTATCGTTTACTATCGCATGCTAATATGGTGTCCCTTACGAGAGTCGGCTTCGGTGCATTCCTGAAAAGGAAGTCATAAGATAGAGGCTCGTGTATCAACTTCTATAGTTGGGTTTTTAACTCCTCAAGTTCAATAGAGTCATTCGATATGAGATTTTAGAAATGGGTTTTGTCTTAGGATTTAAAGTCGATACAAATTCAATATCACGCTTAAGGAGTAGGCTAATAAATTCTTCAGAAATACGTCGGGAAAAATCAATAACAACGGGAATATTATTCAAATCGACGTGTCTTTATTCAAATCCATAACATGGACTAAGAAAGCTTGACATTTGTTTTCAATAAACAAATGGCTTTATAATTTAATATGAAAGAGTTTGACTTCAATGGTTTGGTTGCTTGAATTGAATAATAGGTTGCTTAAGAATATGAAAACTAACAACCTTACTAAAGCAATCAATTTTGGCATGATGAGTAGTTAACCTTAAAATCACATCAAAAACAAATATCTCTATAGAAATAAGGTTAACAGTAATGTGATAGTGCCAACCCTGAATCAAGCAAGATTTCTAAACAACGGATGTAATAAAAGTTTCTCTTAATCTGAGTCTCCATGAGATAGGTCAAAGTCTAATTTCTCCATAGTCAAGTTCAAACGTTGAGCGAAAGCAAAGACAAGAGAGATAAAAAGAATGGGTAGAACCAAGGTATCTAGTAAGGTATAAACTTCGTAAGAATTTATAATTAACTAACCTGCTAAACTCGTTCGGTTTCTCGCATTTTATTGGCCACGATAAACTTCTTCTAGAACCGTTGACTTTGACTTTTCGGGACATCCTTTTGAGTCACCATCCCCGTTGGACTTGGTTTCGCTACAGTACACTCTCGAGCTATATGTCCTTCCTTTCCACAATTATAGCATACCGAACTGCATTATGGGCGGTTTGGTGATATGTCCCTCTTTCCCGCATTTATAGCATATGAATGGGTGGTCGTTTCTCTCCCTTGGAACCGATTCTTCTTTACCGACGTCTTCACATGGTTATTGTTGAACCTTCTCTTCTTGAAATGTCCACTGAGTCACCTCTCCTATTATCATGGCCACGATTACCACCCGAAAGTGGTTACCGCTTTTGTCCGTATTCTTTCCTCCCCGTTGGTTATCATCGTTTTGATGATATGTTCGCCACCGATATGAATACAGTTTGTGGTCCCCGGTTGAACATACTCGTTATCACGCTTTCTAATAATTGAGAGCCACATTTAACATCGAATATAAAGAAAATTTATGAGAGATAAGATATTGTGAATCTCGGGTTTTAGACCCTCGAAACATACGCGTCATTCGTTCCTCATTTTCCACCAAATGAGGTGCAAACACGAGACAACTCGCAAACTTCGCCTCATCTCGAGACACCGTCATGTTGTTCTCGCTCGAGTCTAATAAACTCCACTTCCTTCATACGACGAACACTTTCGTGAAAGTATTTGTCATTAAATAGTTTCAAACGTCTCCCAAGATATCCGAAAGCGCAATGGATGGGTACGCTTCACGCACTCCCACCAAGATTCGCTTGCCACGGAACATAAAGGTGGCGAATGGAACCCTCTGTTCTCGTGCATCCCAAGACATCGAATATCTTGGTGATTTGCTTGACCCATGTTTCCGCCATGATCGGATCAAGCTTTCCCTTAAATTCTGGTGGTCCCAACTTTAAAACCGCTTAATGTGACAACCCGTGAATTGCTATCATTTCCTCCTATGTTTTGAACACGAGTCTCCTAAATCTCGATTTTATGAACCGCAAAAAGCTTCTAAATATCCCTCGTTCATCATCTCGCTCGGTGGTATTGTTCACGGGAGGAACATTGCCCACTGTTGCACATTCTCCTCGTTGGTGAGAAAGACAGCATCTCCACGGTCTCATTCACTCCAATTTGTAAATATTCTCGATCGACATTCTCAAATCTTGTCATAAAACAAGGGTTAATTAAGGAAATAAATATATCACATAATATCCCTATATACTAAACAACTAACAAATAAGCTTAGGTAGGACACACTCAATGAAGGATTTTACTGCCTCCTCCCTCCGAAGCTCTATTCCTCGATCTCGCTTGGAGATCATATCCCAAGCTCGATACCAACCGTGACACCCCAAAATAGGTCCATTCCATCCAACCCATTTCGAAGTCGCCAAATACATGGATGCAGAAATAACTACAACTTTATTATTACAATAAGTAAAGTGTGAGTTTAAATCTGAGATATTGCCATCTGCACAATATCCACATACAAATAAATCCTCATCATAATTATTGATACATTATTTTACAACAATAGTGAGGACTACTAAACAATTCTCCCTAGAACTTTCATTCCATACCCGACTGCGTACTCGCTTATATTCTCGCCTCCGAGAAGAAAAATGGAACAAAAAGGAAAGAGTGAGCTCGACTAGCCCAATAAAAATATTATTACTAAGATAATATACAACAAATTATCGTTAGTCTTCAACAGGAAAAATATAATAGAATACAATAGACAACAAGTTTTAAATCAATATTCGAATCGGAAATAATAATTCATTAGAAGAGTTAAGTAGAGAATGCAAACTACTATCTTCTATGTATGAATTTTAAAGTTCATCATCTATTTTTATCCCCGTAACATCAATCAATATATATCTCGAGATCAAATATTCATCCTTGACTATGTGCCGAGGACATTCACCGATTGGTCATGTTCATCTAAACACACCATTCATCTTTTTGACCTACGGCCAAAGATATTCATCGAAATCATTCATCTTGCACCTTTCTGTGCCAAAGATATTCATCGAAATCATTCATCTTTTTGCACTACAGCCAAAGATATTCATCATAAATCATTCATCTTTTGCACTACTGTGCCAAAGATATTCAATAATATCATCATTTAAGACCGAGGATGATGAAAAATATTTTTTTAAAGAAACGAATCCAATGAAACAAAATGACAAGGATTAAGGATTAAGGATTCGTACTTTGTTTTATCCACATCCAAAAATACCTCAAAAATAATCATAGTGGTGTAAAATTCAAGAATGATCAAAACATGGATACAATCAAAGCTAGTATCCATAATAGATATTTTGGACAAAAAGAAGAAATTTCATTTTTGGATGAATAGTGCCGTATACGTGAATAGTAACTCCGACACCAAAAGATAGAAATTTCACAAAAGAACATCTTCACGCTTCGTGAATAAAGACTTTCGTGAATAAGTAATTTCGTGAATAAGTAACTCATGAATAAGAACTCGCTTGAATAAGAAACCCGACATGAAAAAGTTCCAAATTTGATAAAAGTTCCAACCAATATTTCAAAGATAATGATATTGAAGAAATAATATCATTTGAGAAGAAAATAACATCCCTTACCTCGAAAGATCAAGATTTAAGCTGGAATAATTTGGATATAAAGCTATGACTTGAACTTCCACCAGATATAGCAATACTCAAAGTATACTCAAAATACTCACAAGAATACGCCGATAATATAGAGAGAAAACTTCAGGTTTCGGTGTGATTTTCAATTCTAACCCAAGACCTATTTATAGGAAATTGCTAACACCAAAGAAGAAAATTTAATATAATAATAATATATATATATAAATTCTTACGCCCACTCTTTGAATTCTGAAAATCTGAATTCAAACCACATGCTAGACCCACTAATAATAAAAAAAAACGTTTTTCATATTTTAAATATTTTAAACTTCCAAAAATCAATTATTTGAACTTTGGAACTTCAATAATTCATAATAAATAGCCTTTTTATCAGAAAATTCGAATCTCATGAGTTTTTATAGGAAATTCAATTCTCTACAACTTTACGTAAGAAAGTTTTCCAAATTCCAAACAGAAATTGACCGAAATCCACAAATGGGCGATTTTACAATTTATAATCAAATTTCAATTAATAAATGGGGTCCATGAGACATGTTTAACATGTTTTAAACATTTATTGCAACAAAAATACTCTTCCTCCTCATATATTCATATATCCCACATTCATCGTAAAAAATATCATCGTTAATATATTATTAAAATAATATATTTAAATGAATTATTTTATTAGAAAAAGATAAAATATTAATTTTCAACAATTGTAACTATAAAAATTTTCTATAAAATCTATATCCACATTAAATCAATATTTTCCTCATCATATGAATCAATAATTAATTATTCACAAATAATATTACTGTAATCACAATATTGACAACCGTGCAGTTTCAGAAGAGGGGCTTTCCAATAAGAATTTCTCCTCTTGGTAGCAAGAATTAGGTGACCAAACCTCTCCTTAGATGTAACTTTGCCAATAATGTTATCTAATAATATTATTGAGATAATATGAATTATTGGTTCGATAATGAAAAATCTTGTGTAATGACAATTATTGAAACAACAAAGAATATAAAATATCAACGCAAAGAATTATTGAATCAATAAAATAAAATCTTTGACAAGTAATTATCGTAACCATTATCGAGTAGTGCCTTCTTACGTAAGAATCAATAATTGGTGCAATCTGCAGCATCCATCTTGTGCAATAACGAGACATCGTATTCTTGTGTTTTAACCACCGGGTATTCCAACAAATTGTAAATCAGTAATAACTACGTAGTTATTTTTAAACAACTTATTTTTGTCGTTTCTTCCTCCAATCGCTTTCGTTATGGGGCCCACACTATTTGGCGGCCGTCATTTAATATTCGACAGCATCGAATATTCCACGACCAAACGAATATTCTCCGACAATAATGAATATTATATCACCACTTGCTTATTTAAAATATTTGCGCATTTTACCCATAACTAACCACATTAATCAAATCCACTCTTACTATTTCAAAATAATAAATAAAGGAAATTTCTTTTTATTTAAAAAAATTTCGGGGTCTTACAGTAAGTGTCAATCAATCAACTTAAACACCAATTATATACTATAAATTAATTCAATTAATGAAAGAATTACCTATTAGCAATCTTCAAATGTCAAATATATTTCATTCATAGTCTATACATATTAAATTAAAAGGTTCGAGTTTAAAGTTTAATTTTTTTTTAATTTAGTTGAGAAACTTGTACAAGTAAAAAAAAGTCAAAATACATATTTTGTTCACTTTGATATGATCGTAAGATCCCAAATCATTAGTACGATCCTACGATTCTATTCTACTATTTAGATCGTTTTCCTTCTACTACTACTATTCAAAATTTTATAACAACCATGACTCGAACCTATCTCTTTAGGGTGAAATTTTGAGTCTCGTATATCTACAATTTCACCATTGAGACAACTTAAAAGTGAATATTTATCCAGTGTGATGTCTTCAATTTGAATTATTGGAAGAATGCCATACAAAGGTACATAGTCTATCAAAAATAAAATAAAAAATAGACACCATCAAACTTATTTCTCGATTCAACATAAACCCAAAAAAATATGAGTAACGTGAAAAATTATTGTTAATAATATTTAACTGTATCTTTTATATAATAGGTCGAACACAAAACTTTCCCAATATATAGCGAGAATCATATTGTTTATAAATACTTAAGTTGTTAATTCGATTAACATTTTTATTTTAATAAATAAACTAAATCAATAATTAAATTATTTCAAATTGAAATCTTATATAAAATAACTTTTTAATAACAAAGTTTAAAAAGGTTAAATTAAAAATATATTAATGCAGACTAAATTAAACCAATACGGATAAGTTAACCATTTGGCCCACTCCATTCAAATACTAGAATGTCCAATCCAGGAATTATTAAATGGGCCCCCTAGCCTGACGCACACCAAATCGGACCCGTATCTAATAGGAGAGTATCCATTACCGAGCCGAATGTGAATCTTCCTCGTTTCCCACTCGAAAGTTGAAGCTCTAGCCAACCCGACCTGCTTCATCCATCAGAGGAATAAGGCGAAAACAATTAGGGGTTCAATTTTAGGTAATTTCTGTGCAATTTACTTGCACTGTATCTTCATTAGTCTAATTTTTCTGGGTTACATTTGTTTCTGCAAATTCTCACCAATTTTTCTTTAGCCCCAGGTATTAAAAAATCTCTTTTTTATCTCCACAATTCCATTGATAAGTTTAAGGTTTCAAATCTTTGAATTTTAATAATCTTTCTTGCATTACTGAAGGAGTTGGTTTGTAAAACCTCACACACAGACACAGTAGCATAAAAGAAAAGAAAGGAAATTGTTATAGAAAAAGAAGACCTATGGAGAGAAAAAGGAAACTTCAAATATCAGGCTTCCTTAAAAATGATTACAAAGTTAGTTTGCACCTAAAACTCTTTTAATTTCCGATAACAGATTCTGGGCGCGTTCTAACATTCAAATTCAACCAATTATCTATCAATAACTGACTTCTAATTTGGTTCCCTAATACCCTGCCATTTATACTTTTGCACACTCTTGATTCTAGTCTCATTAAAATTACAGTTTTTTAATTGTTTCAGGTTTTGTCATTCTCTTATGAAGCATTATAGATGATCTAGTCTGGTACTGATTCATTAAAACTACCTCGGGTTTTAGGATAATTCCTTTTTATTTGGGAAACTAGAACTTTTAATTTATTGGGTGTACTTTGTGAGAACATGTAATATGCTACATAGTTTTGTTGCTTTGTTGTGCTACTATATACATGCGTCTAGTGAGCTTATGAGAGGGCAGAGACTGGTGGCATTTTGGATGGTTTTGCTGTTTGGGATTGATTGGTGTTAGTTTTACCTATAGCAGTGTCTCACAGATTATGCCACGATTGTTTTCGGTGGTATGGAGCCTTGTCCAGTATGGGTGTCTTTGATGGGTCTTAAGACAATTTCAGACTTAAGGATCAAGGTGAGATAATCGCAGTAGATGAAGTCAAGTGGCAGATTTGGTAGCATACTAGCATTAACACGTGGGTTGTTTCCACAAGATATCTTGGATGTAATACCCCAGTCCCACATTGAAACATGTGGAAAAAATTTATCTCTATATATATAAGAAATTAAGTTACTAACAATAATACCTTCGATTATAACTTTTTGGATGAGTTTGTGGTAGGTTAAGATGATCCAAGAAGATACTATTGTGTTAGTGGTTTAAGGCTTTGTTTGGATGAATTTGATTCAATTTGAACTTGGAATTTGACCTAAGATGTGTTCCGAACTCGAGATTTAACCCAGATTGTTACATATGGTATCAATAGTTGACTCTCGAAAGTTTGGGTCGGGTTATCCGATTGGATTGTTGGAGGTAGGGACACGAAGGCGGATGATATTATCCCAAAATGGAGAGAGGTGGGGACACGAAGTCGATATTATTCCACAATGGCTAGAGAGGCAAAAATTTGTGGGTCGTGTGTATAATCGATTTTGAGGACTTCAAAAATTTAAGTGGGGGACTTCAAAAATTTAAACGGGGTAATTTGTAATACCCCAGTCTCACATCGAAACATGTGAGAAAAATATTGTAACAACCCGAGTCAAATCCCGATCGGAACAAATCTCGTGTCAAATCCCAAGTCTAAATCGAATCAAAACCATCCAAATAAGACCTTAAACCACTGACCCAATAGTATTTTCTTGGATTATCTAAGCCCACTACAAACTCACCTAAAAGGTCATGACTGAAGGTACTATTGTTAGTAATTTATTTCCTTATATACAGATAATTTTTTTTCATATCTTTCGATGTGGGACTGGAGTGTTATAGTATATAAATAATTAAGTTACTAATAATAATACCTTCAGTCATGACCTTTTAAGCCCGTGGTGGGCTAAGATTACCCTAGAGATATTATTGTGTTAGTGGTTTAAGGCCTTGTTTGAATGACTTTTGTTCGATTCGATTCGGACAGACCCAAGATTTGTTCCGGAATCGGATTTGACCTAGGTTATTACATTGGACTTCTGTTATTGGTGAGGAATAAACTTTGAAAGAATGTTGCAGGGTGAATGTAGCAATATTTATTTAAAAGGACTTCTGCTGGCCTATCGACCTTTTATTTATCTATCTTACCCCTGCTGAAATAAACTTGCCTTGGTAAATGAAACGTATTTTCTATGGAAAGGAGTGGAGTCCAAGTATTTGTCTTGTTGAGTTCAATACTCCAACTAGTTTACTATGAGATTACTTGATGTTTGTGGTTGGTGGGGTATTGCGTGCCCGATAGTTAAATCTAGTTTACGCTAAGGGTAGTGGCTATGGGTCAAGCGTGTTTTTTAAGAAAAGTTTTATCTTGTTGAATGGAATAAGGTCTGCACTCCTTTGAACCAAGAGGGACTTGTGATAATATATTTTTGAGGGGGAGTGGCCTTTGAGAATTATTATGCAAGTCTAAGCTGCTTTATATAACGTTGCCAAATTATTGTTGGATCTACTAAATTGGAGATTATTAGAGGCAGATTATTATATGGCCTCAACCCTACTACGAAGGGTATCAACAGGGGAAGTGCATTATTATGGATTGCTCCATTACTTTGTGTCCTAGTGCAGGGGTTGCATTATTGGCTCTTCTTTTCTTATACAATATTAAGTAAGGCCATATTTTTTATTTTTATTTTCTTTTAAGTTTTTGAGTGGATTTTGTGTTTGTAGGTCTGCTGTTTTTCTGTTCTTCGTAAAGAGATATGAGACGGCCTGGACAGTATGGTGGTCCTGGTGGGAATGCATATGTTTCTGGCCAGATGCAGCATATTTCTGGTCAGAGAATAGAACAAAAATCTAATAGTTACCAAGGGCGGCCAGACTCCATGACCTCTGAGAAGGAACATCCATATGGGACTTCAAGAGCGGATGGACAATGGGGATGGGATAGAGATGGATCTTCCCATATTTTTAACGAAGGCAAGTTTTATTTACTATACTCTTACAGTCTTCTTTTTTTATCTGTCTTTCTACAAAATATTAATTTATTTCGTGACATTTGATTTGTGTTCACCTTTTTAGAAAGCCATGTTCAATCACTGCATGCAGACATCTTTAACATTATGTTCCCATTTGTTCTCTCTCTCTCTCTCTCTCTCTCTCTCCCTTTCATGCATTCATACAGGGAGGCCACTTTGTTAAACCTGCCTTCCTTAAAAAACAACTCTCTTTGTCTTTCTGCCCACTTGATTTCCTTGATGCCATTAAACTTGCCCCCTTCCTTAATAAGAAGAAAGAGAAAAGAGATGAATTGTAATTTAGTGTTGCTAAAGGCTTAGTTAAAGTAGTCATAACTCTTTTTTAGGACTGGTTCTCAGAGGAACTAAAATAATCTTTCTTGAGAGTACAATTGCTCTTGCAGCATATTGGAGCAGTGACAGCCTCTGCATAACTTTCAGCAATGAAAAATAATGGCATTATCCCTCAAAAGGAATTACATAATATTCCATATCTGCTGTATTTGCCACTTTGCCACATTACCGTCCACATGGGGTCACTAATATCTGTGCTAATAATGGTAGAAGTGTATCTGGCATAAATGTCAAAGCCGAGCAAGAAAAAGGATCTTACCCTTGATTGATATAATATTTTTTGTGGTAATTGTTTAGCAAAATTTATTTATTATATCGAGTTGTAGGAAATTTTAATTTTCTTGTTGCTGACTCGTCAGTGGAATCTGCTATGCTTTTGTGCCAGATAGTTATTAGGCTTGAAAGATTATAATTTGTTTCAAGTGTTATATTTTTACAATATCCGAAGAACGTCAAAGAGTACATTAATAAGATACTGAACATTGTGATCATGGCATACTGTAGGTTTACAATCATATATGCTTGTCTAATTATTTCTTGGATATAAGTGAAGATTTCTAAAAGAAGGATATTATCATTACTTCAAGTAAATTTGTTTTATGTGAATAAACTGTTGCCTTGAACGCCCCTTAATGTGTATTTTAGCTTGGTCTGCAATAACGTGGTTTTGTAAGACCAGTTGCTTAGAAGATGCTGTCTGGCTGCTAACCCGGTGTAATGTCATGGCTTACATTACATAATATTGTCTGCTTCAAAAATTAAATTTCCCCCTATAATTTCTATTTGATTTGTGAATTATGCTGATCCGCTACTGTGGTAACTTGCTGCATATACTAAGGTGTGGTTCCTTGTGTTATAGGTCAAGGAGGTGATGCACCTAGATCCTATTACCAGGGCCAAAGATCAGATCGAAGAATGGCTTTACAGAAACAAGGCAACAATGATCCTAGATGTCAGCCTCATGAAGAAGATATGGACATTGGGTACGAGGATAAACCCATGTTGCAGAATGTTGAGGGTCTTGAACAAAGATTCCTGGATGACATCATGAAACTAGCTAAAGAGCAAACTGATGCAGAGGATGCAGAAAATGCAAGACATAGGGAGGTTAGTTATCCAATAATGATTTTTCAGTATAGTTTTAATTCGTATATGATTTGTTAATGAGCTTGGATCTCTTGAGGTGAATAAAACTTGATGTGAAATTTTTATTTACTGCAAGTAAACAGTGTCTATTGATGACGAGCTGAACCAGTATAGACTAATTTATTTCTTGATCCTTAGTTTATATTTGAGACGAATTTGAATCTAAGATGGAAAAGATGAGTAACTAAAATTAAAAGTAAAGAAAACAATAACTAAACTAAATAAAGGTGAAAAACTAATAACGGGAAAACAATTTAAAAATCTGAATCCAAAGAACAAACATAACAAGTAACACAAATAAAATAACTACTTTTACTTTCATGAAATTACAAGAATGAAAAGAAACTTTACAACTAAATAAGATAGAATAAAAGTACTTGTACTATAGATGAAAGAAGTTGAAGAACAATCAACATAAAAACAAAAGACAAACTCCCTTTTAGTTATTTTGGCAAGTAGACAATGGCTGACCTGATTTTCAGTACCTTATACAAAGTTTCCATCCGATTTTCCAGAGCATAAACACAATCAATTCTCAGTATGAAGAACAGCTTGGTGCACTTCGAGCTCGACATGCCAATCGAAGAGATGAGTTCCTCAAGAGGGAATCTCAAGCACGACAACAGCAGTATCAGCAGACACTGACGGACCACTACCCCAACAGTGGAATGGGTCATAGTGATCCTCATGGCTACCCTTCAACTCTCACTCCTGCTGAAGAACAACATCGAGGCTACAGCACGGAGCAGTACGAGTCTTACAGAGAGAGGGCGCAACTTCTTAGGGGTAACAGGGATCATGGTTTTGAACCCAGAGGTCAATACCATGGGTCCCGAGTTCATGATACCGGTTCACGCTATCACTGATGTAATAGCTTTTAATTAGCATAACAAAGTCTTCTTTGCACTTAGCAATGGTAGCATTGCTCGCACTTGTATAATACGTCTCTTTCCCCTCACTTTACTAATTATGAAGTGATCTTCATGCTGGCTGTTTCTGTTTGTAATGCTTCATTATGAGAATAAAGATACCAACTTTGCTATGAGAATCATCTTTATTTGGGCATTAGCTGTCAGTTCTGTCGGATGTCCAGCATCTGGATGATTCAGTCCCCACTTCACACACAATAGGTTCACGGTTATGGTATACATTGATAATTTGACATAGTTCATGGCCGATAAGCTATCTAAGACTGGAGTTCATATTTTGGGTCTCTCTCTTTCTAATTCGGAGTTTAACTTTCTTCCTGAACATAGCAGATTGAAGTTTGTTAGTAGGAACACAAGGAAGCAACCATATAAATTAGTTGTTAGATTAAGAAACTTAAATAATTCTCCATTCAATCTATTCCAAATTCTTTACAAGGCTTGTAAGTTTGTAAGATAAAATTGACCTTGTCCTGGACAGTTGTTCCATTTTAAGCGTAGTTCTTTGTTCTACAGACTGTAATTTATGGTTCATATACTGTCTTCGAAATGTTAATGTTGGGTCACTGAGCTTCGTGACAAATGGTTGACAGCGCAAGGGTTAGACGCCACTTGTAAATACTTGACATGGCTGGAAATTAAGTCTGTCCCGAGGAATACACTTGGGAGTGGCAAGGGTAAATTAAATCTGTTTTCTAATTTATGAAAAAACGGTATTACCGTAAACTTATCAACAATACATACTTTGGTTTTTTTCCTTCTTCCTGGTGTTTATTTATGTTTTTGTGTTTTACACTTCTAATTGTCAGATATATTATATTATAGTTTTTTCTTTTGAGACACCTACAGGCACCAACCCATGTGCGGTTAATATTCCTCTAGCCGATTAATATTTTTAAACCCATGTCATATTTCCACTAGTTATCAAAAAATTTAGTATTACATAAAAATTTTATAAAAAAAATCGTCTACTACTTGAGGCTTTTCTTTTTATTTTTTTATTTTAAAAAAAGGTCAAGACTGAATAAGAAGGAAAAGAAAACTCGCATCTTTGTGTCAATTTAGCAAAATCATGAGCAACCATATAAACATTACGGTGAACATATGTAAAATTAATGGCCTCAAAATGACATCTGAGAAACTTAAATTGATTTTATATATTTTGGGTGGGTGGGGGGGGGGGGGGAGAGATCAGAGAGTAATACAATGAGAAAGTAGGGTATTCCCTAGAATAATAGAGGTGCAAAGTAGGTAGCAGCTCACAACATTAATCTATTAGCAGCAACATATATATAGGAAACCCATTGCCATGAACACCAAAAGTGCAGGCTGACACAAGGACCAACAGACAAGTCAACAGATAAAGGGGGAGAGAAACATACAAGAATGACGAGCAGTATTGGAAAAAATCCACCATCAAGAAGTGGACATAAATGACTTTGTCAACGATGAAAAGCTTCATCGGGGAAAGACCATACTATCATAATTAAAATTAGGTACAGAATCTGAAACCTCCGAAACAGGAGCAGGCCAGAATTTATCAACACAGTATGATAAATATGGATAGATATTGCTGTCCAATTCGAATCCAGAACCAGCAGGAGTGTTATTATTACCATCAAAATGATGAGTGGCAGCTTCTGCCTTCTCCTGCAATTCAAGTGCAAACTCAATCCTCTTCACCACCTCAGCCATTGGTGGGCGTTCAAATCCTTGATCACGCACGCAATTTAATGCAATATCATGAATTCAATCAAGCATTCTGGATAAAATAAGTCCGCTATCATGTACAACCGCTTACATACACTCACATAGATTACATATCCTAAATCAAATATGGGAAGACATTTCCATGGATTTCATGCATTAAGGGATGGATTACCTAAAGCTGCTGGGAAAGAAATCATTTGGGTGGTGATGGATAGATAATAGATTTACCAAGTACAACCATTTTATTGCCCTTTCTCACTCAGTTACAGCTAAGGAATTGGCTGGCCTTTCCTTTGAGACCATTTACAAATCAGTACTCCCCAGGCTGCCAAGAAGAATTGTCAGTGACAGAGACAAGTTTTTCATCTGTACTTTTTAACATGAACTTTTCAGCTTATTGGGTACTCAACTTTGTTATATTCGTCTTATCATCCCAAGAGTGATGGACAGAAATAGAGTTGATAGATGTCTTGAAAACTACCTTAGAGCCATCTAGCTAGTTACAGACCACAGTAATGGATCAAATGGTTACCTGCAGAAATAGAGTTAATAGATGTCTATATTCTTTTATCTTTCCTTTGCCATGTTTGTATCCCTTTAACCTACCAAAGAAAATGATAATTTGTAGTTCTTTCTAAACAATGCAGTGTAGATTTATATATGGAAAGAGTGACAGTACTATTACATAAGGAGAAAGGAGAAGTTGAAGTACTCGAAAAGAAAACTTTTGACAAATGCTGTTAAAGATGTTCTACTTTGTGGTATTACATACTTGCATATATCCCTTCAATTGCTGGCATTTTAAGAAGCCCCTTAGAATGTGCTTTGTAACATTGTAGCTCATGCATGTGATACTCCTTGGTGTTCCAAAAAAGAAAAAGAAAAATTATCCTGCATTTATAAGTCCAATTATTTAAGAGAATAACTATTGTTGATAATATCTAAACCATATATGTGATATATATAGTGGACTAACTTTATAATTTTACCAAATTTTATTTATTGATATACGTAGCAATCATAAGTTAATTGACAGGAAATTTTCACAATATAGAGGGACTAAATCACACTATTACACTATGATCAATAATCAACAAAAATTTTCAATTTTTTTAATGCATATATAAGACCTTACATTAAGCATATTTTACACAAACTTAATTAGAGCCCAGAGGCTAGAGGTCATAAATAGGTTAAGACTTCATTGCCTTGGTAGAAAGTAATTGATTTATAAAATAACTTAAAAAACTAAAAGGCCAAACTTTAGGATTCAAATTGTCTCAACTGGAATGATTTTAATTGTACTTGAAAATTAGCTAAAAGTGGAATTATATATATATAAATGTTTTTTTACTACAGTACCTTCATTTTAATGGCGTAACCATAAACCATGGTATCGGAACAAATTGGAAATAAATTTAAATGGGCAGTTGGAAAATTAAAATGGACCCAATACACAAGACCCAAATATTTTATATAAACATGGCCCCCAAGGAAAATGGGAATTGGTTTGGAATAGAATGGATTGGTGACCAAACAACTTGTATAATGACTTCAATTTTAGCTAACAAATAGAAAGTGAGTGAGAAATTTAGAGAGAGAAAGTGCATGTAAAATTCTAGAAAGAGAAAATGCATGTAAATTTCTAGAGAGAGAAGATGCCTAATTTCTTATAGTTTGCATGTAGGATTGTAACTTGTATGAGTTAGATTAATTTGGGGGTTTCATATATCGGTGCCTAAGTTTGGTCTAAGCTTATAGTAGAGAGAAATTTGAAATGTAGTATTTATAGTCTTGGCCGTTAATAAATTTATTTGTAAGGCCATAAAATATTTCTTAAGATTTATATATATTTTTTGTGATAGTCTTGTTAATTTATTATTCATAAATGGAGATGAATAATGATTTGGTTCAAGCATATATTTAAAGAAAAGCTAAGTTTGCCGTTCGATTCTCACTGATGGTGAGTTTATTTCTTCGTTTATCTAAAATTTGTTTCCTCTTTATTATGTGAGGCTTGTTTGTAAATTTTTTTTTTACTTTAGTTTAATTAATTCTTAATATTATAATAATAATATACTTGATTATGAAATTATATTATGTTCCTCACAATGTTGTTTTCTTAAGTGTCCCGACCCTTAACTTGGTAATAATATGGAGTATGACAACAGTGTCCTCTTAAGCTGGTAATTTTTTTTAACTCATAAATTTTCAAAATTAATAATCAAACCACCACCACCACCACCACCACCACCACCACCCAAAAAAAGAAGAGAAAAGACAACGTTGTTCCCCTTGATTGGATCCAACACCGGCCATAATTCCTATCCTTTCAAGGAAGAAAAAGGGAACAACATTGTCTTCTAAAAAAAATTGAAAAGCTTATTGTTGATTTCAAAACGTGGGAGTTAAAAGCAAAAAGAGTACACTTTCATCCTTACTTCAAATAATATTGTCACAACACAATAATTTGTTTTTAATCAAACAGTCAAAATACAGAAACATACTCCCTCCGTCCCATAGTTATAGGTTGATTTTCCATTTTGAGATGTCCCAATATATAGACTACTTACTATTTATAAAATTTAGTTGGTTCATTATTTTACTTTTATGCTCTTATAATAAATATTCAACCATTACTCTTTTTTTGAAGAAATAACATTCAATGTCATTATTTTTATCACCACATTTAATGTTGTTGTATTCTATTTGATTAAAGTTCTATGGTTATTGACTTTAACACGTCAATCAATGAAGTTGAGAGTTCCAGTGTGATAAGTAAGGAGTAATTAACTTATTCATTAATTCCATATTAAGGGGTATATGTGAAAAATTATGTTAAAAATTGTCACTTAAATTGATTTTCTTAAACTATGTGCCAAAAGAAATCAGCCTATAATTATGGGACGGAAGGAGTATTAAAATTGTAATATATTATAAAAGATATATATATATATATATATATATATATATATATATATATATATATATATATATATATATATATATAGGGAAAATGACTATACAGTAAGTGCAAGTTTTGGTTTGTACACAGTCTCTGAAACGACGTCGTTTTGGACACTTGTTTTTTTTACGCGTTCTTTCCTCCCAAACCAAATCAGGGCTTTTGTCACTTTTTCTCCTTCTTCCTCTCACTCCACCTTCTTTTGAATTCCAATAGATCCTTTTACTTCATCATCCATAAGACAAATCTTCTACTACGATGATGAGGACTTGGCAGAAGTTCCAAAGAGGAGAAGAAGCCGTGGGTGAATAACACTCACTTCTTCAAGAGGGTCGAGATCTCCTCACTTTCGCGCTTCTCAAGATGGTTGTGCGCGCGCGGCTTTCGGCGGCACCTTTAAGGTCATGGGGCAGATGTAGGGAAAGACGGATGGGGATGCGATTATTGTAATGGATGCCTCTGCGTTCTTAGATGGAAGGATTGAAACTAGAATTAATGCTCAGGCGGATGCTTATGAGTATATGGTTGATTATTCCCAGACCAACAAGCAAGTATATTATTTCACATTTTTCTTAATTTGTTTTTTGGGCATTCTTTTTTCGAAAACTCTTGTACCTAATTGTCTTTATTTTAGTTACATTTAGCGAATAGTTTGGGTTTTGGAGAATAATTTAAATTGGTTATGTAGGAAAAACATAATTCCTTATGTTATATTATGTTGTGTTGTCATAGTTTAGTTAGTATGTTTAAAATTGTGTGCAAATATGTGATTTGATTGTTTTCGAGAGTAAAATCATTCATATTCTATTTTTCATATTATAAGCACTTATTTGGAGGGTTTATGTGGAGATAATGTACTAAAAGTTACTTATTCAAATAATTAATAACAACCGTAGTTAAAAATTCTAAGGATTAGTTTTGTGTTGGTGTAAGCACACATTTGTGGGTGTGTATGTGAAATTTCTGTATGTGTTCTTCACTCCAGAACCATGTGTGTGGAATTTCTATGTGTCTTTCATACCACAACCATGTATTGGTTGTAAATATTTTTAAGACAGATTATATCTCTTATTTGGGATGTCATGTATGTTAAAGTGTGTGTTGGTGAGAGCAAGAATTATTGCATGTTCATATATGGAAGAGGATGAGCAACATGTAAAAAAGAAGTTTGCTAGGATAAATGTACTGAGTTGTTCAAAAGCTTAATATTCCTTCCAAATTTTTTTTTCCCATTTTTTTAAAAAAGGAAATTTTAATGCTTGAGGTTGATTGAACTTGGCTATTTCTTGGGTTATTTCATCTTTGTATTTCTTATAGAAGCATATGTTAATTTATTCTACGTCTGCTTTACGATTATTCACGGTTCCTCCATTTCTCTTTTGCACTGAGATAAAATTCACACGATAAGACGGGCGAAGGTATATTCTCATATAACGTCCTTGATGTAGTAACATATAATATTTAGTTTATTTTATTTTTGTTTACAATCACGTCGTTCTTTTTATCTGAGGAACCTTTGGTCGGAGTTTTAGAATCTTTGGAGACAAGGAGAGAAAACAAATGGTTGCCATTAAAATAGTTTGAGGTATTAAGAAATATGGAGAGACAACAATGATTGAAGTTGATGTCTTTTGAATGACTTGGTAAAAATGACAAAGGTGGCAACCGATGTGAACCACTTTATCAATTTTGACTCTTGTTAAGCTCTTGATCCATCCACTTATGCATCTTTTGTAAATTGTTGGTCATTAAATTGGTTTATTCCTTACGATTTGTGTGCAAATAAGGAGGCTGGTTTGACTATCGTAACCATATCTAATGTCCCCAGTTTAAAAAATGTTATGGGGTTTGAGATATTTAGAATTTAAATGGTTTTAATGAGGTTTTTGAGAAGCTTGGACCAAGCTTATACGATTTTCTCTGAAAAAACAATTATCGCTCTTTTCCTATTGATCTTGTCATGAGATTGATGAATATTTGTTGGATTGTCACGTAGCGTGTGTGAAGTAAATACTTGTGCTAGTTTTCTATTTATCTTTGTTTTTTGTTCAAGTACTTTTACTTTATATGATAGATCATAATCGATGTAGATATATGTTATTTTGTTAATTAAAAAGTTTATCGAGAGCAAAGTTTACGCAATTGAGTAGGTTACATCGCTTTGATTTTACTGAGTTTGCCATTTTTCTTGGATAATAATATTGTTTGCTTACACATTTGCGGTCATGCATGATTTGTGCCTCATACACCGATTTAAAGCACGAGAATATACTTCTTGCATCTCCGAGTATGTTAAATTTCCAGACTACAAGGTAAAATTTTAACAAAGTTAAAGTTCCAGAGTATGTTAAACTTCATACAAAGAACTTGTATTTTTCTAAGTTAAATATTTATTATTTTTTGGTGTTATTTTATTTTCAGGGTTCATCAAGATCCCCCAAGGATGGTTTATATTGCAAGAGGATCCCCAAATCAAGTGCCATTAAAGTTATTGATTTTGGTAGCACAACATGTGATCGTCAGGATCAGACTTGCATTGTAATTTTTTTTGGATTTGGATTTACAGATTGTAGTTTTTTGGAACTCCCACTTTGGGTGATGTCAATATAAATACAAATGAATTCATAGGCTACAAGCAAGGCCTGAATATTGTGGACAATGTTGTTGGACGAATATGACATTTCAAAGATTGAAAGTGCCTGTTTTGGACAATTATTGGGGATAAATGCTTCACATGTTGAAAGTGATATTTTAAATGTAATGAATTGATTGTAATGAAGCAAAGATATTACACTATGTAAACTTCAGTGATGAATGATTTTTTGCCACAAAATTGAGCTGTTCTTTTCTTTGATCTTTTGTCCAGATTTCACAGGCTTTGATAAAGCTATGTTCGCAAATTTAAACAAACGAAGTGTTGAGCCAATAGTTTCTTGAAAACTTAAAGCCAACTGATCTCTTATGTTGCTCAAAAATTAAAAATTCAGCCTACAAATGCATAGCAGCATTTATTCCCCTTCAAAGTGAAAATCCCTTTTGAATGCTTAAAGGAGGATGGGAGTCCAAATTAGAAAAATTTCCCAACACTGAAGATATGAAATGACCAATTCATATATCTAAAAGATATTCATTACTCAAGTATTTCAATAACCAATATTTAACAACGATTGCTCACCTAAACCGGTATTCTCTTAATGGTCTCATCAACCAACTTCATATCACACTCACATAAATGTGCAATCACACCATAAATTGCAAGCTGCTGCAGTTTTCATATAGAAATATAGAAACAAGGCCTTGTACACATTTTCATATAGAAACACCACTATAACTTTTAGAAAATTTTGTTAAATTGTATCACATAATATAATTACTTAATTAGAACTACTACTCGAGCAAAGCAAAGGTGGTGAGGTCTGATCCTCCTGTTCAGAATGAAGATTGATGATCTGATTAAATTTATGAGCGAAAAGCTAGTATCCTGTCAAAAAAATCAGACCTTAAGAGATGCTACTTGTGACGCCCCCAAAATAGGTATACATCACCCATTCTGAGTTGTCAATACATGGTACAGAAACAACAACAACTTTATTATTACAACAAATAAACTATGAGTTTGAATACAAATATTATCTTCTAGACAATATCTATACTCAAATAAATCCTCATCACATTTATTGATACATTATTTTATAAAAATGGTGAGGACTACTAAACAACTCTCTCTAGAACCTTCATTCCATACCCAGAGCTAAATCTACCATTATATTCTCGCCTCACGAGAAGAAAAATGGAACAAAAAGGAAAAGGGTGGGCTCAACTAGCCCAGTAAAGAATATTATGACTAAGATAATATACAAAAAATTATCGTTAGTCTTCAACAGAGAAAAATCTAATAGAATACAATAGACAACAAGTTTTAAATCAATATTCGCAGCGAAAATAATAATTCATTAGAAGAGTTAGTTAAGAGAATGCAAACTACTATCTTCTATGTATGAATTTAAAAGTTCATCGTCTATCTTTTATCCCCTGTAACATCAATCAATATATATCTAAAATCAAATATTCATCTTTGCACTATGTGCCAAAGATATTCATCGATTGGTCATGTTCATCTAAACACTGTTCATCTTTGCACTACGGGCCAAAGATATTCATCGAAATCATTCATCTTTTGCTTTATAGGCAAAAGATATTCAATAATATCATCATTTACTGATCGAGGATGATGAAAATATTTTTAAAAAGCGAATCCGGTGAAACAAAATGACAAGGATTAAGGATTAAGGATTAAGGATTAAGTACTTTGTTTTATCCATATCCAAAAATACCTCAAAAATAATCATAGTGGTGTAAAATTCAAGAATGATCAAAACATGGATACAATCAAAGCAAGTATCCACAATAGATATTTTAGGCGAAAGGAAAATTTTCATTTTTCGATGAATAGTGTAAATGATTCGTGAATAAGTGTCGTATATACGTGAATAGTCTTGAGTATCGTGAATAAGTAACTCAGACACCAAAAGTTCTAAATTTGATAAAAACTTGGATCAATATTTCAAAGATAATGATATTGAAGAAATAATATCATTACTGAAAAAAAAATATCCCTTACCTCGAAAGATCAAGACTTTAAATTTAAACACAGGATATAAAGCTATGACTTGAACTTTTGCAGTATAGCAATACTCAAAATATACTCAAAATACTCACAAGAATATTTCGCTCGATAATAGAGAGAAAACTTGAGTTTACGGTGTGATTTTCAATTCTAACCTAAGCACCCTATTTATAGGAAAATGCTTAGAACACCAAAGTAGAAAATTTAATAAAATATAAATATATATATCAAAATTCCTACGCCACTCTTGAAATCTAATTTCAGCTCAATAAGCACATGCCACCTTCTAGAAAAAGTAAGAAAAAACGTTTTTATAATTTAAAATAATTTAAACTTCTAAAAATCAATTATTTCGGAGCTTCAGAACTTCAATAATTCACAATAAATAGCCCTTTTATCAGAAAATTGAAACTCACGACTTTTTATAGAAAATCAATTTCTACAACTTTCTGTAAGAAAGTTTTTCAAATTCCAAACAGAAATTGGCCAAGAAATCCACAAAGCAGACGATTTTCTGAGTTATAATCAAATTTCAAATCAAGAAATAGGGTCCAAACACATAAAACATGCTTTAAATATTTTGGTAACAAAAATACTCCTCCTCCACATATACTCATATATCCCACATTCATCGTAAAAATATCATCATTATTATATTATTAAAATATAATAATATATTTAAATGAATTATTTTATCAAAAAAGATAAAATTTCAATTTTCAACAATTGTCACATTAAAAATTTTCTCCATCTATATCCACATAAAATTAATATTTTCTCATCATATGAATTAATAATTAATTATTCATAAATAATATTACTGAGAATCACAATATTGACAACTGAGGCGGTTCACAGGAAGAGGGGCTTTCAATAAGAATTTCTCTTCTTTGGCAATGATTAGGTGACCAAACCTCTCCTTAGACGAGAACTTTTTAGACATTGCCAATAATGTTATCTAATAATATTATTCAGATAATATGAATTATTGCTTCGATAATGAAAAAATCGTGTAATAACAATTATTGAAACAACATCAATATAAAATATCAACGCGGCAATTATTAAATCAATAAAATAAAATCTTGAACAATAATTATCGTAATCATTATTGAGTAAGGCTTTTACGTAAGAATCAATAATTGGTGCAATACTGTGTGCTATCTTGTGTGTGTTAAGCCGAGTATTTTAATGATGATAATTGAGTAATAACTACGCCATTATTTTTAAACAACTTATATTTGTCGTTTTCTTCATCCAATTGCTTTTCATTATGGGGCCCATACATTGGTCTTTACCGTAAATCGTCGAATATTCTGACAAGATTTCAAACGAATATTCCCAAACAACAATGAATATTTTATAACCACTTGCTTATTTTGAAATATTTGCGTATTTTACCCATAACTATCCACATTAATCAAATCAACCCTTACTATTTCAAAATAATAAATAGAGAAAATTAAATTTCATTAATAACAAGTTAGGGTCTTACAACCTCCCCTTCTTATGAAATTTCGTCCTCGAAATTGACGTACGTACCTGGTGTTTTGAAAAGGTGAGGATACCTCGCTTTCATTTCCGTTTCCAATTCCCAGGTCATTTCCTCTATAGCATGATTCCTCCACAAAACTTTAACTTGTGGTATGACCTTTGTGCGTAGGACATGCTCCTTCTTATCCAAGATCTTGATAGGTACCTCTTCGTACGTTAAGTCTTCGGCTATCTCGTTCGGTTCTAACTCTATAACGTGGTTCGGGTCTTTCACATATTTATGAAGTACAAATATGTGAAACACATTATGAACACGAGACATACTCGGAGGTAACGCGAGTCTATAAGCTACATTTCCTACTCGGTCAAGAATTTGAAATGAACCAATAAATCGTGGATTGAGCTTTCCTCTCTTCCCAAATCTTGTAACTCCCTTCCATGGAGCAACTCACAACAATACATGATCCCCTATACTAAATTCCACGTCCTTTCGATGAAGATCGCATAACTCTTTTGTCGATCTTTGTCTTGGTTTTATATCGTTATCGAATCATTTGGATCTTTTCGGTGAGTCATATACGTCTTAACTTCGGGTCCCCAAAATGTTGCTTCACCCACCTCATCCCAACATATTGGAAGCGACACTTTCGTCCATATAATGCTTCAAATGGAACCACACCTATACTTGCTCGATAATTTGTTGTTGTAGGAGAATTCCACTATATGGTAAATACTTATCCCAACCGCCCTTGAAGTCTAGGACATGAATCTTAATAGATCTTCAAGAGTTTGAATAGTCCTCTCGATTGTCCATCCGTTTGAGAATGGTATGCCGAACTGAATCGTAAATCCGTGCCCATAGCTTTTTGCAAGCTAACCCAAAATCTTGAAGTGAATCTTGGGTCACGATCTGAAACTATGGATACTGGCATGCCATGCAACCTCACAATCTCATTTACATATATATACTAGCAAGGCGTTCGAGGGAATAAGTCTCCGTATCGGCAAGAAATGAGCAGACTTGGTTAATCTATCAACAATAACCCAAATGGCATTGATGCCTTGAGAAACCGTAGGAAGACCCGTAATGAAATCCATGGTAATGTGTTCCCACTTCCATTTCAGAATCTCAAGTGGTTGCAACGGACCCTTAGGTACTAGATGCTCCGCCTTTACACGTTGACAAGTTAAACACATTGAGATAAACTTTGCAATCTCTTTCTTCATATTGTTCCACCAAAATGTATGTCGAAGATCACGATACATTTTAGTACTTCCAGGATGGATTGCAAATGGTGTATTGTGTGCCTCCATCATAATCTTGTACTTCAAATTAGAGTCGTTAGGAACACAAAGTCTGGAGTGGACTCGAAGTATTCCTTCTTTATCAATTCTCGCTTCCGAAATAGCACCTTCTTGTACTTTCTTCTTCATACGATCGACTCCCGAATTCGGTGGCTTGAAAGCAACCTTAACTTTTTCTATTAAAGTTGGCTCTATGCGTATACTTGACATCATCGCACTTATTCCTGCATATGATCTTCTACTCAATGCGTCAGCTACCACGTTTGCTTTTCCAGGATGGTATTGAATAGTGTGGTCGTAATCTTTCAACAACTCAAGCCAACGTCTTTGCCGCATGTTGAGTTCCTTTTGCTTGAAGAAATATTTGAGGCTTCTATGATCTGAATATATCTCCACTTTCTCCCCATATAGATAGTGCCTCCAGATCTTTAGTGAAAAAACGACTGCTGCCAACTCTAAATCATGAGTAGGATAATTCCTCTCATACTCTTTAAGTTGTCGCGAGGCATAGGCTATGACTTTCCTACGTTGCATGAGAACACATCCTAACCCTTTGCTCGAAGCATCGGCAGAGATAACAAATCCATCCGCATTTAGATGGTATTGTTAGAACAGTGCGAAATGAGTCTCTCTTGAGCTCTTGGAAACTCTTCTCGCATTCTTCGCTCCATACAATTTATATCTTTTAAAAGTCAATTTGAGTTAATGGAGTAGCGATTCGAGAAAATCCTTCCACGAATCTCCGATAATAACCAGCTAAGCCCAGAAAGCTACGTACTTCGGTCACCGACTTTGGTTACTCCCAACTTTGTATTGCTTCAATCTTCGCCGGGTCCACAGATACTCCATGTTACGTACTTCGGTCATCGACTTCGGTTGCTCCCAACTTTGTATTGCTTCAATCTTCGCCGGGTCCACAGATACTCCATGTTTCGACACCACGTGCCCAAGGAATGTTACTTCCTCAAGCCAGAACTCGCATTTCTTCAATTTGGCATATAGTTTGTTTTCACGAAGCCTTTGGAGTACCAGCTTCAAATGGTGCTCATGATCTTCACGACTTTTGGAATATATGAGGATGTCATCAATAAAGACAACAACGAACTGATCCAAATATTCCTTGAATACTCGGTTCATCATATCCATAAAAGCCGCAGGAGCATTAGTCAATCCGAAAGACATGACTAAGAATTCATAATGCCCGTCTCGAAGTTCTAAAAGCGGTCTTTGGAATATCCTCGATTCTAATCTTGGTGATGATATCCGAGCTAAGATCGATCTTTGAAAAAATTGTGCCCCTCAGAATTGGTCAAACAAGTCATCAATACGAGGTAGAGGATACCTATTCTTGATGGTGACATGGTTCAATTCCAGATAGTCAATACAAAGTCGCATACTACCGTCTTTTTCTTCTTTTACGAATAAAAGCAGAGCACCCCAAGGAGATGTCTTGGGACCAGATGAAACCGATGTCCAACAACTCGTAGTTGGACCTTTAACTCTGAAGTTCAATAGGAGCCATTCGATATGGGGTTTTAGAAATGGGCTTTGTACGAGTTCAAGATCAATAAAGAATTCAACTTCACGTTACGGGGTAGGCAGAGGAAGTTCTTGAAATCGTCAAGAAAGTCAATAACAACAGAATATTATTCAAATTTGACGTGTCTTTATTCAAATCCATAACATGGGCTAAGAAAGCTTGACATCCGTTTTTCAATAAACGAATAGCTTTATGAGTAGATATGACAGTGATTGATTTTAATGGTTTAGTTGCTTGAATTCGTACAACAGGTTGTTTAGGAATATGAAAGCTAACAACCTTACGAAAATAATCAATTTTGGCATGATGAGTAGTTAACCAATCAATCCCTAAAATCACATCAAAAGCAAGTATCTTTAAAGAGATAAGATTAACAGGTAAGGTGATGGTGCCAACTTGAATCAAACAAGATTTATAAATAGTGGATGTGATGAAAGTTTCTCCTAACGGAGTTTCCACAAATAGGTCAAAGTCTAATTTCTTGGAGTCAAGTTTAAGCGTTGAGCACAAGCTAGGAGAGATAAATGAATGGGTAAGACCGGTATCAAGTAAGGTATAAACTTCGCAAGAATTTATAAATAGCTTACCGTGATCACCTCGTTTGGGTTCTCGCATTTTGACCGATCACAACAAAATATTTCTTCCAGAACCGATTGACTTTGACTTTTTCTTGGACGATCTTTTGAGTCACCATCCCCATTGAACTAGGTTTCGCTACCATACAATCTCGGCGATATGTCCTTCTTTTCCACAATTATAGCGTATACCTTGAAGGCTGTTGTAGGCGGTTTGGTGATATGTCCTCTTTCCGCATTTATAAGATACGACCCGGTGGTCGTTCCCTCCCTGGAACCCGATTCTTCTTTGTAATAACATCGTCTTTACATAGTGGTTGTTAAATCTCCTCTTTTAAAATCTCTTCGACTCGCTCGCTTCTATTTTCATGGCCATGATTACCACCAGAGTGGTTACCATTTTTGTCCGTCTTTTTTCTTTCTCCATTTGGTTATCGTTATTTTATTGACTGCTATCTCCGGTATTATCCACGGTTGTGGTCCCTCGGTTGACCGTCTTTCGTTATCTCATTTCTAATAATTGAGCCCTGTTTATATCATCTGAAGAGAGAAAATTTATGAGAAATGAGATATCGGCGTATCTAGGGTTTCAAACCTCTAAGAAACATCCGCGTCATCGTTCCTCATTCTCCACCAAATGAGGTGCAAACACGGATAACTCGCAAACTTTGCCTCGTCTTTGGGACACCGTCGTGTTGTTTTGTTCTAATCGATAAACTCCACTTCTTTCATACGACGAACACTTTCGGAAAGTATTTGCCATTAAATAGTTTCGAAATGTCTCCCGAAGCAGTAGAGTCTTGAATTTGGATGGGTACAACTTCTGACTCCCACCGGTGATCGCTTCGCCACGGAACATAAAGGTGGCGAATGGAACCTTCTGTTTCTCCGTGCATCCCAAGACATCGAATATCTTGGTAATTTGCTTGACCCATGTTTCCGCCATGATCGGATCTCGCTTTCCTTAAATTCTGGTGGTCCCAACTCTTTGAGCTCGCTTGTGTAAGACCCCAACTTATTATTAATAAAATTTAATTTTCTATTTATTATTTTGAAATAGTAAGGGTTGATTTGATTAATGTGGATAGTTATGGGTAAAATACTTAAATATTTCAAAATAAGCAAGTGGTTATAAAATATTCATTGTTTTGGGAATATTCGTTTGGTAGTGGAATATTCTTCTTCTTTGTAGGGGAATATTAAATACGACAGTATGCAATCTTTTGTGGGCCCCATGCTTGAAAAAGCGATTGGATGAAGAAAACGACAAATATAAGTTGTTTAAAAATAACTTGGCGTGGTTATTCTTTATTATCTTTGTTAAAATACTAAATTGGTTAAAACACACGAATTAGCTCGGTATTGCACCAATTATTGATTCTTACTTTAAGAAGACACTACTCAATAATGGTTACTGATAATTCTTTATTCAATATTTTATTGATTTAATAATTCTTTGCTTATTTGTTGTTTTGATAATTGTCATTACACAGTATTTTTCATTATCAAAGCAATAATTCATATTATCTGAATAATATTATTAGATAACATTATTGGCAATGTCTAGAAAGTTCTGTCTAAGGAGAGGTTTGGTCACCTAATTGCGCGCCAGTAAGGAGAAATTCTTATTGGAAAGCCCTCTTCCTGGTGAGGCGCACTGGTTGTCAATATTGTGATTCGTAATATTATTTATGAATAATTAATTATTAATTCATATGATGAGAAAAATATTAATTTTATGTGGATATAGATGGAGAAAATTTTTAATGTGACAATTGTTGAAAATTGAAATTTTATCTTTTTCTGATAAAATAATTCATTTAAATATATTATTATATTTTAATAATATAATAATGATGATATTTTTACGATGAATGTGGGATATATGAGTATATATGGAGGAGGAGTATTTTTATTACCAAAAATATTTAAAGCATGTTTTATGTGTCGGTGGACCCCATTTCTTGACTGAAATTTGATTATAGCCTGTAAAATCGTCCGTTTGTGGATTTTGGTCAAATTCTGTTTGGAATTTGGAAAAACTTTCTTCTGTAAAGTTGTAGAGAATTGAATTTCCTATAAAAAGTCGCGAGTTTCGAATTTTCTGACAAAAGGGCTATTTATTGTGAATTATTGAAGTTCCGAAGCTCCGAAATAATTAATTTTTGGAAGTTTAAAATATTAAAATAACAAAAACATTTTTTTCATTATGATGTGTTACACATGTGTGTTGAATGAGCTGAATTCAGTTCTTGGAAGGTTGGCGTAGGAAAATTTAATTTATATTTTAATATTATATTAAATTTTTCGCTTTTGTTTTCTAAGCATTTTCCTATAAATAGGTGCTTAGGTTAGAATTGAAAATTTTTAAAGCTGAAGTTTTCTCTCTATATTATCGAGCGTATTCTTGTGAGTATTTTGAGTATTGCTATACTTGCAAGTTCAAGTCATGCTTTATATCCTGTTTCAAATTTAGAAATCCGATCTTTCGAGGTAAGTGGATATTTTTTTAATGATATTATTTATTCTAATATCATTATGCCAAGTATTGATCCGAACTTTTAATCAAATTTGAAACTTTTAGTGTCTGGGTTCTTATTCACGTATACGACACTATTCACGATATCTGAGATTATTCACGAATATTTAAGATTATTCATCGAAAAATGAAAATTTTCCTTTTTCGTCAAAATATCTATTCGGATACTAGCTTTGATTGTATCCATGTTTTGATCATTCTTGAATTTTACACCACTAAAATTATTTTTGAGGTATTTTTGGACATGGATAAAATAAAAAGTACGAATCCTTAATCCTTAATCCTTGTCATTTTGTTTCTTTGGATTCGTTTCTTTAAAAATATTTTTCATCATTCTCGGTCTTAAATGATGATATTATTGAATATCTTTGGCTCAGTAGTGCAAAAGATGAATGATTTCGATGAATATCTTTGGCCCGTAGTAAAAGATGAGCAGTGTTTAGATGAACATGACTAAGTGATGAATATCTTTGGCCTGTAGTGCAAAGATAAATATTTGATTCGGATATATATTGATTGATGTTCTGAGGGGATAAAAGATAGTCGATGAACTTTTAAATTCATACATAGAAGATAGTAGTTTGCATTCTCTACTTAACTCTTGTAATGAATTATTATTTCCATTGCGAATATTGATTTAAAACTTGTTGTCTATTGTATTCTATTAGATTTTTCCTGTTGAAGACTAACGATAATTTGTTGTATATTATCTTAGTCATAATATTCTTCTTGGGCTAGTTGAGCTCACCCTTTTCCCTTTTTGTTCCATTTTTCTTCTCGGGGAGGCGAGAATATAAGCGATGCAGTGGGGTATGGAATGAAGGTTCTAGAGAGTTGTTTAGTAGTCCTCACCATTTTTGTAAAATAATGTATCAATAAATGTGATGAGGATTTATTTGAGTATAGATATTATCTAGAAGATAATATTTGTATTCAAACTCACGATTTCTTGTTGTAATAATAAAGTTGTAGTTGTTTTCGTACCATGTATTGACAACGAGAATGGGTGATGTATACGTATTTTGGGGGCGCCACGGTTGGTATCGGAGCTTAGGGATATGATCTCTGGCGGAGATCGAGGAATAGAACTAGGAGGGAGAGGCGAGTAAATCCTTCGCTAGTGTGTCCTACCTAAGTTTATTTGTTAGTTGGTCGGTATATAGGGATATTATGTGATATATTGATTTCCTTAATTAACCCTTGTTTTATGATGATGATTTGAGAATGTCGATCGAGAATATTAATAGTGGAAATGAGACCGTGAGACGCGTCAGACTCACCAACGAGGAGAACGTGCAACAAAGGCAAGAATGTTCCACCCGTGAACAACACCAATCGAGTGATGATGAGCGAGGGGATGTTTAGAAGCTTTTTGCAGTTCATGCAAAATCGAGAAGAGGAGACTCGTGTTCAAATTCTGGGAGGAAATGATAGCAATTCACGGGTTGTCACTGACAAGCGATTCAAAGAGTTGGGACCACGAATTTAATGGAAAGCCAGATCCGATCGTGGCGGAAACATAGGTCAAGCAAATTACCAAGATATTCGATGTCTTGGGATGCACGGAGAACATAAGGTTCCATTCGCCACCTTTATGTTCCGTGGACGAAGGCGACTTCGGTGGGAGTCGTGAAGCGTACTCCATCCACCGCATTTCGGCAAGATCTTGGGAGACATTTGAAACTATTTAATGACAAATACTTTCTTGAAAGTGTTAAATCATATGAAGGAAGTGGAGTTTATTAGATCAAGCGTAATAACATAGCGGTGTCGAAGACGAGACAAAGTTTGCAGAGTTATCCGGTTTTCAGACCTCATTTGGTGGAGAATGAGGAGAACGATGACGCGGATGTTTCTTAGAGGTTTGAAACCCGGCGATACGTCAATATCTCATTTCTCATAAATTTTCTCTACTCGGATGTTGTAAATAGGGCTCAATTATTAGAGCGAGATAACGAAAATACGATCAACCGAGGGACCACAACCGAGGATAATCTAGGAGATAGCAGTCAACAAAATAACGATAACCAGCGGAGAAAGAAAAATACGGACAAAACACAGAGACAGGATGTTCCAATAGAATAATAAAGAATGGAACCAGGTCCGGCGTAAAATACACAGACAGGATGTTCCAACTGAATAATAATAAAGAGCGGAACCGGTCAAGGTGTAAAACACATGCATGAGGATGTTCCAACAAAATAATAATAAAGATGGAACTAGGTGGGTGTAAAACACACGCATGGATGTTCCAACAAAATAATAGAAGAATGTCACCAAGTATAGGGTAAAACCAGCAGATATAAAAGTTATTCCAACAGAATAATAAGCAATGGAATAACAACAGTTCTCTTCATGAATAAAAAGAATAACACCCTTTACTTTAGTAGGAGATTGAATATCGCAAGTAGGTAGTAAGAATATCTTTCTTCTTTCTCTCTTATTCTCTCTATACTTTCTCTCTCTATAGCTTGAATGAATTCGTGAAAAATAATGAAGCACTCAGCCTCTATTTACAGAAGATTTCTAGCTTAAGACCGCCATGTGAAAAGGCAAGTGGCTTGACGATGATCGTGATCCGGAAAGAAAAGTGGTTTGATGCCTGTGTATGTGAAACGACAATTGGTTCGACCTTTTGTAATGTGAAACGACAAGTGGTTCGGCCTTTCGTAATATGAAAACGACAATTGGTTCGACACCTGTAATGTGAAACGACAAGTGGTTCGACGCCTGTAATATGAAACGACAAGTGGTTTGACGTCTGGTAAAGGTAATTACTATTGACGAAGGTAATTACTATTCACGAAGGTAATTACTATTGATGAAGTTAATTACTATTGACGAAGGTAATTACTATTGACGAAGAGACTCTTAGACGATGACATATGGGCCCCCCATAAAATAATCAAACTTACCATAAACGTCTCATAACAGACTCTTTATATGCATCAAGGATTGAATAAATATTACCACAAATCATTTTATTTTTAATCAACACATATTTAATCTTTCAACAATTATTAATCATTTATAACTTGTCGTCTCAATTATTGATTTAATAATATAACATATTATCTGAGATGATATTGTGACAATAATTGAATCAATAATATAAGCGATATGACGCAAAGAATTATCGTAGCAATAATTGAGTATAGCTGAGTGACTTCTCACGTAAACATCAATAATCAATACCGTGTGCTACTATGCAACCACGCGTATTACTGTACTTTTACTACCGGGTAGTTCAGCAGTTTTAACGGTAACACCTCCGCCGTTATTTTCATAAAGTATTTTTGTCGTTTTCTCAATCCGACAATAATTCCGTTGTGGGGTCCACCAATGATTGTGCCGTCGCATTTGAATATTCCCCACACAAAAGAATATTCCCCAACCAAACTAATATTTTATAACAACTTGCTTACTTTTTGCAAAATTTATAAATATTACCCACAACTATAACATTATATCAAATTTATTCCATATTATTCAAAAATAGTATTTATAGAAAATTTATCTTTATTTATAAAAGTTGGGGTCTTACAACCTCCCCTTCTTATGAAATTTTGCCCTCGAATTTAGGGTATGTACCTGGTATGTCGAAGAGGTAAGGATACCTTGATTTCATTTCAGATTCTAACTCCCAAGTCATTTCCTCAACATCGTGGTTCCTCCACAAAACTTTGGACTTGAGGTATAACCTTGGAGTGTAGAATATGTTCCTTCTTATCCAAGATTTGAATAGGAACCTCTTCATACGTCAAATCTTCCGCTATTTCGTCCGGTTCTAACTCAATAATGTGGTTCGGGTCTTTCACATATTTACGTAACATGGATATGTGAAAAATATTATGAACACGAGACATACTTGGCGGTAAAGCGAGTCTATAGGCCACAGTTCCTACTCAATCGAGGATTAAAAATGGACCGATGAATCGAGGATTGAGTTTTCCTCTCTTTCCAAATCTTGTAACTCCTTTCCATGGAGCAACACGTAACAACACATGATCTCCTATATCGAATTCCATGTCCTTTCGATGAAGATCAGCATAACTCTTTTGTCGATTTTGTGAGGTTTTTATACGTTGTCGGATCGTTTGAATCTTTTCCGTAGTCATCACGCATATCAACTCCGGTCCCAACAACGTTGTTTCACCCACCTCATCCCAAAGATAATCGGAAGCGACACTTTCTTCTATACAACGCTCGAATGGAGCCATGCCAATACTTGCTTGATAAGCTGTTGTTGTAGGAAAACTCCACCAATGGTAAGAACTTATCCCAACTTCCCTTGAAATCAAGGACACAGAGTCTTAATAGATCTTCAAGAGTTTGAATAGTCCTCTCGGATCGCTCGTCTCGTTCGAGGATGATATGCCGAAGAGCTAAATCGTAAGTCTGTGCCCATAGTTTTTTGCATACTAACGCAAAATCGTGAAGTGAATCTTGGGTCTCGATCAGAAACTATGGATACCGGCATACCATGCAGTCTTACAATCTTGTTTATGTACATACGAGCAAGACGTTCAAGTGTATAAGTTTCTCGTATCGGTAAGAAATGAGCAGACTTGGTCAATTTATCAATAATGACCCAAATCGCATCTATGCCTTGAGAAACCTTAGGAAGACCGGTAACGAAATCCATGGTAATGTGCTCCCACTTCTATTATGGAATTTCAAGTAGTTGTAATGGACCTTTTGGTACTTGATGCTCCGCTTTAACTCGTTGACAAATTAGACACCTTGAGATAAACAACGCTATCTCTCTTTTCATATTGATCCACCAAAATGTATGACGAATATCATGATACATTTTGGTACTCCCAGTGTGACGCCCCCAAAATAGGTCCATTCCATCCAACCCATTATGAGTCGCCAAATACATGGTACATAAATAACTACAACTTTATTAATACATTTGTCGTGCAAAATACGACAACATATATACTGTGAGTTTAAAAAAAATAATTATTGTCTTCTAGACAATATACATACCCAAATAAATCCTCATCACAATTATTTATACATTATTTTACAAAAATGGTGAGGACTACTAAACAACTCTTTCTAGAACCTTTATTCCATACCCCGACTAGTACTCGCTACATTCTCGCCTCACGAGAAGAAAAATGGAACAAAAAGGAAAAGGGTGAGCTCATTTTACCGGTAAAGAAGAATATTATGACTAAGATAATATACAACAAAATTATCATTAGTCTTCAACGAGGGAAAAATATAATAGAATACAATAGACAACAAGTTTTAAATCAATATTAGCAATGAAATAATAATTCATTAGAAGAGTTAAGTAGAGAATGCAAACTACTATCTTCTATGTATGAATTTTAAAGTTCATCATCTATTTTTATCCCTGTAACATCAATCAATATATATCTGAGATCAAATATTCATCCTTGCACTACAGGCCAAGGACATTCACCAGTTGGTCATGTTCATCTAAACACCTGTTCATCTTTGCACTACGGGCCAAAGATATTCATTAGAAATCATTCATCTTTTGCACTACTGTGCCAAAGATATTCATCTGAAATCATTCATCTGCACTCAGCCAAAGATATTCATCGAAATCATTCATCTTTGCTTGACTGTGCCAAAGATATTCCATAATATCATCATTTAAGACCGAGGATGATGAAAATATTTTTTAAAGAAACGAACCCGGTGAATAATGACAAGGATTAAGGATTAAGGATTCAGTACTTGGTTTTATCCACGCCCAAAAATACCTCAAAAATAATCATAGTGGTGTAAAATTCAAGAATGATCAAAAACATGGATACAATCAAAGCTAGTATCCATAATAGATATTTGGACAAAAAGAAGAAATTTCATTTTTTTAAATTGAATAGGTCAGATATCGTGAATAGTGCCGAGTATCGTGAATAGTAACTCAAACACCAAAAGATAGAAATTTCACAAAAAAAACATCTTCACGCTTTGTGAATAAGTACTCGTGAATAAGAAGCTTCGTGAATAGTAACTCATGAATAAGAACTCATGAATAGTAACCCATGAATAGTAACCACGACATGAAAAAGTTCCAAATTTGATAAAAGTTTCAACCAATATTTCAAAGATAATGATATTGAAGAAATAATATCATTTGAGAAGAAAATAACATCCCTTACCTCGAAAAGACGAAGATTTTTAGTTAAAACAGGATATAGGCTATGACTTGAACTTTCACAGATATAGCAATACTCAAAGTATACTCAAAATACTCACAAGAATACGCTCGATAATATAGAGAGAAAACTTGAGTTTTACGGTGTGATTTTCAATTCTAACTAAAGACCTATTTATAGGAAATTGCTTAGAACACCAAAGCAGAAAATTTAATATAATATTATTATTTATAATAATAATTCCTACGCACACCTTGAATCTGAATTTCAGCAACTTGTCATGTGTTAAATGAGGGAACCAAATGAAAAAAACGTTTTTGTAAATAAAAATATTTTAAACTTCCAAAAATCAATTATTTCGGAGCTTCGGAACTTCAATAATTCACAATAAATAGCCTTTTGCCAGAAAATTCAAATCTCTCGAGTTTTTATAGGAAATTCAATTCTCTACAACTTTACAGAAGAAAGTTTTTCCAAATTCCAAACATAAATTGACCGAAATCCACAAATGGGCGATTTTACAGGCTATAATCAAATTTCAGTCAATAAATGGGGTCCACCGACATGTTTAACATGTTTTAAACATTTTTGGTAACAAAAATACTCCTCCTCCACATATACTCATATATCCCACATTCATCGTAAAAATATCATCGTTAATATATTATTAAAATAATATATTTAAATGAATTATTTTATCAGAAAAAAAGATAAAATATTAATTTTCAACAATTGTCACTATAAAAATTTTCTCCATCTATATCCACATAAAATCAATATTTTCCTCATCATATGAATCAATAATTAATTATTCACAAATAATATTACAGAATCACAATATTGACAACCGAGCGGTTCAGGAAAAGAGGGCTTTCAATAAGAATTTCTCCTTACTTGGTGGCAAGCAATTAGGTGACCAAACCTCTCCTTAGATGAACTTTCTAGACATTGCCAATAATGTTATCTAATAATATTATTAGGATAATATGAATTATTGCTCAGATAATGAAAAATCTTGTGTAATGACAATTATTGAAACAACGGTAATATAAAATATCAATGCAAAGAATTATTGAATCAATAAAATAAAATCGAAGCAAGTAATTATCGTAACCATTATTGAGTAAGTGCCTTCTTACGTAAGAATCAATAATTGGTGCAATCAAGTGTCTTCTTGTGTAATAACGCGTATTAGTGTGTATTAACCACGGGTATTCCAACAAAGATTATCTGTAACAACTACTATGCCGTTATTTTTAAACAACTTATTTTTGTCGTTTTCTTCATCCAATCGCTTTCAGTTATGGGCCCATTAAAAGACTATGGCCGTGCATTTAATATTCCCGACAAAGACGAATATTCCACGACCAAACGAATATTCCCCTTAAACAATAATGAATATTATATCACCACTTGCTTATTTAAAATATTTGCGCATTTTACCCATAACTAACCACATTAATCAAATCCACCCTTACTATTTCAAAATAATAAATAAAGGAAATTCCTTTTTATTTAAAAAAATTTTTGGTCTTACAACCTCCCTCCTTATGAAATTTCGTCCTCGAAATTGACATACGACACAGTGTTTCAAAAGATGAAAATACCTCGCTTTCATTTTCATTTCCAACTCTCGTGTCATTTCCTCAATAGCATGGTTTCTCCACAAAACTTTAACTTGTGGTATAACCTCAGATATAAGACATGTTCTTTCCTATCTAAGATCTTGACAGTACCTCTCCGTGACGTTAAGTCTTTGGCTATCTTGTCCCGGTTCTAACTCAATGAGCGTGGTTCGAATTCGTCCACATATTTACGTAACATTGATACGTGAAAAGCGTTATGAACACGCGCGTCATACTTGGCAATAAAACGAGTCTCTATAGGCCACAGTTCCTATTCGATCGAGAATTTCAAATGAATTAATAAATCGAAGGTTTGAGTTTTCCTCACCTCACCGATTCTCGCTTTTGAAATAACAACTTCGCACCTCCTTCTTCAAATTCATCACTCACGGTGTGTAGCTTAATGCGACTTTAACTTTATCGATTAAAAGTCGATTATACTCGTATATCATCACGTGGGTACCTAGAGTTTTCATCTCCATCTCTATTATTTGTAAATTATACTGAAATTAGTTTTTGACAATATCGCATCAGATTTGTATATCGATCTTCTACTCAACACGTCAGCTACCACGTTCGCTTTTCCAGGATAGCATGATCAGAACATGTGCCGAAATGAGTCTCCTCTTGAGTTCTTCGAAGCTCTTCCCACATTCTTTGCTCCATTCGCATTTTGTATCTCTACGAGTCAGCTGCGTTAATGGAATAACGATTCGAGAATATCCTTCAACGAATCTCCGATAATAACCAACTAAGCCTAGAAAGCTACATATTTTGATTACCGACTTAGGTTGTTCTCAACTGTGACTCACATCCCAATCTTGGATAGCGTTACAATGACACCTATCGCTTTACTATCGCATCTAATATGGTGTCCCTACGGAGAGAATCCGGGGCGGTGTATTCCACGAAGGAAGTCACCGAGATAGAGGCTCGGGTATCAACTTCTCTGATTGGGTTTTAACTCTGAAGTTCAATAGAGCCATTCGATATGAGATTTTAGAAATGGGTTTTTGTACCGGATTTAAAGTCGATACAAATTCAATATCACGCCCGGAGAGAGTAGGCAAGAAATTCTTTGAAATACGTCGGGAAAAATCAATAACAACAGGAATATTATTCAAATCGATGTGTCTTTATTCAAATCCATAACATGGACTAAGAACGCTTGACATTCGTTTTTCAATAAACAAATGGCTTTATGGTTTGATATGATGTTGTTTGACTTCAATGGTTTGGTTCTTTAAATTGAATAACAAAGTTGCTTAGGAATATGAAAACTAACAACCTTACAAAAGCAATCAATTTGGCATGATGAGTAGTTAACCAATCAATCCCTAAAATCACATCAAAAGCAAGTATCTTTAAAGAAATAAAATTGAAGGTAATGTAATGGTGCCAACTTGGATCAAACAAGATTTCTAAACAACGGATGTAATGAAAGTTTTTCTAACTGAGTCTCCATAAATAGGTCAAAGTCTAATTTCTCCGTAGTCAAGTTCAAACGTTGGTATGCAAAGAGAGAGATAAAAGAATGGGTAGAACCCAGATATCTAGTAAAGGTATAAACTTCGCAAGAATTTATAAGTAATTAACCCGTGCTAAACTCGTTCGGGTTCCTCGATTTTGAGAAGTCACTAAAAAACGCTCTTCGAATCGTTAACTTTGACTTTTACAGATCCGCCTTTGGTGCCAACGTCCCAATTGGACTTGATTTCGCTTATAGGACAAAATCGAGCTATGGACCGTCTTTTCCACAACTAAAACATACCCTTGAAGGTTGTGAGCAGTTTGGACTTATATGTCCCTCTCTCGCGATCTCTGTAGCGATATAAGCTGGCGATTGTTCTTCCCTAGAATTTATTCTTTGGTCTTTGATCTTTATTGAAGCGTCTTCCCATCATCGTTAAATCTTCTCTTTTAGATTGGACATCTCTTTCCATAATATCAACGTAAATGCGGCTTTTACCCATGCATCACTCATTCTCACTCGTTCGGTTATTTCTTCTTTCAATTTCAGATTCCAAACTTTATCATCTTATACTCGCCAAAGAGTGCTTACATTCAAGCATCACATATCGGGTAACACAAGCTTGAATCGTTGCATCCTTTTTGCTCCACATCGCCTCGCAATTCTTCAACCGCTTCTTCTAACTCATAAATACGATTTTGCAATTCTACATTTTGATCATAAAATACCTCTAATAAACTCTCCTCAGGTACCTCTTCTTCCTCACTCTCAGCTGTTACCTCTGCAACTATCTCGGGTGCAACTATCAATTCTTCACTCACCACATGGATATCTCTAATTCCTTCTTCGCCTGACATCACATTATCCTGGTTGGCGATTAGAGGTGTCTCCATGATCTCATTCACTCCACTGTTAATATTCTCAGTCGACATTCTCAAATACTGTCATAAAACAAGGGTTAATTGAACAAATTAAAATATCACATAATATCCCGATATTATGACTGACCAACAAATAAGCTTAGGTATGACACACTAGCGAAGGATTTACTTATCTCTCCTCCTAGTTCTATTCCCGATCTCATGGAGATCATATCCCTAAGCTCGATACCAACCTGTGACGCCCCCAAAATAGGTTCATTCCATCCAACCCATTCTGAGTCGCCAAATACATGGTACATAAATAACTACAACTTTATTAATACATTTGTCGTGCAAAATACGATAACATATATATCTTGTGAGTTTAAAAAAAATAATTATTGTCTTACAGACAATATACATACCCAAATAAATCCTCATCACAATTATTTATACATTATTTTACAAAATGGTGAGGACTACTAAACAACTCTTTCTAGAACCTTTATTCCATACCCCGACTAAGACTCGCATTTACATTCTCGCCTCCCGAGAAGAAAAATGGAACAAAAAAGGAAAAGGGTGAGCTCGATTAGCCCCAAGAAGAATATTATGACTAAGATAATATACAACAAAATTATCATTAGTCTTCAAAAAGGAAAAATATAATAGAATACAATAGACAACAAGTTTTAAATCAATATTCGCATGTGAAATAATAATTCATTAGAAGAGTTAAGTAGAGAATGCAAACTACTATCTTCTATGTATGAATTTTAAAGTTCATCATCTATTTTTATCCCTCGTAACATCAATCAATATATATCCGAGATCAAATATTCATCCTTGCACTCTGTGCCAAGGACATTCACCGATTGGTCATGTTCATCTAAACACTGCTCATCTTTGACCACGGGCCAAAGATATTCATCGAAATCATTCATCTTTGCACTACGTGCCAAAGATATTCATCGGAAATCATTCATCTTTGCACTACAAAGCCAAAGATATTCATCGAAATCATTCATCTTTGCACTACTGTGCCAAAGATATTCCATAATATCATCATTTAAGACCGAGGATGATGAAAAATATTTTTTTTAAAAGCGAACCAGTTGAATAATGACAAGGATTAAGGATTAAGGATTAGTACTTGGTTTTATCCACGCCCAAAAATACCTCAAAAAATAATCATAGTGGTGTAAAATTCAAGAATGATCAAAACATGGATACAATCAAAGCTAGTATCCATAATAGATATTTTGGACAAAAAGAAGAAATTTCATTTTTAAATTGAATAGTCACAGATATCGTGAATAGTGCCGATATCGTGAATAAGTAACTGACACCAAAAGATAGAAATTTTCACAAAAAACATCTTCACGCTGAATAATAAGACTCGTGAATAAAGAATCGTGAATAGTAACTCATGAATAAGAACTCATGAATAAGAACCCATGAATAAGTAACTCGACATGAAAAAGTTCCAAATTTGATAAAAAGTTTCAACCAATATTTCAAAGATAATGATATTGAAGAAATAATATCATTTGAGAAGAAAATAACATCCCTTACCTCGAAAGACAAAGACTTTAGTTGAACACAGGATATAAAGGCTATGACTTGAACTTTCACCGTGATAGCAATACTCAAAGTATACTCAAAATACTCACAAGAATACGCTTCGATAATATAGAGAGAAAACTTGATTTCGGTGTGATTTTCAATTTAACCCAAGACCTATTTATAGGAAATCGCTAGTAACACCAAAAGCAGTAAAATTTAATATAATATTATTATTTATAATAATAATTCCTACGCACACCTTGAATCTGAATTTCAGCAACTTGTCATGTGTTAAATGAGGGAACCAAATGAAAAAACGTTTTTGTAAATAAAAATATTTTAAACTTCCAAAAATCAATTATTTCGGAGCTTCGGAACTTCAATAATTCACAATAAATAGTCCTTTTGCCAGAAAATTCAAATCTCGCGAGTTTTTATAGGAAATTCAATTCTCTACAACTTTACAGAAGAAAGTTTTTCCAAATTCCAAACATAAATTGACCGAAATCCACAAATGGGCGATTTACAAATTTATAATCAAATTTCAATTCAATAAATGGGGTCCCGACATGTTTAACATGTTTTAAACATTTTGGTAACAAAAATACTCCTCCTCCACATATACTCATATATCCCACATTCATCGTAAAAATATCATCGTTAATATATTATTAAAATAATATATTTAAATGAATTATTTTATCAAAAAAAAAGATAAAATATTAATTTTCAACAATTGTCACTATAAAAATTTTCTCCATCTATATCCACATAAAATCAATATTTTCCTCATCATATGAATCAATAATTAATTATTCACAAATAATATTACTGAGAATCACAATATTGACAACGTGCGGTTCAGGAAGAGGGGCTTTCCAATAAGAATTTCTCCTTATTGGCGCGCAATTAGGTGACCAAACCTCTCCTTAGGACAGAACTTTCTAGACATTGCCAATAATGTTATCTAATAATATTATTCAGATAATATGAATTATTGTTCGATAATGAAAAATCTACGTGTAATGACAATTATTGAAACAACAAAGTAATATAAAATATCAATGCAAAGCAATTATTGAATCAATAAAATAAAAATCTTTGAAGAATTATCTTGTAACCATTATTGAGTAGTGCCTTTTACGTAAGAATCAATAATTGGTGCAATACCTGGTGTCTTCTTGTGCAATAACGCCAGATTAGTGTGTATTAACCACCGGGTATTCCAAACAAAGATAATTAGCAGAATAACTATGCCGTTATTTTTAAACAACTTATTTTTGTCGTTTTCTTCATCCAATCGCTTTCCGTTATGGGCCCACAAAAGATATTTGTCGCATTTAATATTCCCGACAAAGATTTAATATTCCACGACCAAACGAATATTCCCGAATAATAATGAATATTATATCACCACTTGCTTATTTAAAATATTTCACAAGATTTTACCCATAACTAACCACATTAATCAAATCCACCCTTACTATTTCAAAATAATAAATAAAGGAAATTCCTTTTTATTTAAAAAATTTTTTGGTCTTACACCTGGGATGGATTTAAACGGTGTGTCATGCGCCTCCATCATGATTTTATACTTTAAATCGGGGTCATTAGAACACAAAGTCCGGAGTTGACTCAAGTATTCCTTCTTCATCGATTTTTGCTTCGGCATAAAGACCTTCTTGCACTTTCTTCCTCATATGCATCGCCTCCAGTGTCCAGTAGCTTGAAGCAACTTTAACTTTATTGATTAAAGTCTGGTTCTACTCGTATATTCGCTTATAATCACACGCGTCCCCTGAGTCTTTAACTCTATCTCCATCCTTTGCAAGTCACACAAAATGGGCCTTTGTGTTGACAATATCGCACTCGACTTTGCATATGATCTTCTACTCAATGCGTCACCTACCACGTTCGCTTTTCCGGGATGGTATTGGATGGTATGATCATAATCTTTCAACAGATTCAAGCCAACGTCGTTGTCGCATGTTGAGTTCTTTTGAGTGAAGAAATATTTGAGGCTTTTATGATCCAGTAAAGATCTCCACTTTCTCCCCATACAAGTAATGCCTCCAAATTTTAAGTCAAGAAGACAACGGTGCTAACTCTAGATCATGAGTAGGATAATTCCTCTCATATTCTTTGAGTTGTTGTGAGGCATAGGCTATGACTTTCCCATGTTGCATGAGAACACATCCTAACCCTTTGCTAGAAGCATCACTTTGTAGATGACAAATCCTCCGAGGCAGGATGGTATTGTCGAGCAGTCTTTGAAATGAGTCTCCTCTTGAGTTCTTGAAAACTCTTCTCACATTCTTCGCTCCAATCGAACTTTGTATCTTTTCGAGTCGGTGAGTCGATGGAGTAGCGATTCGAGAAAATCCTTCCACGAATCTCCGATAATAACCAAATTTAAAGCGAGAAAGCTACGTCTTGATTCCATCGATTTAGGTTGCTCCGACTTTGAATAGCTTCAATCTTTCTTTGGGTCAACAGATATTCCATGACTTGATACCACGTGCCCAAGGAATGCTACTTCCTGCCCGTAACTCACATTTCTTCAACTTGGAATAAAGCTTATATTCACGAAGCTTTTGGAGTGTCGACCTCAAGTGTTGCTTTCATGATCTTTACGGCTTTTGGAATAAATAAGGATGTCATCAATAAAGGCGACCACAAAGTGATCCAAATATTCCTTGAATACTTCGGTTCATCATATCCATGAAGGCGGAGGAGCATTAGTCAATCCAAAGGACATGACTAGAATTCATAATGCCCGTCTTAGGAGTTCGAAAAGCCGTCTTTGGATTGTCACCGGTTCTAATCTTCAATTGGTGATATCCGGAACGAAGATCAATCTTTGAAAAGAATTTGACTCCTTGCAACTGGTCAAACAGGTCATCAATACGTGGCAATGGATACTTATTTTTGATGGTGACATGATTCAACTCCCGATAATCAATACAAAGTCGCATACTCCCATCTTTCTTCTTCACGAATAAGCAGGAGCACCCAAGGAGAAGTACTTGGGACGAATAAAGCCAATGTCTAACAATTCCGTCAGAGTTGGGTTTTAACTCCTAAAGTTCATATAGAGCCATTCGATATGGGGCTTTGGAAATAGGTTTTTCAAGGGTTCAAGTCGATACAAAATTCAATTTCACGCCTAGGGTAGGCCAGGAAGTTCTTCGGAGAATACGTCAGAAAATTTATTAACAATAGAAATATCGTTCAAAACTGACGTATTTTTGTTTAAATCTGTGACATGAGCTAAGAAAGCTTGACATCCGTTTTTCAATAAACGAATAGCTTTATGGCTTGAGATGACCGTGATTGATTTTAATGGTTTGGTCGCTTGAATTCGCATAATAGGTTGATTAGGAATATGAAAGCTAACAACCTTACGAAAATAATCAATTTTTGCATGATAAGACCAATCAATCCCTAGAATCACGTCAAATGCAAGTATTTTTAATGATATAAGATCGACAGGTAATGTGAGGGTACCGATTTGAACCAAACAAGACTTATAAACAGTGGATGTAATGAAGGTTTCTCCCAACTGAGTTTCCACAGATAAGTCAAAGTCTAATTTCTCCGGAGTCAAATTTAATCGATGAGCGCAAGTAGGAGAAATAAAAGAATGGGTAGAACCGGTATCAAATAAAGTATAGACTTCGTTAGAGTTTATGATAAGCTTACCCGTGATGACCTCATTCGGGTTCCTTGCCCGTGATGACCGGTATCAAATAACAAGTTAGGGTCTTACAACCTCCTCTTCTTATGAAATTTCGTCCTCGAAATTAACGTACGTACCTGGTGTTTCGAAAAGGTGAGGATACATAAATAATAGCTATATTATTGGGATTTACTTGACAAACAGAAATTTACTTCACCAGTCCAACCATAAAATGCATATTGTATTAAGATTATTATTCTCAAAACAAACAAAAGGACAAATACTAAATTTCTAAGTTTAATCTATCTACATCATCAATCAAAGACTGTAAAGTCTTACACCAGATCTTAAAAGTAAAGTTAAAAAGAAATGGATTCGGATTTTAGACAGTTTAAATTAGACCATCCATTTCATGAATTGTGTTTGCTTAGCAAGAGAATTTTTTTTAAATAATACTCATATAACAAATGTTATCTAAAATACAAGTTTTTGTTATATTATACAAAAATAGAACACATTTGTATAATCTGATACAAGGATCCATAATAGCAAGAATAAAGTTTTGAAACTATAATCTGATAACAAAGCTTAAAGAAAGAACCAAACAGATAGAAAAGGAGAGTGAAAATAGATATTCATTGACATAGTTAATTCAACAACTTTAAGCCCATTCGGAAAATAGAGTTTCCCAAATCTCAGTAAATACTTATGAGAAATGGAGTCAAAATTCATACACTTTCTGACAAAGGAACTCACATTGGCCGCACAATGGTATTAAAGCTAAATAACATTAACAACAGAGGAACAATTTGAGTGCCAAATCAACTGAATAAATTTCAAATCGGAAAAGGAAAAGAAATCATCCGAGGTCAAGCACTTACCGAATTGAAGTGTGGAACAAGGAGATCGAAGTGAGGGCTTCCAATTCTAGGGCTTGAGGGGGATCAAACTGAGGGCGCTTCCGATTCTAGGGCTTGAGGGGATCGAACTGAGATTTCAAGGGCATCGATTTTCTGAATCCCAAGTTGAAGATTCGGAACGAGGCTTCGATTTTCTGGGTAGCAATCGATTTTTCGTGAAGGTTTGGAGTTCCTCTCAATCGAAACACCGGTATATATAGTAATGCTCGATCTTTAAGAGAAGCTTAGGCCATATATTTATTTTGCCGAATTCGAAACTTTGGATTAAAAAATTTTGATTTGGCTGGAAACAGCAAGTGAAAAGGGGAGGATGAAACTCTTGTGGAGAGAAGCCATGTGGGAGAGAAGCGTTGTTTTGGTTTTAAAACAAGTCAAATAAAACGACGTCGTTTTTAAATTAGCATGTTAAAAAAAAAGTGCATGCATTTATCACCCATTTTCCCCATATATATATATATAATAAGAATTAAAATGATAATATTTTCAACAAAAAGAACATAATTTTAAAAAGAAGGTTAATCGTTAATTCTAATAATATTTAGTAGACACAACATATACTCTTGAAAAACAAGTATATTCTAAAAATAATAATAAAATACATAAATTTGACCGAACAACAAAATAACAAACGGTCGTGAACGTCACACTTAAATCTTCATCAATTTATGCATTGGAAAACTTCTCACATACAAAAAACAATCTTCAAAACGAAGAGTACAATTAAAATCTCACAATAGATAACACTTTAAATGATCAAATAAGTCAATTAATTACATTTGAATTAATTATTCCATTAATTATAAAATCTTTTCAGTAGACATTTGATATTATGTATCGACTCATTTTATAAGTAAGAAAGTGCAGTAACTTTGATTCCAATCCAAAATTGAATTGATGTGGGCACTAAATCAGAACCGACCTTTAGTTTGTTTGTCTAGGGGTAAGGGTGCGAGGCTGACAAATATAAATGTTGACATGACAATGGATCCAGACATTTCAGAGGTAAAAGTTAAAGTCATGCACCCATCTTTTTAAAACAACACCTTCACTAATTTCCAAAAATATCACCAACAAATATGACTTGACAATACAGATTCTGTACCCCAAATAAGCTCACTCATTATCTAACAAATATTGTTCATTTTTTTTATGATGGATCGGACGATAATTTAGTCCGTCGCTATATATAGAATCATCGTCTTAATTTTTAACGACGAATAACATATAGCGACAGACCAAACATATAGCGACGGACCAAATCGTCACCCGATTCGTCACTAAAGGAAAGTGAGTTAGATAAAAGGTGAGTTTAAGATCCGGTCCGTATAAAAATATATATAAACAGAGAGAAAAGTGTCGGTTTATAGACCAAAAGAAATTATTTAACGAGTAACAAATTTGATTAAAATGTTAAATATACTCCCTCTGTTTCTTTTTACTTAATGTTTTAAAAAGAAAAAAACACAAATTAATTAATATTTTATTTAATTAATTAAAATAATTATATAATCTCAATATTACTCTTTAAAATTTATTGAAAAAGATGAAAGATAAATAATGTAGTATTTAATATAAGAATAATAAATAAAATAAATTATTAATCTTTTTTAAAATTGAGTAGAAATTACAATTAGAAAAACGGAGGGAATATTCGCAGCACGCATGAGATTCACGTCTTGCTGAAAAATAGGGCCACATACATATGATTAAAGGCATGCATGTAGTAACCTTTCATGAATTCATGTTTCCTAACGTGCGCCATGAAATTCGGAGTTCTATGTTTCAGTTTCCTCGATTGTGACATATGACACTCAAAACAATGAGTCTACGGGACCGGCTACTACCGACCGGTTTAATTTTTAATTTTTAATTTTTTTTATTTTTTAAAAAATGTATAGTATTTATTTTAACGAAATTTTTTATAAAATTCAGTAATTTAAATACATATAAAAAATAATATTGTACAAAAATAAAATAAATATTATATATTTTTTAGACTAAAATACACTTAGTACCCTAAATTTTACAGGCATGTTGAGGTTTGCATCCTCAACTTTTAAATGTACCTACTTGTACCCTAATATTTAATTTGCGTAACAAAAAATACCCTACATACTCTCAACCGGTCAAAAATGACTGGAAGTTCAGGTTGCTCTATTTTTTTAAGGATAAAATAAACTATTAACAAAAATAATATAATAATAAAAATAAAAATTAATTAAACCTATCACCACCATGCACCCATCTCTCTCTCCATCTTTCTATTCACTCGGTTCATCTTCATCAGACATGGTTAGAAACATGATGTTTACAGAGCAACGCCATAATCAATTGATTGACTTCAATTCATTGTTTCATTTCCGAATTTTTTTTTTTTCATCCAAGTCGATTTTAACCATCAATGAGTAAAACCCTAACCCACACCAACCCCAAAATTGATCTAAAAAATTCTCACCCAATTAATTAAAAACATCAATAAAATCTAATTTGGGGTTAGATTTTAGGTTTAAGATTATTGTTGTGAAGAAGATGATGAAGAAAAAGAGCAATTTGATGTGAATTTTATTGGGTATGTGATTAGAAATTGGAGTAATTATAATTAGAGATCAAAATTAAATGAAGGTTTAAGGTATTTGTGAAAGTTCAATCTGTAAAGAAACATCAAGAGTCATTTTCTCTATTTGCATTTCTCTATATTGTGGGATGAAAGAGAGGAGGAGATGAAATTTTCTTTTCTATCTCTAATCATGCATATCTCTCTACTCTATTTTTATTAGATGAAAGGGTGAAGGTGATGTAATTAATAGTGATTAAAAAGAAATGAGATGTACCAATGGTGATGAAGATGAAAAAAAACAAGAGAGAGAAAGTGAGTTGACATTTGGGTGTTAATTTTAGAAATTAGGGTTGATGAAGAGTAAATGTTTGTTGTGAGTTCGGGGTTAAAATGAAAAAGATGAACATGAGTGAAAAGAGAATGAGTGATATTAATTTAATTGTTTTCTATTTATTTTTTTTACTTTTAATTTAAATATATTAATTTTAAAGTATTAATCATAAATTAACCTAAATTTCAAGTTATTTTTAACCGGTTGAAACTTGAAAGTACGGAGGGTGTTTATGGGGATAAATAACGTTTTAGTCCTTTATCTTTGAGGTTAGATTTTTTATTTTAGTAATCAAACTTTTTTTTTTACAATCAATAATTATCTTTCTCACATATTACAAAATGGTCATTACTTTTATTTTCAATTCAAAAAGCAGATTTGAAATCGTGAGTGACATGATATTGATGATCAAAAGCTTGCTCACGTGGAGCAAAGGAAATGAAAAGAGACAGATTCCAAAATTCCACCAAAACTATTAACTACTTCACCTTAATAATTCCAAAACTAATAATAATAATAATAATAATAATAATAATAATAATAATAATTTCAAAATAATAATAAAATACTAATAATAATAATAATAGTATTAATAATAATTTCAAAATAATAATAATAATAATTTTAAATAATAATAATAATTTGTTTTTTTATTTTAATGGAGAATAAAAAATAATTTGTCAAATTTACCCTTACTAAAATAATTTAAATTAATAAAATAATAAAATATATTAAATTGATAACAAAATTTGACTGACCACGTTTTAATATATATAACAAATTGACTGAATCTCCTTTCATTTCAATTTGTCTATCAAATATTTCCTTCACAAGTACTACTACTTCCGCTTCTGCTTCATGGGTATGCTCAAATCTGTCAATTTTTTTCAAAAAACGTTAAAAACGTTAATGTTTTTAAAAAATTCTGTTTTTAAAAAAGTGTATTTTTTAAAAAAGCTGTTTAATAAAAAATTCGGTTTTTAAAATTTTTGTTTTTTAAAAAATCTGTTTTTAAAAAATTTATTTTTTAAAAATAGAAATTTTAAAAAAATTAACGTTTTTTTTTAAAAATTAACACTTTAAAAAATCTGTTTTTAAAATTGAACTAATATTTTAAATCTGTTAATTTTTTTTAAAATACAGAATTTTTTTAAAAAACAGCTGTTTTAAAATGTTAATTTTTTTTAAAAACGTTAAAAACAGATTTTGAATTTTTTTTTTCAAAAAATCTGTTAATTTTGCAATCTGTTAATTTTTTTTTCAAAAAATCTGTTAATTTTGATTTTTTTTTTTCAAAAAATCTGTTAATTTTTTTTCAAAAAAACGTTAATGTTTTTAAAAAAATTCTGTTTTTTAAAAATGTGTGTTTTTTAAAAAAAGTTGTTTAATTAAAAAATTCGTTTTTTTAATTTTTTTGTTTTTTTAAAAAATCTGTTTTTAAAAAATTCTATTTTTTAAAATAGAAATTTAAAAAAATTAACGTTTTAAAACAGCTTTTTAATTAAACAGCTTTTAAATACATTATTTTTATATAAACAGAATTTTAAAATTAACGTTTTTAATTAAACAGCTTTTAAAAAAAAACACACTTTTAAAAAACAGAATTTTTTAAAAAACACTTTTTAAAAAAACAGAATTTTAAAAAACAGATTTTTTAAAAAAAATAAATTAAAAACAGAATTTTAAAATACTCTTTGAATTTTGATCAGGTCAGTTTATAAAATTTTACAATTGGTATACATTTTGATAATAACAAATAAGTAGTATTATGAATTTTGAATTTCTATATTTTTGCTTTGGATTGGGGTGTTAATAAAATTGAGATAGAATATATGTATATTTTTATTTTTTTTATTTTTATTTTATTTTTTTAAAAAAATTCAATTTAGAAAACTTTAAACTTTTAGGTAATAATGTAAATTGAAATTATAAACAAGTAAAAGTAAAAGAACTTTAATTTTTAAAATTAACGTTTTTAAAATTTATAGAAAAGTAATTTTTAAAATTAACGTTTTTTAAATTTAAGAATTTTTAAAAAAGATTATTTCAGTTTAAAAAATTAACGTTTTTTAAAAATTAAAAATTCTGTTTTTTAAAAACTAACACTTTTAAATTTAAGATTTTTTTAAAAACAGACTTTTTAAAAAAATATTAGTTTGGTTTAAAAAAATTAACGTTTTTTAAAAATTAAAAATTCTGTTTTTATAAAAATTAACGCTTTTAAATTTAAGAATTTAAAAAACTGACTTTTTTAAAAAATAGAAATTTAAAAAACAGAATTTTTTAAAAACAGTTTTTTAAAAAAAAGAATTTTTTAAAAGTAACAGATTTTATAAAAAAATTTCTTAAAAATTAACTTTTTTAAAAAACAAACTTTTTATAAAATATTAGTTCAGTTCAAAAAAATTAACGTTTTAAAAAAATAAAAAAAAATCTGTTTTATAAAAATTTACGTTTTTAAAAAATAGACTTTTAAAAAAATTGAATTTTAAAAACAGAATTTTTTTAAAAACAGCTTTTTTAAAATTAACAGATTTTTTTAAAAATAGATTTTTAAAATTATTACTATTAATAGTATTTATTATTATTATTATTATTTTGAAATTATTTATTATTATTATTATTATTATTATTATTAGTTTTGGAATTGTTTAGGTGAAGTAGTTAATAGTTTTTCATCATTTATGCTTTATAATAATCCAGCGTACGTTTCTTTTTTCAGATTCCACGTAAGAAAAAAAGTCAAGTCAACTTGCATACCAAGATTCTTAACGGTTTCGGACGGAAAATCGATATGCAGATGACCATTTTGTAATATATGAAAGTACTGTTATTCAATCAGAACGAAAAAATTTGATGTAGGACGAAAAAGCAGATTCTCAAATCAATAATTCAAAACGTTATTTATCCCGTGTTTTATGTTATACAAATTAAACTTTAGAGTGCAAGTGGGTGTTTTATGTTGAACTGGTCGCTAGACCCGTGGGTAGTAGCCGGTCACCCAGTTTTTTTTTTCTTCCACTTCTTATCATTCCTTTTTAATTGATGCCACGTCAAACGAAAAGAAAGAAAACAAACTTAATGTTTTGTTTAATTAATTAATAGTTGACTAGAATATAAATTGTATTAATTTCAGATTTTATAAGTTTTGTGAGGTCAAATTTAAATGATATTATGTACTTAGGAATTTAAGTTTAGGTATTAAGATTTGAATTTTGGTTTGTTTTTTAACTGTTATTTCTAATTTATTATGATTGTAGAATTTTTGGTCATTTTTTGAATGGTTAAAAGTCTAGAGGGTGTAGTTTTTTTCTTGAAGTTGGGTACTCCCCTTCTTTCATTATATAAGTTGACGTTTAAGATTATATAATCACACATATATATTAAAAAATCTTATTAATTATAAGAGCATCTTTAACAATTTTTTTAATCATTTTAGAACACTTAAATAGTTAAGCCACATCAGAAAAATTCTTTCCAAATCTACAACCTCTTTCTTACTCTTCAAATCTACAATTAAAGGCTAAAAATATTTATTACGCTTGATGAATTTGATGTACAGCTCATTGAATTGAAGAGAATGAATAATGATGATGCACAAAATATGAAATTAGCAAATAGTAATGCTCTTCAAATTGTCACGTAGGTCAACAAATTTTAATTTGAAGAATTTTTTTGCTACTACTCTTGGAGATGTTCTAATATTGTTAAGTAATTAATGTTGGGTTTGAAATTTCATTACTACCCATGTAATAATTAATTTCTCTTCCTCCTCTCTCTCAATTACTGTATTTTTAATTGGGCAAAGTAAAAAAGGATTAATTTATTCTCATAGATATATATAAAACGTCTTATATTATTGAAAAAAAAAATTATTCTAAATGAAAATGAGAAAGTACAACTTAAAGTAAAAGAAAAATCACCAACTTAATGCAGTTATATTTTCTCACCTTACTCATTAACTTATTTTTTTCCCTCCCAATTTATAATACGTCTAGTACAGTAATTACACAGATTCAATTATGGTGAACTAGTATTATTAAGGGTGTAAATGAATCGAGTCGAGCCGAATATTGAGTTGCTCAAATTTAGTTCACAAAATTTATCGAGTATAAAATAAGGTTTAATTGAGGCTCATTTAACTACCGAGTCGAGTACAATCTCGAATCGAGCCCGAATAATTTGAACTTTTCAAACGAATATAATTCGAGTATCAATAGAAAATTACAATTTGAGGAGGTTCGAGTAATTTATCGAATTTTAAAATTTGCTCGTATATATATATATGATTCATTTAAATTTTGAGTCAAGCTCGAATCGAACTTTTAGTCGAACGAGTAGAAATTGAGCTCGAACTGTTTGTTCATTTTACAGCTTTAGTTGTCATTAATTTCACCATAGTCAATTCTATAATCATTTATTACATTGATTATATATGTGCTTTTTATTGTATTGGCTATATGTTAGTTATTTATTATATATAATTATGTAATAAAAAGTTATAAGAACTGACTATGGTGAAATTGGTGACAATTTAACCATAATATATCAGATCCTAATTAATGACACAGATAATATAAAAATCGACATCTTACAAACACCACTTAATTTCCTAGTTCGGAAACCTGATAATAATTTGACTAATAGGAAATAATGATACCAGTCAAGGAAATTTGTGCGGCAGACAGAATCGAAGTCCCAATTGTTGATTAGAATTGAAATTAAAGGAAATATTCATTCATTCATTTTCTTTTTTGGGTGATGTAAATATAATATACAACACAAAAATGCTATAAAAGTATAGGCGTAACGACTATATATATATATGTGTTCTTTATTAATGTTTCATCGCATCACTTGCTAAGCTTTAATATATATAATGTTCATATAACTGTTATTTGATATAGGGATTCATTATTTTCACACTAACCATGGCTATAATCATTTTTGTACCAAAATTTAGTTCAAGCTAGAGGACCAAAGGGAGCCAATTATTTTATGATTCAATCTGCAATTTAAACATATCTTAATTTTATGCAATTTCAATTCAAGTTGCAACTTAAACATAATAAAATTTTATTAGTCTTTAAATTGTGTTTTTTTAAACGTAGTACTAAATGTTATGATATTTTTTCATCTTAATGCTCACTAGAATGTTCTGTATAATTATACAAGCAGCCTATCTTTATTATTAGTTAATCCAATTCTAATAGATTTAATTTAACTTTTTTTTCTTACAGGTTTTATAAATGGCTCCTGGAGGTGGACACAAACTGAAAGTGAAAAGCAATGCAAACTAAACAAATTCCCGATCGTAATTCTAAGGTAGCTGATTCGATAACTCTCAGAGGTATCAAAGTACGTTTTGACAAAATGAAGATAATTGTGGATCCATTCATAGGAATTAAGTCCTATAAATGGAGATGAATCTGCAAAGCTTGCAAGTCAAATTGGCGTAGTAACTCGAGATGTCCTTCAAGTCAAATTTTTATAGAATAATTACTTTTTATTTTAAATGTTTATTTTCTTTTGTCTCTTATATTATATACATGTGTAAAGTTGATTTAAAAATGTCACTAAATGTATTATATTTTTTTTATTGAAAATTGTTAATATAACAATACATTTAGAATGTCAAATAACTTAATATGACCACCACGTCATCACAATTTATAATAATTTATTGTCATTATATATATTCATTTAGTTATGACAACTGATTTTGTCACTAATATTATCTCTTATTATGATGATAGTTAACGTCATCATATATGTTTATATAATGACAACGTTATGAAAAATTATATCGTCACTATTATATATTCATTTAGTCACAACAATTAATTTTGTTATTATTAATAGCTCTTTTTGTGACGAGTTGTATCGTCACTATTATATATTCATTTAGTCGCAACAACTAATTTTGTCACTATTAATAACTCATTTTGTGACGAGATGTATTATCACCATAAGTATTCAATTGGTGACAAATTATTTTGTAATATTATTTAAAATATAAAATGACAATGATATAATTGTCATGTTAAATATATTATTAGGTGACAAATTGGTCTATCGTAATTTATTTTCTTATTTTTGGTGACGATAAACACAATAACATGACGAAAGAATAATCATAAATATGACAATATTGTTGTCATTAAAATTAGATGATTTAAATAGAGTAACATATTTTAAATCACTAAAAACAATATCATTTAATAGCGAAAATAGATTTTAAATCATTTAATGTACCAAGTTTTGATGACGAAACATAATATAGAGTGACGAATTTTTCATGCAAATAGTGACGCTATTAACGTCACTACAAGTAATTAATTATAGTGATAATGGTGTAGATCGTCACTATAAGTTAAAATATTTAGTGACGACATCAAATATTGTCAAATAAACTTAATACCACGCTCATACGGTGACGGTCTCTGTGATGATTAACACTCGTCACCAAATATTTTAGTGACGAAAAATAAATTTTATGTGACAAATTTTAACGTCATTTTTTATGTAATTTCTTGTAGTGACAGAATCGAAGTCTCAATTGTTGATTAGAATTGAAATTAAAGGAAATATTCATTCATTCATTTTCTTTTTTGGGTGATGTAAATATAATATACAACACAAAAATGCTATAAAAGTATAGGCGTAAGGACATATATATATATATATATATATATATATATATATATGGGTTCTTCACCACATGAATACATGCAGCAGAAGACTAATTGAGAGAAAAACAGATATTCACATATTAATTAATGTAACTATATAATTATTAATCATTCAAAAACTGCACGTACGTACATTATATTATCATAATTAATAAAATTTGGTTACAACAACATGTTGATGTTCATGTCAAATGCAGTGACCAACAGACCAAGTAAAGAATTCCTTGACCTTCACAGAAGTTACAAGTACTACTATTTATGGATAATAAAAAAGAGTGAGGTTTTTATGATCGCCTTCCTATATATATATATATATAGTTGTAGGAAATTTTCATGAACCTAGCTCGGATTTATTAATTCATAATTATTTATTTATTAATTTACCATATATTCATGCATGCATGCATAATGATCTTAGCAAAAGGCACGAGACTGGTGAGCCCCTTCTCCTCCTGCAACTGCATGATCCAACTTTTGTTGCTTGTTGCTATCGTGTTTTGCTCCAAAATGAATGTGAGGAAAATGTGCCCACTACAAACATACATATATATAAAATTGAACAACAAATAAAATATTGATCAAACAAATAAACAGTGTATTGTAAAAAGTAAAAAGTAAAAAGTAAAAAGCAACTAGTACTAACTGGTACAGCTGGTATATTCATTTTGTAAAGATGTCATCAAATAATAATTAAATCCTAACCTGGTGATACTAATGTGCATGAAATAAAATAGTTGATGAAATATATATATTGAGTTTGTGCTTGGTTGTTTAATACTACTTCTGTTTTAAAATTAGATATATAATTTGACTTTTGAGTTTAAATAATAGCATATTAAACTTCAAAATTGATGACTCGTAAAAGTTTTAGAATAAAATAAATTTTGTAATTAATTTTTATTGTTATATACTATACAATTACAACTATTAATGTATCAATAAAAATTAAATAAATTCACATCAATTTGAAGTTTAATATACCTTCGTTTGACCCCAAAATTCAAATTGTATTCTTAATTTTAGAACGGGGAGATTATTTATGTTAGTGAAACATCTAATTAAGTATACCAAAGAAGTTAGGTGTTGCATGCATGTCTTGTATTTAATCACATGTAAGAATGATCAGAAGTAGAAGCAAGTCAAGGACTAAACGAAATCAAGTTAATTTTCTTGGAACTTAATAATTAAAAAACAATTGAACTCTAATCAAGTTATCGACAAGACATACAAATTAATTATTTTTATTGCACCAAAAAACAATAAACTTTAAAAACATGTCAAAAATGACCCGGAATATTTGACCAGATGATATGTACACGTTTGGTGATCAGCAGATAAGAGTTTAATGATTTTTTTTAGTCATTAAATCATTTTCTTGGCATGGTGAATAACGATGAGAACTGAACTATATTTTTTGGATTCGGATTCGGATTCGGATTCATATATCTTTGGAGCTGAGCTTAACAGCTCCCTCCCCAAAGGAACACTGAAGATCTAACTATTACAACCTTGGAATGATCTTAGCTAATAATTAACCCTCCTCTCAAAATTCCGAGTACACTCGTACGCTATCCTCACGGGTTCAACCACATATTCAAAACAAAATAAATTGACTCAAATCGTACCGAAGAATATATAAAAGAAAGGAAAAAGAAAACAAAAAAAAGACTTCGCAACGATCCAATCACTATATATGAGAATCAGATAATTAAATAAGCGACGTACAAATCCGTCTCGTCGCTGATTCAATGTCCATCTACGGATTTAGTTAATTAATGTTGCCTATAGTCCTGTCGCTAATTAAGTCTGCCCAAAATAAAAACTACGAACATGTTTACAGACAATTAACAAAGTAATATATATATATATATATATATATATATATATATATATATATATATATATATATATATATATATATATATATTAACTACATTATCTTACAAATAGGATGGAGAAATTATCTTTTATCTACTATTTACTTTCAAGCAAGATTTCAAGTAATTCAATCGGTTGTTAATAACCAAAATTAGGCTAATCAGAAAATGATTTACAAGCAATTAATTAAACTCAAGAAGGGAAAAGAGACAGACCGACAACAATATATAATCTGTGTACTCTTGTGTAGTACACACTGAGAGAGAGATTTTCACAAACATATCAAACTTCACAACAGCCTTTATGCATGATACATAATTTAACAGCAAAGAACACATATTACTCTTAGTATGATAAATATTCTTAAGAATATATAAAGGAATGATAGATCAGTAGGTTATCTATGAATTATTCCATTTTAAGACTTACATTTTTTGCGGCTGTGCTAAAGGCTTCACGGTGGCTAATTTCTGGATTATTTGCCTTAATCCTTTGAATTTCCTCCCTGTTGATACTTGTTAATGAGAATTAATGTATCGGATCATGTTCTCTATTGATCATAACAACAATTAATAATAAATAGGTTAATTGTTAATTGTGTGTGTTAATTGTCCATGAGAGATTTAATTATGATCACTTAAGCAAGAAATGTTCAAAAATTTTAAACTTACTTAATGAATCTGTTATATGCTGAAGGAACACGTTGTCTCTTCTCTGGGGCTGAAGATAAACAATTGGGGGAGAGAATTAAATATACAAAACCAAAGGACATGTGAAATTGTAGCATTTAAGTAAACATAGTTTTGCATGGATTCAAACAATTAGATACGGAACATATGGACTACTCAAATTCAAACAAACCATTAAAATATCTTAACTTATATAGGAGCCTCTATAGGACTGTATGTACTATATATATGTCTAGCTCACAATATAGCCACCTGATAATATATATGCACATCAAATATTCCTTTTGTGCAGTGCTTATGTTTCTCTTTTAGATACTTGACGTGATATTACATTAATATTGTCGATCGAGTAAAGTTGGTTAATTTATTTTCATTTGTCTTAGAGTAATTAAATTTGGCTGGATCTACACTACTGCTTTGGTTGAATAGGATTAATAGGGTATTGCTTTAAAATTTAAATTTTAAATGAGTAAATTGGTTGGTTAATGATCAATATTTTTGAAGCATACATCCACTACTACATGTATGATTATGAGAAACACTTTAAACCAATATTCTTCTTTGTTGATGGTGTAACATCATGTGAGTCGTTGGGTTATTATGCACGTGAATAAAATTAGATGCACTAATATTGTATTGAATCTTTCAAATCAAGACTAGTTGACAAGAAGTATAGAAAGCTCATGCAGAGGGTTTATGGTGTGAAACTTAACGCTTAAGTTGTCCAATTGGGATATATACATACATATATTATCAGTCCATTTCAAGTGTTTTCTTTTTATTTTACATACCATACTCACCTCTTTTAACGACGGTTCGATCCGTTGTTATATCAGAGAACCGTCGTTTTAACTTTTAACGACAGACAATATATAGTAATAGACCGAACCGTCGTCTGATCTGTTGTTAAAAAGAGTATGCAAGATATGTAGGTATATATTATATATACAATTGTAAGCAAATTTTAAATTGTCTAAGTATATATTATATATATTGTTGGGGAAAAAAACTGGTAATTAGAAATGGTTTCTTGTACCCTAAAGTAATTGGTGTGATCTTCAAATGTGCAACCAGCTGTTGTAGAAAGACTAGACATATTTGTTTGATCAGTACATTATTGTCATTGATAAGTTGGATGGAAATGTAAGGTCACAATCATACTGCCCGGGTCATGAATCAAGTACAAAAACCTCACGTGGTCCTTTACTTTATATAGCATATATATATATATATATATATATATATATAGAGAGAGAGAGAGAGAGAGAGAGAGAGAGAATCTAGCTATTTCATAAGAAGTGACCATTAATTAACCTAGCTGAAAATTTTAATACTCGTACTACTTCCTTTAAAGACAAAATTGTTTTTACTGTTCGATATTAATTCCTATGTATTAGTATTATTTAATTTGTAGCCATTTTTAATGAAGTCCTTGATTAGTTATGCATGAATAAGTCTGGGCAGACAATTTTATTAGACAGGCAAATGGGATATTTTTTATTTTTTTTTGATTGTGACTCTTAAAAAATATATAGTATTTATTCTAATAAATTTTTTTTATAAAATATATTGTTTTAGGTGTAATTTAGATACATATACAAAAACAGGGTTATACATATCTAAATTATACCTAAAACACTATATTTTATAAAAATTCTTATTGGTATAAATACTATATATTTTTTTAGTCACAATAAAAAAAAAAAAATCCCATTTTCCTGTCCAATGTCTGTCTGCGTACAAGGACTCGTTATGCATTTATACTTTCACTATTAGCCTGCATACTTAACAGTATACATATATACAATATATAGGCCTCCAAATTAACTATCAGTCTTGATGTATGAGTGTGAGAGAGAGAGAGAGAGAGAGAGAGAGCTCACGGCGTATGGGAGGCATTCTAGGTTGTTGATGCTCCGCAGACTCGAATGCTGCAAACCTGCTGCATTTAGAAGATGATCCACAACTTTTTGTAGCATCTTCAAAGTTGGACGGTTGTTTCTGCAAATATTTTATAGTTAAAATCCTAATCATCAAATAATCATGTAATTATTTTAAGAATAAGATTAAAATTCAAAATTCTCCTGTGTTTATATCCATATATGTGATGCTTTTACCCTTAAATTTGACTAATTAGCAAATCCCTCCACCAAAGTACAACTATAAGTACTGCAAAAGTCGTATTTATGATAAACAAACCACTAGTGTTACGTTTGGATTGAATTGGATTGGAATAATGAATGTGAGAATGGAATGACTCATTCTGGAATAAAAAAATTTTGTTCGGTTGTGATTGGAATTGAGTGAACCGTTCTTATTCCTCCCAAATTTATAAATTTTATTACTTGGGGAGGGAGAGTATGAAATAACTCATTCAAACTAGAACGGAATGATTCATTTCACTCTCTATTTCATTCCTTCAATCCAAACGTAGCATAGATATCTAAAAACTTAAACTATTAAAAAAAGTGATATAAGTCATAAGTCCCAACAAACTCCACCTTCACAAATAACATCGCCCATTCTAAAGATAAGTCACTTGTTCCAACCAATATCGGGGAGGGGGAGGGAGGGGGAGGGGGGGGGGGATCTAGTGACTAACATTCAAAGACATTAACCAAGTCCAAGCAATGCTTGAACTTTTCCTCTGTCACAGTCTTTGTCAACATGTCAGTTGCATTTTTAGAAGTGTACACCTTTTCCAATATCACCTCACCCATAACAATCAACTCTCTCACTTTGTGAAATCTTACGTTAATATGCTTAGTCCTTGCATGATACACCTGATGCTTTTTAAGTAAATAGCACTTTGACTATCACAATACAGTTGTACTCCACCTTGATCTATGCTCAACTCCTTTACAAAACCCTTTAACCACAGTGCTTCAATCTTTCCAAACCTCGGCCAATGCCATATACTCAGATTCAGTAGTCGATAGAGCCACTAGAGATTGTACCATGGATTTCCAACAAATTGGTCCACCTGTTAATGTGAACATATATCCTGTTGTAGACCTTAAATCATCCAACCTTCCAGCGTAGTCCGTATTTACATACCCCACCACTGATATCTGATCTTGTTGCGTTGCAAACATAATCCCATGATCTGCAGTACCTTTCAGATACCTGAATATCCACTTTACCATTTTCCAATGCTCTCTGCCAGGATTTTCCATGTACTTGCTCACTGTGCTGACTGCATGTACCAAATCGGGTCTTGTATATACCATTGCATACATCAAATAGCCAACTACACTCATATAAGGCACGTTAAACATATCATGAATCTCTTCAACTGACTCTGGTACATTGTGCTGTAAACAACCTGAAATGACTTAACAATGAAGTGTTGACCTGTTTAGCATTAGCCATACTAAACCTCTTCAACACTTTCTTCATATAATTCTTTTGGGACAACCACAGCTTACCAACTGACCTATCACTGCGAATCTCTATCCCAAGTATTTTCTTAGTAGCACCCAAATCCTTCATGTCCAACTCCTTTAATTTCCCAACAAGTCTTCAACATGTTGACTTCAACCATACTCTTCGCAACAATAAGCTTATCATCCATATAAAGTAACAGAAAAATATAGGAATCATCCTCAAGACTCTTAACATAAACACAACAATCATACTCATAATGTTTGAACCCAATCCGGATCATGAATGAATCAAATTTCTTATACCATTGTCTTGGAGACTACTTCAGCCCATATAGTGATTTCTTCAACATGTAAAACATGTGCTTAGTCTCTGGCTGCTTGAACCCCTCAGGCTGTTCCATGAATATAAGTACTTCCTCCAAATCACCATGGAGAAAAACTATCTTCACATCGAGTTGTTCTAACTCTAAATCATAATTAGCCACCAATGCCAAGATAATCCTGATTGAAGTATGTCTCACTACCGAAGAAAACACATCAACATAGTCAACCCCCTTCCTCTGTGAGTATCCCTTTACAACTAATCGAGCCTTGAACCTTTCATTTTCCTTTTCTGATACAGCTTCCTTTTTTTTGTATATATACCCACTTGCATCCCAATTGTTTCTTTTCCTTAGGCAATTCTGAAAATTCCCAAGTCTTGTTCTTTTTCAACGATTCCATCTCCTCCAACATGGCCTCCATCCATCTATCTCTTTTAGGACTATCAATGGCCTCCTGAAAAGTAGACGAATCCCCACTAGTGGTAGAGAGTGTATATGTAACCATATCATCAAACATATACCTCTCCAGCGGCTTGATAGTGTGTTTTGGTCTCCTAGCGGCTATGATTTCCTGTTGATGTTGATCAACCTGTTCCATTAACGGTAGATTTCTAGTCTCACAACTTTCCAGCTCAACCCGTATATCCTACTACTGTCTGCTAGTGTCCCCCGGCTTCGATTTTCTGAACTTCTTGATGTGCCTTGACCATAGATCAAAGCTTCATCAAAAACCACATCCTTACTGACCTCAACCTTTTTTTTTTTCGGATCCCAAAGCTTGTACCCCTTCACACCTTTCTTATACCCAAGAAAGATACACTTTTGGACTTTGCAGAAGCTTTAACCTCTCATCACCATTGTAATATGTACATAAATTTGGACACGAAAAAAATCTGCAAACCGAGTAATCTACCTTTTTATGCATCAACACCTCGTGTCTTTACCTTACTTATCCAAAGGCGATTACTCAATGACATATTTATTATATAAACTGTCATACTCACTGCTTTTGCCCAGAAATTCGTTGAAAGTCCTGCATTTAATCTGATACACTGTGCCCTCTCTACTATGGTTCTGTTCATTCTCTCTGCCACCCCCATTCTGCTGTGGTATCTTCCTAACAGTCCAGTGACGTTGAATCACATGCTCCTCACAAAACTTCACAAACGATCTCATACTTGTACTTTGTACCATTATCTGATCTGAGACACTTTATTCGTTTTCCTGTTTGATTTTTTCACTTCAGTAATTTCCACACTTTGAATTTCTTAAAAACTTCAGACTTGTGTCTCATGAAGTACACCCAAATCTTCCTAAAAAAAACATCGATAAAAGTCATGAAATACAAAGATCTTAATTTTGAAGCTACCCTCACTGGTCCCCAAACATTAGAATGTACATAGTCAAGTATTCCTGTAGTTTTGTTCACCGCACGCCTAAATTGCACTTTACACTATTTTCCCAAAACACAGAACTTGCAGAAATTAAGCTTACATGATTTCACCCCCTTCAACAGATTTCTTCTGTGTAATTCCAGCATCTCATGTTCCCCCATATGGCCCAACCACATATGCCACAACGAAGTCTCATCAATATCATCAGCTGTAGTGGCAGCTACTCCACCTACAATTGTACTCCCTATCAAAATATAGATATTTTCACTAACCTTAGAACCTTTCATGATCACTTACGCACCCTTTGTCACTTTCATGGCTCCACCACCTGTTTTATACTCACAGCCATTAGAGTCTAAGGTTCCCAATGAAATCAGATTCTTCCTTAAACATGGAATATGCCTCACCGCAGCAAAAGTTCTCACAACACCATCAAACATCTTGATCATCCTTGTGCATATTCCAATAACATTGCATGACGCATCGTTATCCATCAAAACAGTACCACAATTCACAAACTTGTATGTGTCAAACCACTCCCTGTTAAGTGACATATAAAACGAACATGCTAAATTCAGAATCCATGAGTTTGCCACGTCTGTGTTTGTTGAAACTGATAACATATCCCCATCATCCGATGACTCTTCCACGACGTCTACAGATTTCGTTGATTCTATTTTCTTCCCTGTTTTCGTTCCATCATTCTTGTACGGACAATTTTTCTTGAAGTGTCTTGTCTCATGACACCTAACACATTTAAACTCCCTTTGTTTAGGAGTCTTTCCCCTTGACTTCGATTTTCAAGGCGCTCCTGATTTACCCTTTTCGATTTTTTACGCCACGTTCTTTCTCTCTTTTATCACCAAATTCTTCAATTCAAACTCCTTCGGTTTGTTGCCTTCATTAATTAAACATCAGTAGAGCAGAAGTGACTTCCTCTAATTTTAGAGTCTCTTTCCCCCATAGAAGAGTTGTAACAAGATTCTCCATAGAACCCGGTAAGGAACATAACAACATCAGCGCTTGGTCTTCTTCTTCGAATTTCACCTCAATCCTTATTATAATCTGATTTAATGTGTGAATATGTTGAATAAGTTCAGAACCCTCAACTATCTTTAACCCAAATAACTTTTGCTTCAGAAACAGCTTGTTTGTCAATGACTTTGATATATACCTGAATTCTAGTTTACTCCATACACCCGATGGAGATTCATCACCAATCACATGATACATAACCTCGTCTGCAAGACACAAACTAATTGTACTCACCGCCTTCGCTTGGAGTTCTTCCCAATTATTAATTGTCATAGTTCCTGGTTTCTTCTTTAGCGCCTTCACCAATCCCTGATGCACAAACATATCATTTACCCTCTGTTGCCATAATCCGAAATTCTCAATCTCATCAAACTTCATCACGTCAAACTTTGAAATGGACAAACTTGATGTGTCATCGTTCTTCGTGTGTTCAATCCAACCTAGCTCTGATACCAATTTGTTATGAGTCACAAGTCCCAACAAAAAGACATGAATAATGTATACTACCTTCGTTCCTAAAAGATTATCGTTTAATTAAGGTTTTTCCACATAGATTAAGAAAGTATCATTTACCAAGTAAAATTTGTTTGAAATTCCATCACTACCCCTTTATGGGAATTAAGTTGAAAACTATGAATATAAGGAAGAGAATTTCTTAGGAAAATGAGAGAAGGTAAGAATAATATATAGGAAAGTAAATAATTTATTAATTCTCCTTGGAAGTTGTAAACGTCAAACTTTTTGGAATAATTTTTTTTTTCTAAAACGACAATCTTTTAGGAATGGAGGGAGTATTATACATGCTAATACTCCCCCTCAAATACAATTTTATAGAGAATGGAGGACAAACTATAAAGTTCATTTTCATTATCTAGTTAATATAAAGGCAACGCACAAAGTTGGAAAATTTTAAATAACCAACTCATCTTAAAACTTAAATAGTTAGAAAGTAGCATGTACTAACAATGTATATCATATATATATATATATATATAATAGTTAAAAACGGAACAATTTTTTTTTTTGCTTTTTTTTTAAAACAACCAAATTTTTTTTTTAATATTTTATGGGCCCGAAATTTTTCTATAATCTGATATTTTGGGCGTGATTTGGATACTATACCAAAAATGTATATACGATGCGCACAGTATGCATACATATTTTGTTATATGTATCCAAATCACGTCCAAAATACTGTATTATGTAAAAATTCAAGTTCCATAATTATTTATTTATTTATTTTTAATTGTTTTAAAAAAAAGTAGAAAAAAAGGTCCGAATTTTGGTCCGGTCCGGTCCGGGAGTCCGGACCTGATTCGGCCTCTATATATATAAGGGTTCATCCATAGCTAACGTTGTAAAAAAGAAGCTAGGTACTTACAATAAATTATGATCGTCCATTCGAATATCTAACGACTAATATTTCTCCCATCCGTAGTTTAATTTTCAGTATTCCGTAATTTAATACTACAGGCGGGACAAATAATTAACCAAATTACTCCTTGTAAATGTCCTTTGTCCGCAGTATTAAAGTGTGAACGCTAGATATGGCCAAAATGCCAACTAGGAAACGACGACGTTTGTAAAAAGTTTTGTTCGCGGTATTAAATTGTGGATGCTAAATTCAAAATTTTTTATTTTTCAAGTCTCCTATCAATAATGCTCGCATCATCATTAGAGATATAAGAGGGGCCAAATTTCTGCCATAAATATAATTTCAAATTTGTTCGAAAACTATATAATTTTCTGCCAAAAATATAAAGGGCCAAATCAAATCATTCATGTAGGAAGACATCTAATATTTGTAGGTTTCGTCACTCCAACCTTGATGCAATTAATAGTTTTTGAACAATGACAAGAAAAAAGTATAAAAATAAATATATCTTTGGCTAAAAATTTTAATCAAAGAGTAAAATGTAGAGCCAATGAATGAAAAATCCCATCAACTATCAGTTAAATTCAAGATTCCCTACTGTGAGACGGACTTCACATGTTTCGAAAGAAAGTCTTTGTTGTGATCTTAACCTGAGATAGTACTGATGTGCTTCCAGTTCTTGTTTTAAACTTATATTTTATGTAATGATCTTTTACTCGATTCTTTTGCTTTTAATATTTTGTTTCTAAAACAGAACACATTGGTATTGATGTCCAGATCCGTGTTCAACACTCGATTTGTAAGCTTGGAAGTGAGCCTTATGTTGGACAATATTTGTGTGATCTTTCAATTTGGCAAAGAATTTCTGTACTTGCAGAAAGTTTTTTGTTTAGCAAAAAATTATCTAGTTTCCGAAAAAATTTGAAATTATATTTTTGACATAAATTTGGCCCCTCTTATGATGATGCGAACAATATTATTGATCGGAGACTTGAAAACTAAAAAAAATTGAATTTGACATCCGCAATTTAATACTACGGACGAGATTTATTTACAAACGACGTTTTCCAGTTGGCCATTTAGCCATACCTAGAGTCTGCAGTTTAATACTGCAGACGTAGGAAATTTACAAGAAGGGATATTTCGGTCATATGTCACGTTCGTAGTATTAAACTACAGAATACTGAAAATTAAACTGCGAACGAGACTAATATTAGTCGTTAAATATTCGAATGATCAAAATTTATTGTAAGACTAACCTTTTTTTTACAATACATTAGCTACTGATCAGTCTCATATATATGATTAATGTTGGTATATCTATGTCACAAAATCCATTACTTAAACAAAATTGAATACAAGATTCATCTATAAAAAAGATATGTGCTTACACTTTTAGTCAATAGAATTACATCTCCAATTGGCCCAGAAGGAGAGAAAGGGAGACTCAAATTAATTCAGCTCCAACCAAAATTAAGAAAATATCAAAAGGGGAATTACAGTAAACTATACTGATAAATATGTTCAAAAGCATTTGTATTCTATAAATATAAAATTTATAAAGTCAAGATTATATATATGAAAATATTGCATCTGTATAGCAAAAAGTTGCAATACGATGATGACCTTTGGCTTGACGATCTTAACTTGAGTACAAACAATATTGCTAGTTTAGAAATATATGACCAAAAAATTAGAGTAAAATAGTGAATGTCACACATATATTCATATATATCTATATATATACCTGAAGATCTTGAAGAGGAAGTGAGTGAAGCAAAGCTCCCATATTTACAGACAACAAATTAGCGCAGTGTCCACATCTCACTGTCACGATTGTAGTCATACTGTTGCAGGGAACACTAACCTGCCAACGTACAGTCATTTCAAATTTCAATATTAATCAGTGTGAGGAACAAGACATACTCATATACTATTAGAATCCAGGAATTCTTTATGCACTAATTATTCTCTCTCTCTCTCTCTGATCTCTAACTATAAACACAAATCTTTCTGTAAATTATGTAACCTAAAAAGGGTGCAAGCAAAACAATTTTACAGCACCTAAACTCAAAAGCCCAACCGAAACTCGAACATCTTGTTGCGAAATATTTAATGCTCATCTAGAACTAATATTAGTCCATTTGACTATTACATTTCTTGATCATTCTTATTGTGTTTTGAACCCCAAATTAAATGTGTCTTCGTATTTTGTTCCATCTTGATATATATATGAACCCATATTTTCCTTGGCTCAAGCAAATTAGCTAGTACAATGAGCAAAAAGACTGAATTAAAGGAGAAAAAAGTAGTAGTAGAAGTAAGACCATGAAGATTGAGGAAGAAGAAAAAGAAGATGTTTTTTTTTAAGAAGAAAAAAAAAGGGATTTTGAGGGGCTTACTGGTACAGATGTTGCTTTCAAAATGTAGGAATCGATGCCACTCCTTCACTACTATATCAGGTATGCACAGGCCTCACATGGTTATGATTAATAACTAAAGAAGTTGCCTTAAAAACAAAAGGGTCTCTCTCGCTATAGTTTTCCTTTTGGTGCTCCCGACTTTTTCTATCTGACACATGACATTACTTCCATCATTTCACCACCCAAAGAAAAGAAAAGAGAAGAAAAGAATTAAAGCCATGACCTGAGTACATATGCAACCAAATAAAAGACAAACATGGCCATGGATAATTAAAGCTGATCAGTTATTCATCAAGTAGATCTTCACTGTTGCGGTGCGTAGAATCCCATACTGAGGATCCCATTCAATATACTCTCGATCGATGGATCGGATCGATCTCGTATACTCTAAAAACAAGGTTTGCCGAAAGATGATCATAAAAATGAGAGAGAGAGAGTGAGAGAATGCTCTCAAAAGGGTTCTGAATTAGAGAGAAGAAAAAGCAACCCATGATTTCTTTTCAATACAAGTTCTTGCAGAGAAAGAAATTAAACAGAAGATCCATTATTACACAACAAACAACTGATCAGTAAGCTCTTTTGTGGCCTAAAGTCCTTATGAACAGTAGCTTTCATGAGAGAGAAAACAGGAAGCTAGCTACCTATATAAGTAATTAATAAATGGACCAGATCATAGAAATAAATGGTACAATTATTTTTTGTAATTGCAGATATATAGGTACGGAAAATGGGAATGGAGATGAGAGCGGTTAAGTTTATGAATTAAAATGAAACCCACTAAAATTATAACACATGCATTATATTAGTAAATTATACATCAAAATGGGTATAAACTTTTAAATGGTCAAGAAAAAGTTTCATGTGGACTTGCCCCAAGTTCTTGTACAGAAAGAAACCCTAAGAGCCTACTCAACAGACTAATTCTCTCTCTCTCTCTCTCTCTCTCTATATATATATATATATATATCCTAGATTCTTGTACGTACCTTTGGATTGTTAATCATCCAAGCTTAAGGATTGGGATCTGACTCACTTTCACTCATAAATTAACCTAAAATATGAGTTTCAGCTCAAAATCTTCACATAATTTACCACATCGACCATTGAAGTCGGTGCAAATTACACGAGGGTTTGTTTTTGTTTTCTTTTCTGCATCATGCACGAGCTTAAAATTAACCACCATATGATTAATTTTCTTCGTCACGGCGGAGCTGTACTTAAGCGTTAAACTCAATCAAAATGATGGGTTCAATTCAGCTCTTCATGGCCAAGAGTTAGATTAGGTTGTGTGCATATAATTATTTAAACACGTACCATATACTTACAAAAAAAATGAAAATTAAGTAGAGTTAGTATATATATATATATATACCGCTAGAATTGTGTTGCAGAAGTTGCAGTGGACGTAACAAACACGTTCGGAGGAGATTTCCAGTGACATATTGGATTGTAGGTAACTAACTTGTTCTTGAGTATCGATGCGAATCAAAGTAGATCGATCGAGAATTGTATTTTTACATATATATATATATATGTGAGCACAAATTAATTGAGAAAAAGAAAGAAATGAAAAGGGAAGAAGAATCCAAGAGAGAATTAATCGTGTACAAAACTGAAAGATGAAGATGGGGCTAGTTTGGTCTGGTATTTGAGAGAAATGGAGTGGATGTGTATAGCTAGTATTGGCTTGCAAATATTATGTGGGTAGAAAAGAAAGATGGATTTTGGGGAAAGTGGGGTTATGATTGAAGGAATGAGTGGGTGGGAGTGTTCCCATTGCTAATCGCACTGTCATTTCTGTAGCGGACTAAGGGGGCGAGCAAATAGATATTTAATGTTCGGAATGTTTAGGGTTAAGTTAAGCACTACTTTATCCTTAACAAATATATAGAGGAGAGAAGAGAGAGAGAGAGTTTGTCCACAGCTTTACTACTGGATGTCTGGATTGGATGGATAGATCATTTGTGTATGTATTGTCACCATCTTTTTATGTCATTGTATAGTACTGATCATGTGAATTCAATTCATTTATATCCACCCTGATCACCTCGTGCATGGTTAATTTTATTTTATTTTATTTTTACTAACAAATTAAAGATAACATATAGTAGTATTTGTCATGTCATATATATTTTTAACTCATGTCATATATATTTAATAATAAAAATATTATATTTAGCGACATAGCAGTATTTGTTGTAAATAATTGTGCCGGTGAAAAAAATTAGTTGAAAGTGTGATGGGACACAGCAGTATCCTAACCTTTTTTTTGTAGTACAAGGGGGATCTTGGTCTACAATAGATATTTGTTAGATATATATAAAAAAAGTCTTGTTTAATTTATTTTAATTTGTTAGGAGAGTGAATGTAAGGGGTGGGATTTAATATTTCGGATTTAATCTTCGATATATACAAAGATTCACATACTTTAAAAATAAAAATAAAATAAATTAATTAATTAATCAATTAATGTACTAAGTTTTCTAGAATCTAACATGAAATTAATACATGCAAGAGGGTGCATGGCAAGATCAGCTGGACTGCTTTGGTCAACACCTTTGAAATGGGGAATCAAGGTAAAATCATGAAATGTAAAATTCGTCACCTTATCATTAACATATCATAAATTAGGATGATCTCACCTTCACATTAAATTCCAACAAAAATAATTGCATTATATATATATATATATATATATATATATATATATATATATATATATATAATAAGGTAAAATTAAATTCTTTTTATCATTACTCTTTGGTATGAAATTAGAATTTAACTACTATTAAAATATTTTTAAAATCTCTCAAATTTTATTTTATTTATTTTAACTAAGTCTAGAATTTAACTATATTTAAAACACTTTTTTAATGTGTAAGAAAAGAAAGAGAAAAGAAAGAAGGAAAAAGATATACATGTTTATCATAATTAATCATCTCCTACTTATACGGCTTATATAATTGTCAATTTTCTTTTAACGTTAAAACTTATATTCTTCTCCTTTTTTACGCTGAAAAGTACATTTTATATATATTCTAAAAAAATATTCATCAGATGTTTCACGTTGAACTTTAAATTTACACTCCCTCATCTATCAAACAAAAATTCCAAAATGTGCAATTTTATTTGTCAATTTATTAATATTTAACAAAAAAAAAAGAGTTTCAATTTTTTGAAAATAATACAAAATAACATAATTGTCACAAATTTATAATCACAATAACGTTAACTAATTTTTAACATATATAATATTAAAAATTATAAATTATATGCAATTAGTAAGTTAAGTTGTGAAATTATTAACTATTAAAAATAATTACTACTTAGGTAGTGTTTGTTTGGATCTTATAGCCTCTTAATGGGAGTAGATCAATTTCGGTCAGAGATATAGTTTGTTCCGTACAACTTTGAATATGCCTTTGACCGATTCTCCAAACATCTGATTCAGTTAGATTAAAATTTCACCCTTTATCATTCAGAGCCATATTTGGACAATATTATCCTCCCACCAATAACTCCATTCTCTTTTTCTTCTCTCATTTTTTATTCTACAGTGCCAGAATAAATTCAACAATATATTGCAACACAATTGAAAGTATTAACATCTAGAATGCAAAGATTGAGTCACAAATTTATTCAAAAAAATGATCGAGTCACAAATCAGATCTTTCCAACAAAACAAACAAAGTATAAGGGGAAAAAATCTCATAGATGCACATGGGTTTAGCTCCGTAGATGAGATTGGTGGCATCACTATAATTGACCCCAAAATAGGTCCATTCCATCCAACCCATTCTCGAGTCGCCAAAATCGTATGTAGGAAAATAACTACAACTTTATTACAATAATAATTGTCGCAAAATACAACAACAACACATATCTTTGTGAGTTTGGATACAAATATATATCAAGCTGTGACTCATGTCCCGTAGTGAATGACACCTCATAATGACACCTTACATAAAGGTATAGTCGAAAACTATTTTAGAAATTAGAATCTTTGGGAAGTGCTTTCGAGAAACCTTCCGTGCATGGGAGACCATGCTTACAGGTTATGATAGATATCATATGGCCACAGAATTATCCTTGGTTGACCTAATAGATTTAAAGAAAAATGAGAAGATTCTTATCATATTCTTACCGATGGTGAGTCTCTTCTCGACATATCATTATCTCCATCGTCTCTAATTGAGAGTTATATTTTAAATAGACTCCAAGATCATATAGGTAGTCTTTGGTAGATATACTCAAGAAGTGGATGAAACAACTGACCGCATCTTATGATGACACGAGGTTGTATGTCATTAGACATCTTGTATGATAGTGGCAAAACACCCTTCCAAGTTAAATTCACCTCACCTCAACATCTATGACCAGATTCTATTCCCTTGTTATCCCGCTCGACCCATTTACACTTTTATTACCCGAAAGGAATTGTGAAGCAAAAGGGTGAAAGACAACTAACTTCGATAAAGAATATCATGACTAAAGATAAATAAATTATCAATAGCCTTCAATAAATAATAAATCGTAGATTTAGAACATATGGTAGATGATAAAACTTTTCAACCATAGTAGTTGCGGTGAACGAAGCGATCCATTAGAAGAGTCAAATAGACCATAAAATCTATTATCTTCTCCATGTTAAAAGTCCATCAACAATGTTTTATCCTCGTAACATTAATCAACAAATCATCACAATCACATGAATAACTCATAATCGTAATTGTAGTTCTAAATTCCTCTTCCTCATCAGGACAAAGATAATTTCCATCACCCTGTCTTTACCGAAACATCAAAGATCATGGTTATACCAAATTATAGTTCCTGTTCATAATCATAATAATAAATTCATCTTTGCACTACGGGCCAAAGATATTCAACAACATGCCATCTTTGCACTACAGGCCAAAGATATTCAACAACAGTCATCTTTGCACTACTACAATTAAAGATATTCAACAACAGTCATCTTTGCACTACTGGGCCAAAGATATTCATCGAAAATCATTCATCTTTACACTACTGGGCCAAAGATATTCGGTTATATCATCATTTAGGGTGAGGATGATGAAAAATATTTTAAAAGAAGCGAATCCGGTGAAGCGAAAGAACAAATATTAAGGATTCGTACTTTAAACAATTCTCATTCAAAATACTTCATAAATAACGAGTGGGGTAAAATTCAAGAATGATCAAAACATGGATACAATCAAAGCTAGTATCCGAATAGATATTTCGAGATGAAAAGAAGAAATTTCATTTTTAAATTGAATAGTGCCATATTCGTGAATAGTAACTCGGACACCAAAAGATAGAAATTTCACAAAAAAACATCATCACGTTTCGTGAATAAGTACTCGTGAATAAGAAGCTCATGAATAGTAACTTGTGAATAGTAATTCATGAATAGTAACTCATGAATAAGTAACCCCCACATGAAAAAGTTCCAAATTTGATAAAATTTCCAACCAACATTCGGCATAATGATATTGAAGAAATAATATCATTTTAGAAGAAAATAACCTCCTTTCTTATCCCTTACCTCGAGAAAGAATAAGATCTTAATTTGGAATCTTTGGATATAATCTTGAAAGAACTTGCCATAGTATAAGCAATACTCAAGTACTAAAATACCCACAAAATACGCTTTCGATATAATAGAGAGAGAAATAGAGAAAACTTGGTTTACGGTGTGATTTTCAATTCTAACCCAAGCACCTATTTATAGGAAAATGCTTTAGAACACCAAAGCGTAAAATTTAATAAATTAATAATATATTTATATAAATTTTCTCACACACACCTAACATCTGAAATCAGCCATCCTAACACATGTTAAATGAGTCCTAAAAATGTAAAAACGTTTTTCTTATTAAAAATAATTAAAACTTCAAAAATTAATTATTTGAACTTGAACTTCAATAATTCATAATAAATAGCCCTTTTATCGAGAAAATTGAATCTCATGAATTTTTATAGAAATTCAATTCTCTACAACTTTGCGAGAAGAAAGTTTTCCAAATTCCAAATAGAAATTGGCCAAGAAATCCACATACAGACGATTTTATGTGCTATAATCAAATTCGATCGAGAAATGGGCCCACGAGACATGTTTAACATGTTTTAAACAACTTTTGTAACAAAAATACTCCTCCTCCTCATATACTCATATATCCCACATTCATTGTAAAAATATCATCATTATTATATTATAATAATATAATAAAATATTATTTTATCGAGAAAAGATAAAATATCGATTTTCAACAATTGTCACTTTAAAAATTTTCTCCATATATATCCACATAAAATGAATATTTTCCTCGTCATATAAATCAATAATTAATTATTCACAAATAATATTATAGAATCACAATAATAAGAAACGAGGCGGTTCAAGGAAAGATGAGGCTTTCCAATAAAATTTCTCCTTCTTGGTAGCTTGATTAGGTGACCAAACCTCTCCTTAGACAAAACTTTCTAGACATTGCCAATAATGTTATCTAATAATATTATTAGGATAATATGAATTATTGCTCGATAATGGAAAATCTTTGTGTAGTAGGACAATTATTAAAATAACGAATAATATAAAATATCAACGCAACAATTATTGAATCAATAAAATCTTTGAGCAGTAATTATCGTAACAATTATTGAGTAGTGCCTTCTTACGTAAGAATCAATAATTCAAAAAATACTATGCAATCTGAGGTAATCTTCTTTGTGCAACAACGCAGCGTATTACTTTACTTTACCCACCGGGTATTCCAATGATGTTAATTGGTAACCCTTCTGTAGTTATTTATAAAAACTTTAATTTGTCTTTTTTTCTTCATCCGAAGCTTATTATTACATTATAGGGCCCACAAATGATGCTACTGTAAATATCGAATATTCCCCAACTGAAAGAATATTCCACGACCAAACGAATATTCCCCGACAACAATGAATATTTTATAACCACTTGGATATTTTTGAAAAAATTTCATATATCACCCTTAACTTTAACTTTTTATCAATTTAACCATTTACTGAATTGTAATTATAAGAAAAATTGAATACTTTTATTTCATAAAATTCAGGGTCTTACATCACTTGTAGGAAAAATCAATTGAAACAATATTTGATGAAATTTATGCATCTAAGAACGGGTAGAGGAGATTTGATGTCATGAAAATTGACGATCAAAAGTCGATAGCCTCATCAGACCTCTCATCTGTCTCTTTTTATTTTGGCTTCTCTACATCCTGCTCTCATCTCAACCTCCTCCTTGCGGCCCACCCATGCTCTGTAGTTTAGATCTGTTCTAGTTGGTGATTAGGTGGGATCGATGGGGCAGCTTCGTGGGGCAGCTTAGATCTGATATGGTTGGTGATCTGATCTGTAGAATTAAGGTGATGGAAAGAGAGAGAAAATAAAAGTTTTGGGGAAGAACAGGGAGCAAATGTTGAGACTTGAAAAAAGAACATAGTTCCAACTATTAAAATCTGCTGATAAGAAAGAAAAAATAGTTCAAGGGTATAATAGTAAAATATTATTATTAAGACATTTTGAAAAAATTAATTATCAAACAACATTTTTTCATTGTGATACAATTCTATTCAGATGGTCTACATTATTCAGATATCTAAAATGTTCAGATCTTAACATTCAGTTTTATCAAACACCACCTTAGTGTTGTAGGACTATAATTCTTTTTATAGTCCTACAAATATAATATTAACTTATTATACAATATCTTTATTTTTAAAAAGAGTCATTTAATTACTCAGGTTGTGTTTGATTACCTCTTATTGACTCTTAATGGATTTGCCTCTAATTCGGTCAGAGGCAAATCTTGTTTGGAAAAGATTTGTTTCCCACTTAATGGCTCTTAATTGGTTAGACATAAAAATAAATCTATAGCATCCAGAGGAACCTCTGAGCGAGAAATTTATTTTTGGGACAATAATAACCTCTTCAGTCTTTTATCCCAAATCAAACCTAGATCGCCTCTTCTCTCCTTCACTGAATCGATGTTGCTGCTTTTTTCCTTCGCACGGATGCTCATTTGTCTTCTTTCGCCGGTAATCTTCTCTCCTTCTTCATCTATTGTTCGTTATTATCAATTCCCACCACGATTTTAACTTTGTTGCACGGAGTTCATCTGATTTTTTTGGCCCTTCCGATTTACATGGGGAGTAATTAAATGAAACCAAGCTAATATGGAATTCCTTATAACCAAACATCTTTTACACAAGCTTAGGGAGCAAGCCAAGGTTTTTCCATGTGCAGTGAATGAGTGAGGGGTGAGGGAGTGAGGGAGTGAGAAAAGTTGTTGGTTACCAAGCAAAATTTACTTACAAATTGGAGAGCCCCAACCTTCTCCTCACTTCTTCTAGTTAGTGAATACTCCTTACTTTTTCCTCCGTATGGCCAGATCCCTTCCATGCAAAAGCAGGTCCGCCAAGTCGCCCTCTGTTAATTCAACTTTAAATTGGTTTAGCTATGTACAAGAATTAAGTTTAAAAAGGCCTATGGAGACTAGAATCAAGCTAATAAAAACGTATAAATTAAATTATGTATGTTTTTATTAGTTTATATGAAAATTACTTATGTGATTTAGTTGGTAAATTGCTAAATTACATATGAATTCACTTTAATGTATGAATTAGCTTATTTGGATTTGGCATATGAAACCTTGGGTAATTGAATTATGGGTATGAACCAAGGAAAATATGGAACTTTGAAGAATTTGTAAAGTTAGTAAACTAACTAGTTATAAACTACTTATATATATATATATATATTAGATTTGGTTGTGTAATTGGTTCTTTATGGATTTGAATTAGAAATATGGAGCTAGTATGTGTTGTGCGGTGCTATAAGGAGGAAAAACATTGATGAAAACTTAACTAATTGGCTATGAAGTCAGTCCTTAAAATGGGCGCTTGCATTATGTTCGATTAAATTCCTAAAAGAGAGATTTTGCCTAAAAATCTATAATTAGGAGAAGTTTAGACCTGAGATTACTTAAATTATGGATGTGATATTTGTTATTACTCTGTTTTCTTTGGCCATTATCTTTTGTATACTATTGTTATAGTATTTTAAAATTGTTATATTTTATATAGGTAATATGGATATTGAGGATCAAATTTTATGTTTGATGATTATATATTGGTATTTGAAAACACGATCTTTAAGGACAATACCAAGGATTATGGATAATACTTCGGCATTGAACGGACATACTTACACATTAGAGTTATTACATGGATCAAATACACAGTGTCGAGAATTGATGCGTCCCTCTCGTGATGCATAGTTATCGCTTACTTCGCAGTCCATAATTTCAGAAGGAAGCATAACATTGAGGATGAATTGTTTGCTCAATATGATCGAGATAACAAAGACCCCAAATAATTAATAAATGAAATTTAATTTCCTCTAATTATTATTTTGAAATAGTAAGGGTTGATGTGATTAATGTGGATAGTTATGGGTAAAATCATAAATATTTCAAAATAAGCAAGTGGTTATAAAATATTCATTGTTGTAGGGAATATTCGTTTGGTCGTGGAATATTAAATCTTTGTCGGGGAATATTAAATGCTGACAGTAGCGACCATGTGTGGGCCCATGTGAAGCGATTGGAGGAAAAAGCGACAAATATAAGTTGTTTAAAAATAACTTGGCGTAGTTATTCTACAGATTTTTACCTTTGTTGGAATACAAATTGGTTAAAACACGATGTCTGGCGTTGTTGCTTGGCGATGGCGCGCGGTATTGCACCAATTATTGACTCTTACGTAAGAAGGCACTACTCGATAATGGTTACGATAATTCTTTATTCGGTATTTTATTTTATTGGTTCAATAATTGTTGCGTTGATATTTTATATTCTTTGTTGTTTGATAATTGTCATTTACGGTATTTTTCATTATCGAAGCAATAATTCATATTATCTGAATAATATTATTAGATAACATTATTGGCAATGTCTAGAAAGTTACATCTAAGGAGAGGTTTGGTCACACTAAATTGCGGCATAGATAAGGAGAAATTCTTATTGGAAAGCCCCTCTTTCACAGGAAGCTTGCACGGTTGTCGATATTGTGATTACGTAATATTATTTGTGAATAATTAATTATTGATTCATATGATGAGGAAAATATTGATTTTATGTGGATATAGATGGAGAAAATTTTTAATGTGACAATTGTTGAAAATTGAAATTTTATCTTTTTACGATAAAATAATTCATTTAAATATATATATTATTATATTTTAATAATATAATAATGGTGATATTTTACAGCGAATGTGGGATATATGAGTATCTGAGGAGGAAGAGTATTTTTTGTTGCAATAAATGTTTAAAACATATTAAACATATCGGTGGACCCCATTTATTATTTGAAATTTGATTATAGCCTCTAAAATCACTTGGTTTGTGGATTTGGTCAATTTACATTTGGAATTTGGAAAAACTTTCTTACGCAAAGTTGTAGAGAATTGAATTTCCTAAAAAAACTCATGAGATTGAATTTTACGACAAAAGGGCTATTTATTGTGAATTATTGAAGTTAGAAACTCTGAAATAATTGATTTTTGGAAGTTTAAAATATTTAAAGAATGAAAACGTTTTTTTTTTGTTTGTGGGTGACCTAGCATGTGATGTAAATGCTGAATTCAAAATCTAGAAAGTGTGCGTAGAAATTTGTTATATATATTATTATTATATTAAATTTTACTGCTTTGGTGTTTTAAGCATTTTCTATAAATAGGGTCTTGGGTTAGAATTGAAAATTACACGAAGCTGAAGTTTTCTCTCTCTATATTATCGGCGTATTCTTGTGAGTATTTTGAGTATACTTTGAGTATTTTATACGGTGAAAGTTGAGTTATAGCTTTATATCCGATTATTAGGTTAAATCTTGTCTTTCAGAGGTAAGGGATATTATTTTTTTTTCGTAATGATATTATTTCTTGATATCATTATCTTTGAAATATTGATCTGAAGTTTTTATCAAATTTGGAACTTTTGGTGTGGAGATTCTTATTCACGTATCTGGCCTTTATTCACGCATATCTGATCTTATTCACGAATCGGACTTTATTCATGAAAAATAAAAAATTTTTCTTTTAAGTCAAAATATCTAATACGGATACTAGCTTTGATTGTATCCATGTTTTGATCATTCTTGAATTTTACACCACTATGATTATTTTTTGAGGTATTTTTGGACGTGGATAAAACAAAAAATCGAATCCTTAATCCTTAATCCTTGTCATTTTGTTTCCTTTGGATTCGTTTCTTTAAAAAAAAATTTTTCATCATCCTCGGTCTTAAATGATGATATTATTGAATATCTTTGGCACTGTAGTGCAAAGATGAATGATTTCGATGAATATCTTTGGCGTAGTGCAAAGATGAGCAGTGTTTAGATGAACATGACCCGGTGATGAATATCCTTTTTTGTAGTGCGAGGATGAATATATGATTCGAGATATATATTGATTGATGTTCTACGGGGATAAAAATATTGATGATGAATTTATTAAATTCATAGATATTAGTAGATTTCATCCTCTACGTAACTCTTACATGAATTAATATTTTTTCATGCATTGAGTATTAATTTAAAACTTGTTATCTATTGTATTCTATTAGATTTTTTTTTCCTGTTGAAGACTAACGATAATTTGTTACGTATTATCTTAGTCATAATATTCTTCTTCTTGGGCTAGTTGAGCTCACCCTTTTCCTTTTTGTTCCATTTTTTTCTTCTCGGGGAGGCGAGAATGTAGCGAATGCAGTCGGGGTATGGAATGATGGTTTTAGAGAGTTGTTTAGTAGTCCTCACCATTTTTGTAAAATAATGTATCAATAATTATGATGAGGATTTATTTGTATGTGGATATTATGCAGATGGCAATATCGTATTTAAACTCATGGTTTATATGTTGTAACAATAAAGTTGTAGTTATTTTTGTACCTTGTTTTTTGACAATTTCGGAATGGGTGATGTATACATTTTTGGGGGGTGTGTCACGGTTGGTATCGAGCTTAGGGATATGATCTCTGGCGGAGATCGGGGAATAGAACTAGGAGAGGAGAGGCGAGTAAATCCTTATTTAGTGTGTGTCTACTAAGCTTATTTGTTAGTTTAGTCGATATATAGGGATATTATGTGATATATTGATTTGCTTAATTAACCCCCTTGTTTTATGGCGGTATTTAAGAATGGCAATGAGAATGTTATGATGGAGTAAATGAGGCGTAGTGGAGATGCTGTCTACTACAGCGAGGAGAGCGTCTGCGGTGGCAATGTTCTCTCCTGTGAACAACACCCAAGCGAGATGATGAGCGAGGGATGTTTAGAAGTTTTTTGCGATTCATGCAAAATCGAGACGAGGAGACTTCGTGTTCAAAATCTGAGGGGAGAAATGATAGCAATTCACGGGTTATCATGCCAAGCGATTCGAAAAGTTGGGACCACGAATTTAAGGAAAGCGGATCCGATCATGGCGGAGGCGTGGGTCAAAACAAATTACCAAGATATTCGATGTCTTGGGATGCGGAGAGAGAACGAAGGTTCCATTCGCCACCTTTATGTTAAAAGTGGCGAGGCGGACTCTTGGTGGGAATCGTGAAGCGTACCCGTCAATTTGCTTTCGGTATGTCTTGGGAGGCGTTTGAAACTATTTAATGACAAATACTTTCACGAAAGTGTTCGTCATATGAAGGAAGTGGAGTTTATTATTGGGGCGAGAACAACATGGCGGTGTCTCGATGCGGCGAAGTTTGCGAGTTATCGAGGTTTGCACCTCATTTGGTGGAGAATGAGGAGCGTATATGGCGGATGTTTACGAGAGGTTTGAAAAACGGCGTCGTCGATATCTCATCTCTCGTAAATTTTCTCTCTATTAGGATGTTGTTAATGAGGGCTCGATTGTTAGAGGCGAGATACTTGATACGGTCAGCAGAGGTACCCTGATCGAGGATCATCTAGGAGATAGCGGTCAACAAAACAACGATAACCGGTGGAGAAAGAAAAAAAGCGGACAAAAAAATGGTAACCACTCTGGTGGTAATCATAGCCATGAAAATAGAAAAAGCGAGTCGGGGAGGAGATTTTAAAAAGGAGGAGATTCAACAACGACCGTGTGAAGGCAGCGAGTGCGGTGTGACAAGCTGGTTCGAGGAGGAGAAGCGACCACCGGTCGTATATCTTTATAAATCACGGGAAAAGAGGACATATCGGTCAAGCGCCCCTATGATTCAAGGTATGCTATAATTGTGGAAAGGAAGGATATATATCGCTCGAGATTTGCAGTAGCGAAACCTAGTTAGTGAGGGACGGTGACTCGAAAAAGTATCCCGAGAAAAGTCAAAGTCAGCGGTTCTGGAAAGGCGTTTGTTGTGGTGGTCAAAATCGAGGAACCAAGCGAGGTGATCACGGGTAAGCTATTTATAAATTCTTGCGAAGTTTATACCTTACTTGATCTGGGTCTTTACCCATTCATTTATCTCTCTACTTGTGCTCAGCGTTTAAATTTGACTCAGGAAAAATTAGACTTTGACTATCTGTGGAAACTCAGTTAGGAGAAACTTTCATCACATCCTTTGTTTATAAGTCTTGTTTGATCAAGTTGGCACCATCACCTTACATTGACCTTATCTCTTTAAAGATACTTGCTTTTGATGTGATTTTAGGGATTGATTGGTTAGCTACTCATCATACCAAAATTGATTGTTTTTCGTAAGGTTGTTAGTTTTCATATTCTAAACAACTTTGTTGTTGAATTCTAACAACTAAACCATTAAAATCAATCTTTGTCATATCTAATCATAAAGCTATTCGTTTATTGAAAAAGCGGATGTCAAGCTTTCTTAGCTCATGTTATGGATTTGAATAAAGACACGTCAAATTTGAATAATATTCTGTTGTTGTTATTGACTTTCTGGCGTATTTCTGAAGAACTTCCGGTCTACCCCGAGCGTGAAGTTGAATTCTTTATTGACCTTGAACACAGTACAAAGCCCATTTCTAAAACCCATATCGAATGGCTCTATTGAACTTGGGAGTTAAAGGTCCAATTACGGAGTTGTTGGACATCGGTTTCATTAAATCTAGTACATCTCCTTGGGGTGCTCTCTTTTTATTTGTAAAGAAGAAAAAGCGGGAGTATCGACTTTGTATTGACTATCGGGAATTGAACCATATCACTTTATCGAGAATAGGTATCCTCTACCTCGTATTGATGACTTGTTTGACCCGATTCTGAGAGCACAATTCTTTTCAAAAATCGATCTTAGATTTGGATATCATCAATTTGAAAATTAGGCGAGGATATTCAAAAGCGCCTTGAACTTCGGTATGGGCATTATGAATTCTTAGTTATGTCTTTCGGATTGACTAATGCTCCTGCGGCTTTCATGGATATGATGAATCAGTATTGAGGAATATTTGGATCGATTCGTTGTTGTCTTTATTGATGACATCTCGTATATTCAAAAGTAGTGAAGATCATGAGCACCATTTTGAAATTTGGTACTCGAAGAAACCCCGTGAAAACAAGCTATATGCTAAGTTGAAGAAATCACGAGTTACGGCTTGAGGAAGTAGCATTCCTTGGGCGCGCGTGGTGTCAAAACATGGAGTATCTGTTGACGTGAAGATTGAAGCAATCAAAGTTAGAACAATAGAAGTCGGTGGTGAAATCACGTAGCTTTTTGGGCTTAAATTTGGTTATTATCGGAGATTAGTGGAAGGGTTTTCTCGAATCGCTACTCCATTAACTTCGGTGACTCGGAAAGATATAAAATTCGTATGGGGCGAGGAATGCGAGAAGAGTTTCAAGAGCTTAAGAGGAGACTTATTTATTTTTTGTTACAACAATACCATCTGGTTCGGATGGATTTGTTATCTCTGACGATCTTGGGCAAAGGGTTAGGATGTGTTCTCATGCAGCGTGGGAAAGTCATAGCCTATGCCTCGCGACAACAAAAGAGTATGAGAGGAATTATCCTACTCGTGATCTAGAGTTAGCGTGATCGTTTTTCTTGTTAAAGATATGGAGAGCCTTATCTATATGGGGAGAAAGTGGAGATATATTGAGGACCATAAAAGCCTTAAATATTTCTTCACTCACAAAAAAAGAACTCAACATCGGCGGTGACGTTGGCTCGAGCTATTGAAGACTACGACCACACTATTGATACCATCACGGAAAAGCGAGCGTGGTGGTGGCGCGTTGAGTAGAAGATCATATCACGAGGAGCGAGTGCGATGATGTCAAGTATCGTATAGAGCCGACTTTAATAGAAAAAGTTAAGGTTTGCTCGAGCCCAGGCAGGGGATGATGCATATGAAGAAGAAAGTACAAGAAGGTCTTTATTTAGGGGCGAGAATTGATGAAGAAGGAATACTTGAGTCCTCTCGGACTTTGTGTTCTAACGATTACGATTTGAAGTACAAGATCATGATGGAGGCACACAATACACCATTTGCGATCCATCACTGGAAGTACTAAAATGTATCGTGATCTTGACATACATTTTGGTGGAACAAATATGAAGAGAGAGATTGCAAAGTTTATCTCAACATGTTTAACTTGTCGGCGTGTAAAGGCGGAGCATCAAGTGCCTAAGGGACCATTGCAACCACTTGAGATTCCGAAATGGAAGTGGGAACACATTACCATGGATTTCGTTACGGGTCTTCCACGGTTTCTCAAGGCATAAATGTTATTTGGGTTATTGTTGATAGATTAACCAAGTGCGCACATTTCTTGCCGTCGGAGACTTATTCTCTTGAGCGTCTTCTTTAGTATGTATGTAAATGAGATTGTGAGGTTGCATGGCATGCCGATATCTATAGTTTGGATCGTGACCCAAGATTCACTTCAAGATTTTGGGTTAGCTTGCAAAAAGCTATGGAGTGCAGTTCTGATTGATTCGGCATACCATCCTCAAGCAGACGGACAATCGAGAGAGGACTATTCAAACTCTTGAAGATTTATTAAGACTACGTGTGTCCTAGACTTCAAGAGGCGGTTAGGATAAGTATTTACCATTGGTGGAATTCTCCTACAACAAGCAGATTTATCGAGCAAGTATAGGTGTGGCTCCATTTGAAGCATTATATATGGCCGAAAGTGTCGCTCTCGATATGTTGGGATGAGGTGGGTGAAGCAACATTGTTGGGACTAGAGTTGAAATGCGATATGACTCTAAAGAAAAGATCGAATGATTCGACAAGCGTATCTGAAGCGGCACAAGATCGACAAAAGAGTTATGCGGATCTTCATCGAAAGGGCGTGGAATTTAGTATAGGGGATCATGTATTGTTGCGAGTTGCTCCATGGAAGGGAGTTACAAGATTTGGGAGAGAGAGAAAGCTCGATCCACGATTTATTGGTCCATTTCAAATTCTTGGCCAGAGAGTAGGAAATGTAGCCTATAGACTCGCGTTACCTCAGTATGTCTCGTGTTCATAATGTGTTTCACATATCGTACTTCGTAAATATGTGAAAGACCGAACCACGTTATTGAGTTAGAAGCAGGACGAGATAGTAGAAGACTTAGCGTATGAGGAGGTACTGTCGAGATCTTGGATAGGAAGGAGCATGTCCCTACATACGAAATCGTACCACAAGTTAAAGTTTTGTGGAGGAACCATCTTTATAGAAGAAATGACACAGGAATTGGAAAGCGAAATGAAAGCGAGGTATCCTCACTTTTTTGAAACACACAGTGCGTATGTCGATTCGAGGACGAAATTTCATAAGGAGGGAGGTTGTAAGACCCCAAATAATTAATAAATGAAATTTAATTTCTCTAATTATTATTTTGAAATAGTAAGGGTTGATGTGATTAATGTGGATAGTTATGGGTAAAATCATAAATATTTCAAAATAAGCAAGTGGTTATAAAATATTCATTGTTGTCGGGGAATATTCGTTTGGTAAGTGGAATATATTAAATCTTTGTCGGGGAATATTAAATGCTGCAGTAGTGACCATGTGTGGGCCCCATGTGAAGCGATTGGAGGAAAAGCGACAAATATAAGTTGTTTAAAAATACTTGGCGTAGTTATTCTGAAGTTTACCTTTGTTGGAATACCGGTGGTTAAAACACGATGTCTGGCGTTGTTCTTGATGGCGCGCGGTATTGCACCAATTATTGACTCTTACGTAAGAAGGCACTACTCGATAATGGTTCTACGGTAATTCTTTATTCGGTATTTTATTTTATTGGTTCAATAATTGTTGCGTTGATATTTTATATTCTTTGTTGTTTGATAATTGTCATTACGGTATTTTTCATTATCGAAGCAATAATTCATATTATCTGAATAATATTATTAGATAACATTATTGGCGATGTCTAGAAAGTTACATCTAAGGAGAGGTTTGGTCACTAATTGCGGCGTGCGTAAGGAGAAATTCTTATTGGAAAGCCCCTCTTTCACAGGGCTGCTGGTTGTCGATATTGTGATTACGTAATATTATTTGTGAATAATTAATTATTGATTCATATGATGAGGAAAATATTGATTTTATGTGGATATAGATGGAAAATTTTAATGTGACAATTGTTGAAAATTGAAATTTTATCTTTTTACGATAAAATAATTCATTTAAAATATATATATATTATTATATTTTAATAATATAATAATGGTGATATTTTTACAATGAATGTGGGATATATGAGTATCTGAGGAGGAAGAGTATTTTTGTTGCAATAAATGTTTAAAACATGTTAAACATGTCGGTGGACCCCATTTATTATTTGAAATTTGATTATAGCCTCTAAAATCACTTTCGTTTGTGGATTTGGTCGATTTACATTTGGAATTTGGAAAAACTTTCTTACGCAAAGTTGTAGAAATTGAATTTCCTATAAAAACTCGCGAGATTCAAATTTTTACGACAAAAGGGCTATTTATTGTGAATTATTGAAGTTAGAAGCTACGAAATAATTGATTTTGGAAGTTTAAAATATAAAAAGAATGAAAACGTTTTTTTTTTTTGTTTGTGGGCTGACCTAGCATGTGATGTAAATGCTGAATTCAAAATCTAGAAAGTGTGCGTGAAATTTGTTATATATATTATTATTATATTAAATTTTACGCTTTGGTGTTCTAAGCATTTTTCTATAAATAGGGTCTTGGGTTAGAATTGAAAATTACACGAGCTGAAGTTTTCTCTCTCTATATTATCGGCGTATTCTTGTGAGTATTTTGAGTATACTTTGAGTATTCTTTATACGGTGAAAGTTCAAGTTATAGCTTTATATCCGATATTCGGTTAAATCTTTGTCTTTCAGAGGTAAGGGATATATTTTTTTTTCGTAATGATATTATTTCTTGATATCATTATCTTTGAAATATTGATCTGAAGTTTTTTATCAAATTTGGAACTTTTGGTGTCGGATTCTTATTCACGTATCTGACCTTTATTCACGTATCTGATCTTATTCACGAATCGGCCTTTATTCATTGAAAAATAAAAATTTTTCTTTTCGTCAAAATATCTAATACGGATACTAGCTTTGATTGTATCCATGTTTTGATCATTCTTGAATTTTACACCACTATGATTATTTTTGAGGTATTTTTTTGGGCATGGATAAAACAAAATACGAATCCTTAATCCTTAATCCTTGTTTTTGTTTCCTTTGGATTCGTTCTTTAAAAAAAATATTTTCATCATCCTCGGTCTTCGGTTTTAAATGATGATATTATTGAATATCTTTGGCTGTAGTGCAAAGATGAATGATTTTCGATGAATATCTTTGGGCGTAGTGCAAAGATGAGCAGTGTTTAGATGAACATGACCCGGTGATGAATATCCTTGGCTTTTGTAGTGCGAGGATGAATATATGATTCGGATATATATTGATTGATGTTACGAGGGATAAAAATATTGATGATGGATTTATTAAATTCATAGATATTAGTAGATTTCATCCTCTACGTAACTCTTACATGAATTTAATTTTTCATTGCAGTATTAATTTAAAACTTGTTGTCTATTGTATTATTAGATTTTTTCCTGTTGAAGACTAACGATAATTTGTTACGTATTATCTTAGTCATAATATTCTTCTTGGGCTAGTTGAGCTCACCCTTTTCCTTTTTGTTCCATTTTTCTTCTCGGGAGGGAGGCGAGAATGTAGCGAATGCAGTCGGGGTATGGAATGATGGTTTTAGAGAGTTGTTTAGTAGTCCTCACCATTTTTGTAAAATAATGTATCAATAATTATGATGAGGATTTATTTGTATGTGGATATTATACAGATGGCAATATCGTATTTAAACTCACGGTTTATATGTTGTAACAATAAAGTTGTAGTTATTTACGTACCTTGTTTTTGTGATTTTCGAGAATGGGTGATGTATATCATCCGCGTCGCGTAGACTCATCTGCCAGAAGTGTCACCTCTCCACCGCTCAAGGGCCATTGCAAGATCCTCGAACCGTCGCTGAAAAAAAAACACATTAGTAGATGATACGCAAAGTATAAAATGAAATAATACAAAAGAATATTCAAATTTTAAATACATACTAAATAAGAGAATTAAATAACTTACAACAATGCGTTCTGCCTCAGGTGAGATATAACCACGTCATCTTTCTTTTGGTGGGCGTGCCACCGAAACTCCAAGCGGGAGGGTGCATGCTTTAAACTCACCTTGAGTCTCTCCCGTCTGGTCGTCTAATTGAGACCCGGTCACGATGTAGGAGAGCGACTTCTGTTGTCGAGGCGGTGAGTGAGCATTTGTCTTGACATCTTCTTGAAGGACTCGCCATCCCAAACGCTGCACATTTGGTCCCAGCGCGATAGATAAAAAATCGGCGGGACAACCTTTTAGGTGTCCATCCATGACCATCTTCATATAAGCGTTCTTCTTCTTCCAAATCGTAGACCCCCACTTGTGCCAATTCATCTCTAGGTATTTGTGCAACACAGTCATGCCATGGGCTTCCTGCCGTCCTCAAAACGATAATATCTCTACACATTACAGATTAAGAAGTTTAGTAGACAACATAAATCAAAGAGGTAACAGTATATTCAAATGGAATATAAAACTAGCATATGAATGATTGACATCCTACCCTAAACTCTGCAATAATCAGCTGACATGTGCGGTCATCCACATCCGCCCACCTCATCCACGGGCTTGAGAATCGGTTGCGGACGATCCCAAGCAACGTGTTCCTTGGCGTGGCGTCAAGGATACTACAATTGAAATTAATACATTGCAAATTACAAAGAATATATAAGAACTAAATACTTATGTTATAGTAATACTATATAGGATTATGAAATTACCTATGAGTCCCAACATGACATTTTAAAAGCGGCGGCACGGGGGGACTCTAGTTAAGCCAACGTCTTTAGTCCTCATGAGGCTCACGCCAGATTACTATGTAGTGAAATGCATCAATATTTATATAAATGAATATAATGTCAATACAATATAAAAAAAAATTATAATAAGATGTATTCCAACAAAACATGTAATTATACCTGACGATCCGTCCTGATCATCACGCGTAGAATCGCCACGGCCCCCATGACCTGCACGTCCACCACGATCGCCGTGTGGTGTGCACGCCATATATATGTATATTATCAACTAAAAGAATGCAACATACAGTAAAAGAGGGATAACATATAGATACAGATAAAAGAGGATAACATATACAGGATACAGACATGGATTTACACTCACGAATAACATATACGAAATTTTATATTAAGTGTTATACTTTCCAACTATAACACCTCATCTAAAATTCTTCCAATTGCTAGGAATCAAAAATAAATATGGATTATGTTACACTCACGAATAATAAAGTTCTAGAATACACCAGATTCAACATTAGGCATGCACAAGTAGTAATAATGTTGAGCGACAATGAAGAATCATGCATGTTTCTTAAGAACAAATAAATAATATACAACAACTGCAGCACAGGAATGTCAACAGTAAGAATTTTGAATCAGAATGAGCACATGATAGTTTCTCCATACATGCAAATGTGTTGTCACTATCAAGTGACAAATGTAAAGTGTGTCAAGAATAAAATACAGAAATTTAGAGAAGATCACAATGGAACGAATAAGAAAGTCTATTAAAAATTTATATCAGTGTTGTAATTTGATGTATAGCAAAATACTAAGAACGAATGGTATTCTCCATACAATCCCCGACAAAACATACATTTATCTAGCTTACCCCTGTTTCTACACACATAGAACTTTTTCTAGCATAACTGCAATAAGTAAAAACCTTCAGATTAATAGAAGTATTATTCTAGTTTGAGCAATCTACCTACATATATTTGGATTGCAGAATTGAAGGAAAATAATAGAACTATTAAGTCCACTTCTTTTAGGTTACAGAAATTAAGTCTCATAATTCAAATACAGAAACGATTTATATTAGTGTTAAAGCCTAGCCTAACATACCCTAAATTTCATTCCAACTTATACAATTTAACAACAAGAAGAAAAAAAATTAGATTTTCAAAACAATTGACATGAAAACAATGGGATTGATGAAACAGAATTTAGGTACACATTAGGATTGGGAAAAAAAGAGGTACACATTCGGTTAATCACTAAAAAATAATATACAAAACGAGATATTCCTTCAGTTATGAAAACATATTAGATTACCTAGGTAACCCAATACAATATAAATTTTCCATTCAAAAAATATATATCTTTTACAATTGACTATACACCAAATAGCTAACTCTATTTTTCAATAAACACCACAGCCAAATTAAAAAAAAAAATCTCTCTCTAACTCTTCACAAATTAAAGATAGATATGGTCATATAACTAAAATATTCACAGGACAGAGATTGAACATACCTAAAAACAAATTAATTACTACCTATTATACCAAGCAAGTCAGCGCATACACCCTCTGAAAATTTCTAAATTAATGTAAAATCGGAACATACCTGAACTTTGATTCAAGAAATAACTAAATTCTTCAACACAATAATTTATCAACAAAAGTTGCATATATGTCACTAAGCCATGAAAATCCCTGTTCAGCACCAAACGGAAATAATGAAGTAATACACTGCAATTGGGTATCTCATGTCACATTAAAATTTTCATGAAAACTTACAAACTATAAATTTGTAATACACAGCAACTGATAGTTGGGGAAAAATAGAATGAAATTGTAGAAATATAGATTATTAGGTTACATTTGAGGGGAAAAATTGGATTTGAGAAAACATACCTTGCTCGAGAGAGACAGAGAGGGACGTCGATGGCAAAGAGAGGATGGTGGCGACAGCGAAGAACCGGCCCGGAGGCGGCAGCGAAGAGGAGAAAGCGAGAATCGCGAGGAAGTAAAAAGCGAAAAGAAAGAGAATGAAAAATTAAACTGACTCTAATTAAATACAGAAATATTCTCGACGGCAGTGTCATCGTTAATGCCCCAATCGATACTAATGTCAATCTCGACGGCAGTTCCCGTCGCCTATGACCCGAGCCTGTCGACCTATATTTTTCACGCACGCGCGTAGAGGAAAAATGAGCAAGGAAAAGGAACACATTGGCGACGACACCCATTATCGACGGCCATGCCGTCGACATTATAGTCATTTACGACGGCGTTTTTGCCGTTGGTATTAGTCCCGTCGGTAATGCCCTATTTTTTTGTAGTGGACAAGATGAACCACAATAGGGTGATCAAGGCGTAGAATTTATGGTTAATCTACGTGAACAAATTGCAATTTAGCTCTTAACAACTGTTTAAAGTTAATTTAATTTGTATGGTTGAATTATTATATGCTATGTTGATATTTTTGGGACATGATACTATGTTTGAAGTTAATTTAATTTATACATTTTTAATTTTTATTTTATCATATTGTGGTCAAAATATTATAAATATGTATTTAAAATACTATTCAGACCTTCTGATTATCAAACAGGTTTTGTTTAAACTGTTCAGAGGATTAAAATGGTAAAATAACGTTATTCAGACATTTTGGAAAAATTAATTATCAAACAATATTTTTCATTCGAGACCACAATTCTATTAGGATCTTTCTATATTATTCAGACGTCTAAACTGTTCAGGTCTTAACACTCAGTTTTATCAAACACCACCTTAGTCAATACAATAAATTTTAATTTAAAAATATACTTAGGATTTTACTTTACTCAACTTTGGACTCTAAATAACTAAATATTAAAAATATAAGAAAAATATTAAGATTACATAATACTCTGTTCCATTTTATTAGATCATTGTTGACTTTTTAAAGTCAACTTAATAGATTTTAAACTCAAAATAAACATAAATTGTTTTAATTTTAATCAATATATATAATATTGAATATTGTAAACTATCTAACAAGTGTTATTCATTGTAAATTTTATTGTTTCATAATATTTAATAAATCATCTTAATTTTGAGTTTAAAAATGTCTCAAATTAATTTTTAAATATCAACAATAATCAAATAATTTGAAATGGATGGAGTAATTAATACTAACAAATATATTATATTATAAAATATAATAATGATTAAAATATTAAAAAAATATTATATGTTAAAAAATATATTAGTTGTGAGGCCAAAAATAGATTCACATAACCCATTTTGAGTCACCAAATACATACCACAAAATCCAAATACAAATTTTCCTATTTACAACTATTAATTAACTGTCGTACAAAATACGACAACATATATAGTGTGAATTTTAATAAAAATATTGTTCGTAAACAATATTCTCACTCAAATAAAGTCTTCATTACAATTATTGTCACACTATTTCATAACATAGTGAAAACTTCTATAGTAACTATCTCGGACCATTATTCAACTCACCGAGTAGTCCCAGCTACACTTTCGTTTTCTGAGAAGAACAATGAAACAAAAAGGAAATAGGTGAGCTCAACTAGCCCAGTAAAGAATATTATGACTAAAATAATGGTGAATAAATTATCTTTAGCCTTCAACAATGATAAATCAGATAAAATATAATGGACAACAAGTTTGAGATCAACAACTGCAGTGGAAATAACAATCCATTAGAAGAGTACTCAAGTATGTCTACTATATATGACTTAAAAGTTGATCAATATTTTATCCCTCTAACACCAATCAATAATTATTTTCAATCAACGAATTATCTATATATGCACTACGGGCAAAAGATATCCGTTTGTATCATCAATGGTCAGGATCATGTCAAACACTTATCCATCTATGCATTACAGGCCAAAGAGGACTCCACAAACCTTTATATGTAACATTAAAGTCCATGATTATACCAATATAAAATTTTTGGTCATAATCATACCAATCAACAGTCCATCTTTGCACTACGGGCCAAAGATGAATTTTACCACAATATAAGCATGAGGATGATGACAATGATATAAAGAATGAATCAAGTGAGACCAATGATAAATATTAGAGATTTATAATTTAATTTATCCAGAGTTCAAGAATGTCCAAATTGTCAACATGATCACCAATTGTGGAGTAAAATTCAAGAATGATATTTAAGATTTAAATTTCAAAGATAATTTAGAAAAAAATAAACTAAATTCCATCGTGATTAATAGTACTCCGGCATGAATAGTACCCCGACATGAATAGTATCCCGGCATGAATAGTAACTCGGATGAATAGTACCCTGGATGAATTAATAGATTAAAATTTAATAAGAAAGTTCAGACCAATATTCCAATGAAATGATATTAGATTAAGTGCAAATTAACTATTAAGGATATTTTACTAATTTCAGGAATTTTCACCATTTAACGGTTATGGAAACAAACATTAATTTTGTATCATAAATTGAGAAAAATATGAAAGAAAACGATATCTCTAGAAATGATATCTCATACGAGTATGAAAGAATATACGAAACTGTAAATAGATTTTCACCCGTCATGCGATAATCCGCGTAGACAGATCATTTCCACAACTTAATAAAGAATGAATACGAAGGGTTATTCACCAAGTATGCGGTAATCCGTGTAGACAGATTATTCTCACATATTAATAAGGAATAGAATGACAACACTTATGAGTATAAAGAAAATAACATCTTTTACCTTAGTAGGAGACTAAATATGACTGGTATAACGGATATTATCTTGAGGAAATCTTGCATTATTTGCTACACTCATAGTATCCTTATACTCAAAAGAAATACGCACAATATTATAGAAGAAGAATTATCTGATTTTGGTGTGATTTTTTTTTCTTAACTAAGTAACCTATTTATAGGAGAATTAATTATGGCATGACACTATTTAAAAAAAATCACGGACGAACAGTTTAGCAATCATGCACAAACGAAGTTCACGGGAGAAATATAATTTTTACTATGCAACATTATGCAATAAAATATTATAATAAAACAAAAATTTTATATATAATATAATATATTCTATTTATATTCTAATAAAACAAATAACTTTATATATATGAAAAGTTTTCTGTTTTATATAAAAAATTTTCTTTTTTATTATTTTTATAATAATAATAAAACAAAACTAAGATAAATTTCTACTAACGGTTTGAATAATTTGGCACGTTTCCCCATGAAATAATGAGTCAAACTTACAACAACCGCTTGACAAACCCCATATATCAAAAATTGAATAAATATCTTTCACAAATCACTTATCTTCAATCAACACATTTTTAATCTTTAAACAATTATTCATCATTAATATTATAACTCACAATATTGACAACCAGATCGTTCCCAGGAAAGAGGGGGCTTTACGATAAGGATTTCTCTTTACTCGCACGTACGCAATTAAATAACCTAACCTATTTTTTTTGACAGAACTTTCTAGCTAGACATTGTCAATAATGCTAATAATAATATGAGTAACTGTGTCGTGTCAATTATTGATTTAATAATATAAAATATTATGTAGATGTCACTGTAACAATTATTCAATCAATAATATGAGAAACTATGCAGCAACTACTATGGCAATTATTGATATTAAGTGACTTCTTGCGTAAGAATCAATAATCAGAGATATTGTGCAATACCGTGTGTTACTGTGCACCAATGCGTATTACTATGCTTTTATCATCGGTCATTTCAACAGTTTAACAGTAAAAGTTTTGCCGTTATTTTGTCTTTTATATCAAGCAGTTATTAGTTATAGGGTATACCAACGATCGCTTGGCAGACGCATGCGAATAGTCTCCAAACAAAAAAATATATTCCTCGCCAAAACGAATATTCTTCGACAAAAACGAATATTTTATGACAACTTGCTTACTTTGTAAAATTTGCACATATCACCCATAACTATAGCATTTATTAAATTAGCACCTTACTATTTAGAAAAAAAATAAATCTTTATTCATAAAAGGTTGGGGTCTTACATTAATGTTTAAATTTTAATTACCAATTTTATTTAATGTAAGAGACATTTAGTTAAGTAATATTTAAAATAATTTTGAAATATATTAAAATTTAGTTAATATTTTAAACTAAAAGTCATATATAATAGTTAATTATTACTCAACAAAAATGTTATTCCTAAATAACTACATATTAAAAATATTGAAAAAATATTATGACAAAATAATAGTTAATATTGAAAAACATAATATATATTATTGATTAAATTTTTGTTACCAATTTTATTTTAAATAGGAGATCTTTAGTTAATGATGGTTAGAAATATTCGTCACTTATACGTACGTAGTATTAGTTATTAAAATTTAATTAGTTGCATTTTAAAACATGATAGTAGCTTATTATTCTACAAAAAATTTAATGCATATAAAGTTCCTTAAATAATCATTTTAAACTCTAAAAAATTATATATAAATTCAAAAGATTAAAAATAAAAGGTAAATATTAAATTTTAAAATTGTATAAAAAATGAATATTAAATTAAAAATAACCAAAAAATATTACTAACACTCAGTTGTGAGTATTTAATAATTGCTTGTTCGAGCAATGTTTGTAATCATTCTAAGAGTAATAGCAAGTTAATTTAAAATTTAAAAAATATTTATAATCATCGAATATATAATAAAATAGAAACTAAAATAATTTTACTTAAAAAATAAACCCGTTCTTCGTACGGGTGAGTTGGGTATTTTAAAAAAATAAAGGATTAATTACATATATTAGTACTTTTTAAAAAATAATTACAAAAACAAAACACCCATAAAATAATTACAAAAATATTACACTTTTTTAATTTTATTTACAATAAGGACATGTTTTTTAAAATGCTTGATAACCATGCAAAAGCATGTACTCTTCGCTTTTTTGTATATTACCTTTATATCGTAAAACCCTCTTTTATCTCTCCTACGTGTTTCAACAATCTCCATCGTTCTCGTCAAGATCGATTCTCGTCACCATCGTTCAAAGATTCTCCATTGTTTGTTATCGAAGTTCATAGCCATTTTGTTTGGTTTTCGTTTTGTTCGTCACCATCGTTGTACTCTGTTTTTCGTGATTACACAAAGTGTTGCAGGTTGGTTTATTATTCTTGATATCGATTACGGTCGTGTATATTTTTAGGTTAGTTATTTTGAAATAATTTAACGTATTATATATATTAATGTTGTTTATCAGTCGAATGTAATATTGATTGTTGTGTGGGTTTGTGTTATTTTTTATGTTTTGTATAGAATGGTTGATCTAAAGAAGAAGGATGGTAAGAGGAAGAGAATATTGGGCGTGATTACATCGAGGAAGTGAAGAAGTTTCTTTGTGGATATGAAGGGAAGGAAAAGGATGTATGTCTGAAATCGGTAAGAATGAAAATAAAGTGGTGATACACGGTGATATCAAGCATTCGAAGTGCGATTAGATTCGAGCTTGGCGTTCCTTTAGTTAAGGCCAAAGGTCAAGTCTTATCCGAATATAATTCCAACTGAGAGAAATTTAAAGGTGTGTTATTTTTAATTTTCATATGGTTACCATTATATAATTATTTGGTTACTTATTAGTATGTATTTGGGTAATTGTAAACTTTTAATGATTTGGTTACTTATTAGTATGTATTTGGTTCTTTGTGATATTATATTATATTATTGTGTTACTTTTATGGGTCAGTTCTTTATTAGTATGTAGTTAGTTCTTGTGAATTTTTATTAGTATGTATTTAGTTCTTTGTAAAATAATAATTATTTGGTTACTTATTTGTATGTATTTGGTTATTGTAAACTTTTAATGTTTTGGTTACTTATTAGTTTTTTTTTAGTTCTTTGTGATTTTATAGTTTAGTTCTTTGTTATATCGATTTTGGTTCTTTGTATATTTTTACAGTTTAGTTCTTATTTTGTATTGTTTATGCTTAGTTAATCCTATTTATTATTTTGAAATAGTAAGGGTTGATTTTATTATTGTCATATACTTTTTTCTTATCATATTCTTGTTTTTTGTTAATATAGTACAACTTTTGGTTAATATTATATAATTGTTTTGTTACCATCATATATGTTGATATGTTGATATATAAACATGTTTTAGTTCTTATGATATAAGTGGGTAATTGGTTACCGTCATATAACTTGTTTTATTCTTTGTCATATAACTTGTTTTATTCTTATTATATTCTTTGTTTGGTTACTATGTTACAACCTGTTTGGTTACTATTATATAATTGTTTAGTTCTTATCATATATGTTATATATATGTTTTTGTTACCATCATATAAACCGATATGTTGATATATAAACATGTTTTAGTTCTTATGATAAAAGTGGTTTAGTTCTTGCTATATAACCTGTTTTATTCTTGTATATATAACTTTTGTTCTTATCATATTATTATTTTAGTTCTTATGTTACAATTTGTTTAGTTACTATTATATAATTGTTTAGTTCTTATCATATATATATATTTTATTATATTTGGTTATTAATAACTTATTCAATTACGGTTTTGTGTATTTACGGTTATGGGATCTTACTTATGAGGATCTGCAATGAAGATTCTTTGGAAAAGTAATATATTGGTGTGACATGGAAGTCCCCATAATTATTGCCAAGAAATTGAATGAAAAAGTCATTTGGAGAAGTTTAGGGCAACATGTTTTGGAAATTTTTGGAGTTTGGTGAGCATCAAATGTATTCACATTATTATTCACCATGCTCAGAAAGGAGGTTCACCAAAGGGATGATGGTGAGATGTGGTTTTTGTTTGGGGAGAAAAAGGGTTAGGTTTCAATGCCTGAGTTTTGTCTCGATTTACGGGTTGAGATGGCAAGGCAATGATGATATAAGTCATATATAAGTGCATGCAAAATCGATTATTGAAAAATATTTTGGGGCGGAAGTTGTTCTTTCGTAGTAGTATAGGTAGTAGGGTATTAGGAAGGCGTTTTTGATGATGATGACGAAAGGCTATTAGGATGTCCTTTGATTTTTTGGTGTTTAATTTTATTCTTTCAACAGTTTCGAAAATTTTGTTGATGTTGCAATGCTAAATTTTATATGTTATGGTGATGTTAGTAGTTTTCCTTGGGGAAAGTTGCGTTTGAAATGACAAAGTATTCTTTGTCAAATGCGTTGAAGGGCATATAAAGAAAGGAAGGAGTGGTGGTTCAACATATAATTTCTCTGAGGACCATTATATTAAATTGTATAAGTTGAATGGTCTTCCATATGTATTTCAAGTGTTTATGTTTGAAACAATTTCAACTTTCAAAACTCATGCAGATATATCAACGACGAAAGCATCCGTCGGATGTCCGTTTATGTAGATGGAAGGAGCTAGTGAAGTCCCCTTCAAATGACAAGTTGAATGAGCTAGTATTCATTGCGGGCGGTATGTAGTTTACTTATTAAGAATGCAATTTGTTACCTTTAATTAATTATTTGGTTCTTGATTATTCATGTGAAGTTTACTCTTAACATAGTAGTTGGTTACTAGAAATATACAGTTTGGTTACCTTTATGTATTTAGTTGGTTAATGATTTATATATATTTGATTAATGATATATATGTTTTTGTTTATTTATTTTATCTTTTGTTATTGTAATTGTATAATGTTTGTCGGATGTTATACTAAAGTGTACTTATTGTTTTTCAAATTTGAGGTAAAAAGTTTGATTTCCAGACGATGATGAGAATGAACGTCTTGATTTGGGCGTGTTTCAGGTTTTTCGATTGGGAGGATGCTCATAAGAATGTTGAAAAGAAGTCGAAGGATGACAACATTGGAAGTGATATATCGGTCATTAAAGATGCAATTGATAAAGCATTTACGGTAGTTGGAGAAAATTTTTTTGAAATTAAGGAAGACGTTGTAAACCTCTGGTGATCGATATGAAGATTTTACATGTTCAATTTATCGCAGAGACTTTAGATTAATTATAAGAGATGAGTTACTAGGGGATAAAAGATGGTGGGGTCAAAGAAGTTGATGATTGATTACGATGAAGAGTCCGATTCGATGAGGTGGTGATCTTGATGATCTTGATGATCTTGATGAAGCCGATGATTACGATGAAGTTCGATGATGTTGTTGATGAGCATCTTTGGTGAGGTTGGTGATGATGGTTTGAAAGTCGATGAGGTTGGTGATGATGGTTTGAAAGATGATGAGAAGAATGATGAATTTGTAAATGAAAATTTGGAAATGAAGGTGATGATGTTATGCTTGAAAGACCGTCATGTTGTTGATGATGTTAAGGATGTTATGGATGAAAACCGTCACACTGTTGAGGATGTTGTTGAGGAGGTTGTTGAGGATGTTATGGTTGAAGCCCGTCATTTTGTTGAAGATGTTGTTGAGGATGTTGGTGATGTGTCGATTTTGTTAAGAAGAAGGATGATAATGAATCGAGTATGGTAATGAAGTTGAACTTGATGGTATGGTTGAAGAACATCATGAAATAATAAGTAATGTTGTTCAAGAAATTGTTAAGGTTAGACTTTTTTGTTTGTTTTTGTTTTGTGTTAGATGTCTTTTTTTTATTTTTTAATGATCAATTGATTGTTTTGTATTTTGAAGCAATTTGTTAAGAATGATGTTGACATGCCAACTTTTGATATTTTAAGCCAATGTACGGGGAAAGAAATTGTTGTTTATGTCTGTTCTTGAGGTTAGTGTTATAACTACATGCCAACTTTTTTTTTTTACATGCTTTAGATTTTGTTCTTTGTTATACCATTACATGCTTAAGGTTTTGTTTATCGTTTTAATTTTACTCAAGATCCAACTCATAAATATATAGTAACCATTACAATTTTCATAGTAACCAAAAAACAAAGATTAGTTAGTAACAAGTATATTGTTTCATAGTAACCAATAATGCATTAGAGCGATAACTAATATAGCATTGGAGAAAGTATAATGTTACCAATACATAATTAGTTAGTAATAAGTATAATTTTTATGGTAACCATTATTGCATTAGACAAGAACCAATACAACATCGATTTTTATGTGAAAATATAATTGTTTTCGTTACATTTTACATCATTTGTAAAAGGGAAAAAGTTTGAGGCGGAAAGCAAATCAGTATTGGATGAGATGGTTTTGACTACCGAGGATATAGTCGGTGTGATGAGCTGGAGAAAAGCGTCGATAGAGTAAGTGGCGGACACATGCGTGAACATTTAAAAAGTCGTTCTACGGTCTCCATATCTGATAGAATTTGGATCGGTGGGTTATCATCTAATGCATCGGTCCTAGTCAAAGAGTTCTTTGTTATTCTCGTGATTTCCCAAGGTTTGCATGGAGATGCCATCCATATTTGAAGGGCATTGTTTGAACAATTGGTTTAAAATAGACTTAACAACATGAAAAGGTTTGTTTTTTATTTATTAACAATGCTATAGTTTTTTATGAAACAAATAATTTTGCTTTTTGGGTAGTGTGTATATTAACATGGTGATTGTTAATGTCAACGTGTATACTAATATGTTTTTATATTGAAGGACGGACACAAATTTCCGGGAAGAATGACATTATCGAACTCTGCATTTGAATTTGGGTCTATTCCAATTTCATCTAAAATGTGGTTTTATAAATTAAAGACTCTCAGTCAATGGTTGAAACTGACGATGTGAGTTATTTTTTTTTAAAATTATGTTTGTATATTTATGGTTACATTATTTATTTGTTTAAGTAAATAAGCTTTAATAAGTGTTGGTTAATGTCATATATCTCTTTTTATTACTATCATATAATTGTTTTGTTACTATTATATTCTTTGTTTGGTTACTTAGTATACAACTATTGGTTACTATTATATAATTGTTCCGTTACTTATGATATATGTTTTATAGATGTTTTGGTAACCAACATATAAATTGATATATTCTTATTTAAACATGTTTTGTTTCTTTATGATATAAGTTGTTGGTTATTGTTATATATACATTTTATTACTATTATATTATGTTTGATTCTTTGGTATACAACTATTTGGTTCTTATTATATAATTATTTGGTTACTATGATATATGTTTTATATATGTTTTGGTTACCAACATATAAATTGATATGTTATTATTTAAACATGTTTTTGGTTCTTTTATGATATAAGTGGTTAGTTCTTTGTTATATATCCATTTTGTTATTATTATATTATGTTTGGTTACTATTATACAACTATTTAGTTCTTATTATATAGTTATTCAGTTACTTATGATATATGTTTTATATATGTTTTGGTTACCAACATATAAATTGATATGTTACTATTTAAACATGTTTTGGTTCTTTATGATATAAGTGGTTAATTCTTGTCATATATAACCTGTTTTATTATTATCATATACTGTTTTATTCTTATCATATTATTCTTGTTTTGTTAATATAGTACAACTTTTTGGTTAATATTATATAATTGTTTTGTTACCATCATATATGTTGATATGTTGATATATAAACATGTTTTTAGTTCTTATGATATAAGTGGGTGAATTCTTGTCATGTAATCGCTTTTTTTATTCTTTGTCATATAACTATTTTGTTACTATTATATTCTTGTTTGGTTACTATGTTACAATTTGTTTGGTTACTATTATATAATTATTTGGTTCTTATCATATATGTTATATATATGTTTTTGTTACCATCATATAAACCGATATGTTGATATATAAACATGTTTTAGTTCTTATGATAAAAGTGGTTGGTTCTTCGTCATATAACCTGTTTTTATTCTTTGTCATATAACTTTTGTTACTATCATATTCTTTGTCAGTTACTATGTTACAAATTTGTTTAATTCTTATTATATAATTGTTTGTTACTTATCATATATATATATATGTGTGTTGGTTAGCATCATACATGTTTTATGTTTTTTTCTTCAAATTATGTTTTTATAATTATGGTTACATTATTTAGTTGTTTAAGTAACTAAGCGTTAACGGTGTTGGTTACATTGATTACATAATGTTATTTTCAACACTATTAATATATATATATTTTTTTGTTCAAAGATATCAATGTTGCATTATATTACTCCGTAAATTGGCGGACATTACGACATTGTGCATATAAGGGCAACGATTACGGATTGTTGGTTCCATGCCAAGATGACTCTCTTTTTGAAGAGTATACAAGAAAAAATTCGAGATAAGAGTGTATTATGCTGGGAGGGTGATGTTCTTTGAGTACATTCATGGATATTTATGGATGTCAACACACCATGGGAAAATGTTGACTATGTTTTGTTCCCCATACATATGTCATCATCCTTGGGACCATTGGTTTTTGTTAACATTTGATGTGCATCGTAGACGCGTCTAGCTGTTTATAATTCTTTGCGTTTCAAAAGGAAATCCATGCAAACAAAAATCATGGATGTTTGTGAACCGTATATATTTATTCTTTCCACTTTATTGCGCAAGGTTTGATTTTGAGAGATAGGAGTGACATTGACTTTAGCGGTGAACCATATCATGATAAGGAGGAAGATGACATAATTGAGTTAGAATTTGCGAGTCGGTTCTGAACAAGTGGAGGGTAAAGGGTTGCATTGTTTACAAGTTTTGAATTATTATATTTAATTATTTTGTTCATTGTCATCTAAGCTGTTTTGGTTCTTATGTTGTAAATGTTTGGTTCTTGTATAAACCTGATATGTGTTATATATAGGTTGATTCTAGTATTGATTTTGGTTATCTTTTGTGCATTTGTACGGTGATTGCGGGTTGTTTCACAATTTGTTTTAAAGCATGTCATTCATCGGAAGATTGATGAAATTCTATTCCATTTCCGTTGCACAATATCGAAAGAAGTTATGTACAAACCTATATATGCATGCAAGAACAAACAATTGGAAGGATATGAGATCTGACAGAGAGAATTTCCGGGAAGATTTGTTCAGATTTTGATTAGTTCGAGATATTGTTGTGTTGTCAATATGAATTATGTTATGTATTTTATTTTTTAATATACACAACAATTTTGTATGGTTCATTAAGGATGATTCTTGAATCTTATATAGATGGGATTTCATATGTTATTATAATATCGCTTTGGAATTAATTTTTTGTGTGTTGTTGGTATTTGATTCGCTTTTTTAGTGTGTTTGCTACATTATTTTGAAATGTACGATTGGTAACCAAATATATATAAAATGGTAACCAACTAATGTTTTGATAAAAACAGAGATGTACAATATTGTTTGAGGACATATAACCTGTTGTTAAATATATTTTTAGACAAAAAGTTAGTATCCAAATTGTTATATAAGAGTAACCATTTGACTTTATGTTAGTAACCAAATAATTTACAATTTATATTTGGAATATTTGTCAAGTGAATAGTGTACTTTTGTGGGTTCCTATTTGATTCATTTTAGGTTGTGTTTGCTACATTATTTTTAAATGTATAGTTGGTAACCAAATATATATAAAAGGGGGTAACACTAATGTTTTGATAAGTAAATGAGATGTACAATATTGTTTCAGGACATATATCTGTTGTGAAATGTATCAGGACATATAATATGCTATTTCAGGACATATAACAGAGATGTACAATATTGTTTCAGGACATATAACTGTTGTTAAATATATTTTTGAGATTTGCAGTTAGTATCCAAATTGTTATATAAGAGTAACCATTTGACTTTATGTTAGTAACCAAATAATTTACAATTTATATTTGGAATATTTGTCAAGTGAACAGTGTACTTTTGTGGGTTCCCATTTGTATTGGCAACTCATAATGAATTCAAAAATCAAATGCTTTAATCAATAAAAATGTTGGTTATTGTACAAAATTAAAAATGCTACCATCTATGTGGTTTATGGTTAATGATAGTAAACAATTATATATACATGTATCTACACTCTTAATATAAATGCATTATATCAGGGTTTTTTTGGTCTTAAAACCTAATTGGATTATTGCGAGTTTTCTGTTGTGTCCTTTCTCTTGCTTTTCTTTGCATTTGTTTTGAATTTTGATTTTAGATCCGTGTTTGTACCTCCCTACTTTTGGTCTTCCAAATTGGTCTTCTTGTGTTTGGTGGTTTTACAACCATGTTTCTTTACTTCTTACGGTACATCCAGTTTTTCTTTTGTCATCTAACGGCATAATTGAAGAAATTTGAATATGTGTTGACCAAAGTTGTTTTATAGTATTTTTTGAGCAAAAATCATAATACTCAAATTTCGCTTGCTCATAATAAATAAAGAAGACGCTTGGACATGGCATCTCGTAATCTTTGAAATTTTCCACATGTGTATGTCCTTTTGTCGATGTCCACAATATATTGTTTGACGACATCGTAAGCGTGTAAAAATCACTAAGTTTGATGTCTCAACCTACATCACAAATTAATGTTGTTAGAATACAAGATCTGTTGGAATCATTTTCATTATCCTCGAAAAAAGAATACGTATTAAAGTAAACAACTCAATGTTATAATTACAAAACAAGTAACTAAGCAAAGAACCAACTTAAAGAATAACATTATAATTATACTGAGAGTAACAAATAAGCATCGCTTAGTAACCAATATAATGATACTATCAATAACCAACTTAGCAAAGTAACATTTTAATTATTAAGAGTAACCAAACAAGTATCACTTAGTAAACAATATAATGATACATGTAACCAACTTAGCGATGAATCGGTAACCATTGTAATGATATGCATTAATCAATTAAGTATTAATTGAAAACCAATACATATAATATTTCATAGTAACCAAGTTACCATTAGCGAAGACACAAGTTATTATTAGTTAGTAAATATTATAGTGTAAAGACAAGAACTAAATCAAAGATTAGACAAGTAAACAATTCAACACTAATTAGTAATATTTTGCGAAGAAAAAACAAAGTATTAATAAGTAACCAAGATACAATGATATACGATAAGAACAAACTCAAAGAGTTGTCAATTAACCATTATAATGTTTTGCAATAAGCAATTAGGTATTGGTTAGTAACCAATATAATATTACATAGTAACCAAGTTATTATTAATCATAGAACAAGTCAAGATTAGTCGGTAAACATTATAGTTTAACACAAGAACTAAGTCGGTAGTAGTCAAGTAAATAATTCAACATTAATTAGTAATATTATGCGAGAATCAAGACATCATTAGTCAAGAACAAATACAATATAAAATTAATGCAATAAATTATAATTTGTATTTGTTACCTTAAGTTTCCTTGATTTAATGATATTAGATTGCAATCTTTCTTCAAATTTGTTGTGGAAAGTGTTGTGAATGTTGATAGGTCGCTTGTTTGTTTTGTGAAATACCATCTTTGAACCGCATAACGTAGGCATTCAATCATTGATGCAACTGGAAGATCCCTAATCATCTTAATTGCGTTGTTAATATATTCGACGGTGTTTGAAGTCATTGTTGAGTATCTCGCTTACGCACAGCATCATGGAGCACTGGTGCACTTTTCCAACTTGACCTCTTCCTCCAAATATATCCTTATTCGAGGATCAATGGCATCAAGTTCACCGTGTGTTTGTTGAATTGTTCAATGTTGTATGCTCTACATGCCCCGTTGTAAGACCATTTAAGTTCTTCTCTCTCTTTTGAATCTATTTTTATATTTTTCAAGATATGGTATATGCAGGGAAGCATGCATGACATCCTGAAACACATAATTCGATCCTTGTATTATGGCTTCGTATGTCTATCTGAAACAATGCATTGGCATTCCCTTACTCCACAAGCAGTTCTTAAATTCATGAAAAACCATCTCCATGATAATTCATTTTCATGTCCCCACCATCGCAAAAAGCAATCGGAACAATGTTTGGTTTTGCATCTTGTGTCTTCTTATCGATAGTGTCCCCGTAAGTTGATTGTATGAATGTGCCATCGATTACAATAATTGGAAAGCAATGATGCCATGCTTGAATGGATGCTCCAATGGCAAAGAATAAATATTTGAAACTAGCATTTGATTCCAACTCAAGAGCTATGAAGGAACTGTTATGAAACATCAACATTATCAATAGAATTATAAGTAGTATAATGCTACAAAGTAACAAAACTGAGATTAGATAGTAACCAAATTATTGTCATACAAGAACCAAGACAAAGATTGGACAATATAATTTTATACAATAAACAAGACAAGAGTAGAAGCGAGAACTAATGTACTTAATGTCAAGATCCAAGACAACATTAATCAAAGAACCAATTATCCAAACATTAAAAGAACCAAAACAAGAAGGAATATATTGTTATACAAAGAATTAATCAATAACCAATATATTGTTACACAATCAAGAATCAATATATTGTTACACAAGAACTAATACAAACATTAGTCAATTAACAATAAAACTTTAGAGCAAAGATAATGTTACAAAGAAACCAAGATAGCATTAGACAAGAACCAACATATTCTTACAAAGATACTAATACAAAGATTAGATAGTATAATGTTTCCGAAGAATCAACTGAGATTATACGATGAAAAAAGATAATCTTATCTGATTACTAAGATATCATTTTGCAAGAACCAACGATTAAAGCAGACAAGAACCAATGTAGCATTAAACAAGAACCAACATATTGTTTTAAAGGAACCAAGACAAGATTATACAAAGAAACAACATATTGATATCAAGAATAAAGATATCATTAGCAATTAACAAACAGCTTTTCATTGACAAGAACCAATGTATTTCTTTGAGTAAACATTAATATAAAAAATCAGTAGAACTCATTTAAAATTATAAATATGAGGTAGGTAACCAATGCACATTATAGCAACCAAATCAGTTGAATTGAGTAATCAACTAATCATGAAAAATAATAATGTGTTTTAAATTGTTACCTGGATTTGTTTTCTGCAGCATGTGTAACCATGATGGGATCAATGAGTAGTCGTGTGTATTTCCTCTTACCTTTTCTAACGCTTTCTCCTTCGATCTCCATGCTTTTTGGTAAGAGATAGACACATTATATTCTGTCATCATGTCCTCGACAATATCGGTTGGTGTGTATATTTTCTTCAAATTTGTTAATTTATGCATTCGCTTACCAACTCACTATTTGCTTGTATGTGGTATCCCAGCAATACGTTGACTGAACACGTGTGAATGTCATTGAATTCCCTCACCTTGAACAGACTGGTTTTTCGAATACTTGATGCTCTCATCTTCCATTTGCAATTTTCATCATCTACGCACACTAGCACAAAGTCTCTATGACCTGTTCGTTGAACTTTGTGTTGTCTGTTTTTCTTGATTGAATGCAGCCTCATTGATTGTGATAGGATTTTTTTGTCTTTGTAGGTTTGATGTAATTTTACTTCACGTTCATTCGGATCTGTTATTACATCATCATATTCGTCCTTCTGTGTATGATTTGTCATATTTATGCATCTCCTGCGTTGTTGTTCCATAATTTCCATTGCAAGTGATCAAAGATATATTGCGTTCCAATTTGGCAATCTTGTGTTTGCTAGTGGAACTAGTCTTTGAATTCCTCTTGTGTTGATCGATTGGCGTTACATCTTGAACAATGATTCTTCTATATTTGTCAAGTTATGCAAGATTGTTGTCTACCGCTTCTTTTTTCAATATCTATAATCATTGGGAATTTTCCTTGTTCATCGATTTTCTCATCGACTTCAATAAAGAATCTCAAGGTTGCTTCATCGATATCTGAGATCGGTGGAATGTTGAGTCTAATGTGAAATTTAATCAACAATGTTGTTTTGTTTGTGTTCATCGAATGCAATGCATATCATGTTTTGCATTTCTCACGAAACGAAACAAGTTGATGGAACTAATATCGCCAGTAACTTCAAAGTTGGTGTATTAGTTACTTATCATCCATATCTTACCGATTGAAATAAAGCACAACAGAATCATCTCCATTATTCGAAAAGCAGAATAAGTCTTGTAAAGTAACCAAATCGGTGTTAACCAAGAACCAAATTATATAATGTTAGTAATCGAGAGAATGAAACACATTAGTACATTCATTTTACAATGGAAACAATCAGTTTAATTTTATTTGTTAGCAATTAAATTATGATAGTTGTAAAAAGGTAACCAATGTAGCCAATTAGTTTCCATCATAATAAAACAAACCAATATAAATTAATCAAATATTGCCTGAGAATCATAACAACATTATACAAAGAATAAAATCCAATGTAGACGATAAATCAAACACATGTTTAGTTAGTAACCATAAGATAAAAACATCATCCATTTAATTGCTATAGTGAAAAACAACCAAATATAGAGGGTTTGTGGGCGGTTAAAAATAATTGTTGTAACCAATGTAGTTAACAAGTAAACATTAATATAACCAATGTAGTTAACAAGTAACCATTAATATAAAAAAATATAAGTATAAGTATAATTAGATTAATGCGATTACCGATTCGGCATTAATGAGTATCCATTATATTTTTACATAGTATCCAAATCGGTATTATTCAAGATAACCAATATAATGTTAAGCAAGAACCAACTCAAAGATTAAGTAAACATATACATATACATAGGTAACTATATACATTTAATTGTTTCTATAAACATATATAACCATAGGAATTTGTAGTAACTATATGTAAATATATACATATAATTTTATCTTGATACACCTCAATATTAGGCAATAACCAATACAATGCGGTCAATGAGTAACCTCAATTATAAAAGAATATAAATTTGTAATCTTACACAATGAATCAGTCAAAGACTATCGAAAGTATCCGTTATAGTTTTATATAGTAACCAAATCGTAATTAGTTAAGAACCAATATATCAAAGTCAACATTAGTCAAGAACTAATTCATCATTTTTCATTAACCAATTCAAGATTGTTCAAGAATATTATTATATAGTAACCATTATAATTTTAAACAAAGAACCAGATTAAGAATACGAAAGAACTACAATAAAGTTACCCAAGAATCAAATCATCATGAATCAAGAATCAATATATTGTTACATAGTAACCTAGGAAGCATTAGACAAGAATTAAGCTTATCATTAGATATTATAATGTTACAAAGTAAACAAAACATCATTAGACAAGAACCAACATAGCTTCATACGAGAATCAAGACAACATGAGACAATATAATGTTACAAAGTAACCAAGATGAAGATTAGACAAAGAACAAAACATATCATCATACAAGAAACAAGATATCATTAGGACAAAGAATCAAGACCAAGACCTGAACAATATAATAATATACAAAGAACCAAAACAACAATAGAAAAGAACTAACAACGATTATAAAGACAAGAAACAATGTTTATGATGAGTAACCATTAATATAAAATTAAGTAGAACTCGTTTGAAAATTATAAATTAATCAAATAAATAGTTAATGAACAATTTATATTTATTTAGTAACCATAATCTAAAACATATGAATGAATCAACCAAACTATTATATAGGAATTTGTAGTAACCATTTTAATTGTGAAAAACTTAATAAAGGTAACCAATATACATACGAATACCGTAGTAACCATAACTATAACTATATGCATCTGAACTTTAAACTCACATACCTCAGAGTTCAGATTTGTATCGAAGTTGCTGTGATATTGTTTTTGGTTACTGAACTTGAAGTTGATGATGATTTTGTATTCTATTTCGCCTTCTCCGATCTTAGATGTTACCGAAATTGAACTTGAAGTTGTTGTGATCTTAGTTGTTGATGATGATTTTGTATGTCGCGATCTCGGAGGTTAGTCGAAAGGAAACGTTGATGAAGATTTGGATTTGTGCGATATCAATGTTGCGGAGTTGTGTTTAGTTGCTTGAATTTAGGAAGGCGGTTAGTGTTAGATAGGGAAGTCGGTAACCTACGTGTGTGTGATGTTAGTAATTTTATTATTGGGTTGTTTTATTTTTGTAATTATGTTGTGTGAGTTTTATTTTTGTAATTATTTTCTAATTGTTGTATATTAGTGTTAAGAACCCAAAAATAAAACAGACAAGAGCACCCATTGGATAACCCGGCCCAATTAATTATATAACCCGGCCCCCAATGATTTGATGGATATGGGCCTACAAAGTAGGTTTGATGACAATTTAAGGTTCAAATGGAAAGAACAAATTCGAGACTTGTTTCCAAAATTGGAATGTGTTTTGAGTCAAATTCTCCGAGAGAGACGGAAAAGCTTTTTATTCTTGAAAAAATATCAAATGCATGCAGCATGGATGGATGAGATTCAAACTTGGAGAACAAGATCGAGGAAGCTAGCGGAGGATCAAAAATGTCTCATATATCTACTATATATCCCAATATATCTTAGGCTTTTGGTCATCATTATTTATTTAAATTTCTTCTTTTTTTTTCCTTATTTGATCATCTTTCAACCGTACGTCACCTATATGCTTGTAACAGAGTTTACAGGGTTATATACAGACTTGAATGCGAGAATATTATATATGTTATCATGTTGAAGAATTGGTCAGATCAGCAATTTCTATTGATACAAATTGTGATATTTGTATTTCACTATGATTAACCTACCTATCATCCTGATTGATTAATTGTTAAGTTTTATGATCTGAAAAAACAGATTATTATTATTATAATGATAAAATAATTTATCAAAAATAACTTACAAATGATTTGGTAATTAAGGTGTAAGTAGTTGACTGTTCACCATAGATTATTATTTATAATGAATCCCTGCTAAATATATTGAAATTCTCTCTTTTTTCTAAACGTAGTACATTCTGCATACGGAATTTTAAGGGCAGAATAAAATTTTATATTGTAGTAAGTATTTTACTTTTGAAGTCTATATTTTAGACATTTTTCTATATTCTTGTTATATGTGTCAATAAATTTATGTGGATACATGATATATATAATTATAGAAGAATAAATTATAAATAATTACATGTGCTTACTTATAATTAACCACGTGTAGTTTAAAAGTGAACATTTGTAGTTTTATAAACAAAGCAAATTAACTCATTTTTTTCTAAATTAATATTTATTTCTAGAAGCAAGTGAGTTTAGCTGTTATGTTCTTCTTTAAAAGGTCAATTTTGTCTCTAAACAATCCTATATAAAGTACTATTCACACCAAAATATTTTCGAACTTTTTTTCTTTCAAAATAGGTGCTATTTAATTTTATATACTCTGGTAATTTTAACAAATATAACGATAAAAATTTTAAACTATCTAACAAGTACTAAGATTTATTTTTTTATAACTTTAAATGAATAATCTCAATATATATAGAGAGAGGGGGTATGGCGACGTTTATGGCGACGGTTTATACACAAATGATCATTACGACGACGATTTTTAGTATGGCACATGACGGTGAAACCTGTCAATATAGTAGTTATTTTGAGTTATGACAAATGAGTGAAGTTATGGTTATAAATTGATCAGATAATACACAACTATATATACATATATATAGGGAGAGAGAGAGAGGGTAGCAGAGTACTTATACACCATTCGCTATCTTTTGTTAACATAGTTAGTAGTGGAGTGAGAGTATACAGTATGTCTATGAAATCACATGGGGTTGATATTTTATTTTTAAACTACATGTGATTATAAGTAATTTTGAATAAATTAAACCACATGCAATTATTTATAATTTACTCTATATAAAAATTAAAAATGACGACATCCTAAGTTATTCTTTTATTCTATTTTATATACCTTAGAGTTTCACTACAATTTCATTAACCATATATAAATTATGAGAATTACTATTTTTTACATAAAAAAAATATTTTCACAATATCTCATATAGGGATGAGTCCTATTTAATATTTAGGTAAGGAGAATAATACAAAAATATTAATTTTTATTGTGAAAATATTAATTCTATAATTCTCTAATGAGTTATCAGGGCCCATTTTTTTAGGAATGGAGGCCTGGTGGTGGTGGGAGTTGTTAGTTTATTACAGGTTCAGGTTAGGAGATATATAAGTGTGGGCAGGAGGATAAGTTTTTTACTTGTTCAACGGTGCAAGTAAGAGGTAGGTAATACACGCGCGTTGAACTTCCCATATTCCTGCAAATTTTATAATGGAATCATAAATAGAAGCGCTCTGATCACCTTCTTCATAATCATAAATATCATTTACATTTTCTCCGCCGGAATTTGAGGAACATAAGAATGACGCCGGCCGGAATCACTGCCGGACTGTTGCTCATGCTGGCTCTCTACTGTGCAACGGACCCTTTTAAGCAGGGCGCATTATCTGAGTTCCCGGACTTCGAAGCTCTCAAGGTAGACTTGCCACATGGGTCCCAAGTTCCGGCCGAGGAAGACGACAAAGATTTGTTGCAGAGATCGGAAATTAGGTTTCTGGGCCAGGTCCAAGGCCCAGAAAGCATGGCCTTTGATAATCTGGGCCGTGGGCCCTACACCGGCATTGCCAACGGCCGAATTGTGTTCTGGAACGGCTATTCGTGGACTGATTTTGCCTATACCTCCAATAATCGGTTAGTTTTGGGAACATGGGTTTTGTTCTTGATGTTACAAATTTAGCTTAGTTTTGTTTGAGTAATGCAATATTTTGCTATACTAATGAAACTGTTTCTATAACAATGTCAACTGTTATATATATATATATATATATATATATATATATATATATATATATATATATATATATATATATAATAATTAAATAAATAAACTTATATATGTTCGTATAGAAAAGTGTTGCATTCGGGGTCTACCCGATCGATGCATTTTTCATATGGTAAACTAATCGAAACCATTTATTTGATTTGATATGCAAAGAGAAGAAAAGCATATAATAGACATGGAAATACTAATTTATAAAGAGTTATGTTAGATTTTTTGTTTAAACTCAATATGTATGCTTACTTGAGTCAGTTTATGGATTGAGTTGGGATAATTCATTTCAACTACATATTTTTTACCTCGTTAATAAATCAAATCAAAGGCTTTTTGTTCAAACATTTGTTTCGTTAGTAATGTATTGACATGCAACAATCCTATTATATAATGCCTGCTTGTGTAACAATCCTCTTACAGTATGTACATAAGATTAATACATTAATCCTATTAATGTACATGTTAGCTTGATAATATCCTAATTAATAGAATGGTCTGAAACATGCTTGTGTTTTGGTACATTTTCTTATCTTTAGCTTTGTTTTTTGTGGATACCTACTTGTTACATATTAAACAAAATTACTCATTTCTCATTTCATAATTTGGATTTCAGTTCTGATTTGTCTGAGCCTAAACCATCAGAAGCTACTTTAAAAACGAGCACATATGCGGCAGACCATTGGGGCTTCGATTTGATAAGATTACGGGTGATCTGTATATCGCAGATGCGTATCTTGGGTTGATGAAGGTTGGGCCTGAAGGTGGAGTGGCAACGTCGTTAGCAACTGAGGCTGAAGGGGTTCCTCTGAGGTTTACAAATGACCTGGACATTGATGGGGAGGGGAACATCTATTTTACAGACAGCAGCACCAAATACCAACGGAGGTAGATTTTTTGTGCTAAATTCTGAAAACTGATTCTTGAAAATGATATATAGTTGTGTCTGATAGAGGTTATGAACAAAGTTGTTAACATAAATATGGTTGGTAACAACTAAAACCCTCAACTACTGAAATTAATGCCTTATATATAGCGACGCTTTATCTTTAGCCCATTGAACTCCAATTGATACAAATTAAGGAAGGAGAAAAGGATCGGGAGGTTTTCCAAAGAGATGCATACCCTAGGGAATTAAGGAACTTTATTTCTCTTATATTGCTTACACATGCATAAACTAGAGAGTCCTTTAAAAGCTCTTAATTCAGTTCTTATCAAGTTGTGAAGAGCGATTGCTGTTGCTATTGCATCAATTTTGTTTTAAACAGTGCTCAAGTTCTCACTCTATTGTTTTCAGGAACTTCATACAGCTAGCTTTTTCTGCTGACAATAGCGGCAGGGTCCTGAAATACAATCCTAGAACTAAAGAAACCACTGTTCTTCTTTGGAATCTCCAATTTCCTAATGGACTGTCTTTAAGCAAGGACGGCTCATTTTTTGTATTCTGTGAAGGGTCTATTGGCAGGTGACTACTCCTATATGAATCACGCTAGACATACATATTAAATGTTGCACCTTTGGACCTAAAATATGATTCAGTACTTCCTAACATTTTGCTTGATGAGCAATGAGCATGCATATAACAGTATAAATGCTGTCATATATTACCCCCTCCACCCCACAATAATATGATAAATCCCTTCACTGTGATCGTTGGTTTGTTGCTAGTGCAGTTCCATTAAATATCTCAAGAAGTTTGAGAAAATATGTAGAATTTTGAGTCTTGACTTGTTAATCATCCTTTCTTTTTGTAGCCTGACTACTACTTTCTGTTCCCATGATGTAGATTGCGAAAGTACTGGTTAACAGGTGAGAAAGCTGGAAGTTCTGAAGTTATGGCCATTTTACCTGGATTTCCCGACAATGTTAGAACAAATGAAAGGGGTGAATTTTGGGTAGCAATCCACAATCGCCGCACATTTTATAACTACCTATTTGCCTTATACCCTCAACTTGGAAAAATATTGCTGAAACTTCCAGTTCCAGCTAAGATTCAGTACCTGATCCACATTGGAGGCCGTCTCCATGCTATAGTTGCAAAGTATAGCCGTGAAGGTAAGCTCTTAAAAGTATTGGAAGACAGACGGGGAAAAGTTGTTAAAGCAGTAAGTGAAGTGGATTGGAAGTGTGTTGATGAATTTTATTACAGTTTACGAATTAGAAGAATAAAGCATGGTCTGCTATTCTTGGATGTTGATATTGTCATAGTAAAAATGACGTTGTGTTTAGCTATAGCAACACTTGTTGATCTGGCAATATCAACCGCGGTATTCTTTTATCTTTCCTTTGCCTTTGCCTTTGCCATGTTTGTAGCCTACCAAAGAAAATGATAATTTGTAGTTCTTTCTAGACAATACTGTGAGATTTATATATGGAAAGAGTGACTATATTACATAAGGAGAAAGACCAAAGAAAAAATAATTGTTCATTTATAAATAAACGAAATTGAGCCAAGAAAATATTAATACAAAAATATCCAATAATATTTTATTGAAGCAATAAGAATACAAAGCCTCATTGTTAATGGCACAAACACTAGAGGCCCAGTTCATTTATAAAAACAACAAAACTTTAAGAAGGGGCCAAGGATTTCCAAATATACTTCTTATCTTACTCTTAAATCACTTATTAACCCCATCCTTAAATTCTTCCTAAATAAACTTCCTCTCTAATTTTTGAAAATAATAGTAATAATTTCTGACCATCTCATGAGATCATTTGATTGCTGTTTTTCTCTTGCAAATGGGAAAAACAAATACCCTAATTAAACAAATTAATTTAGTTAATTACATTTATGTCAATCTATTTTCTCATTGTCACTTTGTACCTAAAAACTAGTAAAACATACTCCTTCGCTTACGTAATATAAAATTAATGTTAATTTTTTGATATTAAATTAAGACGTACATTTTTATATTTAAAATTGATGAGATAATATGAATTAATTTAATTTTAAATTATTTAAATTACAAAATGTTGAAATAGTATTATTAATTATTTTTTTAAAAACTGAATAAATTACAATCATTTTGAAAATAAAAATATTTCAAATCAATTCTAAAAACTCAGTGTTTTTTTAACACTCTTAATTAATTAACTACATGCTATTTACTCAATTATTTACTAATTGTCCATTCAAACTATACTCTATACTAAATACGAATTGTGGATTATTATTTTTTAAATTATGCCAGAAAGAATATATTATAAATTAGATATTCTTGTAAATTAATTATGTTTTTTTTATAGTTCAAATTTACTTATTTTCATTATCATAAAGTTACTGACATAAACACCAAATCAAATAAAAATTTAGAAATCTATTACAAGTTTGCCACGTGTTACAGTGAAGGTTCTCCTGCCAAAAAGAAGTACTAGTAGTATGTAATATCCTTCTTCCTTCACTCTTGACATATCATAGCTAAAGTCTACCAGTCTTCTCTCTCTTCATCACGTCACAATCATTGCCTCTTAGCCCTAGGGTTTTCGACCGATCATTTTCTCTCTCGTCATGATTTCAATATGTTGAAGTTTCTCGCAGATTAGTACGGTACTAGAAGTAATTTCTATATATCTATGCCAGTCAATACTGAATTTTGGTAACTGCTGGGTAAGCATTAATTTATGGATCTTTGATATGGATTATGTGTGTTTTCTCTTGATAATTTGGATTTTGGCTTTTTTGCTATTTCTTCTCGGTTATGACTTGATTTTCGGTTGTGTGGTTTCATTTTGGTCTGCTTGCTTGTGGGTAAAGGTGGCTCTCTTTTTTTTCGTTTTACTTTCAATAAATAAGGTGCCTTTTAAATTTGAACCTTTGTTTATTTTTTAATGTTTTCGTTTATGTTCCTAGGAATATTGAATTTGCGGATCTTGATTAGTTTAGGTTGCTGGGTGATTCTCAATGTAGTGATTGTATGTTTGTCTGTTTTTGATTGTTAATTGAATTTGGGCTTATTTGGTATATTTTTGCAGCTCTATTACTTGGTAATGACTTGATTTTCAGTTTTGTGGTATTTGGTTTATAGTGGAAGACGCACTTTCCTTTATGGGCATAAATACAGCTTCATATGACAGTTAAACTTTTTAAATTTAATTTGTTCATGGATGGGTAGAGAATTGTTGATTTACTGAATTTCAATACACAAGTCATTCTAAATTCATTGATTATATAATATATACTGAGGCTGGGATAGACTCTGGTGGGTTTCACATGTTGTTACCTCAATTTCAGGCTTGTTGAGTAGAACTATTTCAGCTCTATTACTTGTTTAGGACTTTATTTTTCGTTGTATGGTTTCATTTTGGTCTACTTGTGAGAACTCATCTATTTAGTTATAAGTTTGAATTTTCATTAATTTCATATTTTTACTCTTTTTTGGTTGCCCCAAAATTGCAAAATCCGAATTTTTCAAATTTCAAACTAAGCTTAGGAAATTTATTATAGCATCTTTTTTACCTAAGAAACATGGATTCTTCTGTAGGTCGGTGTTGGTTTCTTCTAGATTCGGCATGATTCTTTTGAGGGATTCTTCTGCAGTTTTATTTATAAAAGAAATGATAAGAATAGAATATATTACTCGCACTGTGTGTTATACTAATTAATATAATGTTTGATGTACTAATACTATATATTTACTAATACTATATATTTCCTAAATAGAAGTAGTATATAAGCATTGATATAAAGCTACTCTAGCTTACTGCATTATAACCTTTGTATGGACCGCGTTCCAAGTAACATCTCACTTTCATGGTAGGCATGGATGCATTGAGACTTTGATTCCTTATCTTAGTCATATGTCCTTTTTTGTTTGGCTTTGCTTTCAACTTATTTATTGAACATATGATCCTTCAATTAGATAAATGCTTTATTTTTTTATGAATTCAAGGAATCTGCTTCCAAGGATGGAAGAGGACAAGATGTCCGAGAATCATTTGACCTCCGCTGCAGCCTTTGTGGAAGGTGGAATTCAAGAAGCCTGTGATGATGCTTGTAGCATATGCCTGGAAGCATTTTGTGAAAATGAACCTTCAACGGTACATAATGGAAATTATGGTGTATTATCATCTTTTTAATTTGTGTTTTCTTACTTGTACTTTATATCTTTTTCATGCAGGTTACTGGCTGCAAGCATGAGTTTCATCTTCACTGCATTCTTGAATGGTAATTTTATTATGTCAGATCTAGCAGAAAACTCATTTTGGAAGCTAGACCTTTTTCCTTCCTGATTTTTGGATTGTAAATGTACAGTCAAACATCTTGAGTTGATTTGAGATGTAATAAAGGTCTAATTGGTTTTACTCAAAACAGAAAAAGTATATCTAATTGGTTTGTGACGTCAAATTGCAAACCATTAATGTAGTAGTAAATGAAGTTGGAATAATGGTTGAGGCACTGAATTCATATGTTGAAGTTGTGATTTTTCAGTCTCTCATGGGACTTCTTTTTTTAAATAATTTATCTGAATTAATTTAGACATGCACTTTCTTCTAAACATGCATTTTCTTAGAAGAACATGTTCCTATGAAAAAATTACCAATTAAAAGAAATGTTGAGTTTTATGGGGTGGACCATCTTGTTTTTGCTTGTGCATATGTTTGAGTGGAGGAACATATTGAATGTATAGCAGGTATCAATTCTTCAAATGAGATGGCTCGAAAATACAAAAAGTGACTGCTATGGGCCTCTATTATTCTTTTTACTTTATTCTTACACGTATTTACTAGAAAGTGTAGAGGCTTGGAAAGATATCCATTGATGAGTAGTAGTAAGATTATAATGAAATAAGAGAATCAAGGGGAAAAAAGCATTGGTTTCATCTTTGAATTGAAATTTTATAGGTGTCAAAGAAGTTCCCAGTGCCCAATGTGTTGGCAACCCATCAGTCTGAAAGAGCCCAGCAGGTTATGTTGCATTCTCTATCCACCAGTTCCATAATTTGCTACCAATAAGTTGGTTTATTAATACTCAACTTTGACAAAAGATTTCACTGTCTGTACACTGGCAGCCAGGAACTGCTTGATGCAATAGAGCGGGAGAGGAGTATTAGGACTACTCCTAGGAATACCACAATATTTCATCATCCAACTTTGGGGGATTTTGAATTGCAGCATGTTTGTAGTCCACATTGAATATTTTTACATCAGCATTTTCTCATTAGTAAAGTATTTACTAGGTAAATCCATTAGAAATCAATCCGATCACATACCCCCCCCCCCCCTTTCCTTGATGCAGTTACCAGTTAATTTTGATGATGCTGAACTTGAAGAACGTATAATTCAACACTTGGCCGCTGCTGCTGCTATGGGAGGAAGGTCACGCCATATTGGTAGGAGAGAAGGTCAGAGGAGTAGGTCATCAGCTCAAGGTCGTCCTCGTTTTCTGGTGTTCTCAACAAATAATGCACCTTCTGCTCTTGCTTCGCTTTCTCAAACTCAACGAGGTGAAGGGGAAACTGCTCCTGCCATCATGGTAGGTGACCCAATTTCTCCTCCAACTATGGGAGAAGAATCCGTGCAGCCAAATACCCCACCACTTTCTGTCCAATCTGTTCAAGCATCTGGATCAAGAGTACTTTCAGAAAATCAGCACGGGGCTTCCTCAACCTATAGGTATCTACTATTCTTCAACCTGGTTGTTTTCTTTTCCTAGTGGATTAGTTTCACATATGCTCTTTTTATTGAAAACATGGGATCTTTTCTTCTCCCATTTCTCCCTCTTACCTATATCTGTACCATGGCTTAATTTATATCTTGTAGGTCCCCAATTCAAGCTTCGCCAAATAGTCAGGATAGAGCAGGCCCGTCAGAACTCCAGTCTTTTTCTGAATCTCTAAAATCTCGAATTAATGCAATGTCAATGAGGTAAATGGGAACTAGCTACCTGATGTAATTAAATAAAAATTGTTCTGATTTCTATCTAGGTCCCTGCTAGGTTGATTTAGTTCCTTTTTTAAAATATAAATTATTTCTCTTAGATATAAAGAGTCAATTACAAAGAGTACAAAAGGCTGGAAGGAGAAATTATTTTCCCGCAACACCTCTGCGACGGATTCAGGCTCTGAAGTTAGGAGAGAGGTTAATGTAAATGTTGCTACAGCTTCACATATGATGGAGCGTGTTGAGGACAACAGTCCGATCCCCAGTGCTTCTTTATCAAATAGCGTGGAGGATAGGTCACTTCCAGAACGGGCCAACCAGCACACAGTGGAGACTGATGGCAACAACTCTTTTGAGTGAGAGCAATTTACAGGCTTCAGTTGCTACGAGTTCTGCATCACATTGAGTACTTCCCTAGAAACTTCATCAACTCATAGTTTTTCATAAGTAATGCTAGTCTATTTTGATTTACTGCACTTAAGTAGTGCATATGTGGAAAGGTTTCATTATATTTTCTTATGAGTTGAAGTTCTGATTGATTGGAACAGTTCATAGTCGCCTGTAGTTCTCACTAGCTGTGCAATCAATAGGTCAAGCTTATTTATTTTATTTGGATGGTGTTTTTGCATTTAGTTGCTTCATTCAGAGTCATTATTTTAATCATACAGCTCTTTAACGCCTATGAGATTTAATTTGTTCAATCATGTGAAGGAGGGTCATTACTTGAATAATCACATATTTGGGTGACTGAACCCTCGTAATATGATTTTCCCACTTGCATCAGTAGTAAATGGTTCCTTCAACAATCGCATTGAGCATAAATGATATTAAAGATGTTTTCATGATCTTATAGAAAACAAGCTAAAATTCTATCTGCAAAAAGGTGGCCGCCCTTTTTGAGTTCCCTAGTATGAATGCTGCAATACAAGATGTGGTAATTATATGTTACTAGCCTGTTTAATCTTTTACTGATGTTGTACTTGTAATGTGATGGATGATGTTTATGCTGATTTCAGGTGGTCTGTTTTCCAGAAATTTCTGTGACCATAAATGTCATTGCATGTAGTCAAGCCAGCTGTACATGCCAGAATCGTTGGGGTCTTATACAATAATCGAAAGATGAGAGACAAAGTCCGACTAGTATGGGACTTTTAAACTATTGTACAATAGTCTGTTGCTGGAAGTATATTTCCTCTAATATACTTGACTTAGTTTTTTGATCAGTTGGTGAAAACAGATGTTTAATATTTTACAATTTTCTAAGCATTTCTGTTTGACTCACGTTCACGGTTCACATGAGAGACTCCTGTATTTATGCTTTGGTCAGAAATAAACTATTACTGCTCGTTTTGTGGGATATTTATTATGTCTAGGGTACTCGTAAAGGCTTTGAATGATTGTAATTTACAACAACTGGAATTCCTAGGATACAACCGATTCTAAACCGTCCGTTCCAGGGATGAACTTTGACCGCCATGGATTGTTTGAAACTTTGTGCTTTTACAGCTTCATATCATATAAAATGATCCCTCATAAGATAGAATAGTAGTATATTTATTGGATTGTCAATTTGCACTATTCCATTTACTTGCAACATATAAATAAAGAGGTATTTCTCTTTATTGAGCATCACAGCATTGTGGCTGATTATAGGATACTTTTGAGTTTAGTTATTCGGCTTACATTTAAGCCTTAAATATAAATTAATACCCTAAATTATAGGCTATATTCCACTTCAGGAATCAAAATTTTAATTTTTTCAATTAGGTAATTGAACTATCAATTTTTTTCAATTGCAACAAATTGAACCGCCACGTCAAAAATTGCCATCTGATATGTAAATAAAAAAATTTATTTTAATATTTATTTACACATTTATTATATATTAAGGACAAATTCGTCAAATGATTTATATTAATCATTTAAACTAAATAAAAACAACAAAACTATCTAAAATCTTTACCATCTCAGATCAAAAACAACAAAATCTAAAATCTATCAAAAACTCTGCAATCCACCTTGACCACCGCAAGAGATCCTCAAACCCACCTTGACCACCATAAGCAGTTCATTTCCGTTGTCTTCCTTACAGGATTAAAATAAGGTAGCTCGCTTATGAAGAGTACGTTCATCTTCGTCCTGTTCCATGAGGCAAAGATCGATCGATTTCCGATTTAACTTTTATATACAAAAATCTATGTTGAAATCTGTATTTCAGTTATTTTTATGGTAGATCTGATAGATAAATGATTTTTAATGTGCAGATCATCAATGACCGTGAGACAGGCAGATCTAGATGTTTCGGATTCGTTACCTTCAAGGATGAGAAGTCGATGAGGGACGCCATTGAAGGAATGAACGGTCAGGACCTCGACGGCCGCAACATCACCATTAATGAGGCTCAGTCTCGTGGAAGCGGAGGTGGCGGCGAAGGTGGAGGTGGTCGCCGTGAAGGTGGAGGAAGAGGTGGCAGGTATGGAAGTGGCAGCGGCGGTTATGGTGGAGGTGGCCGACGTGAAGGTGGGTATGGAGGTGGCGGTGGCGGTGGCTCTCGCTACTCCAGCCGTGGTAGAAATGATGGTGGCTGATAAATTTGAGGTAGTTTAGTGGTGTTTGTATGCAACTGTGCTTTGACTCAACTAGAGTTTAAATTAATGAATTTAATTGTTGTCGTTGTTTATTACTTGTTTCAGTATTACTATTTTTTTGATTTATCTTAGCCAGATACTCCAATAATTAAGCAACAATCAAATTAGATAGATTAATAAAATTCGAGTACTTTGGGTGGAAAAAAAATAGAATAATTTTAAATTTTGTTGTTTTATATTTTTTTTTTGTTGTTTTTGATCTGAGATGGTTTAGATTTTAGATAGTTTTGTTGTTTTTATTTAGTTTAAATGATTAATATAAGTGATTTTACGAATTTGCCCTTAATGTATAATAAATGTATAAATAAATATTAAAATAATTTTTTTTTATTTACACATCAGCTGGTAATGGCTCCATTTCGAGAGTCACGTCAACAATTTCTGACGTGACGGCTCAATTTATTGTAATTAAAAAAAATTGATAGTTCAATTACCTAATTGAAACTTTGATCTCAGAAGTGAAAAATGACTTATAGGTCATATTTAAGCCTACATTTAATAAGGAACTAGAATTCAGAATCAGTATGGCATGAATTGAGAATTTTGTCTACGATAACCTCCTGGAGGGCTGAGAATTTGATCTAATTATATCTGGACAGAGATAACTGAAATACTCAAATAATGCACGGAGTTTGAGTCCTCAAACGGTTCACAACAATACCAGTATATCTGTTTATCTCGAGTTAGAAGGATACGAAATGTATCTACATGTCAATGAAGATGTTACAAAGTTGAGCCATTTATGAAGCAAAAATCTCAATGGCTTGGCTTCTAGACTACTCAGAGAGTGACGGGCGCAAGCCTGCTGGAGAAACATTCAAACCCAGTATTTATGTTCGTCAACTGTTGTCCAGTTATGAGACATTCTAGCATCACAAGTATTGGATTTGAACAAGTGAAAAATTCCCTTTATCCTTTCATTCTCTCTCAAATCAGAAAAACTATTAAATAATGCTAAAGCGTAAATGACCTTTGTATGCTTGCATGAACTGCTAAAATTCTTGTAGGTAACATGTCAAATTCAAGATAATACAATATGCTCACAAGATGCAGCCCAAGGCACCCAAAAGAGAATACTACTTGCAATCACCCTAATAACAAAGGTTCCACTTACATCACTCAATTTCATCTCTTCCTCTTTGGAGCAGCCCCAGAACCCCGCCCCCCTTTCTTGTCTACTGCTTCAGAACCACCTCCTTTTCCTCTGCCGGAAGCAGTCTTCTTTCCACTTGTTTTTCCTGCCCCCTTCAAGTCCATTTGTACTTGGATTCCTGAGCATAGAAACCAATGAAAAAATAGAAGATAACTTGAAAACTTTAGCACATGTATTCTAAACATGTCACTTGCAAAGTACGACATAAGCAGAGGCATAACCCTTTGAATTAAGATTTTGGAGATCCAACTGCACCGCTTTACTGCCCTCAGCTGAGCCTTCTGAAATCAGGCAAACGCAAGAAGTAAATATAGTCACCAGATACAAATGCAACTTAAAAGACAGTATTGTCCTTGATATAAGAAAAGCTCCCAGATAAATAATACCCCGAAAATATAAATTTTTGGTAAATGAATGGAGAAATTACTTGGAGCACCTTGGAATACCAGGTGAAACAATATACAGGCCCAAGTGATAATAAAAAATCTAAGTTCTTAAATGAGGGTTGGGGGAAAAAAAGGAAGGTGACAAATTCTGATAGTTCTAAATGAAAGGCAAAGGTATGGTGAAATAGAAACCCTCCTTAACCCCCCCCCCCCCCCTATTTCTTTTCCCCAGCACTCGGCGCTACTAAAGAGCAGAGACAAATATGGGACAGGAATGACTCGTAAGTTAAATTGGAAATCAAAACCCTCAACTAAGAATGACTACCAGGTCGACATGACTATTCTATATAAGCAGGAGGGGGAATAAGATTTATAGGCACTACCAGGATGCAAATAGGTAATCCTCTACTTTTGCCCAACACAAATAAACAAAGAGGTAGAACCTCATCCAAATATTTATGGAATTGTCAACAAAAAAATCCACACAAATTTGTAGCAAAATATGATCCTCAAATAATTGGTTCACTAGCATAATGCAAAATCTAAAAACTTGCAATAAATGCAGCTTCCAATATTACTTCAAAAAACTTGAGTTATCTTTCCATCCTCAAAAATAAGAAAGTTTATAACAGATCAATCACGCGTAGCTGTAAAAAAAGGTGTACCCAAGTTCTCCTCTGAAGAATCCTCTTCCTCGTTTTCTGCCACTGCATCAACTTTCTCCTCCAAACCATCATCCACTGGTTCTAGCATTGCTGCAACACGCTTTTTCGGGGCCTTCTTTATTCCAGGAAGTGTGATCAAATCTGCCGTACGAATTACACGTGAATTGCTCCCTTTGTTGTATGCTTTAGTCAGGGCGGCTTTGACAGCTGGCTGTATGCCATCCAATGGATTTGGGTGCCCCTAATGCATAAAGCATTCATAACATGAGGTATTAAATCCAGTGTGAGATGAGAAGATGAGCATGGTGTTCATAAGAAAACCTGGAATTTTGATATCTCCACAATAGTATCAAAGTCTTCCTGGCTAATAGAGTAAGCATCCATAAACTCCACAACCTTCTCAACAGCTTCATCCTGTGATTAGGTCCACATGTAACTCATTTCAAAATAGTGATATTTCTATATTACACTACTATTAACTTAACAGCATTTCCAACCTTGGGCAGCACCCGTAGTGGATCAGTCAAGTTCTTCAAAAGAAGAGTAAGATAATCAACTCGCAAGGTAGTCCTGCAATATTTGCAACATTAAAAGGTCAGTACAGACATAATTAGCTAGTAAAGTTAATTAAGACTTCATGAATCCACAGGAAGAGCAAGTAATGGGAACCGTAACCAGGATTACTTCACAAATCACTAAAAAAATTATATTATACCAATTTTGACCAAGTCACTGTATTTGTTGAGTGGGAATGCAACAGAAATGTGCATGGGTGTGTGTGTCTATGTGTTTGTGTGCGCACCCATGTTAGAGAGAGAGTGAGAGATAACTAAAGTTACTGAACAGTGTGATGGTGTCAAGAATGATCTACACTAGATGAAGAAAAAAATTGCCTATTTCCCCAGTCTGTTGGGCAACATCTTTGCAAGTTATTTGACTTATTTGGTTTTCTGTAAGGCTGCAGATGCAGTTATCACATCTATGAATGTCATCCCTTAAGAAAACCTAAAGAATAATATCGAAAAGAAAATGTGTGCTTCAAGACCATCAATGTTTCATAGGACATACCAAATATTAATAATTGTTAAATAAAAATGGATCACATACCTCCCCAAATTAGACTCACGGGAAGCAAGCAGATGAACATGCAGATCCTCCAAAAGCCTGTAATTCTTGCCCATTGTAGAATTCTTTCCCAGCCACCCACCAAATCTATTGAAGTTACGTTCGCCCTGTGAAACATATCAGCTTGTTACATTAAGTACAGAAATAAGGACAAAAATTTACTTTCAAAATTATGGAAGAGATCAACAATTTTATTCTTATGCCTTTACTAAACTATAAGGACCATGGGTGGCGCTATAGCTAAGGGTGTAAATGAACCGAGTCAAACTGAATATTGAGTTGCTCAGATTTGATTTACAAAATTTATCGAGTATAAAATAAGATTTCATTGAGACTCGTTTAGCGACCGAGTCGAGTACTATCTCGAATCGAGTCTTAGCATTTTGAACTTTTCAAATGAATATGATCTAAGTATCAATAGAAAATTACAATTTAAGAAGGTTTGAGTAAACTTTAAAATTTGCTCATATTTGAATCATTTATATTTCAAGTCGAGCTCGAATCGAACTTTTAGTCAAGCGAGTATGAATCGAGCTCGAACTGTTTGTACATTTCACAGCCTTTGCTATAGCTGGTCACCATACTATTAACTGTAGACTATACACAAAAGAGGAAGATGAATAACAGTTGATATAATTATTGTCCTCTAATGAAAACATGTAATATAAAAATTTGAAGCAAAGAACCTAATAAGAGATCAAATCAGATTTCTATTAGCCATTAAATTTTCGTCAAGTAATCAGGCTTATCAAATAACTAAAGATATCTTCATCAAATGCGCCAATCGTAGAGGCCTACAAAAAAGAATAAAAAGTATTCTATCACCCAAAGAATGTGGACAGACATAGCTCGCCCAGCAAAGATCCTAGCATTCCGCTGTCCAAACACCCCATAAAATTGTAAAGCACAGGCAGATCCACAAAATTTTGCCATCCTTATTGCTCAAAGCCCAATTTCTGCATAGAAGGAGGCTCTCCACACTAGAAGAAGAAACCCAACTCTCACCAACAACCAAATAAATAACACCAAAGTTTATGAAGATGGAAATGTCTCAAAATATAAGTTGTAAGTTTCTCAAAACCCTTTCTTGAACTATCAAAAGATCGGGACTCCTATCTAGTGTTCGATGAAAGTCCCAACGGTGAGTGTGAAGGCATTCTTCATCATAATCCCTCAATGTGAACCTTTTTACGAACTTCTGCTTTTATATAAAAATTTCTTTATGGGAATTTCTTCTCAGTTTTCCTTGTGGATTTCAAGGATTTTGGTGGACTCCAAAGTTAATTTACCTAGATCCGTTGTTAGTGTCAGAACTATATCTGACGCACCATAACTTTCATCTGAATCACATAGAGACCAATACTTATCATAAGTAAATAACACGGGGACCAAAAAATTATCAAGACCAGAGACAAAAAATTATTAACTGCTGCAAATATTTTACATCCATCACCTGTTCAAGTGTCTCCCTTTGTCCATGTAAGAGTGCAGCCCTGTTACAAAAATATATCTCAATGTCAAACTCACATTAGAATCTTAACAATTCAATAACTGAGTTCAGAAAACTTACGGTATTATACAAGATGCCAGGGAGCCACTCTGAGAGAGCTGCCATTGTCGATATCTTCGAATCTGCACATTAATTAAATCCCCATCTGCAATAGATTCAGCAGCACGGGCAATCAAGCTCATCCTTTTCATTCCATTGTCATCTTTGCCAGCCGAACTTGGTTTATAATTGATATAATTCTCCTGCCATTTATTGGAAACGATGTTAAAATCTATAATAAAATGAAAGGAAATGACAAGGTAAAAATATTGTCTTGGCATAACTACAAGTATCCAACACAAACACCTGACCTTTTGACAGTAAAAGTGGGGGAGAGAGAAAAAAAAGTTATGTACAAACCAGCATTGTTAGAAGTTACAACTGGCTATTTCAGATCTCAAGAAAACTAGAATCTATTGGTGTGCAAATATTTGAAGTATTGGGACCAAGCAGCACTGTTAGCATTAAAATGTCCTAGTAAATCCTGCATTATCTTAGAACTTCAAAGTTTACCAGAGTTTGGATAGATGAGAGATTTAGTATATCACCAGTCTAACATTTACACATAATACCTGAATAAGAAGAGGGACCAGATCAGGATCACTCATGCTTAGGTCAATTCTTTCATCCATTCGCAACTTCCCAGCGTTAAACCCAAACAGCCTGCATGAGAAAAAGGAGGCTCACAATCAATTATGAAGATTTATCCAGGACAAAAGGTATACAAAAATAGCATTAAACCCAAACAACCTGCCTGAGCAAAAGGAGCTCTTCTACCCCGCCCCCAGACCCAAATAAGAAAAAAGATAAACACCTAATTCAAACTCTTTAAGAAAATTCATGTGCTTCTAAATTAGCCCTTATGTAAGAATGTGAAAAAAATGGCCACTTTGGAATAGGAATGCACAGTGGGCGGCTGATGCAGTATGGCTGGGCTGCCTGAGCCTTGGGCTTTGATAAGGCTGAGGCCTTGACTTTTGGCCTCCAGCCGAGCTAGGCCTTAGTGGGTGGGTTTGTGGCTTTGACTAGGCTAGGCAAGCCCAAGGCCAGTCGACTCTAAGGCCAAGCCAGTCAAGGCCTCATTTGAGTGCTGGTCCTTTTTTTAATGTTACATATTAAATATTAAAAATATAAAAAATAAAATTTGTAAAAATTATGCAAGATTTTTGAGATTTATTTTATTTTAATATTCTACTACACACCAATATAAGTTGAATGATTCGAACAAAAAATATATATATTCATCTTAAATTACAAAAAAATGTAATTTAAATTTAACTGGAATATAAAACAAATTGATTTCTTAAATATATGTCTACTTGTCTACTATGCACTTCGTATAAAATATTGTAGATTACTTAAATATTGTAGATTACACTTTTATTTTTTGAATATAAAGTTAGTTTCGATTTTATTTTCTTATAGTACGTACTAGGATCAGTTGGACATATATTTTATAAAGTTTACACACATATATCTTTTCATTTATGATCATTAAACTCTTACATAGTAATATCTCAAGTATTAATTCCAGTTAGTTTTCTAATTACTTTATAGAATTTTTATTTAAATTGATACAACAAAATACCTAAAAAATAACCAAAATCATAAATCCTCCCAAGAGAACTTGAGTATTTACAAGAAACTACCTTTATTATTAATATTTAATATTAAAAATTAGTTTATTGATGTATTAATTAATGTTAATATTTAACATTAAAATAACAAAGAATATTAATAAAATTTTATTGTTAAATATTAGTAATTTAGTATTTACAATACATTAACTTATTATTAATATTTAATCAACTAAGTAACTAACTTATTATTAATATTAAATATACTAACTAGTTATATTCATTGAAGATGTATATTAATTAAATGTATCAACAAGAAATCAAGAATGAATAATTAAAATTTTAAATTTTATTGATGTATTAATTAAAACTAATGTATTATATAATTTATAAATTACAATAATGAATAAGTAAAAATGTATACTTTATTGATGAAGAATTATAAATTTAAAGTTCAAAAATTACAAATAATTGGATAAAAAATCATGTAAGGCATCATGCCAGGCCAGGCCTCATGCCATGCCAGGCCTAGCCAAGCCAGACCTTTTTGCAGGCCAGGCCAGATTTTTGTCTAAAAAAAGCGGCATTTTCAAGCCTTCCAGGCCAGGCCTGACCGGGCCTTAATCAGGTCGGGCTTTGACCAGGTTGGGCCCAGGCCAGACCACAGATCTCGGGCCTTTTGTGAATCCCTACTTTGGAACATCATACTAAATGACAGCTTAATTTTCAAAAAGGGTTAATCTGAGACTTCAATTGAAGGAAAACGCACTTAAATTGTCACAGTTGAAGTACTAAAGAAGAAAAGGAGTACTTTTATGTTGTTTGTCCGCATGTCAAGAAAAAAACTTACACATCCTTCTTCTCTTTGGAAAATTTATGATATATGCGCTTTCAATATCATACTCTACTCCATTATGTCAAATACCAAAAGATTCATGCTATAATTTTACACTAATATCTCTGTCTATGTTTCAGATTACCTTACTCATGCTCTCCAGCTATTGCAGTAGATGTTAGTAACTTACCCTAGGCCCACATCATAAATCAGTTCCTATGATGCAATATCATAGGTAACTTAAAGGAGAATGAAGTTCACACAAACCCATGAATACACTCTTAAATGTTAATACTAATGGGTTACATCACCTAATACACATTCTAACATTTCCCATACTCTACAGGTAGCATATACGAAAACAATACCCTAAACTATATGTTCATTAAAAAAAACAAAAAATATGTTCAAAATCCAAACTAATTGGGTGATCCACAATTCTCTGCCCTTGTGCTAGTTTTGAAGTGTGTATGACTTTCCATATTAAATTTAATTGGAGAAAATGAGATTTTAAATTTACATAAACTTTACATCAGGTTGCAGGTCTAAAGGATCTCACTGCCACAATGGAACAATAAACTGCCAATTGTTCATTAGTAATTTAGTATTGTGTACACAATCAGATCCTAGTCTACATGAGGAGCTGTCTTCTGAGATGATATGAGATGCGACCTTAGAAGCTGAAACTACTAAGTTGCACCTCTGCATAGGTACCATGTGAGATTTAAGCATGCATTATTTCATTGAGCAAGAAACATTTTCTTAGACCTTAGACTACAAACGCTGAAACTCAAGTTCACCCTCAGCAATTGTTAAATCACGACAAGGATGTAATTCTGGCCGGGAAACATAACATGATGTAGTTATAACCATATGAAACTAATGCAGTATTTGAACACATAACATAACTAGTAAAGGAAAAGGGGAAAATGCAAAGGGCAGCCTGGAGCTCCAGTTCACCCTCAACAATTGCTAAATCAAGACAAGGATGTAATTCTGGTCAGGAAACATATGAACATGCAGTAGTCATCCATATCTTCAAAATGCAATATATGAACACGTAATACAACTAGTAAAGGAAAAGGGGAAAGGTGAACAGAGAAATGAAAAGGGCAGCCATGTGGATATGAATCTACTGAAACCTCCTTGGAAATTAAATGGAAATTGTATATAGCAGCTATGTGGATAAATAAAAAATGAGATTGATGCCAGTCATACTTATCAACTGCCGTAAAAGGTGAAATATCTTCATCCTTTGAACTGCTCAGAAGACGTTGTCTTATGTCTTCATATTTAATGACCGACATGGAGAGGCTCATATACTGCAACTGGTTCAGAGCCATGCGCATATCTCCATTAACTCTTTCTGCAAGTTCCTCAAGTGCAATCTAAGAAAATTGATACCAGATTTCAACATTTACATTTAATCAACTATTTTACTTGAACGTAAAACAGAAAAGGAGAGAGAACAAGGAAAAGGGAGGACAATGCACAAAGATCAATTCCAAGTAAGGCAAATGATAATAATGGTAGGGAGACTGAGGTAAATCTCAAGTTTCTTCCTCGTTTGTTAAGTGACTTTAGTTATTGGTCCCGTAGGTTGATCGTCTTGCAAATTATTCTATTTGATTCCTTCTCAAATTCTTATATAAACCCCTCTTTCATCTTTCATTTTAAAGGCGAATGCTCCTTTTGTGTGGTCAGCAATTCTGGACAGGTTAATTACTAATGATCTTTTGCAGGTCCATGTGACATATAAATCCTTGTACTCAGCATGTCTCATGAGTCACGAGTAAGGACAGTGAACCCGACTCCCACATATTTCTTTATCACCCCAATGCTTAAATTTTTTGTAGCATTTGTGTGGCTTATTTGAAGAGATGTGTGATGGAAATTTTCAGGGGCTTGACAAGCCACAGAGGAAGATGCACGTCTGTAGACTCGAGTCTAGAATAAACTGAAATATTTGTAGTTTACATTATTAATAATTTAATACTCCGTCAAAAGATTGGAAAGCCCTTCTCATTTTATTCTGTTAAGATTTTGTGTTTTCATTCCATTTAGTTGTACTCGCGTCCTCCTTGTATTGTAGTCCCGTAATACCCAATAAAATAATAAAATATTTATGTGAGCTTTAAAATATTTAATTGGACTTTTCTTATATTTGGGTCAAAGCTGTAGTTAATTTATTTGGGCCATTAAAATTAATTAGGTCTAATTTATATTTGTGCCATTTTAAATCCTAATAAAATTAAAAGTATTAATAAAATATATTAATTAATAAATAAACCTAAACCTAATCGCTTTATTATATCTCTCTCATGAATCAACCTGAAAAAAAAAAGGGAGAACTCAAATTACATACGAAAAGAAAGTGGAGAATTGGAATTGGTAAGTTACTAGTTTTATTTTTTTATTTTTTGAATGGAAGCTTTCTTCTTTGGGTATTGTGTATAGGGGACTTAAGGGACTTAAGTTTTTGAATGCATGCCTGCTCATTATATATATATATACCTCCCCTGTAATGATTAATTAATTAATTAATATATATATATATATATATATATATATATATATATATATATATATATATATATATATATATATATATAAGACGTAAAATTTAAAAGCGGGTTAGTAATAATTAGTATTATAATATTATTGTTATAATTAAAATATATCTTTTGATTACAAATTGAATATAATATATTAAAATTATTGAGTTTATGAAAATATAATTTATATGAGTTCGTAATTTAATTAAATGCTTTATATATTTTATTTTGATAATTAGATCGGATTGAGGGAGTTTAGCGGGCGATATTTAGATTCGGCGAATTATTTCGATACTACGTTAAGGTACGGATTCCGTACTTTTTCAGCGAGACTCTTTTAAATATAATTCGTTCGTTTTGTTATTCGTTTAGAAATTTGGTATTGCCTCTCGGGATTATTCCTTGTTGTCAAAATTATTGAGATAGTTTCGTTTTGGCGTTGATATTTGAATTCGTATTTGTATTCTTTGAACTAGTTAATCGTGTCAATATGTTTTGGAGACTTTATTCGTTTGTACCATTGTTCGTATATTTTCGTTCACACTCGGAGTTGTTTTGATCATTGATATCTTGTAATAATTGGGTATGTTTGTATTTGATAATTCGATTTCATTTGAATATGGTCATGTAAGCCTTGTGATTTGAACCCCTTTTGGCTTACATTTTGTAGTTTGATCCTTAGGGTATACTTGAGCTAACCACCTGTGGGGGTACCACAGGCATGTCCTCTTGACACAAGGGCATGACACCTTCCGTGGTGGTGTGATCAGTCCACGGCGTATCCTTTTGTATGCTCTGGGTATGAGCTTTGGCCATTTGATATATTTGTTCAAGATACGTATGGGTCGACCCAGTATTTGATTTGATTCGATTTGTTTGGCGGATTAGTGACGTATGTGTCGTGCGTACTATCCGATTTGATTTATATACATCATGGTACCGATGTATTTTGTTAGCCTTTGGCTATTTGTATTTGAGCTCAGTATGAAATTGTTATCTTACAACCATTTGACTCAGCCTTATTTGTTTGTGATTCTTTTGGCTATAATTATTCGATTGACAGTGTTAGTCATTTGTAAATGGACTCTCAAATTTTGATCTATTCGTAATTCGATCGTTTGTAATTCACATGTGTTCATTCATTCAATTCTTTTAGATTCATTACTTATTGTGATATATTTATTCATCTTCATATCCGTACTGGGCAATTGGCTCACGCTGTGTTCTTTTTCCGGCAGGTAATCAGGGGTGATCAGGATTTGTGGGATGAGAGCTACCTTTGATCCAAATGAGTAGATTAGCCTTTGAGATTATTACTAGACTTGGTCTTTCCTAATATTTTGTAATTGGATGCTTTGGGGCCTATTTTGGTATTTATTTCTTATTAGTAGAGACTATGTAAATGTGGAGTTCTTTCTATTTAATTGGAGTATGTGACATTTGGTATTAAATTTTATTGGAGATATTTTGAAATTTATTAGAGGTTTGTATTTATTATGTTTGTGAGTGACATCCCTTTTTCCTTTTGGGAAAGGGGGTGTTACAGAGTTGGTATCAGAGCCAGGTTATGATCTTGTAGATTTTTAGGCTTGACCTGTGAGTTATGGGTAGACCACTGGGTAGTTATAAGATTTGTATTGCGTTTGATTTTCGTTCTGCATAAATTTGGCCTTGATTATTTGTTTTGATCTGTTTATTATCGTCTGTTTGATTTTGTATCGTAGATGGCTCGTAAGTCTTCGAGATTCTTTGGGAGGCAGGTAATAATAATGGTAGAGGGTCGTGAGGAAGCCCTGAGTTGAGGTCATTAACTGAGGTGGAAATGATGGGGCCCAGGGTAATGCAATAATAACCCCGGCTATGGTTGCAGCAATGGTGAATGAGGCGATTCTGCAGTCAGTAGTACAAAGTATATGCAGGTATTCCGCAGATGCAAGGAAATCAACATGCAAATGGCATGGGGGATGATGATGAGATACCACAACATGAGCAGAATGTTCCTCCCGAGGATCAAGTGGGTCAACGACAAGCAAGCCATTGTATGTGTTATTAGAGAGGTTCATTAAGCGAAGCCCAATTCTTTTCGTTTTGCTCAGACTCAATTGATGCGAGGGCCGGATCGCCCACTGGAGAAGATTTTTGATGTGATTGGGTGTTCAGAAAATCAGAAGGTGAGGTTAGTAATTTATAAGCTAGAGGATGATGCTCAGCGATGGTGGAAATCGTTGAAGGCTACACAGGGAGATGGATTTATGGATGGGCTCATATGGAGCGGATTTTGTGACCTTTTCTATCAGCAGTATTTCCCAAATGCTGATAGGGATGCATACATCAGGGAATTTGTGTCCATTCGGCAGAAGGATGATGAGACTATTACTGATTTCATAGCGAGGTTTACTAAGATTGGTTTGGTTTTATGGGTTCAATATGGGACAATTGCACAACATGACGAAAAAGTTCAAATGGGCCTTGAAATATGAGTATAGGCGATCGATCATCCACACCATATTTATAGATGTATCATAGGTGGCTAATGCAGCTAAGAGTGTGGAAATGGAACACAAGGACTTTTCGAGCTTCCAAAAAGGAAGGAGTCGAAAGAGAGATAGAGATGACCATCGAAAGGCAAGGAATGGGGCGATTTGGTAGAAATCATAATAGAAGGCAAAATAACTGGAATGAGCCTCCATCAGGTCAGCGGTTTAATCCTCGAAGGGATTTTGCTTACCCAATGCTGTGAGGTGGTCGTGGAGGTTAGCAAGCAGGTCATGGGCAAGTCGGAGGTAGTATCAAAATAGGGGATTTCAACGAGCAGGGTTTTCGGCAAAATCGAGAATCGTGGTCAAAGATCGCCAACAGGTCAAATCAAAGGCGGTATCCAGGACGTGGCGGTGGGGGCAATCGAACCTTTTGCCACTTCCACCGCTCCATGTCTTACTTGTGGTGGGTATCATCTTTGTAGAGGCGTATTATAGAAATCTGAGGGCTTGTTTTTCTTATGTGGACAGATGGGACATAGAGCAAGGGACCGCGATTCGGCGTGGTAATGGGGAGGCGGTAATCTTTGGTAATGGCGATCAACGTAACGCCTTGGGTGGGAGAGTATTTACATTGATACTAATCGGTGGCCCAAGCACCGTGTACTATTTCGGGCATCCTTCTTGTAGGAAATCGTGAGGCATCAATTTTGTTTGACACCTTTGGATCTACACACTCTATTGTTTGCACTTTCATATGTTTCGTCATCTTGGAGTGTCTTCTCATACATTAGATCCTCGCTTATCTATTGCTACCCCGATGGGGAATTCTGTGATTATTTCTAAGCACTTTCGTTAGTGTCCTTTGAAGTTAGGGAGGAGGATGTACGCGGCTAACTTACTTCCGATGGTGATGCATGATTTTGATATTATTTTGGGTATGGATTGGCTGAGTAAGCATCGAGCCACTATTGATTGTCAGGTGAGGAAGGTTATTTTTGGAACCTTAGAGGCTCCAGAATTCGAGTTTCAATGTTCCAAGCCGAATGGTGTTGTAAAGTTGATCTCAGCTTTGAAGGCGAGCAAAATGATTTCTAAGGGACATGATTGTTATTTGGCTTATGTGAAGGATACCTCGAGGGATGAGCCCCAACTTGATGACTATCCAGTTGTGCGAGAATTTCCTGAGGTATTTCCTAAGGATCTGCCAGGATTGCCACCGCCAAGGGAAGTTGAGTTTACTATTGAGCTCATTCCTGGAGCGGAACCTATTTCTAAGGCACCCTATAGAATGGCTCCATTAGAGTTACAGGAGTTGAAGGAACAATTGCAGGAGTTGTTAGATCGTGGATTCATTAGACCGAGCGTATCGCCATGGGGTGCTCCAGTGTTGTTTGTGAAGAAGAAAGACGGATCTATGAGATTGTGTATAGATTATAGGGAGCTAAATCGGATCACTATCAGGAACAGATATCCATTGCCACGGATAGATGACCTTTTCGATCAGCTCCAAGGGGCAAAGTTCTTCTCAAAGATAGATTTGAGGTCGGGGTACCATCAGTTGAGGGTGAGGGAAGAGGACATTCCAAAAACAGCTTTTTGTACTCTGTATGGGCACTATGAGTTTTTGGTGATGTCATTTGGGTTGACTAATGCTCCGGCAGTGTTTATGGGTATGATGAATCGGGTTTTTAGCGAGTATTTGGACCAATTTGTCATTGTCTTCATTGATGACATTTTGGTGTATTCCAAGTCTAAAGAGGAACATGAAGAGCATCTTCGTACTGTTTTGGGAGTTCTGCAGAAGAATAAGTTATATGCTAAGTTCTCCAAATGCGAGTTTTGGTTAGAACAGGTAGCATTTTTGGGACATGTCGTGTCTGCTGAAGGTATTAAGGTGGATCCTGCGAAGGTTGAGGCTATCACTAATTGGCCAAGACCTACCACGGTAACCAAAATAAGGAGTTTCTTGGGTTTGGCAGGGTACTACAGGCGATTCGTGGAAGGTTTCTCTTTGTTAGCTTTACCATTAACTCAGTTAATGAAGAAGGGCATAAAGTTTGTGTGGAATGAGGAACGTGAGAAAAGTTTTGAGGAGCTTAAAAAGAGGCTTGTGTCGGCTCCAATGCTTACATTACCGTCGGGGATAGGAGGTTATCGATTCTGATGATGCTTCCAAGAGAAGGATTAGGGTGTGTTTTGATGCAACATGGTAAGGTAATTGCTTATGCTTCCAGACAACTTAAACCTTATGAGGTGAATTATCCTACCCACGACTTGGAGTTAGCAAAGCAGTTATTTTTGCCCTAAAGATTTGGAGGCACTATTTATATGGAGAGACTTGTGACATTTTCACCCCACCACAAGAGCCTTAAATATATTTTTTTACTCGGAAGGAGCTTAACATGAGGCAGAGGCGTTGGTTGGAGCTTCTCAAGGATTATGATGCCAGAATCCAAGATCACCCCGGTAAGGCTAATGTGGTTGCAGATGCTCTTAGTCGGAAAAAAGTTCGAGGAGTGTAGGCGCCTTTAGTTACACAACCTCAACTTATCTCGGATATGGGCGTGTGGGTTTGGAGCTATATGCTAGTGGTTACGATGGATTGGTAGCGGTATGAGGGTTGAATCTTCTCTTATTTTTTGCGATCAAAGAAGCCCAAAAGGAGGATGGCGAGTTGTGGGCTATAGTGCAAAATATGGATGAGGGGTGAAACAACGAGTTCGCATTGATGAGCAAGGTGTGATATGGTTTGGTAAGCGGTTATGTGTTAGGGGATCCAATGATTCGTGGCGGTGTTGTTGATCAAGCTCATAGTTCGCCATTTTCTATTCATCCGGTCTACAAAGATGTATAAGGATCTCGAAGGAGAATTTTGGTGGAGTGGAATGAAGCGGGATGTAGTTGAATTTGTGAGTAAATGTCTTACTTACTCGACAGAAGTGAAAATAGAGCATCGGCGACACGGTGGTTTTGTTGCAGCAGTTAGAGATTCCGTGTGGAAATGGGATGACATTCGATGGACTTTGTATTTGGGTTGCCGAGGACTCTTAAAAGAATGATACTATTTGGGTGGTAGTGGTGGATCGTTTGACTAAATCGGCTCATTTTTTACATCTATTCGTGAAGATTTTTTTTGGTAAATAAGTTAGCGAGATATTTTTCAACGTGAGAGATTGTTAGGCTTCATGGAACTCCATTTTCTATTATTTTTTGGATCGGGATCGCGGTTTACTTCTCGATTTTGGAAAGGATTTCAACGAGCTTAGGGGGAACGCGACTCAACTATAGTACTGACTTTTCACCCGTGAGATGATGGACAATCGAGAAAGAACTATTCGAGACATTAGAAGACATGTTGCGATCTTGTGCTTTAGAGTGGACAGGGAATTGGGATGATTATTTGAGTTTGGTGGAGTTCGCATATAATAATAGTTGGCAAGCTAGTATCGGTATGGCTCCTTTTGAAGCATTATATGGTAAGAAGTGTCGAGCTCTGACTTGTTGGGATGAGGTTGGAGAAAGGGTAATAGAAGGACCGATTTGGTTAGGATTACTACGGAGAAGGTAGCAGTGGCTAAAGAAAAATTGAAAGAAGCTCGATCGCGGCAGAAGAGTTATGTTGATATTCATAGGAGGGCTCTTGAATTCACGCCTGGTGAACACGTGTTTTTGAAAGTTTCTCCATGGAAAGGTGTTCGAAGGTTTGGTTTGAAAGGGAAGCTTAGTCCGCGTTTCATTGGCCCTTTTGAAGTCCTTGAGAGAGTTGGGGAAGTGGCATATCGGGTGGCTTTGCCTCCACAGTTATCTCATGTACATAATGTCTTTCATGTTTCGGTGTTAAGAAAATATAATTATCATCCGTTTCATGTTGTGCAATACCCGTTACATAAGATTCGAGAAGATCTTACTTGCGAGGAGGAGGCTGAGGCAATTCTAGATCGTCAAGAACGGATTATGAGGAGGAAGACAATTCCTTTTGTTAAAGTCTTGTGGAAAACCATTCGGAGCGGGAAGCTACTTGGGAGATGGAAGAGTCTATTCGAGCGGAATATCCACATCTTTTTGAAAATTAGGTACGTTCTATTCTTTTGATTCCGGGGACGGAATCCCTTTTAAGGGGAAGGTGATGTAATACCCAATAAAATAATAAAATATTTATGTGAGCTTTAAAATATTTAATTGGACTTTTCTTATATTTGGGTCAAACTGTAGTTAATTTATTTGGGCCATTAAAATTAATTAGGTCTAATTTATATTTGTGCCATTTTAAATCCTAATAAAATTAAAAGTATTAATAAAATATATTAATTAATAAATAAACCTAAACCTAAATTGCTTTATTATATCTCTGCGAATCAATTTGAAAAAAAAAGGGGAGAACTTCGGTACTTACAAAAGAAAGTGGAGAATTGGGCCCGTAAGTTACTAGTTTTTTTATTTTTTTTTTTTGAATGGAAGCTTTCTTCTTTTTGGGTATTGTGTCGGGGACTTAAGGGACTTAAGTTTTTGAATGAATGCATACTACTCATTATATATATATATACCTCCTATATATAAGAATGATTAATTAATTATATATATATATATATATATATATATATATATATACAATGAATGATTAATTGATTATATATATATATATATATATATATATATATATATATATATATAAAATATATAAAAACGAAAATTTAAAAATGGGTTAGTAATAATTAGTATTATAATATTATTGTTATAATTAAAATATATCTTTTGATTACAAATTGAATATAATATATTAAAATTATTGAGTTTATGAAAATATAATTTGTACGAGTTCGTAATTTAATTAAATGCTTTATATTTTATTTTGATAATTAGATCGGATTGAGGGAGTTTAGCGGGCGATATTTAGATTCGGCGAATTATTTCGATACTACGTTAAGGTACGGATTCCGTACTTTTTCAGCGAGACTCTTTTAAATATAATTCGTTCGTTTTGTTATTCGTTTAGAAATTTGGTATTGCCTCTCGGGATTATTCCTTGTTGTCAAAATTATTGAGATAGTTTCGTTTTGGCGTTGATATTTGAATTCGTATTTGTACTCTTTGAACTAGTTAATCGTGTCAATATGTTTTGGAGACTTTATTCGTTTGTACCATTGTTCGTATATTTTCGTTCACACTCGGAGTTGTTTTGATCATTGATATCTTGTAATAATTGGGTATGTTTGTATTTGATAATTCGATTTCATTTGAATATGGTCATGTAAGCCTTGTGATTTGAACCCCTTTTGGCTTACATTTTGTAGTTTGATCCTTAGGGTATACTTGAGCTAACCACGTGGGGGTACCACCAGAGCATGTCCTCTTGACACAAGGGCATGACACCTTCCGTGGTGGTGTGTGATCAGTCCACGGCGTATCCTTTTGTATGCTGGGTATGAGCTTTGGCCATTTGATATATTTGTTCAAGATACGTATGGGTCGACCCAGTATTTGATTTGATTCGATTTGTTTGGCGGATTAGTGACGTATGTGTCGTGCGTACTATCCGATTTGATTTGTATACATCATGGTACCGATGTATTTTGTTAGCCTTTGGCTATTTGTATTTGAGCTCAGTATGAAATTGTTATCTTACAACCATTTGACTCAGCCTTATTTGTTTATGATTCTTTTGGCTATAATTATTCGATTCGACAAAGTGTTAGTCATTTGTAAATGGACTCTCAAATTTTGATCTATTCGTAATTGATCGTTTGTAATTCACATGTGTTCATTCATTCAATTCTTTTAGATTCATTACTTATTGTGATATATTTATTCATCTTCATATCCGTACTGGGCAATTGGCTCACGCTGTGTTCTTTTTCCGGCAGGTAATCAGGGGTGATCAGGATTTGTGGGATGAGAGCTACCTTTGATCCAAATGAGTAGATTAGCCTTTGAGATTATTACTAGACTTGGTCTTTCCTAATATTTTGTAATTGGATGCTTTGGGGCCTATTTTGGTATTTATTTCTTATTAGTAGAGACTATGTAAATGTGGAGTTTTTTCTATTTAATTGGAGTATGTGACATTTGGTATTAAATTTTATTGGAGATATTTTGAAATTTATTAGAGGTTTGTATTTATTATGTTTGTGAGTGACATCCCTTTTTCTTTTTGGGAAAGGGGCATTAACTTGAAGACCTTGTGCATTTGCAATTTGCATCAACCTCTTTGCCATCTATCACAAAACAAACCCATTCTGTTACTAATCAAATATTATGCAGCATCTCTCAAACACAGTAAAATAGGAGTCCCTTGTTTTTTCTTTTTTTTTTTTTTTTTTTGGTGGGGGGGAGGCAAAACAGGAATTGTTTATCAGCAACTTCAATAATCTTATGATCACACAGATAAAACAAAAATGACAATGGTTACTTTTCAGCTGCAGCTTAATCATGTAGAATTCTTTTTTTTTCCTTTTCCTTTTTTTAACCTGCTAAAAAAGGATATAGGTTTTTTTAAAAGTCAAAATTGCTAACAAAACCAAAAGCCAGCTCCTTTAGAAAAAATACCACCCCAAACCAAGTTAATGTGTCCAATAAATTATACTGACAACTTCTTTGTGCATAGAAATTCTCTATGTAGTTGAAAAGTGAAAATTAAAACATGAAGCAAACACAAACTTAACAACAAACAAAATTATTCAAAATGTTTTCTTAGCATGGAAGAAGAGCAACTGCATTAAAAAAGTAGTATCAACCGGTACAGAGCAAGAAAATGTCATAGTACTAAGAAACAAGACTTTGCTACCAGATATATTTTTAAGGCTCCACGAGGGAGCTGAAACTGCATTAATACACACACACAAAAACTCGTTTTTTCACAGAGGTGAGATTGAAAATTTTCAACTGCGATCATAAAGACACAAGCATTTACAATAGAAACTCATTTTTGGAACCAAGTCTTGAAATTAGACTCTACTACGAAGAAGATTATATAACATTCAATATATCTTTTGAATTTAAAAGTAAATCAATAAATAAAAGTAACATTAGTTATGAAGGTAAACTAACATATAGAAAGTATGAAAAGGACCTGCTGCTTTGTAGGTTTTCGGAAACTAAGAAGTAAGCAGTAGTTCACAAGACTCTTTAGTTTTTGACTGTATCTGTCATTGCAAATGCATATGATTGGAATTTTTGAGATCTTGATGCTAGCAATAAGATCAGCCACTCCACCTCTATCTCCAGCAGACATTCCATCAACTTCATCCATAATCAGCACAGTCTTTTGATGCTTTGAGCTGATATATTTGTATTAGCTGGATTTGATATTATATATTCACAGGGAATCATACTGTATGTGTGAAACAAACTTGATTAAAACTAACCGATCCATATTAACAGTCAAGGCTTCGTTACTAACAAGTTCCTTGATAGAATTTGCAGTACTTCCACCAATTCCTTTTTCAATTTTGCCATCAGCCTTTCCACGACTGTCGCTAGCATTTACCTAGAAGATGAGAGGGGCAGAACTGCTAAATTGATTCATTGAATACAACAACATTCAGCCAAGACTCATTGACTTCAGGCTAGTAAGGATAGGTTCAGTAATGTTCACCTCAATTGTTACATAACCGAGCATCTGACTTACTAACTTTGCAGACGTAGTCTTCCCTATGCCAGGCGTACCACTTAAGAGCACAGCTTTTTTAGCGCCAGAATTGATATGTTTTTTGCCTTTCCCCTTATTTCCGGCATTCAAGAACTGCTCATTCCACTGCACAAGCCAGTCATGAAGCTGCTTCACCTGCACATAATGACTAGTAAGAAATCGTAACGACAATGCTTGTAAAGTTCAATATTTTATAAAGACATTTAAATGGAATCTAGCAGACCAGTGACTGATTCCCAACGATGTCATTTGGAACCTTCGGCTTATATTTTTCCGTCCATGATAATGAAGCATGCCCTGTAGTTTGAGATTCTTGCTTGACTGAAGAGGCACCTTGGCCCCTACCTTTGATAGCTGAACTCTTTGCTGAAGAATTGCCAGCTTGATCATCTAGAAAACCCAAAACTTCAATCATAATTCGGAATCCTAATGACCAAATGTGACTAGATAAAGTCATAACTTTTGAAAGGAAAATGAAAAAAAAAAGGTGGGTCAATAATACTATGATAGTGAGGCTGCTATCAGAAGAATGAAGAATCTAAGAAATAAGAATAAACAGTAAGGGCCCTGATAACTTTTGCAAAACAGCAGAACACGAAATTTACGCCGCAAGCTCTAACCGACCTCATTCAGCAATTACTAGTTGGATTTCAGCTAAGATGAAAGTTGAGGGTGAAAAAAAATATTAAGCAGAAAAAAAAAGCTATTATTCTTTATAAGTGTGCGATCTTTTCTTTTTCTTTTCTTTTTTTTTTTGATTTTTTTGATCTGGACTGAGCATAATGCTCAACCATTTAGAAATAGCTATTTGTCTTTTACTTTTGTGAAATGGGTTCTTTTTCACTGCTTATTTATGGACCTCTACCATCGTTGCATTTATAAGTATTTCTGTGATCTTTATTTATGGGCCTCTACCATGGTTGGTTTTATGGGTACTTATGTGATCTTTCTAGAAATTGGAGAGTTGCCCTCTTTTGTTTCTCTTTTCATTTAACAAGATTTCTTCATTGCATAAAAAAATACTACTAATTTTAACAGACAATGAAAGAGAATAGAGACAAGGAGAGGGAGAGAGATACAACTAATTAAATAAAAGGAGAGAGATGAAGCGAACAGAAATGGACAGAGAAAACACATTAAGAAATTGTAAATCCAAGGGAAAGAAAAGTTGTGAACCTAAAAAATTTATGGACGCATAAGCATGTGACACTCTTTCTTTGGTAATTACAAAGTACATAACATCTTTAGCTCAATACTAGAAAAGAAAATTCAAAACATCAGCAGAAATTATATCTTTACACCATACGTAACAATTAGACTCTAATTTAAAAATAATAATAATAAAACAATCACTAAGAAACATAAAAGATTTTTAGCAAAAAAAAATTGTGCTTGAATCAATTTAAGCATAGAGTTATATGCCATACTCTTGATTTCCGATTTCTGAGGACTTCTTTTTGGCGCAGAGGTAACAATCTTGTCCCCAGGTTTCTTTAATTCATTTGGGGCAGTGACCTTAGATCGATTTGATGCAGAGATCATATCAAATAACCCATCCTCAGTAAGAAAGCCAGTTCTGTAAAACAATACAAAAGGTAGAAACAGTACTTATGGAAATTAGGAATTGGAATAATCAAAAGTAAACAGATTTAAAATGAGACAACAAACCCGAGCTCTTTTGCTTTAGAGGATTTCCGTCCCCCAATATCTTCATCACATAAGAGATAATTCTGCATAGCAACAATGTCAGTCACATACTACCAGATTTTTCTCAACCTTAAGCAAGGAAAAGGAGTATGGAGGAACTACCGTTTTTTTGCTGACAGATCCAGTAATACGACCACCATAGCGTTTGATTAAATCTTCAGCTTCTTCTCTTTCCAAACTAGAAGCACAAACATAGTCAAGTCTTCAAGCAAAATGTATAGCACAAATAAACAAAAATTTATTAAATTGCAGGCTGTTATAGCATCGAAGTTTTTTCTGAGATGAGCACCATAAGTGATATTTAATAGCTACTAAGCATAAAGCGTAATTATCACCTAGAAGAAACCTAATCTCAATAGTTTATGCACGCCAGCTTTAAGAAAGTAATGAACAACGTCATTCCCATTAAATCGTTTTAAACGAACCTGTCAAGTGTTCCACTAATAACAAAAGTCAAACCAGCTAAACAATCTGGAGCACCTTCAGGAATTTTCTGAAAACAAAAGAGATTTTAACATTATTGATTCCACAATCATTCTGTTTTATGTAAACGAAATCAGAATAAGTAGTATAACACCTTCTCTCCTTTATGTGGAGGATCTTTTCTCTCGCCGAAATTCATGAATCCACCCCGTCCACCACCACCTCTGCCTCTTCCCCCAGCTTGTGCTGCTGATGCACCTCTCCCACCACGACCTCGGCCTCCGTATTTAACAGGCTTCGAATCTTTATCATCAGCATTATCCTCATCACTTTCATCAATATCCATGCCTCTCCCACCAGCCGGAGCTAGTGATGCAGTTCTTCCACCACGGCCCCTCCCAGCAGATTTTGAATGAGACTTGGTATCTGTATTATCCATGTTATCTTCATCACTTTCATTAATATCTGCAGATTTCTTGGCAACTCCTCTACCCAATCCACTTCTTGATTTCTTGTTGGGAGTGACTTCAACTGAGCCCTTCCGTTTTGAATTGGTCAAGACAAAGTCGTCATCATCATCATCATTGTCATCAACTTTGTGAAGCTTCTTCCTAATCGGGGTTTTCAGTTCACAGTTAGACTCCCTACCATCCTCTTGGGCTTTTCGTTTTACAGACAATTCCTCGATTTCTTTTTCATCATTTGGCTTTTGTTTATCACTTGAAAAGTATGGGCTAGATTTTCTTCTACCTGATCTTTCTAGAACTCCAGGCACCTGAGTTCCAAGGACACACATAAGAACATTCTCTCTCACTTAACTTGTATTCTTCTTTATTTTCCGTTCTTTCTTTATTTTCCTTCTTAGCAGCATCAAAGTCCATACATTTTATCATGATTTTTGCACATGAACCCCAAAAAAGATGGGAAGGTTATATTTGAACATATAATTAATTTTAATGAAAACTAAAATCAAAACTTGATATACTCACGGATTTCTCCTGCTGTGAGGTAGCTGGAGACGGCTTCTCTGTTGATGAGGGTTTTGTCGCAGTGGAATTACCATTGCCCTTGTCATTATGTTTCATAAACCACTTCCGGATATCTGACGTCTGTTCCAAGAGAAGTCAGAACATAATTCAAAATAATAGCAGATAAAATTTTAACCTAAATTTTGCTAAACATATAACCAAAGAAACACACAATTTTTTATTCTACATGTAAAATAAATTCTACATACTACAAACCCTAACTCACCATTTTAGGATTCTTATAATGATTTCGAGTACAATGTTGCCTCTACACCTTGTTTCAGTTTACCATTGAACTCACCACCTGGAAACAAACATAAATTATAGAAGACAAAAGAAAATAGAATTAGTGGGATATTCCTAGACAAGCCCAAAAATAACCACATAAGCTACCATTCTAAACATTGTTCCACCAAGAAAATAAAAAGAAAAAAAATCCCAAATAAGGTCACTTTATTATCCCAAAAATTGCTAAAACATACAAGGAAATAAATCAAATTTCAAAAAAAAAGAGAGAGAGACTAAAACTAAGGCATTATGGTAACCAAGAATAGCTCACTCACTAAAAGATGCAGCCTTTTGTTGGTACTAATAACTTAAGCTACAAAGCTTTAAAAGATGGGTCTTGCGAAATCTGAGGGTCAAGAGTATATCGAAATTGTATAGGTTTCCAAATTCCAATAAATATTTATATCAGCTTCTTTTAGCCAAAATATAGATACATATATATATACACACAAGGGGGCAATAAGAGAGAGAGAGTACCAGTTCTCTGGTTCTGTGTTCGTCTCTCTCGAAGAGGAAAAAGAAAGAGATCCGATGCAGACCAAATGGTTTGTGGGTTTTACTACAAAAGCCCGTGCCTGTGTGGACTTTTTTCTTGGGCCGGCTTGGATTCACTGCTATTTTTAATTATTTTCCAGCAGACAACATACTAATTAGGATCTGGCTGTAAATGATAATAGGAAAATAAAATATTAGTCCGTGTTCGAATTCGTTTAAAATCAATATTTACACAAATTATTCATTTGAATTTTTTATATATACTTTTTTCCCATATAGTCTTATAATTACTAACAAACATAGTGTGCAGTTAGTTATTTAACATTTGATGTGTTTAGAACATTTGAAAATTGAAAATATTATTTGTTTAGTAATAATTTATTTTAAACACAACATATTTAATTTTCAAATATTGTTTGTTTAGTAATAATTTATTTTAAACACAACATATTTAACTACATACGCAACGCTTGGGTCTCAAAAGCAATACACCAAAATTAAGACGGTGCATTTAGAAGGTCAAATGCTATCACTGCAAATATAAGTAACACAATTTATTTAATTACATATTTAACGTTTGAGGCTCCAACGCAAGACACCAAAATTTAGTGTAGTGCTTTAGAAGTTTCGAACGCTATGCACGCTAACAAGTAAGAACAGCCTCGGAAACAAAATAAACAAAGACAAAAATTAAAACATGATTCATGTCAAACATTTTTCAAATTTTAAAAACAATTCCCCTAAAGCCTAAACTTCTTTTCAATTTCTTTACAAGAAGAAATTGCCTAAAAACAAAAACAGCAATCATTTTACCCACACGGGCCCCATGCCATCCTCAAAAGTAAAAAAATCCCTCATCTTTCCAAAACTGACAACTCTATACAGACTACTACACTTCACCCAGTCAGTCAGTCAGTCAGTCCGTCCGTCCGTCCGTCCTCTTTCTGCGACGGATTCCTCCAGAACCCTGTCCCGTAAAATTTGTCCCTCATCCCCTTCTCAAAATCAACGGCTGCCGTCTCCCCATCATCATCGCAATTGTCATCGTCATTTTCACCAGTACCGTCCGATTCATCCCCGGATCCGCCCCTTTTCTTGTTTTCCTGCTGCTGTTTATTCTTCGTCTGCTTCTTCAGTAACCGCTTGCGTTTCTTCTTCCTCCACGCTTTCCTACAGAGACCCGTGGGGACTTTATAGACTACGAGTATCAGCAGATGCATCAGCGCACAAGGACAGCAGCAACACACCGCCGCGCACTCCGCCATCGCACCGCCGGCGACCTCTCCTATCCGGTGATGCTTTTTCTCTCCCTTCGAATGCAACAACTGTTGATTTCGATTCCCTGTCGCCGGTGACTCAACTACGACCTGCCGAGTCATCGCCGAATCGTCCGTAACCGAGTACCAAACCGGACAAACGTAAAGTAACTGAAATCAGGAATTTAATTGCGTGAAAATAGTTTGATTCCGTGTTGAAAAATTCAATTCCATCAAAATCGATTTCTATAGAAAAATATCTGGATCTTTCATGTCATGTCAGAGAATTACAGAGAGAAAATAAAAAAAGGGAAGGAAAAGAAGAGACAAACAAACTTAACGAGAGATTTTGTTATTGACCCAGCATTTTGCCTTAAAAAAACATTATCTAGAAGGTGACACTTTAATTTTTCCACTAAACAAGTAGGAGTCGTATAACACTTGCACCTGTTAATGTTTTGTAATTTTTCTTAAACAAACAACTCATTAAAGAAAATTATTTTGAAGAACACCCATAATTAATGTCAAAATATTATTTTTATTTTTTTTATAATATGTTTTTGAGTTTTAAATTGAACGAAAAATATAAAATTAAATAATATAAGCAAATATTTATAATGCTTATTATACTATATTTATACAAACATAACAATTGATTTAATGGTAAAGACTAACTTAAATAATTTTTCTTTTTGTTGTATAAACACAATAATAACATGAAAACATAGGTAAGGTTTGCTAATCAATAGAATTTTGATGTAACGTAAAAGTCTACTTAATACAACGGAATTGTAATATAATGATAATATTTCATTAATATTATATGATTGTATATAATAAAGAATTGAATTCTAAAATAAAAATATCAAATTATTTTATTTTTATGCACTATTACATTATACTACCAAACTAATACACTCATGGGTAAATATAATAAAAAACATCTAAATTTTTATAGTTGTAACCCACCTGTAATGAATTAATATAATATAATCAACGAAGAAGATAAAAAAAATCATATTAATATAACAATTTATTACTCCTACATTATAAAATTATTTAACCGATGGAGTGAGGAAGGCAGCAGTACCACCTGGCACCTGTAGCTGTAGGCTGTATATTCAATAGCAGATGACGTGGGAATGGACATTCCTATCTGTTTATCTGTTGACGTGGTAAAATGATATGATGTGACGTTCCGCCGACTCTGTGGTAGTACTAAATTTCCATGCTACCCCTTACTAACTTTTTCTCTCGTTACGGGGGCCCACCCGATTAAGATTTGGTAGTACTTGATACAATAAGAAGGATCGGGAAATTACCTTTATAATAATGCTAGAGAAATCATCTACCGGTGGGTGTGCACATAAACATTAAACACTGTTAAAATTATTTTCATGCTAATCATTTTCCGATAAAAAAAAAATCCTATAAAATGTGTAAATTGATTTTTGTAATTAAATCTAAGTTATTTTTTTAAAGAATAATATATATATATTGTCAATTATATACTAAATAATTATTGTTGAAAATATTTAACTATAAACGTGATAAATTCTATTCTATTCTATGAAATATGTATTAATTAATGTCTCATGGAAGCAAGTGTCAAATTTGATCTGATAACATAGTTATTTTGAGGAGCATCAAAGACCAACAAATCCGGTCTAGGAAAAAGAAAAAGGGTTCCAACACCAACAGTCCAGTAATTCGTTGCCGAATCAAACTAACATACAAAAAGATTCATCCACAAAGAGAAGAGAATGCAACCCCCATCTTAGTCATTGGCCGGATAATTACGTTTGACACCTTTCAAGAGTGAGAATCCAAGTGATATGCAGTTCTTTGATAACGGATACATGCAATGCAGCTCACACTCAACTGCCAATGTAGCCCAGCCAGTTAAGAATGACTGCCAAAATAAGTATACATACTGCCAATACCATTCCGCCTCTTCCAAGTACCCAATCTTTTGTCTTCTTTACACCTTCTGCTCCTCGTTGAATTCTATCTGCCCATCTCATCTATGACAACATTTCGTACATTTTTATAAGAAACACAGAGATATGTACGAAGGCTAAGCATGCATGGTAGATCAAGGCAAAAACAATCATGATAAGCACAATCAGTACAACCAAACATCAGGCAATTGTAACACCAAACAGAAGAAAACATCAGGCTTGTGTTTACTATTACAAACAAAACAGAAGAAAACGTAAAGGAAATTGTAACACCAATAAACTATTATCAAGCAAAGTGTTTGATGAAGACAAGTCTTCTTTCTATCAAGATTTTGGTAAAAATGGAGAAGAGCGTAGAGGTACAAATTAACATGCCCAGCCCACAATGTTTGTGTGTTGTGTTGTGTTGTGTATGCGCGTCTGACAATTGATTATAGCAGCCTTAGTAGGAAATCCAAGTATTCCAGTGACCTGATGGTACTTCAGACTATAAAATTACTAATGTAATCACCCACAAATTAGTCAGACATCGATGTTAACCTATGTGACCACATTGACTCCTTGCTCCAAATAACAAATTAGTCAGGGATTTACTAACAACTACAGTTTCTGCCTTGCATGCAATGTTATCCACCAAGCCAGCACTGTTTTCATTTTATTTTGTTTATTCAATTTTTTAATGTCCCTCGGTTGCTTGTTTGTTACTTTGATCTAATTGGACTACTGCAAAAGCGTTACCTCAGTTGCATCTGTATATCACTATGCATAGCATTTTTCCTTTATGCCTTGTACTGAAAATTGTATGTGGGTGGGTTTTATTTTTATATATTTTCATGCATTTCTATTCTTTTACTTTATTTATATAATTCTTTTTTTCATTATCATCAGTTTTATCCTTTATTTTTCTCCTTGTCTTCTACTTTACGCTTTCGTATGGATTTATTTCAACCTACCCCAACTAGTTTGGAAAAGGAGTTGTAATAAATATGGTAAATCTCGGACTTTCGGTTAACTTTTAACAAAACATAAATCATTTTACAAGTAAAATCAATTAACATTAATTGATCAACTGCACAAGTAACTTCAATTATGATGACATTGGCAAAATATTTACTGAGTAACACAACTATTGAGTTGTGAAGTTTAATGTACAGAAGAATGTACCATTTTATCCAAAGCTTCTGGTGACAAAGATGACATGGCTTGTTGTGCTTTTTCTGCATCCTCTCGAGAAAGCTTAAACCCAAATTGCTCACTCATGTTTGCCATCATTTCAGGGTTCATATTTTTAACCATCGAAGAGAACATCTGCCAATTGCCAGGAAATCGTAGATTAGGTTATGCTTCTTAGAGAAAGGAGGGAAAAATTACTAAATGCTGAAAAGGTATATTGGATGCACACTAGGAATGCTAATGAGGATCAGAAATGGTCCTATTATTAGACCCTCTCTTAAACAGAAAAAAGTGTGTAGTCTGTACCACGCCCCAGACATGGCAAAGTGGGAGCATGGCAGAAGCTGAACACAAGGCCAGCCAATTCCCACATGGTTTCTCAATTTATCATTCCCTATTTTTTTCACACACATTCATTGTAAACATGCACTACTGATATTACTTGCGTACATATGTACCAGAACGTGTTGAGCTTCAGTATGCCAACTCATGGTAGTGCAGCAAAAAGCCCATGTGATGCCAAGCCAAGTGAAGAACAGCTCTTATATGCTTACAGACATTTGGTGTCCTTTGCTCTCTGAGTAGATCGAGCTGATTTGGTGAATATTGTTCCAACCCCAAACTAAATTCTGGTTGTGGATCCCCATCCCCCAACACGAACACAACAAACACCAAACACAGCACAGTTATATCCCCACATCCATCCAAAAAAGGGTTGGTGGGAATGATACCCAATTTTCAGGTTGCATTGCTATCTATGCTATCAGAAGAAGGATCCTCATTTAACTCTGTCTGTAAACGACGCGTACCATTTTTAACTGAAAGTCTAAATGAAGGACTCCGTTTCTGGACAGAGGTACTATTTTTTACAATTGAAAGCTAAACCTATCTTTTCAACTCAGTGTTGGTTATAAAAACAGCAATGAGGTCATGTGATTTTCAAATATAATAAATCATTCTATACATGAGTCAAACAAGAATCCGTTCAGATGCGGTGAAAGAGAAAGCTGGTTTGGTTAAATAAATCGAGAAAAAACAAGACTGCCACTCCACCGTGATCCCAAGAAATCTGAATAAATAATCTGCTGTTGCATTAAAAACAGCCTCTGTTGTTTTGGTTTATTCAGGTATGCCATCATGGTTTATGCATATAAAAAAACATACTGACAGACAAATATACATATTTTTATATTCAAACGTTGGCATTCTGAATTTGAGAAAATTCTTTATAAGGTAAAGCACGTCGGAATAGAATTAGTGGGAAAGTCTTGAATGCAAAGAACAAGATAAAAGAAAAGTGGCAATGAACATGCAAGGACACACGCATACCACCTTTGGAGCCTGTCCCTCCCTCAAACGAAATATATAAACAAAAGGGATCCAAACAAAATACCTGCCGCATTGCTGGATCTTTCATTTGGTTTCTCATTTGTTCTTGCAGATCAGTACTAGAGCTTGGAAAGGTAGCTTGAGCAGTGCTGGAACTTGGGAAGCTTGATTGAGGATCACTTCTTGAATCCAAAAACCCTTGAGAAGAACTACTTTCACTTGAATGATCCCCATCAGAAGTAAAAGTTTCACGAGTTTCTTGGGTGTTTGATCTATCTGACCGCACTCCATTGCGATGCAAGGCTGTTGCTGCAGCAGATACTGAATCTTTGCCTCTCAAAGATGATGCCATTTCAAACATTTTCTGCAGTTCTTCTGCTGGCATTTTACTCATCATATCAGATGCCGTATTAAGCATGTCAGGCGTCACATCTCCAGGAACTGGTCCAGGACTAATATTGTTGAAATTAGAATCCCTGGAACCCCTATTGAAGCTTGGATTTCCCCCCTGGAATGAAGAGGCTAACTGGAGAATTCTTTGAAGCTCTTCAGGAGACATCTTGCTAATCACATTTGAGGCAGTCTTCACCATATCAGAAGATATCCCTTCATTTTTTCCATCACTCATAGCAGCCAGTGTTTCTGGATCAGCATGAGAAATAAAGTTTTGGAACGATCTATCCAAATATGCCAAGAAAAAGAAAAAAAAATAGGATTAAATTAAACTACTTGATGGTTATAATTGCAGAGAATACAAATGCAACTTAACTGAATGGTGAAGACAATATATGTAAAGGAGGGGCAACAATTAGACAAAATTGCGGTAAAAAAAAAGAGAGAACTGACCTGCTAGTATCAAGAGATCAAGACCCTTTTGTCAAATATGAAATATTTTTCCTTTTATTTAGTGTTACATGTTACATTATATAATAAAATCATTTTTATAAATTCAGATGACAATAACATATAACTAAAAATATATGAATTATATTTATCATTTTTTATCTCGATAGAAGAAGGATTTTTACCAAGGAAGAAAGGAGAGTACAAGAAAACAGGACAAGATGTCCTCTGAATCGATAATTTGTGTTTACAAAAAAACTAGTATCACCATGCTCAGTAAATAACATATGTATGAATAAAAATAGATATATACTAATATGTAACTTATAGCTACAAATTCAAAATTGAAACATAGCGCATATTTTGTTGATTGCAAATAACCTCCTTGTAGTCTGTCATGATTGCACATTTCCCTTCATGGACCTTATTTGGGGAACATATGGCGTTGTGTGAAGCTGACACAAATCCTAGGGGAGTTACGTGCAGATTACCCTTTGCATGCATCATACATGTAATTATTTTTTAAATAAAGTGATGGACACATAATATTAAATCATTCTGTGAAGCGTTCAACGGTGTGCAAGCCATCAACCTTGTGGAAGTGCATGTGCTTCCTAGATAACAAGAATTATAAAGGAATGACAACAACAATAGTATGAGATGTAATAACACCATCAATCAACTATATCCATTCAATGTGAACTAAAATGTTGCAATAGAAGGGGGAAAAGAAAGTAAGAGGGAAATAAAGTTAAAATAAAACAAGATGTTTTTAGCAATGTGGTGGATATATTTACAGGTTGGAATAAAAAGGGCTTTGAAAATTTCATTGTTAATGCAACAAACCTGATAGATTCTGGGTCATCTTTTAGAGTTTGCAAACTCTCTGAGTTGGTTAATGGTACCCCACCGTCGGTTTCTTGCGGTTGCAATGCAGAACATTCTGAAGGTGAACCTTGATCTTTAGCTGACGAAGACTGTACTTCTTCCGTAATTTCTTCAATAATCAATCCTATTGATTTTTTATTTAAAAAAAGAAAAAAAGAAAAGGATAAGGTCAAAAGAATAATAGAAAATGAAAAAAAATGACTTCGTAAAAAAAATTCAGTTGAAGGAAAAGTAACTACCTCTGTGCACACTACCTTGTTTACTTAATGTCTCTTTGGCATCCCTGTGTCAAAAAAAATACTTATATCAGATTGTGAAAATGAAGATTCTACCTTGTCTTTTTTTCCTGATTATCATGGTTGACAATTTAATACTACGAGCATAAAATAGGATAAAATAAGTTCAACATTGAACTATTAGTTATCAATTGAGCTGCAATCCTACCTACATGTTAGTAAACTAATAATTTTGGTCCATCTAAAGAATAACAAACATTTAACTTTGATCTTTTGGGGAAAGAACAAAAGACAAGGCTTGATCTATCAGAACTAGAATGATATGGATGAATATATCATATTATAAGTAATCTATGTTTTAACCTTTGAAGGCAAAGCTTGAGTTGCTACAAGTAAATAAAACCTGGTACAACTGTTTAAAATAGTTTTTCTTAATAAATGTAACTTTTGGCAAAAGCTGAAATGTATGCATGTGCTGCGTATAGCACAGGAAAAGCTACTACTAGGTTGAATTTAGAAAACATTCAATACCTTAAGACATCGGAAATAGTTTCATCATCAGGGGAAACTTCATGGGCTTGACTCAAGTCAGACACAGCATCCTACATATTTCAGAAAATCCATCAGATAATACGAAAAATGGTTGATAGATGAACCTCATGAACACCATTAACAAAAACATATTCAAATAACATTCCTATGAACACTCACTTCTAGTTGTCCTAGTTCTTTATAGGCTTGACCCCTTCGATACAGAGCTTTGACATTCTTTGCATCATAGACCAAGACCTGCAGCAATTCAGATATGTACTTCTTATATTTTTATAGTGAGAGGCAAGGGAACCATTCATATTATATGCATCTCACTTCATGTATATAAAGCAGCATCACGTCTCTGACATATCCATAAACGAAAGTAAACAGCTAAGTTGCCATACCTCACTACCTTCTTCTATGCACTCATCATACTGCCTCGTTTTTAAATAACATGCCATTAAATTAAGGGAGCATGCCAACAGGAGACTTCTGCCTTTGGATCCAGGAATGCCTCTCAGGTTTTTCTTTGCCTAAGTTAAAAACAATAAAGAAAAAACGAAAAATAAATAAATTAGAGTTTCGTCATTTCATAAAATACTACACATACAAGGAAACTATGAAAGAAACAATTGCAACATAAAATAGGAACCAACAGAAACGCTAAACTTACGAGCATATATTTCTGCGAGGCATCATTGAACTTTCCCTGGTTGTGAAGATCATTACCCTGTCATAGTGTAAATGGATCCATAAATACATGCTAGATGTCAATAATTGGAAATTCAATCAATATCTACATAAAGGTATTTCCTTTATAGCTTAATTTTCAAATTGTATGCACGTAAGATGCATTATTGCAATTGATCGGAGATTTTCACAGAAAAATGAATACCATATCAACTAAATCAGAGTCACAAATATACTGCACTAGATGTGTATTTACCACATTTGCAATTGTTTCCATATTATCACTAATTATTTATATTTATATATTCAGAGTTGAACGTGACAGATCACCATAAAATCTTAAAACTTCCTAAATGATCTTTTCAAAAAACTATTATATTTATCAAGCACAAACAGTGTAATTAAAATAGCATATAGACCATATAAATTTAGGAGCTCAAAAGGGCAAAATTCATGCAACAGACTGTTAATTTTAGGGAATTGATATATCCACAAGCAAAAGTGAGAATTCCACAAGGTCCATCCCGCATAAATAGTAAATGTGGCCCACACTCACGTGAGAAATAATTTGTGGAAATATCAAGTTTTACAATGTCAAAAAATAGATGGTCACGTGATAAATTTTCAATGGAAATCATAACCAAGTACAACAAGCAATTCATGGATCTTATGTGCATATACATATCTAATTAACTCACATGTACGGATAACGTATAGGTTAATTTGTGTATATAAGATTCCATGCTACTACTCATATTACCTTTAGTCATGACTTTTTGAGTGGGCATGTGGTGGCTAAGATCACGGAGAAAATACTATTTAGGCATTGAATTGAGCCTTATTATGATTTGATTCGACTTTGAAATTTGACCCAAGTTGTTACAAATTTTACTAGAGTTGACTCTCGAAAACTTAGATTCATCTGGACAGGTTGCTTAAAGTGGGGATATGAAGGTGGTTGGTAACATCATTGTATTTGTATTGTGTGGACAAAGATGTGCCTGAAATAGAGACACAAAGGTGCGTCGGGTATTTAAGAGGGGGAGATTATAACACCTCAGTCCCATATCGGAACGTGTGTTAATTTGATATATATATATATATATAAGGTCTCATCTTACTACTAATAGTGCATTCAATTATGACTTTTTAGGAGGTTTGTGGTGAGATGAGATGACCCAAGAAGATACTATTGGGATAGTGGATTGAGACATGTTATGATTTGATTTGATTCGGACTTCAAGTTGTTACATACTTCACTAGACAAAAACTCTTACCCCCTCCTCCCTCCTCCCTCCTCCCTCCTCCCTCCTCTTCCCCGCCCCTCGTTGCTCTTTTCCTTCTCTTGCTCTATTATTTTAGGAACCATCGCCGGAAAAGAGATTTTGTTGACCTGAGAAACAGACGGAGATTGGATTTGGTAGGGTGGTAATATTGAAAATTGATAATATTGAAGAGGGTATTTGTTTCTAAAAAATAACAAAGTCATTAAGAGGCATGTCTGAATAATTTAGATTTGATTTTCTATCTCAACCCTTTAAAGGTATTCAGAGGGAACAAAAAAAACAACATTTATCCTCTTAGCGAATAAGAGGTGGTCTATTAAGACCTCTTAAGAGGTAAACAAACAGCACCTTAGTATCAAATAGGAAAGAGGACAGAGGGGTTTAGGATTAGTTTCAACAATGAAGTTGGAAATTTTATGGTTTTTGAATTATAAGATGAAGGTTTATACTCGTTTAGGAAACTGACCAACCAAAACTCAATAGCTCACAAGCACACAAAAACTCCATATATTAGCCAAAGAATGATGGACCCCCTAACCAACCAAAACTTCAATAGCTCACAAGCACACAGAAACTCCATATATTAGCCGAAGAATGAAGGAATTCATAATCGTAAAAGTTTGGATACTCATCAAAAATATAAATGTATATACAAAAATTAATTTTAAAAAAACAACCAGATAAGAAAAAAAAGAGATAATATCACATGCGTAAAATTGAGTTGATTTGACCCCAAATCAACAAACAACATAAATTTCTAATATGAGAACAATCTGTGAGAACACCTTTCTAGAAAAAGTAAATTTATTGTTTAGGTTTCATGTCTTTACTAGCTGACCAGTTACCTGTTTCTTCAGCATCTGAGCTGCATTTAATTCATAAGTGACCTGTGCATCTACCCGCGCACGCATAGCCGCTAATTCTTCAGGTGTAGCATTAGCCATCTTTTCACCTATCTCAGCCATGTCATCTGGACGGGTATTCTTCAATTGTTCTGCCGCATGTTTCAAGTCTTCAGGCCTCATATTTTTCATGCTTTCGGAAGCCATTCTCATCAATTCAGGATTAGACATCATCTGCAATATTAAAAATAGATCACAAACTCCATTTAAACAGACATTTCAGTCAACTGAAAGAAGCAATCACTAAAAGTGTAATAATGACCAAAAACAATCCACATTATTAACTTCTTCCTAAAATGCCAACTAAACTAGCAAAAACTGTCCCATTTAAAACTGTTAGCTCATGTACTTCCAAAATAAAACTAAGTTGCATAAATTCCACCTACAGCACTCCATATAAAAGGTAAATGCATTGTAGAGGAACGATTATGGAGTAACTGTATTTAACCAGATAAAGCTAATGGACTAAGACAGCTAAACCTGCTTACACCCAGAGTCCCATTTCACAATTTTTTTAAAGGTCAAAACATAACTTCTGTGCCTGATCAAAACCCGAATGAACAACAATTGCAGAATTTCATGTTATACCCATTTCTTTACGAGTATTCTGAGATCAAATAACCATGACCAAGATGAATGACTTTTTGATAGTTAAGAAGTGTAATCAGTCGCCATCAAGTCATAAGATTTAAACTTTCTCAATTTCACTTATAAAATATAAACAAATACCAACCCAAGACCACTAATCCAACATTCATGAAAGTTTGGTAACTGCTTCTTCTTTCATGTTTCTGCTTCATATTTTTGTTTTCAACCACTAAAACAATTGTTTTATTTTATTGTCTGAAGAATTGGATTTTGGAATTGTGTAGTTAATAAGATTCAATGTCTCATGTCTGGACCGTTGGAATGGCTCATAGTGTTGCCAAAATTAAAGAAACTTTATTGTGTTTTTCAGAGCAGAAACAGCTGCCAAACAACATTATCTGCTCCTGATTTGAAAAAGTAGGAGCAGAAACAAAAATATGGGAGCTGAAGGACCCTAACTAAGCAAGAAAAAAAAGGTAGTCAATAACTAAAATTTAACTAATTCACTCCAAATTATAAACAAAAATAATCAGATAAAAAAATATCAATACGACGCATCTGCTCATTAACAAAATTGAAGAAAATAAATATCAATAAATGAAGTAAACCTGCTGCTGAATCTTGGCTAATTCGGCGGGTGACATACGACCCATCTGCTCTTGAGCGAGTCTGATCAACTCGGGATCCATCATACCAGGAAACATTTTTTCAAATATTTTACACAAAAGCTGAAATCAAAGCTGGAGCAATCGATAAAAGAAGCTTGGATCTTCAGACTTCAATTCGGATTAGTTCTGATGTAGTATTCACGACAGACTCGGTGCAGAAAAATTAGCAGAATTGGAGAGGGGTTCGCTGATGAAAATGAATGAAGGTGGCACGTGGATCTCACACTTGTACTAATAAATGAATATCCGTAAAAGGTTTTTAATATAACTGAGGTGTTATGCATCAGTCGCAATTTAATATGATCACATATTTGTCACTTGTATATTATTAATATTATTTTGATTAAAAATAACATAAATACTTTTTTCCCTTTAAATTATGATATCATAATTAATTTTAGAAAATAATTTTAAATATTTTTAAATTTAAAATTGAAGTGATTATTTTTTAGATAAGTTAAAATATTTATCATTTTATTTTATTTTTGACTAAAATTAAAAATCATGTTAATTTTGAAATTTTGACTTTAAGAGATCAATAATTATACGAAGATGCTCAAATCCTATACTAAATTTGGTCTTAAGATTCAGAATTTGCTCAAGCAAACAGATTAAATATAGTCTAGGGTATTTTTCGGCAAAACAAAGAGACTATATTTAGGAACTTAGTTTGGTGGACTATAAATTTTTAATATATTTAAATGAGAGTGTGCAAGAATGATTGGTGGATAATAATTTATTAAATATAATATAATCTTTTAATATTATAGTCTATAAGATAGACCATCTGCTAGAATTGAAAAACTATCTCATAAATCGATATCATATGGACTAAATATAAATCAACTTGGGGAGATGCTCTTACTAGTAACCAAGAAGCGGAGTAACACAAAATAAGAATGTTAGAGAAACCTAATGAATGACCGGTCTATTACTGTTCATTATTAAGGGGCCGGTTCTCTTGAGTTGGACCCGGTTCGTGTGACGGACCAAAGAAACATTCTTGAACTGGGAGCTTATTGACAAGTCCTGTTGTTTTGTAGTATAATTTACAGTAGTAATTTGTGAACTGGTTGAATGGTTGTTGGTTTATGGAGAAAAATAATATTCTGAAAAATTATTGAAATGGAAAATATAATATCACTCGATGATGCTATGAATACTTTAGGACAGGGCAAATTGCTCCCATCAAAACTTTGGATTATACAGTGAGAGATAAATACATAGACATTTAGACAAAAATGAATCATCAGATAGATAGATTATCAGAGCATTGTTCAAGTTAAAATCATCCCCAAGTGACCATCAATTTTTACTCTGCCATTCCACCTGCTGTTCACAAGAAAAACAATGGGCAAAAAAGATACACGAAACCAGTAAAGTTTAAAGAACATATCAGAGAGATTCATGATTCATCATCATCTGATAGGGGTTTATGCATGTAGTTATTACAAGTTTGAGGTCAATTTCCCTGGCCAAAGGATACAAAAAAAGAAATAAAATTTTGCAAAAATCCTGCTTCAGCAGAAACTTGATAGAAAATGAACAGGAAAGAAAATCCTCGGTCCTCAAGAAGATACATATAGAAATAACAAAAGGGCTGACTAAAATCTCTTCAAATTTACAACTCAAACTATTCTCTTCCACAAGCCACATTAACTGTTACAACATTTCCGCACCTGCAGCTATTCAGCTTCAATCTCATCCGAGTTATAAAGGCTTCATTCAGATTGCTGACCTATTTATACTCCATCAGACCAATGGAAAAGTATATACTGAGGAGAGAAATCTGTCCACCAAAGGCATGTATACGCATCTTAAGTATCATTTAGATATTTGCAGCAACAAGTACTCCAATCTCACTAATGAAACCACCCACCCACAACAAGGTTGACGACAAATCCAAACTGATAAAAGTAAATGAAACATATGTCAATGATTAATGCTATAGAAGATGGACATAAAACAAATGCTTGATATCATGTATACTTCTGAGCAGAGACCCTTAATTCTTTTCTTTTATCACAGTCCTAACTTGTTTGATGACTAATTTATGCCGCTGAAAATCACTTTGGCAGCTAAACTAGCCAACACAAGCTTTTAAAAATCTTGATACCAAGTAAAAGGGGATCAGGAAGACAGGAAGCACATCAACAAAGATATACTCATGCAGCAACAAATGGAAGAAGTAGAACTCATAGCAGCTATAATCAACAAAATCAACCCCAAAGAAAAATATATGTTCTTTTCTGAATTTATGTTAAGTGAGTATTACCATAACTGTCATAATTCTAAATAAGACCAAAGTATCATCATTCTTTTCTCTCTCTTCATATGCTAGGGGAAGATATTGATTTAGAGAAACTTAAAAAAATAGTCATAGTTGTCCTTACCATTGAAAGCCAGAGTTCTTACTTTCCTCTATTTATTGAGAAAAAACTTAAATACCCATTGAACACTATCTAGCCGTGATCATTATCCTTAAATTATCTTGTGTGAGTGTCATGTTTCCATGAATAATTTCAGCACATTATTTCTCTCAAGCAGGAACTTATCTACCGTGTGCATGCACAAGTGCATTTGGTGAGTGGGTTGTGTATAAGCCATTCTCATACGGCTCTGTTTGTTTTATTGTTAAATAAAAGTGAAAATTCTTTCTCAGAAAATATTTGAACCTAAGATCCTTATTTCTCAATTTCTTATTATTTGGGTGACTGGAATTTTTTTTTAAAAATCTTCTTCCAAAATTAGGCCATGAGATTCATATATCCTTTAAACCCTTTCATCCAATAAAATGCAAGGTTAATGAGATTTATGTATATCTAAGATAGACATTGTTCAATAGCTTCCATCAATATCTCTCGTGTAGATTCTCAAGGAAAAGGGGCATGTCAATATGTTTGGTCATGGCAGAAAACAAATTCCAGGCTTTAATCAGAGAAGTTGTTTTCTATTATATTTATCATTCAAAAGTTCCGGAATTATAGAACAAAACAATCAATTGGAATTGAGATTTTCACTAATATTTATTCCTTCTAAATTTGTGCTGAAAAAAAAAACAGCCAGAGTGAATTGCAGGAATTGGGTGTAAGAGGTGTTAGAAAGAGTCCTTAGAAAGGACAACAAATAGAATTAAGCCTTCAGAGAAAAGTCATCATCAAGAATTAAAGCTTGATCTATAGAATCTTTGTGCCTCATAGTTCCAATATTCTAATTACTTGTCAATTGCAAAGACCTGATTAGTTTTACTTATCATACAGTTAAAAAAACTGATTAAGACAGAAGATTAAGCGTTAATCCTTTATGCTGACCAACTCTTCTGTGATAGAGACCTTTTACCAAATCTTTCACAAAATTTTATCAAGAAAAATTTATTTGATACTTTCATTTATCGGGATCATATGTGCTAACTCTAAGATGATTTGAGAACAACTTCAGTAATGAGTAATCTAAAAGAAAATGCATTTACATAATACTCTATTAATCTGCTGCTGCCTATAGAAATTTTTGACTATGTAGGATAACAGATCAACCGGACAAAATAACTATACCCCGTATAAAAGAACATAAATTAGGGTTTAAAGGGAAAAAAGAGCCTCAATAAAATCATCATACCAATTGAGAAAACAGGATTAACATAGAGCAAATGTGGAAAACCCTACTATAGCTCATAGGCGTCTTGAATATCCTGAGCCCGCACACTTTTTGCAGAATATCAATCCTGCAGAGAGGCAAGGTAACACAAATATAAGTAAACACATAGATATGGACTAAACAATAAAGGTCACTACCTTGATTTTAAAGGGAGTTCCTTTTCTGGCTTCGCTTTGGGAAACATCAATTGGAACTTTTAGAGGGGTGGCATTGCCTAATAGCCCAGATTTTCACAGAATTTGGTGGCCTGTTCTTTAATATCCCTTTAGTTTTGTCACTTTGTTTTTCTTGTAGGACTCCTTGTCCTCGCACTATATAATGCTTCTTCTTTTGAATAAATTTTTTTCTTCTATTTAAAGAAACAATGTGTAATATGAAAAGGCAAGCATATTGCAATGAGCAACAACCCGATGGTTTGGCATATTTCTACATCTTCACATAAATACTAAATCTTGAAGAATGATACCTCCAAGCTCACAAGCCATTTCATTGTTTCTAAGTAGAAGTATCTATCATAACTGTACTGTATATAGTGGTATCACTCACCCCAAGCCAAAGTCCCATGATCCCATCAGTGGGCAAGTTTGGAGGATCTTGACAAAATCAAAAAAGGAAAGTAACTTCGTAGAGTTCTGCATATGATGATGGTTGCAAATAGATGTTATTCATTCTCATGATACAGAACAGATAATATATGACAGGACTGGTTCATTGTTAAAATTCCGATGGTATTATTACACATGTAAACAGCTGTTTATATTCTTGAGCTAATGAGGAATTCTAGGGGTAACAAAGTTAGGGTCATAAATTAGATTTATAATGCATTTTATTACATGAACAATCAATAGTTATGAGGTCAACTAATGTACACATAATTTTGGACACCAGATTTGGAGGATAATTTGGGGCCCCTAGCATTATTTAAATACTGTTAAAGTAAGATTCAGTTCTATAAGATGTATGGAAATCCCATAGGCTAAGGCCTGTGAACATCTTGAAGGAATGAAGAATTCATTTCTGTTATGAACCATTTGTGTAAACTCCAATACACGTTTGCGTTACTCTTTGACATGCTCATAATTAAAAATAAAGTTATTTATTTAATAATGCAATTCTATACTTCTTGAATAATTGTGAACATGTGACTCCAAACCTTGCATGTAGCTATTTGACTTCTTTAGTAATGCAACTTAAGTGTAGTTAGAGAGAATTTTTTTACTGAGAATAAATATCATTACAAAACTAAGATGAAGGAAAATTATACTAAAGGAGAGCTAATGGAAGAATGAAATTTTTTATTTCTTTTTTTGATAAATAGAATGAAAAGGTTATCATACTTGTGAACATATTTTTATAAGTATAGACCCTATGCCAGCACATTTTCACTATATGCCTAAGTCCATTTACAGTGAGCTCTAATAGTCATGATCCCTAATTTTCAATACCCATTGATGTTAGATTTAGTTTTACTAAAGATGGTGTCAGCCCCTTGTTGAAGCCTAACCAGAAATAGAGATAGAAACAAATATAGAAGTAGAGAATTAGAGAGAATAGGGAGGAAGAAGGAGAAGAATATAGTGAGAGAGATAAAATGGAGTAGCTGAAAGCTTACTTTTCAATTTCATTCATAAAATACATAATATCAAAACTTGGGGATTACTCTTCTCACTATATATAGATATATATAGAGAGAGAGGACGGATTTAAAGCATACCTCTTAAATAACATATCTTTATTAAAACTACGTTGTTTTGAGATTCTTTTAAAAAACAAGTGGGGCCGTGGGTGGCATTTTTGTAAATAAAAGGAAAGCAGGTGGGACCACTCTCTTTTAATATTATTTTGTTTTTTAAAAAAATCTTCAAAATGACGTAATTTTAATAAAGGTATGCTATTTAAGAGAAGTATGTTATTTAAGAGGTATGTTTAAGATCCGTTCTGTGTATGTGTGTGTGTGTGTGTATATATATATATATATATAGCTACTAAAATGCTGAAAAGTGTAAACACTCCTGACCTACACCACTCTCTTATCATTCACACACATGCAAACAACCTCTATGTGCACACATACAAAATATCTAACTCTAGAATATACTAACTATTTTAGTTATGCCCAGTTTACCCTTGCTCTTGTGATCCTAACATTCCCATCCCCTTTAGAGAATTCATGTCCTCATGAATGAAGTAACAAGTCTGGATAGTTGAGTTTGAGCAGGTCTTCATCTTCCCAGGTGGCTTCCTCCAAACTGCAATATTTCCATTGCACCAAAATATTGATAAATGACCTTATTTCCTTTGTAAATTCTCCTTTATTTTATGGTTCTGAGTGGTCCCACATCAAATTGCCTTTCATGATTAACCTCTGGTAGTTGTGTGTTGATTAAAGCTGCCCCCAAATGCCTTTTTAGTTGTGAGACATGAAAGGCGGGATGTATCCTTGGAAGCTCTAGTTTGTATGCAACAACCCCATATTTTTTTAGAATTTTAAAAGGCCCATAGAATTTTGGGGCTAGTTTCATATTCTTTCTTATTGAAACTGAACTCTGCATGTAAGATTGTAACTTTAGGTTCATCCACTCATGAACCTCAAAATCCCTCTCAGTTCTTCCTTTATTAGCATGAATCTTAATTCTTTGTTGTGCCTTGGCCAAATTCTCCTTGAGAATTTCCAACAGTTGTTTTTTTCTCTGCAAGAATGTCATCTATTGTTGCAATGTTGGTACCAAATTTTGAGGGAATGCTCAAGTGTCATGACCATAAAGAATTTCGTATGGAGTTGTTTGTAGAGAAGTGTGGAAAGTGGTATTAAACCACCATTCTGCCATAGAGCTTCATTGTTTTGGTGAATGGCTGCACATGCTTCTTAAGTATTGCTCCAAACATTGATTTATCCTTTCAGTGTTCCCATCACTTTGAAGATGATAGGAAGTACTCATATGAAGCCTTGTTCCTGCAAGTTTAACTAACTAGTGTTTGTCACTCAAAAATATAGGATCCCCATCACTCACAATTGAGCTGGCAAGGCCATGAAGATAGCTTTGTCCATCCAAGGTTGATTAAGGATGGGTATTGGTTGAAGTAACCTAAGGCTTTCATGTTTGGAAAATTGACAAACAGGACACTCAACCACCCACTTTGTGATATCATTCTTCATTCCTATCCATTGGATAATATTGCTCTATTCTTTTTAGAGTGCCTCTAATTCCTGAGTGGCCCCCAACTCCTTTTTCATGACATTTTCTTCAAATAGTTGTTTCCTCAATTCTCTTTGGAATCCTATCACCCACTTGCCTTTGTACTTGAGTAATCCATATACTAATTCAAATTCATTAGGCCCCATCTTTGTAACTGCTAATTCAGTTATAACTTGGGAAATATTAGTATCCCCTTCATAACTTTCAACTATTTGGGACATCCAAGTTGGTTGAGCTATTGTTAGGTAGTTGCAAGTTGGGAGATATGGAGCTTCTGTGTGTTGTGGTTTTTTTATCCCTTGCAGTTGTATCTCTTTCCCATTGTGTAGAAAACTCATGAAAAGTTTATTGTAATTGAAATGTATTGCTCCCGGTTGCTTCATCAATGTAGTTCCCAAGATGACATCATGTTGTTGTAAATTAATAATCCACTATGTGTGTTGAAACTGTGGTTGTCAATGTCCCATTTAAACTCAGGGCATCAAGTGCTATTCTGGAATTCCTCCCCATTAGGAAGGGTAATGATAATAGGATCAATAGGCTGTAAAGAATAGTTTAAGACCCCTGCAACTTCTTGGCTTAGAAAATTTAAGGTACTCTATTGTCTACTAACATCATTAGTTGTTTTCCTTCACTTTTTCCTTTAAGAATAAGAGTTTGTTCACCTGTGATTTTTCCCTTACGTTGCAGGTGGCATAGGGCAATTGTTTCTTTTGGATTTTCTTGACTCCCTTCCCTAGCAAGTTATGGTCCTTCATAAAACATAAGAGGACCAATGTAGTCTTCACAGTCCTGGCAGTCCATACAACTAATCATAAAATTATGAGGAACCTTAATTATGAGGAACCTTACACTATCCCATGGTGTACTTTTCATCACGGTAAAAACAAAGACCTTTTACTTTCCTCTCATCTTTTTGGACTGCAATAATAAGTTTAGGCTTGTTAAAGTCTTTCCTAGGACAAGTGAGCATAGGAGTTTTGGTGGCAATAAGTGCAGGGAAGTCCTTTTTGGAGTTGGGCTAAGTGTTTGTGTAGGGACTTTGGGCTTTATTGTAGTTGTTTGCAGGTTTTAGAATGGGACTTTTATAGAATTTGGCTTATTTGAAGGCTTGGGAAAGTGTTTCAGGGTCAAGTAGCTTTATCATCTTTTTGGTTTCATCTTTAAGTCCACCAACAAAGAAGTCCTTAGTCAAGTGAGGCAACTTTTCAAGCAATCTCTCCTTATGCCTTTCAAACTCATCATAGTAAGCATTCACAGTGCTTACTTGTTTTAGTAGCTTGAACTATTCATATATATTCTCCACACCTGCCTCAGTGATCCTCACAGTGAAGTCACTTGCAAACTCCCTCCATGTAAGTCCATACTTGCCATTGACATAAGACTTGTACCAGTACATTGGAGAGCCATGGAGGTGCATCCCACCTATGGCAATCCTCCTCTGGGAGTTGATTTCATAGATGTTAAAGTAGTCCTCACAGTCTTGAATCTAACTCTTAGCATCATGACCCTCAGTAAATGATGGGAAAACAGTTTAAGATGCTTTAGTTCTCTCCCTTTTTCACCATCATCGTCATTTTGGTTTCTCCTCCTCCATTGAGCATCATCTTCGTCATTTCTCCTAGCTTTTTCTTGTTCAGTATGTCTAGGGCCTCTAAAGAATCCCTTATCTCTCCTTTGCCTCATATGAACAAGCTTCTTGCCCCTTCCATTATCTCGAAAAGGATTTTCAAACTTGTCGTCATTATCTGGGCTTTTCTGCCTTAACAGTTCATTCATACCTTCCATGAAATAGTCTATTTTCTCATCAATGAGTTGTAATTTCTCATTGGTGTACTCTTTGTAGTTTATTAAATCCTGCTGCAACATTTGTGCAGGACCAACTATACTTACAGAGAGTAGAGAAAAAATGAGTCACAAAACAATTGTGATTCTGAGTTTGAAAATGAATTCAAGAAGTGGCAACATTACTGGAGTAAAAGTAAGTGAGCTTGAGTAGCTATTTAAGTGAAAAGTGGACTTCCTCAGTAAAACAACTGAGTATCCAAATCAAAACAAGTTTTAAACTCAACTAGCTAAAGCTTAGTTGAATTTTATAGAGTAATTAAACACAGAAAACAAACTATAGCACCAAAGGATTAGAGCTAGATATCAACACAAGGTACCAGGTAGCAACAAGCAGTACTATAAACATAAACTGCTTAATATTTAAACTGAAAAAACTCTGAAAATTGATTTTGATATTTTTGGTTTTTGAATATTTAAACTACTACTAGATATGCTAAACAAGTTAATTGGAATCACTAAACTCAAACAAAACATATCAAACAACTTTAATTTCCAGAATCTGGAAATTTTTCTCGACTAAAAAGAACAAGTAAAATATTGATTGAAACATGTTTGGTGATGATGTTTTATGAGAAATATGTTATGGGCTATGTGTATATGACTTAAATGAGTAAGATATAAGAGACTATTACCTGAAACAAGTGATTAATCACTAAGATTTGTTAAGTTGTAAGTTCGGCATGAAAACAGAAGTTATTTCTGTTACGTTGTTGCTGGAATCTGAAGTTGTTATTTCTGGGTTGGTTCTAGGTGGTGTTTGAAGAGTAGAAGAGGTTGAAGATAGAGAAAAAAACATAGTATTAGAAGGAAGAGGATGATGAGTTTGGATAGAACTTGAGCTCTGATATCAATTTGTTAGGCCGAACTAGGATCCTGACCAAAAATAGAGATAGAAACAGATATATATAGAGAAGTAGAAAATTATAGAGAATAGGGAGGAAGAAAGAGAAGAACACGTAGAATACTCATTGTGTTCGTGAGAGAGATAAAATGGAGTAGTTGAAAGCATACTTTCCAATTTCATTCAAAAAATGCATAATATCAAAACTTGGGGATTACCCTTCCTACTACATATATATATATAGCTACTAAAAGTGTAAACACTCCTAACCTACGGTCCTACAAATATACTAACTATTTTAGTTATGCCCAGTTCACCCTTGCTCTTGTGATCCTGACAGATGGTTGTGTATATATATATACATCTATACACACATAGCAAAATCCTCATGTCAGCATCCTAGTTTCAAAGGAAAGATTTTCCGAGTCAGTCTATGTTATTGTCATGTTGCATCCACGTTCCTTATCCATATTCATGTTTCATAGAGCATAAGTGGAATACACATCCGAAATGGCATAAAAATAAATATCTGAAATACCTGCACCCTTGCACACCTTACAATCAACCAAGCTTGCTTCTAGCTTCATCTTACCATCACTACAAAAGATGCATTTTGTGCCACCTATTTACGAACATGGAATAATGTTAATATCTTGCCGTTTTCTAGCCTATATACAGGCAAATCACAAGTCACTAAAAGAACAAAGGGAATTCCGAACAGATTCAATTCTTCAATAGTAATTAAAACATACATAAAAAGAGTATCAAGTATTAGAGCATAAAAAGAACTGAAAGACTTGAAGCAAAGTATACAGTCAGCTTAATTTCAAAAGCATAATATAAGTAGATTAGTAACCAATTGTTACAAATACACATCTCCCACAACCCAAGAGAAAGAAAGATAAGAAGGGATTCATAATTGTTCAAGAGACTACTATAGCAGCGCAATATTTGATCTTCTAGTGCATGACATCCCTTCCTCTATTTTTCTCATTAAACTGATAAGAAGTAAACATAGGCTCCTTCGTAATCTAAAGTAGGACAAGGGAACACCATTCAACATTTCCCAAAGGGAGCGTAACCACTTTAAGTGCCACAGGCTATACGTCTACCTCAAAAAGGGGCATTCAATCCAATCCCTAACATGAGGGCTCTTAGCAATCTGTTCCAACTGTAACCCTATTTGATCTAAGTACCTGACTTCTAGAGAAAAAGAAAAACAGTCACAAATGTCAGTTACCTCATATGTGAGATGCTAGGGCCGATAGGCATTTCAAAATCTGCATCCACCAGATAATAACTAGCAAAAATTAAAATACTAGTGTTTAGTGTTTTGAACCATGGAAATCTCATGTTATGATCAGATCATAATTTTACACCTTCAGGCTTCAGAGAGACCTCATATTAGCAAAGGAGAAGGGTAGGAACAAAAATTCATTCCTTTGCGGGACATTCTGGTCAATTAAGGCGACTATAAAAACTAATAAATAGGAAGATATCACTAATTCACTCCAACCATCAAATAACTTATATATATATATATATATATATATATATATATATATATATATATATAAGGTAAAGAGAATACCATTGCCAGCACACCTCTCACAAGGAACAGGATCTCCCTAAAAAAACAATCACAATTAAATCATCATAAATCACAAAATAACAAATTAAATCTCACTTTTAATTCTGAAGCAAGCATTGCATTAAGCAAACAAACTTAAAATAAAAACTGACCCATCAGCAAATTAACATAACAAAGGTGTTCTACCTTGAGACCCAGAAAGAGTGAGAGAGAAATTGCAACCAATACGCTAATTGTGACGATAAAAGTCTGGGTGTCCAAAGGGATATTGTCAAATCCATTGAGGAGTAAAATGGGAATTTGTGTTGGTCGAATGAGTTGGAGTTTGGTGGAACAAGCGACGGAATAGAGGGGGAATTCTACTGGTTGTGATGGAATTTGGGTGAGGAGAGAGAATCGAATGGCGGAGGTAGAAGACGAGAAAGAGGAGGGAGGAGGGAGAGAGTGTACAAAGTGGAGTGATGAGTGGGAGAGTGTCGCCATGGATAATCCAGAATGGAAATTGTTGGAAGCTTTTTTTGCTTTGTATTGTGGTTGGTCTTTTTTTATTTGTTCCGAAATCATAAATTGTTTTTGGGTATTTTACCCCAAAAAAAATAATGGTAAAGCATCATCACAACTGTCCAATTCTTTCTATTTTCAATTTTTATTTTATTTTCTTTATAAAATCAACAAACATGATGTGATGAAGTCTTCACTTTTATAGTAATAATTGAGATTGCAAAATTATTAGATTTTGGGTTGAATTTTAATTATGTGAGTTTTTTTTTGTATAATACTTTATTTATTGACTTGTACTCTAATTTATTTAATGTTGTACAATTGATTATATTTTAAAAAAATCATTAACATTATAATCTTTTGTACTTTCAATTTTTTTATTGAAATTAAACACACACCTGCTTGACGAAAGGTTTGGTGTCTTTCAATTTTTTTGTTCTTAATTCTTATTTTAAAATAAATTTAAAAAAAATGACAATGAAAAATAATACTACTTGATTACAATAAAAATTGTTCCTACAATTTTGATGAGAGGAGTCCGTTGATCAGGCTATAAAGCAAATAAATTAATATTTTCACAATATTTTTTTATATTTGTATATCAAACAAAACAAATTATATCAAGGAACAAAATTCGGTGAACTATAAATTTTAATATATTTAAATGGGTGAGATGTCAAGAAAGAAGGGGATGAAGGGGAAGCTTGAAGAAGGAGATGAAGGGCGAGATGTCTGACATGAGAAGAGAAGAAGATGAATGGCAGAAAGGGTAGTGACATTGATGAGTGTTACAACGGATAGAAGTCGGAACGGTAAAAAAAAATTAGAACGATAATAAAATGATCATAACGAATAGAAATTTAAAATATTATATTGTAAAAAATTTATAAATATGTACAATAATTCAATATATTTTACTATCTCTCAATCAACTATTTCAACCTTTAGTAATTTTAAGTATTTTGTTAATAATAGGTTGTATTTTTGTTATATTTGATTTTTGTTTTTTATTGATAATATCTCTCTAATTTATTTTTTAGATGAAATTTGATGTATTTTTCTTCATTATTATTTCAAGATCTCTCTTGATGATTTAAATTTGTTGGATGAATTCTGAACTCAAACTGATGTACCAATTTAGACTCACAAAAATAAGTCAAATAAAAAAACAGAGCGAAAGGAAAATTACACAATTGATGAAGATGTCCTTGTTTCTGGATGGCTTAATATAAGTACGGATCCAATTCAAGGAAAGGATCAGAAACGTAGAAGATATTGGGAAAGAGTTCACGGATAATTTCATGAATACACAAATTTTGAGTTTGAACGCAATTATACTGCTTTGGCGAAACGTTGGTCAACAATTCAACTCGCAATGAACAAAATTTATGGATATTATTCTTCAATTGAAAGAATGCAATAAAGCGGTGTAGGTGAACAAGATAAGGTATTTCAATATTTTCATGTAAAATTTTATTAAGTTTATATTTAATACTTTGTAAATAATTTTTAAAATAGATATGTCAAACATTCGAGATGTTCAAAAGTATCCAAAAGCAATCATTTGGATTTATGCACTGTTGGAGACTATTAAAGGATACACCGAAATGGAGAACAAACACTACTACAAAACAGTAAATAGACAATGCGAAAAAAGCGTTGTGGTTCTAGTCAGAAAAACGTCATGGTTAAGGGTGTTGTCTATTTGACACCCTTATACAATGTTTTTAAAACGTTGTAGTTAAGCATAATACACAACATTTTTTAGGAAAGAAACGTTGTAGATTTGTTTTTCATAAATTAGCAGATGCTTAAAAACGTTGTAGAATGTATGATTCCACAACATTTTCTGGATAAAAATGTTTTAGTTTAATATATCAGACAACGTTTAGGCATATTTACACAACGTTTTTAAAATGTTGTAGATAAAAAAAAAAGAAAAAAAAAAGTTGTGGTTCACCTATATTACCAATTACAAATAATATTACTATCCATACATCTCAAATTCAAAATATACCAATTACAAAAAATATTAATACCATACAATACGTTTACAATAAGTTCGCCTTCATGTTGAACAACTTGATTATGATGCTGGCCGTCAAGAGGCATGTAATGTGACAAAATAGCCATAATCTCCGAGTCCATGTAAGACTACAGTAAAAATAAATATCTTACATTAGTGAGTTATTGGCATCCCTGGAGAAAGATTAGCGTGTATATCTGTTTGTTTTTCTAATAATAATACAAACAAACAGTATATACATAAAAGATCATTAATTGCAGTTCACTAGGAAATAGAAAGACACTTTCTACTTGAACTTCTTGCCAACTTATATGCACAAGATCATACAATCAAGCATAGGGAAAAATTGATAGTAAGTTATGAAGATAAACACAACAAACGGTAGTAAGAACATGAAAGAAAGTCTACAATCCAGAAGTTTGAAGCCAGAATATAGAAAATATAATCAATTAGACCACACAAAGAGAATTGCATTAGTCAGTCAATAACTCATCTGCCTATTTCTATTTATCTGTCTGTTTCACATCAGAGTACATAGCATGCTCCAGATTGTACAACAGTTGATGATTGAAAATCTGAACCATTTAGTAATGAATCACCTTTTGGTTTTACATGTCCTGTATTAGATTTATGTGATGCAATTTCTGCACTTTCCAATCTCCCATCAACAGGTTTTGTTCTTAAACAGAAGGCCTCATTTAGCATTGCAGAATCAACAAGGTTATTGAACATGATTTCTTATTCAATGAAAGTAAAAATTAAAAAATAAAACCAGCTGACATAATTCACATGATGGACAAGAAAACATTGATTAGGACTCTTATTAGTCAGAAATATGTCAAAGAACTCAAAAAAGAGCAGATAAGTAAAATAAAAGTTTACCAAATTAAAAACAGCTTCTATTCCATCAATACCAATTTGATCAGTCACTATTTTTTGTTGATAGGCACACCAATTTCATCACTCGGTAATATGACCAGAATTTTAATGACAATGGCAGCACATACTTGTCAATTAAAAAAATCATCTTCTAGATATGCCAATATGTTCCCAACATTAAAACTTTATTAAGTTTGAGGTATAGAAGATGGAGATAACTTAAAAACAAAGCATCTTCCAGACATACTTGTCAATTAAAAAAATCATAACTAAATAAAAGGATAAACAACATACCGCAATCGAATGGCAAGAATAGCCTTCCACCTAGGATCATTTCCTTTGTGAGGCTTATTAACACTTTGATAGACTCCACGACACGCTTGCGTGAGGTGGTCGTCGCCCCGATCGTTTCTAGCACAGTTGTTGGGTGAATTGCTTGCAACACCTTAACCCATTGCATATATGTAAACGGTAATCTTTGTACAATTGCTCGCGTTCAGAATTCTGCGTTGAATGGACACCAACGACACCTTGACCCTAAACATATTGAAGCGGTAATCTTCAGACAATCGACGATTGATGTGGTAGAAGACGCCACACACAACTATGAATTGTTGTATGATAAGTCAAATTGAATCTCAAAGAAATAACTAAGAAAAATACTTAGGAATTCTTCAACGAACCAAAAGAAGAGAATAACCTCACAAATATATTGAATAATGAATAATGTATATTGTGTTTGATTACATCAACCTGAACCTCTATTTATACTACTCAAAACAATCCAAATCCTAATAGGAATTTATAAACTATAACCCTAATTACTATAAGGAAATAGAAATCAATTTGGAAAAGAAATCCTAATTAAAAAGAAATCCTAATTACAATAGAATTTAAAATTAAAGATCCAAATAAAAATTCTTTGCCGCGTACGATTTCTTGAATGCGTGCAAGCTGTCAATCCATTGCCTTTATAAGCCAAAATACGTGTACTACTAAAACTGATATGGTCCAGCCGTCCAGCAACTTGATGATGTACTACTAAAATTGATATGGTCCAGCAGTTTGATGATGTACTACTAAAAACAATATGGCCCACGTGAAACAAATAATCTTGCAGCCCACATGATTTAAATAACCTCCTTTGCACATAAAATATATTGACTTTGTTAAGATGTTTAAAATTGGGCTTGTATTAAATTGACCCAAATTAATGTCTCATGTTCTTTTGCCTCCTCTTTGGATTTTCTTGCGTTATCTTCAGCCCAAACATCTTGGATCAATCCGTTGAGACTTTGTTTGAACCTCTTTGTCCTAGCCTTGCTTGATCCCCACGTCCCTTTAGTCTTGTTTGACTCCACGCATGCCATGTCCTCATCACACTCCCTGTAAAGTTACTCTAATTACTATCATCACTAAGGCCACTGCTATCATTTGCTCGGAGGCAAAGAGGCATCCCACACGCATTCCTTGAAATCCCGCTCATCACATTCGTTGAAATCCCGCTCATCACATTCGTCCAAATCTTCCCTGAGCAGAAATGCCAAAATACATAAACAAACAGTATCAAAACATATCCTTTCAAAAAATCAATTTCAATCACCAAAACCCCAAATAAAAATTCCCAAAACAAGAGCATTTACCAGAGAAATACAAGTTATCATACGGAAGAACGCAAATCTAGGTCTCTGGATGAACACCTGAGCAGGGAAGTTAATAATTACGGAAATATTCAACAAAATTCAAAACTTTACTTTTAAAAAATAATAATTAAAACAAAAAGAAATGAAACAATAGGAAATTACACAAAACCCTAAAAAGAAATACTCTATAATTTTAGGCAGAAAGCATACCTCGGATCTGGTATTAATGTGGGCGACGTCAATTTGCGACAAGGAGTTCGACAATATCATAGAGAAGCATTTGAGAGACACGAGGGGTTGAGCTTCATATGTGTAAATGTATGTTGTCCGATCCTTGGACGACTTCTTCCATTCTTCAAACGTTCTTCCATTCTTCCAAACTTTCCCATAATCATTCTCTCGATTACCTAAAAGAAACCAGAGATCTCGCTTCTTATCGCTCGTAGTCAAAAACATTTGTGATCTGCTATTTATTCTCTCTTCTTATCCTCATCGAATCATACGGTCAAAGTGAAAAACCCTCAATCGTAGAACTAGGGCAAGAGAGAAGGCGAGTGAATAAATCGGGTTTTTCAAAAAGGAATAGAAATTTGAATGGAGATAGAAATTAGAAGTAGAAGATCTGAGAATTAGTGATACATAATTTCAAAATTAGTGAAATTAGAAGTAGAAGATGCAAAATTACCAGAGAGGAGAAAGAACAGATCAGGTCGTACAAAAAGGAAAATTGTGACAACCCCATAATAGGTCCATTCCATCCAACCCATTCCGAGTCGCCAAATACATGGTACAGAAAATAACTACAACTTTATTACAACAATTGTCGTGCAAAATACAACAACACATATACTGTGAGTTTGGATACAAATATATATACCAATTGTGACTCTCATCCCAACCTTGGATAAGACGTCACAATGACACCTTACATAAAGGTATAGTCAAAAGCTGCTTTTTAAAAATTAGAATCTTTGGAAAATGCTCAAGAAACCTTCGTATATGGGAGGCCATGCTTCTAGGTTATGATAGATATCATATGGCCACGTAATTATCCTTGGTTGACCCTAATAGACCCCAAAGAAAAACGAGAAGATTACTATCATATTATTCTTCCAATGATGAGTCTTCTCTTGACTTATCATTCTCTCCAATTATCTCAAATTGAGAATTATACTTCAAATAAACACCAAGATTATATAGGTAGTGCTCAGTAAATATACTCAAGAAGTGGATGAAGACAACCCCGCATCTTATGATGACACGAGGTTGTATGTCATTAGACATCTTGTATAATAGTGGCAAAACACCCTTCAAACGTTGGGTTCGCTTCACCCTAGTTGATTCACCAAATATAACTACTAAATGATGACCACCGATTCTATTCCCTCATTACCCCACTTTCGACCAAAATTACAATCTTATTACACGAAAGGAATTGTGGAAGCAGAAGGGTGAGCACAACTATTGATAAAGAATATCGTGACTAAAGATAATTAAATTATCAATAGCTTTCATCAATAATAAATCAGAGATTTAGAACATATGGTAGATGATAAAAATTTCAACCATAGTTGCAGCGGAATGAGCAATCCATTAAAAGAGTCAAATAGACCATAAATTCTATTATCTTCTCTATGTTAAAAATCCACCAACAATGTTTTATCCCTGTAACATCAATCAACAGTTCTGGTCCACAATCATATGAATAACTCATAATCATAATTGCGATTCTAAATTTCTCTTCGCATCCAGGACGAAGATAATTTTCATCACATGTCTTTACCTGAAACATCAAATATCATGGTTATACCAAATCACAGTTCCTGTTTATAATCATACTAACAATTTCATCTTTGCACTACGGGCCAAAGATATTCATCAACAGACCATCTTTGCACTACGGGCCAAAGATATTCCTCAACAGTTCATATTTGCAATACAGGTCAAATATATTAATATCTCAAAGAAACATATAATAATTTCAGAAATTATATAAACAATTATAACCATGTTGATCATTTCACCTTTGCACTTAAGCTAAAGATATTCAATTATAAATTCAATGGTCATGATCATACCAGTCAACAATTCAACTTTGACTTTCTTGGCCAAAGAGAACCCATAGTCATGATCATACCAAAAATCTACCCATCTTTACACTCAAGTCAAAGAGAAATATCATCATTAGGGTTATAAAAATGTTATATATGATAATAAAAATAATATGATCAACATATAGTTTTAATCTCAAGAGTAATATTCATAAATCAACTATAATTTGGTTAGAAAAAGAAACCAATTTTGTCATGAATAGTAACTCGTGAATAGTAACCCATGATGTGACGCCCCCAAAATAGGTATACATCACCCATTCTGAGTTGTCAATACATGGTATGCGAAATAACTACAACTTTATTATTACAACAAGAAAGCGTGAGTTTGAATACAAATATTATCTTCAGACAATATCTATACTCAAATAAATTCTCATCATATTTATTGATACATTATTTTATAAAATGGTAAGGACTACTAAACAACTCTATCTAGAACCTTCATTCCATACCCGACTGCATCTCGCATTATATTCTCGCCTCCCGAGAAGAAAAATGGAACAAAAAGGAAAATGGTGAGCTCAACTAGCCCGATAAAGAATATTATGACTAAGATAATATACAACAAATTATCGTTAGTCTTCAACAGGGAAAAATCTAATAGAATACAATAGATAACAAGTTTTAAAACAATATTCGCAGCATAAATAATAATTCATTAGAAGAGTTAAGTAGAGAATGCAAACTACTATCTTCTATGTATGAATTTAAAAGTTTATCGTCTATCTTTTATCATTTGTAACATCAATCATATATATATCCGAATCAAATATTCATCTTTGCACTACAGCCAAAGATATTCATCATTAGTCATGTTCATCTAAACACTGCTCATCTTTGCACTACGGGCCAAAGATATTCATCGAAATCATTCATCTTTGCACTACAGCCAAAGATATTCAATAATATCATCATTTAAGTTTGAGGATGATGAAAAATATTTTAAAAAAAGCGAATCCAAATGAAACAAAATGACAAGGATTAAGGATTAAGGATTCGTACTTTGTTTTATCCATGTCCAAAAATACCTCAAAAATAATCATAGTGGTGTAAAATTCAAGAATGATCAAAACATGGATACAATTAAAGCTAGTATCCACAATAGATATTTTAGACCGAAAAGGAAATTTTTTATTTTTCGATGAATAGTGTCGTATTCGTGAATAGTGTCGTATACGTGAATAGTGCCGTATACGTGAATAGTAACTCTGACACCAAAAGTTCCAAATTTGATAAAAACTTCAGATCAATATTTCGACTTAATGATATTGAAGAAATAATATCATTATGAAAAAAATAATATCCCTTACCTTGAAAGACAAGATTTAGTTGAAACACCGTAGATATAAAGGCTATGAATTGCACCAGTATAAAGAACACTCAAAAGTATACTCACAAGAAAACGCTCAATATATCGAGAGAGAAAAGAGAGAATTTTTCAGGTTTCGGTGTGATTTTCAATTCTAACCTAAGCACCTATTTATAGGAAAATGCTTTAGAACACCAAAGTAGAAAATTTAATAAAATATTAATATATATTATAAATTTCCTTAGCCCACCTTTGATGATCTGAATTCAGCACATTGATAACACATGTGAGCCCACTAATTGTACAAAAAACGTTTTTCTCAAAATAATTAACTAAAACTCCCAAAAATTAATTATTTCAGAACTTCGGAACTTCAATAATTCATAATAAATAGTCTTTTTATCAGAAAATTCGAACTCGAGGCTTTTTATAGGAAATTCAATTCTCTACAACTTTGCAGAAGAAAGTTTTTCCAAATTCCAAACAGAAATTGACCGAAATCCATAAACGGACGATTTTACAGGCTATAATCAAATTTCGGTCAATAATTGTGTACAAAACATGTGTTAAACATTTAATGCCACAAAAATACTCTTCCTCCTCATATACTCATATAGCCCACATTCATTGTAAAAATATCATCGTCAATATATTATTAAAATAATTTATTTAAATGAATTATTTTATCAGAAAAAGATTAATTTTCAACAATTGTCACATTAAAAATTTTCTCCATCTATATCCTCATAAAATCAATATTTTCCTCATCATATAAATTAATAATTAATTATTCATAAATAATATTACAAAATTACATTATTGACAACCAGGCAGTTCCAAGGATAGAGGGGGCTTTCCAATAAGGATCTCTCCTTACTGGCGCACAATTAGATGACCAAACCTCTCCTTAGACAGAACTTTTTAGACATTGCCAATAATGTTATCTAATAATATTATTCAGATAATATGAATTATTGCTCCGATAATAGAAAATATTGTGCAGTGACAATTATTAAAACAACAATAATATCAACGTAGCAATTATTGAATCAATAAAATATAATATTGAACAGTAATTACTATAATAATTATTGAGTAGTGTCTTCTTACGTAAGAATCAATAATTGGTGCAATACCGGTAGTGTCTTCTTGTGTTTTAACCACGGGTATTCCCACAAGATTAATGCAGAAGAATTACGCCAATTATTTATAACCAACTTATCCTTGTCGTTTCTTCCTCCAATCGCTTTCCGTTATGGGGCCCCACACGGGCTTGGCTACTGCGTCGCATACGAATATTCCCGAAAAGCATGAATATTCCACGACCAAACGAATATTCCCCGACAATAATGAATATTTTATAACCACTTGCTTATTTTGAAATATTTGCGTATTTTACCCATAACTATCCACATTAATAAAATCAACCCTTACTATTTCAAAATAATAAATAGAGAAAATTAAATTTCATTAATAATAAGTTGGGGTCTTACACGTTATGGGGCCCACAAAAGACTGCGCCGTCGTACGAATATTCCCCGACAGAAAGAATATTCCACGATCAAATGAATATTCTCCGACAACAATGAATATTTTATAACCACTTGCTTATTTTGAAAAATAATAATTTCACCCATAACTTTAAACTTTTATCAATCTAACCATTTACTGAATAGTATTTATAAGAAAAATTGAATACTTTTATTTCATAAAATTCGGGGTCTTACAAAAATCGTTTGCAGAGTGGGGCAACTAAGCCTACCATGTTGTTTTCCGATCTGATTGAGGTGAGAGAGTGAAGATGAGTGAGAGATAGGGGAGGGTGTAGATATTGGGATTTGGGAGAGCAGAGAACTGCTGGAAGCGATGTTGGAAGGCTAGGAGAAAAAAAGACTAAGTCTTTTAATTTTAAGTGTTCAAGCTCCGTGTTTTTTTAATAGACAACGTTTTTAAAAAAAAAACGTTATCTAGTTAAAATCAAAAAAATGCTCTTTTAAATAGATAACGTTTTTGCTTATATATCTACAACGTTTTTTTAAAAAACGTTGTAAAAAAAATAACACAACGTTTTTATAAAAAACGTTGTGGTTTAAGTGTTGTCTATTTACTATTTTGTAGTAGTGAAATAATAGTGGAAAAAACAGAAAAGTACTAGAAAGTCAAGTCCAACAACATCTTCTCCATCAACCGTAGAAGAAGTAAACTTGGGTGAAGACGATGGTATTGAAGGTGCAATCTCTGTAGGATTGGAGAGGCCAATAGGAAGAAAGGTTTCGAAAGCATTATTTAAAAAGGGCAAAGAAACCGTTGATACTAGTACACCTTTGGAATTTAGGTTTTAGAAGTTCGAGTATCAAATGAAATTGAACTAACAAAAAAGATAAGATAACATGGATAGAATATATTTTCAAGAGTAAGAGAAGTTTAATATCAAGAAAGCACAAGAGGATGAAATGACCATGATGACTGACTCCACTAATTGGAGCCCGAATTAGCTGACTATTAGAAACAACGCAAGAAAGAAATCATGAAAATAGTTACATCTAGTAGTTGACTTGCTTATTATTATAGAATCATGATTTGCTTATTATTGCAGTTGAATGTAATGAATTACGCTCTGCCATGTGTGACCACAAGTGTTGAATAATATATTCTTGAAGTTGAGAATTAACTTGTTTATCCCTTATGCGATGATTGGCTTCAATGAATTTATGTAATTGTAGGGTACACTCATGAGACACTTCTACAGTTGGAATCTCGTCACGTGTATCACAGGCTAATGGTTTTTGATTTTCATCTTGTTCATTCTCAACGATCATATTATGTAGTATTATGCATGCAGTCATAATTTCTTTTAGTGTTGTTTGATCCCAAAATCGTGTAGGACCACGAACGATCCTACACGATCGCAAAACGTGCTTGGAGTACCCCAAATGCTCACTCAACATCCTTCTTAAGCGCCTCTTGAGTCTTAGCAAATAGTTTTCTTTTATTTTCCTGAGGTGTTGAAATGGTTTTAGCAAATGTTGCATATGGGGGATATATACCATCAGCAAGGTAATAACCTATCATGTACTTATGTCCATTAATTGAGTAGTTCACAACTGGAGCACGACCTTCAGTAAGAGCAGAAAAGATAAATGATTTCTTTAAAACATTAATATTATTATGAGAGCTTGAGATAATCCAAAAAATGCATGACATATCCAAAGATTGTATGAAGTCACCGCTTCTAAAATAATTGTTGGCTCATGTACATGTCTAGAATATATACTATGCCACGTAATTAGACAATTCTTCTATTTACAATGCATGCAGTCGATGCTCCCCAACATAAAGTATTATTTCAAACGTAAAGTATTTACTCAAAAAATAACTTATAAGTTATTTATAAGTCACAAAAGCAATGTACCATGGGCTATAATGTTGGGCTGGTTCTGGACTCATCAATTGTCCCATGATCCGAAAAACGACCCAACTCTTCTCACGTGATAAGAGTAGGAAAATCACGTGCACCAACTTCCGAAACCCCCAAAATTACAAATTTCGAATATAGTATTCCACCGCTTTGTGTCGTGTATAATTAGGGTTAGGGTTTTTCACTGGGCGCCCTGTGCGCCTTTCAATCTCTGAAATGGGTAAGACAGTGAAAAAGTTAAAATTAGACGAGGAAGAAGTGCAATTAAAGCCATTGAAATCTCAAATTGTACCGAGCAGCGACGACGATGAAGAGGCCAACGAAGACTTAAGCTTGAAAATTGTGGAGAAAGCAATGTTACGGGCATGTAGTACCTCCTCTAAAAACGACACAGTTTTAGATCCCTCGACGACGCCTTTGCTAGAAGCCGCTGCAGCTGTTCAACACGTTAAGAAAAAGAAATTGAAAAAAGTGAAAAAGAAGAGCAAACGGATTGAAGCTGAGGATGTTAATGTAAGCACCTCAGCTGAAATATTAAATTGGGTTTTTGTATTTTTTATTTTTGAATGTTGAGTACAGTGTTATTTTGGCGAAGGGAGATTTAGGATTTTTCTGGTTTTATATATTGAATTATATGATCAACTCTGCCATTATTAGGTATTAGGTAGTGATATTAATCTAGTCTGGATTTCTGTTTCCTTAGGTCTCTAAATATAAAAATCCGGGTTTCAAAATGCAATGTTGTAAATTGTTTTTAATTATAAACAGTGTCCATAATATAGGGGTGAGCATGGTACAGTTTGAAGTCCAAACTGTACCCGAAACTGCTTAGATGCGGTTTGAAAAATTCAAAACCGCACACGAAACCGCTTGTGATCGGTGCGGTGCGGTTTTATAGTGTCGGTGCGGTGCGGTTTTAAAGTGTGCGGTGCGGTTTGGTTCCAAAACCAATTGAAACAACAAAAAAGTCTAAGCCTTCAATAAAATTTAACATAAAACTTACATCGAGCAATTAACTTAGTGACAGAGTCGGCAATGTGAATTATATCAAGCATGCTTTAAAACTAAAACATACACTATATAAAACAACGGAGACCATATATTTGATAACAAGCAAGAATATTTATCTAGTTCCCCAAAAATTAAAAGTATATACTGGAGATAGAATGAAATTCTATCTCATATATTGCAGGGAGGACTTATAGAATATAATCCTAACTATATCTAATTTGAAAAATAATCTATTAGACTATTACTATTATAGTATTGACATTAACCAATGCATCAAGTGCTCGAGCCCCTCTCGAAATTCTAAAACTCAATTGCTTAATTTTTGACTCTATAACCTCTAACATCTTCTTTCAATTGGTGAAAAATGACAATGTAAGACTGGGGTTTTCTCTAAGTGTGTTCAAGTGAAAAGTAATTTTAAAATTTACTAGAGATAATAAATACATACACACACATGGTGCGGTTTCGGTTTTATGCGTGCGGTTTTGGCTAGTAAACAAACCGGAACCGTAAATTTAGTTATTCAACCCACCTAAAACCGTCACATACGCCGGAACCGTTGGTGCGGTTTTAATTAGTGTAGTTCGTGCAGTTTTTGGTGCGGTTTCGGTTCTAATTTGGTTATTTGCTCAGTCCTACATATCAGTTGATATACACTATTATTTTAGTGCTTTTCACTAAAACAACGAACCCATTTTTAAGATAGTGCTTGGAACTAGTCTAATTGTGTTATTATTTGTTCACGAATGCTTGGAACAGGCAACAAAATGAGGAAAAGTAACGTAGAAGTAAAATGTATAAAGTAAATTATTTGTTTACGTCGTTCTACGAAAATTTATCTTTAACTGCATTGTTTGGTTTCTATATCTGTTTTTAACTTGTAAAGTTTCTATGCTAAGGAAAATGGTGAAGAAAATCTCTTAGTGGTTTCTCACTCTTAAATTGAATTAGGTGGATGTTGACAAGGAAGTAGAGAAGGCAGAGGAATGCAAATCTTTGGAGACTGAAAAATTGGTTGAAGAGAAAGTTGATATATCTGATAACATTGTACTGCGGAAGCTTCTTGTGAGTTGAAGTAATATATTTGAAGTTATTTTGAGAAACATATTTACATACAAAGGCTTAGTTTGGTATATCTTTATAAATTATTCTCTCAGCGGGGGCCTAGGTATTTTGATCCTCCAGATAGTGGTTGGGGAACATGTTATAATTGTGGTGAAGAAGGACATACAACTATCAACTGTACGTCAGCTAAGCGGAAGAGGCCTTGCTTCGTTTGTGGGAGCTTGGAGCACAATGCGAAGCAGTGTGTGAAGGTATGTGGAAGGACAAAATAAGCTCTTCTTCTTTCTTCTTTTTTTTGTTTGTTGTTCTTTATGTTATCTTTTTGACTCACTCTCAACACCAAGTTACTTTGGAGTTTGGACAACATGGCCATTATTCTAGTGGTTTTGATTACTATTTAGCCTTGCAGTGATAATTTAATTGGTTATCTTGTTTGTACCTTTTTTCTTAGAATTTATGTAAATGTTTATTCTGGCGTAGTATTTCTCTTCCCCTCTCTCCCTCTCTCCTCTTACTTCAAATTCCTAGAGCACCAATCAAAATAGTTTCCCTATGTTATGTGTTTAGGAAAACATGCACACTGCTCGGGAAATAAGAGAAAATTATTACAAGCTATGTTTGTTTAGACACACCTGATTGGTATGCACTGGATGGGTATAAATATGTCCATCAAAGGACATAGATTAGAATTGATCTGGTTGTTATTCTCTGAGGCAGATGATGGAGTTGTCCTATGGTTTTAGTTTTTAGCTGTGCTGAAGTTTTTTCACCCATAGTAACGTAGTAAACATATGTTTATCTGGCCATCATCTTTTACCATTGAGAGGGGAGTGAGGACAGAGGAGGTGCTGAGAAAATTAAGGCGTGATCTTTTATTAATTGGTTAGTCTGATTCCAATAGCAGACATAGTCCATGTTTAAGATATTCTATGAGTTTCATGCTTCAAGGTTGATGTCAACCCTTTTCTTATTTGAGTTTTAGATTCTCTTCAAAATTATTTGAGACGTTTCAGCATGCATAGGATCATTTTCCATTATGTTTGAAGGAAATGTGAAACCTTTACTTTATGCGGCATTGTCAGAAATTCTGTAAAGAAGCACAAAGGCCAGATGGGCCAGGGCTATATCTACTATTTGTGGGTATATCTTCTGTCACAATCAGTTAATGTGTTTCAAATGGTTACCACTGAACCATCAAATATTAATAATAATGTTATAAATCTTAAATTAAAATTTTTATTAGATGTACTTCCCTTATTTAAGGCCATATAATTACTTGAAATGAGGTATTCTTAATCCCTCTATCTGTCCTTTCTCTCCCATGTCTCGAAGTGGGCTTATAAATGTAATGGTTTCAATTTGTTTTTAACAGGGAAAAGATTGTTTTATCTGCAAAAAAGGAGGTCACCGTGCAAAAGATTGTCCGGAGAAAAGATTTGCGGGGGGACCTCAGAGTGCTAAAATATGTTTGAAATGTGGTCAATCTGGACATGAGATGATCTCATGCAAAAATGATTATTCCTCTGACGATCTCAAGGTCCATTATTCCCTTCATTGAGATCTTTTATCATTATCTTAATGCATATCTATGAACTTTGATAAGTATTTGTGTTTATATCTCTATAAATTGGCAGTGTATACGAGGTAAAGTATTCTTCTGGTTAGATCCAATTTGCTGTATTAACTAATTCTTTTTAACTATTTTAATCAGGAAATACAGTGTTACATTTGCAAGAGTTTTGGCCATCTTTGTTGTGTCAACTATACTAGTGCTGCTGCAGGAGAATTTTCTTGTTACAGATGTGGTCAATCAGGCCATACTGGTTTGGTAAGTTCTTTGATACTTAACTGTCATCAGCATGTTGATGCATTAATATTTTTGTCTTAAGTTTCTGCTTGTGCATTTTATGTATTTTACTGATGCATGATTCGTTCATTGTAATATGTTAAAGCGTGAATGTGTGTGCGCCCGTGTTAATAATCTATCCCAAATAGCATGGTCTATGTTAGTTACCAAGTGGGCTGTCTGCATGTCATTTTCAAGAATACTCTATCCTAGTCCAATTTTGATGTTGGTTAGTGACAACCATGCTTACTAGATGAATAACGCTTTTTGTCAGCTCAGCTGAAAAATTATTGAAGATTTTATGCTGAAAATCTGTATAAAAAAAGTCCTGTCAGACTCTCACAACCTGTTACATGACACATTCCTCAATTGATAAAGTCTAGAGAGAAACTAAGAAGCATGAATACGAATATGGTATATGGATACTCTAGGATATGTTAGTTAATATATGTATATTTTTCTATGTGAACTTCCTATCATATTTGTGATGATTACACTACCTTTTTCACTTCAAGAAAATGATTGCCCGACCTTTTGCATGAATTTTCCTTTGGCGAAGTATTTCCTCTATCTTATTTTCATTTGATAGGAAATTCCTCCTTTTCTTCTCACAATTATGCTTCATTTACTAAAAAAGACGTATCAACATTGAATTCTTGTTGACATCTGTTAACCGTGTGTTTGAGAAGTATTAAATACACACTCTAATTTCTAAATGAAGAATTTTGCTTTAAATTATGAAAATATTGTACAAATGTTGGACAAATTATCCAAGAGTATCGTATCCCATAGGACCGATACATTCCCTGACATGGCCGTTTCATGGTCTTAGAAGTATCATTGCTTCCTAGATGATAAAAAATATACTCTTAAAGATCATGTATCTAGCAATCGAAACCTCTATAGGGACCATTTTTTAGAAGGGACTTTTTTATAAATTAATTTATTTTATTTTCTGTTCTTTTCTTTTCATTCTTGAGATGATGCTATTTTGGTATGTATGTATCTTTTCTATACACACAATATTTTGTTCTTGATAGAATTTATGTTTGGTTCAATGAGTGTTTTGCCTGACATCCGACACTTTTCATCTGATTTGTCATTAGCAAACTCAGTAGAAAAATACATTTTACCTCCTTTGGTTTGACTTTTTTTGTATAAACGCTCTCAACTTACATGTGTGACACTTAAACCCCATTATAAGACATATGGTCTTATAGTAAACCAAATAAACTTTAGGTTAATTTTAGTCTGATGTGCTTTAGAATATCAGAAAAAGAGGACAAAGGGATTTTTATTTATCATCTTTTCTAGTGCATTGACATGTTGCATTTAACATATCATGCAATATATATATATATATATATATATATATATATATATATATATATGTGGGAGTGATCCATAATAAGTATTTGCTACGAAGAAAAATATGGCATACACCATCAATACCCTCTGTTGTAGCAAAACGGACAAGATTAAAAAAAATGCCATCTGCCACTAATAATCCGCTACTATTAGTGGCGGACAAACATTTTACAATAAGCCTACTAGATTAAACTATAGAATAATATTGTACAATAAATATATGTACTATAGTTCTATTATGTAGGAAGCTCTTAAACTATATAATAATATTATATTAATTCATAGTTAACTATTCTATACTAAATAAACTAAATAATTAATAAACCCTAAACCCTAGTAAATAAACCCTAAACCATAAAAAATAAGTTCTAAACCCTAGTTAATAAATCCTAAACCTTAGTTAATAAACACTTAACCTAGAGTTATAATTTTCCCCAATTTGTCAAGCGGTGTGAGTTTTGGTTTGGTAATATACTAATATCCGCCCGCTACTATTAGTAGCAGACAACAATTTTATTTTATTCTTCGTCCTATAATATTGGTTGGCTAGCTTTGACTTGAGGGGGCAATTATGTAAATGGGTCGTCCGCTACTATCTAATAGTAGCGGATGACGGTTTTCCAGTTCTAATTTTGGTCGTTTAATCTTGTATTGGGTGATAGAGATGATGTCATGATGTTTGTCCATTTTTGATCCATAGCAAATACTTCCTATGGATCATTTGCCTATATATATATATGTTGATTTGTTTGGGTTTAGTGTCACATCCAGAAATCTGTGTTGTCAAAGGATTTCTTGTGATTATTTCTAAACTTTCAGCAGTATTATGAAAGGTTCAGCAGATTATGTACAGATGGCCTAAAACACTTCTAAGCTTAAAATATGTATTCCCCTAAAATCTATTGTTTTGGGATGTCTGAATACATATGTTAGTGCTTGTGAAATTTATTTATTCATCAAACATTTGGTACGTCAGTTGCTCTATGTTCAATAAGGGGCTTTCAATTTATCTTTCATTGTTTTTTCTCTTTAAATCTATTAATAATTATTTGGTTGGTCAAGGTATTTAACAATTGATTGAAATATACTTGGTTACGTATTAAAACATATTGTTAGTAATTACTTGGCTATGAAGGTCTTCACATGCTTTATTAGTTCATGGTTCATCCTCATTTATGACTTTACGTAGGCATGCACAAGGTTGCGCGGGGAGCCAAATGGTATGGGGTCACCTAGTTCATGCTACAGGTGTGGGGAAGAAGGACATTTTGCTCGTGAATGCGCTAGTTCAGCTAAGGTATACTTTTCAGTGTCAATTTCTCTCTCTTAATTTTTGGTCTTCAGTCGTTATATAGATCATGATTTCTCTGATCTATACCTTGACTTCTTTTTCTGTTCTCATTTCCCTCCCTTCTCACCCTAGTTTAATTATTTTGTCCTCGTGATGATGCAATTTTTTTTTATCGATTTGTGCCCAGGTCCCCAAGAGACGTCATGAATCAAGCCCCAAACAAAAACATTCAAAACAGGACGAGAACTATTTTGAAGGCAGGTCTTTGCCTCATGATCCTAATACTATGAAAAGGGAAAAAGACCGATATGAAGGAGGGTTCAGTACACCATCCAAATCTAAGCTCAATTTTGATTCGATCACTCGTGATACTGGAGACTTGCCCCGTAGAAAAGTGAAAACTTATAGTAGGAAATCTCCTGCAACACCAACTAATAATAACAATAAATTTTCTTATTCAACTGCTGGCGGTTCTGACTCTTATGGACAAGCTTGAGAGCTTCAGTTTGGAAATTCAGCTTCAAATGATTTTAAAGTAAAACATCCCAGGATTTCATCATGGAGGTTCCACAATTCTAATAATGGTAGGATGCCATAATATCACTGTTAGCAGGAGGCTCTTTTGGCAGTTATGCTATCAAACTTTGGGTACTGTGGCTAATGTAGTCTATTTTAAGCGGTGGAGAGTGATGTCAGTGTTGTTATCTATTGTGTCGAAAGCAAGGGACAAACCCTTCAAGCTGATATACGCTTAGCTCCAGCCCTGCGTGTACTGGGATGGCAAACACTTAGTCTTTTATACATGATGCTCATCTTTGGGCCGGTTAAGTTTGAAATTCTCAAGATCTCTCCATTTCTATTTTGTGTCCTTAAGTATAGCTAATTTGGAGGCAGTTTATTAGCTGAGTAAGGCCAAGTGTGCAGCCTTAGGCCAACCTTTATGAGAGTCCCTTTGTAATTGTTCTTTTCACCATCACCCTTCAGTGTATTTTTTTCGTTGGGAGAGAACTTATTGATTCTTTGTTGGATATAATAAGTGACATTTTATTTTTCTTTTTGAGAAAAAGAAATAGGTAACAAGATTGAGCTTCATGGTTGAATTGCAAATTTTAACCTTGTATTTCTGGTCTTTGATTCTTCTGTTCCTGAACATCTTTTGGCTAAAGTTCTCTTAAGGATTCGAAAATTACAGAAATCTAACTATTTTTTTTAAGTTAAATAAATTTGTATCAATTTTTAAATTTTAGGATTTTGCAAATTGATTAGAAAATAAATTAAGGGAATTAATATTTTTACAAGGCTTCACTTAGATGAATGTGGGTTCGTTTACGATAGTCTATCTTCTTGTAGAAATATCAATTTCTCTGTGACAAAAGGAGGAGTATCAATTGAATCTCTTTCCCTCTCTTTCTGATAGGGTAGAACTTTGTTCCTTGTTGTATTCATGAGTACTGATGAAATGAATTTCTTATCATTTATGAAAAATGTAAGAGTAAAGTTTAAAAAATGTTAATAATACAGTTTGTTTGTTCTAAATTAAAGTCCTCTTGGTAATTACAAGCTCCAATCCTAAGGACTTTATACAATATATATTTTATGGGATGAATTTTAATTGAATAAGATTTCTTTTTTAAAGGTGGAAAACAATCGTTGTTATTTTTCAATAAATCTTTATTTTCTGAAGTGGTAGTAAATTTTACTGAAATTTAATTAAATAAAATGATAATTTTAAAAAGTTATATATTTTTGGTTATCCCAAGGATAAACATGTCTTTATTTATTCTCTTTTTTCTTCTTTTTTTTTTATTTTAAAAAAAAACCTTTTGGTGTTAGTTTTACATTTTTCTTTTATCAAATGCCCAAATGAGGACAAACCATATCAATACCCTACAATCCATTCTATGTTTTATGCCAAATCCACGTCCACGACTAATTAGGGTCGAAAAAATCAAATCAATATTGTTATCATCAATAACGTCTTTTATTTATTTTTATCTTATCTGTTTTATTGTCTTCTTATTATTGTTATCATCAATATTATTTTATTCGTTTTCAAAATTTGAAGAAAAACATATTTAATTGAGTCGATTCAAAATAATAAATAAATATATAAGAAACCTCGACCTTAGTCCTGACTAGCGTTTAGATATGGTTTAAAGTGGTTGAGATATGTAATTTTTAAAAGAAAAAATGGCTAAAACAGAGTAAAAAATGAAGGATAAATGCTAATATGGGTAGTCAAGCCAATTAAAATTAGGTATCATTATTGTAATTATTTCTAAAAATATATTAAAATATGTAATTAATCCATTTAGAATTGGATATAATTCAATTTTGGGCCAGTCCAATTTAAGAGTTAAGACATCAAGATTCAGTTTAACACTATGAATAAGAGAATAAAGATTAGTCCAGGTCTAAAGCAGACTAGGCCGATTCTTACACACTAATTTCGACACAAATTTTAACCGCTAGCAACAAATAATAATAAAAAAAGTAATAATCCAAAAACCCACACTTTCCACAGCCCCCACAAACCCACAACACCTCAATTAGACGAGCCCTCTTCTCTTCTCTTCACTTCATTTTGGTAGAGTGCTAACGAATCGAATCTAAGCGAACAGAGAACAATTCAAATTGAACTTAAAATATTAAATTCATATTCGAATTCTACTCGAATTCGAATTATATTTGATAAATTATCCTTAGATTCAATTCGTTTCGACTCGAATATTTATTATTGGAATTCGATCAGACTCGGATCGAATTATATTCAAACTACTCGCGAGCTTCAAATTCAAACTCGAATTCGAGTTTCTACATAATAACTAGTTTTATAATAAATATAATTATAAATTAAATTTGTTATTTTACTTAAAAATTAGAAAGTATATTTGCTATTACACTTAACAAATATAAAAGCACAATTAAAATAAAAATAAAATAATTATAACTAATTATCTTAATTTGATTTAATTTTATATATATTATAAGAGAATGTATCAATCGAGTATATATCGAATTATAATCGAAAATTCGGTAGTTTAAAACTTAAACGAGTCGAATATAATATTAGTCAGATTTTATTCATATTTTTATTCGAACGATTTTTTATGGTCAGATTTTACTCAGTAATTTTTTAAGTCAAATCCGAACGATTTGATTCGTTTAGAGCGTTAAGATTCATTCATCACAACACAAAAGGGAAAAGGGTGAATGAGGAGATGTTGCTTATCTAGTAAGTAGTAAGCCACACATCACACTCCCTCCCTCATGTTTTTAATTTAGGTTAAGGTAGCAACATCTGTCTGTGCACTCTCAACTCTCAAGCCTCAATAGAGTATATACACTTGCACCCCATACCATACCATGACCAAATCAAACATCACATAGAAAGAAAACCCCACTTCCTCCCAAATTTCAAAACTTTCCATTTCTCCTGCTGCTCCTCGTCTTCCTCAGTCCTGTAAAAACCCTTTTTATTTCTCTTGATTATTAAATCATCCGCCCGCCGACATCCAAAACATCGAAATCCCTAAAAAGTTTTACTCTCTGCCCTGATATACTGAATTCCCATCTCTTTGATCATCACATAAACTTGTTTTTTTCTTTTAATTTTTTTAAAATCTAATTCATCTTTCTATTTACAAGCACAAAGCCAGCCGAAACTTCAATTTTGATTGGGGTTTCGGGGACTGTGGCTACAATTTTTTGCTGAGGTTTTTCGTTAAAGGGTGTCTACAAAGCTGAATTTCTTTATCCTGAAATTATCGTTTTTGGGGTTTTGTTGGAGTTATTAATGCTTTGAGCTGTATTTCTGTGCGGTTAGTTCATCTGCATTGGGACGAACAATGTCGGACGATGTGCTTCTCCATTTCTCTTCCAATTCTTCAAACCAATCTGATCAGTCTCTTCCTTCGAAAATTGCCAAACTTGAAGCCCGAATGGTGGGCAAGACCTCCCCTGCTGTATCCTCTATTTCAACAGCGGCAAAATTTGGGGCTACAGCTGCTGCGGCTGAGAAGGCGGATTCGTTGCTTTCTAGCGATTCTGATGATGATGACGTGAGACTTAATTTCAGTTTTAATTTTTAATTTTATAATTCTTATCTACGCTTTGTTTGAGATATACTGTTGTGTTTGAGATATATTTATTAATATTGTTTAGTACTGTTGTGGCAGATACAGTAGGCTGAACGGAATTTGTTTGTGCTATCAAAAGTTTAATGGCATTTGGGAATGGAAGTTGTGGATTATATCCATAATTTTTTATACTGAATTAAGAAGGAATGCCAATGAAACAATAATTACATTGAATTACCTTTCTTTACTTGAAAATTGTGATTTATCTTGAACTTTGTGTTGATTTGTTTTGTTTGTGCTCTCTTGAAGTTTATTGGACTTCATTGATTTATGGTTATCTTTGATACACGTTGGATTGACTGAGCGAGAAGTTACTCTCGGACCCATACAGTTACAGTTTACACACAACACAATGACCTACTGTGAAGCAGTTACTTTCATGTTTAAAAAAATCGAAAGCCGAGGGATCAAATTTCAAATATACATGTATCTTGTTACACTTTCATTTTCAGTCTCACTTTCCTTTTGTACTGGGTGGTTGTCACTTTTTTATGTTTGACATGTTTTTATGTTTGTATGAATTGTCCATACCCGAACATTATTCAGTTTTTGTTCTCTCATTTTCCTCCAAGTGTATCCCTAGAAACTATAGACTTCTGCTTATTTAGGTTGGTACCTAACCTTTACATATATGTCTGAGTACACTTTTAAATGTTTGATCCTTGTTGAAATGAGAAGATATAACAACTCTGCCTTTATTTTGGGTTAAGGATTTCTAATGTATAATTTGTTCCATTATCTTATCGGAAGAGCATTTTTTATAAGTTTATAATTGGAATATCAATAGTGATTTTTGCGCTGTTCTCAATCAAGAAGATGTAGAATATGATTTGAAAGCCACATTTGCAAGTCAATGTAACAAAATAGGGATTTGGATGCAGATGTATGTGACCAATTTAAAACCATTGCATGAAGTGAAAATGTCAATTTCTCTACTTGCATTTTCTGTCACATTAGTTATGTAAGCTTTTGGGTTTGACTTTAGGACTTGGAAATGCTTTGAGAGAAATACGTTGGAGTAATTTTTCAATTTCTCTGTTAAGAGATTTGATATTAGTATACTTAGATATGGGAGGATAAAAGTGAAAGTGGGAGCAATTTATTCTCAAGACAGATACCGTAGAGATCGTGATAAAATGAAATTAGTTCACGTGTATTTAGAAATTATTTCTACTGTTTAATGACGTGATCTTCCATGATCAGCTTGTGCTTTTGTTAAACATGATTTAAGTAATTGATTTGTGCAAGGAATAAATATCTGTGGGAGTATCAGGCTGAACCATCTACATGTACACAACAAATGATGAAAAGAAAGTCTTTGCAATTTAGAAAGAGATCAAATATTAATGTTCTGGTGACCATAAGAGTAAATTGCTCAATAGCATTTACTTTAGTTAAATCGCCAGTAGCTGCAGTCTATGAAATGGATGTCCCAGGATCGCTCAGTTCTCCAAGAGGCAAAAGGAAGATATTTCAATACTGTCCCCTTTCTTTGGTTCTTTGAACTTCCTTCCCTACTGTGCAATGAATGCATAGCTGACCTCAATATATTTCGGAATACGATGAGAGAGACCATAACTCTCTTATCACTCAATTATGCAGAATAATCGATTTATCTCCTTCTTTTATCTAAAAATAAAAAATAAAGAATTTGCTTTATAGCCTTCAAGCTCTTTCATCCTTTCAACATTTGTTTGGAAAATTTTTCGTTCCTAGGAAATATCAAGTCTTCAAAACTTTCATTGAAATTACCCACACAAGAAAGACACCAGGTTCACCTATATTCCCATTTCTAATACATTTCCAACTACCAAGAAAATGGGAAGAATTACTTCAACCCAAACCTTGCTATAGAAACAACATGGCTTACCTCTCTTGCTGGGCTTGAAGGAAACACATTCACTTTCCTCTCTACCAAAAGCTTCACCAACACACATATTCCATCTCTTTGTCTCCCTCTTTTTCATATACAATTACATGGACTATGAAACAAAACGAGAACTTCCAACTCCCATTATTTCACTTCCTACGTAATGCGAGTTGATGTTTAGCGCTGAAGCTCCACTATCTACTGTAAAATAATTGCAGATTATGAAGTTGTATCATCATCCATTGAATGTGAAAATCCACTTAGTTGGTCTTGTCAAACTCCACCTTTTTCATCTCAATTCAGTGAAGAAGAGTGCTAAGATGCTTTGGACGTGCGCAAACATTCCTGTTTTTAGGGAATTTGGAACGAGTGTAATGCTTGGCCTTTTAGACTACTTTTATCTTCTGTTTTGCTATGTGCTTTTCTTGTTTCTCTATGCGCCTTTTCCATGGGTGTGTTCTTCCATCGATGTATTTAGGGATTTTTCCGTGTCTAATCTTTTTTGTAGAGGAGTATTGTTACGCTTACAAAACACTCTTACTTACAAAAACGTGTCAGAGTGCAGCTAGTTGATGATCGACCATACACGAGTGGACCTAGTGATTGTAACCAACAACAATCATACACATCATTTTGTAAATATTTTTGTACTCATTCTTTACTCACCGAAGCACTCTTGTTTGTAGAGATAAGAAAGCTTTATTTTTATGTGTTTACTTTTATTTTCACTTGTTTTAAGGTGGTTGAACTCCTTGTCACCCTTTTATTTATTCCCTCCGTTCAACTAATAAAATTTTCCCTTTCTGAAAAAACTGTGATCGCTTGACATTAAATGTCATAACGTCACCAATGCCTGTTATTCACATTATTCTTAGTATATCTTCATGAACTCGTAACATCAATTGCAAATAATCTTTAAGAACATTAATGTTCACTCTAATAGCATTTCTCATATCACTAAAGGATAAATTACTGCACTCATTGTTGTATATCTACATCATCGTTTATATAAACCTCCATGGCTACTTTCCTTAAATATGCTTGAATGAACTACCTTAAACTCAATACTTTTATACCAACATATCATATCCCAATATATGATGATTGTGGTAAATCCTTTGTCCTACAGTAATTCTCTTTGAAGGTTATCCACCTCGCTATCAGTGAAATTGGCTAGTGATTACTCAAGAAAGTAAATCAGCAGGCTAGGAGAATCAAAGCAAGTCACTATCTAAATACATAGTTACTCAAACAATTCTGACATTAGTTCTCCAAAGTAAAGGAAATCCCGATAACCCAACTAAATAGGGAAAGATTTAACAAACCATCAGAAATTAACAAGTTCTAGATAAATTTGTAATAAATGTCGAAATTATATCTATTACCACAAGAACTTACAGATCAGTCACGTACAGAAACTGCTCTTGTTTATCAAACGATATGGTCCTTTTTCTCATTTTATATACATATGCTTTACATCCGTCTTTTTGTTCTCTCTCACTCACTAAGACAAAATTTCTTTTCACTTTGACGTCAGAATGGAGAAGAGTTTCTCATCCAAGCCAACACTCAGAAGCGCCAGAGAGTTGCAGAAGATGATCAGTCAACTGTGTTTCAACATGTTGAGGTAAATCATCTTGACATCTTGCTTGATATACTTGGGTTGAAACTTTGCAATGAGTATTACCTAGCTCTAAAACACTTATCTCATGTTCTCAGTTAGTCAGTTTGCTTATCTTTGTTTTGTTATGCTTTAATTGTATATTTCCATCAGCTTTATTAGCATTTGTATTTAGGGTAATAGCTCATTCCAAAGGTATTTCTGCATATCAGAATTTCTTTTATATATTCTTGGGAAAAGAATCTGTATAGTGATGCTTTAGGATAACCCAGGCAGTGGCGGAATCAAGGCAAAAAAGTGTGGGAATAATGGACGCCAAGACAGGTTCAGAAGTAAATAGAAAAAAACAAAGTCGCGGTAGGGAGCATTCTACTTCAGGCAGAGGGCGTGGTTCCCGGGTAAATGATCGTACAAAAGTGCGAATTTCTCCTCCTATCGGGTTGCAATCAAATGGTCTGCTTGAGAACTCATATCACAATGTAAGCTTTCTCTGGAATAAATTGCTACTTATCTTTCTTCTTTTTCACTAACTTCTTCTAGTTAAGTAGTTATGATGTGCTAAGAACATCAAGAAGATTCTGTTTTGTATGGGACAATTTGGATGAAAGGGCCAAAATCCCTAGCAAACCTGTCAAAGCCGTCCAAAGTACACCACAATAAATTTAGAAATATATAATGGATAACAAAAGCTGTAACCATACTAAGAGAATTAATTACTCATGCAATGGCTAAGTTACAATCTTGCAAAATGAACTAAGCTTTCTTCCCTTATAATAGCTTTTCCAATTTGTCCAGCAAGTTGTTTGCATCAGAACTAAAAGGGGAGTCATCTTCTTCTTTATCCTTTTTTAAAAAAAATCTTCATCCCATGATATTTCTGTTTTTACTCATCATTAGAAATCTTATAACATAAAGAGTCGCTATTGCTTTGGTATGTTCAGTGTTCATGTCCAAAATATATTCTAAACAATCAAAAGGTCGTTAAGCAGTGGTTTGTCTGAGAGTGCATTATATAGGTGTTCCACATCATCAAGATTTGAAACTGATCCAGTTTAAAAATGATTTTACACAGCATTGTTTTTCTTTTGCTTTTCCGTATAAGCATCATTAATATTTGTAGAGATTGGAGAGCTGCTCCATTGAGTTTTTTGATTAGTGATGCCTAAACATTGCATTTCCGTCTCAAAGTTTTGCTACCATATTATAATCCGATTCACTATATTTGATAATGTTGAAAAGGTAAAATTATGTTAAAGATTTCTCAATTTCAATTGCGATCTTTGTCATTAAGTAGTAAATAAATCCAAAAATTGATGTGTTACTACTCCAAATACTAGCACCTTTTATTATAACGGAATAAAAGCTGATTTGAGAATTTAGTTTACACAACTAAAATTTTGTTTTGGAAATATTACTTTTAGTAAAAAAAACTACTAAATGGAGCAAACTTGGGTTGAAATGATTACTAGTTATTAGGTTTTCACTTCAAAAAGTAAAAAAATTATAGTATCGGCAACCAGTTCTCTTAAAGGTTCTCTTAAAGTATCAAATCCGTAGGCCTAAAAATATTGCAGTGATGACCTTTACTTGAAAATTATAGCATTGGCAACCGGTTCTCTTAAAGTATCAAACCCGTACGCCTAAAAGTATTGCAATGATGACCTTTACTTTACTAGTTTACTTGCGATTATGATATAAATTTGAATCATGGAGTAATATTCTGTTGAAGAAAATAAGAACCTATGAAGCATTGATTCGAACACGGACACACCACGATACGCGACACGAGATACGACATTTTCCAGAAAAACAGGACACGATACTTCAAGATACGTTCAAATTTTTTTATATACTCCCTCCTATTCAGATTAAATGACGTTTTAGGGAGTTTAATTTTATTCTATATAAGTGTCGTTTTGGAATCTCTATGCAATATTGCACTATTTTTTCCTAATTTATCCATCTATTTAATATGCTTAGTAAATGCAATTGTGGAGAGAGAAATAATTAATTAGGGACAATTGTGGAGAATGAGAAGAGACAATTGTGGAGAGAGAAATAATTAATTAGACACAAAAGATATTTTGTGTTATTTCTTATTAAGTGTGCTTAACTCTAAAATGTCATTTAATCTGAATATGAGGGAGTATATATTTAATAATATAAATGTATTTTTTACAATAAATAGATTTAATTGTTAATAGAGCATGATAAAAACTCAAACAAATTTATAACATACCTATTTTAGGCAGCCCGCATGGTTCATATACAAATTTATAACATATGCAACCTGCACCATATGGTGCATTCAAAGGTACCGACTTGAAGGAATTTGGTTTAAAAGTTGCCAATTCTATATGGGTACCCTCAATTATCTTTTATCTTGCAATTTAAGTACTGGATTATTTATTTATTTATTTTTTTACCCTAGGCGTGTCCAAAGTAAGTCCGGCCGCGTTCGAGTTTTAAAAAAGAAAAAAAAAGGAAACTCACGTACACGTGTAGGAGGACACGAGCGAATTCGTGTCGGACACGAATTCGTGGGCTTCCGGGACGTGTCCATGCTTCCTAGATAAGAACTAAGACAGGGTATGTGATTGTTTTATGATTGGAACAACTTTTGAATGTTAAGGTGTTCTACGTTGACTTTGCTATTATACCCTTTTTTGTAGCAGTAAATGCTTGATTGTCTAGCTAAGTCCTAAGATGCTTAATCGGATGGCATTCACATTGTGAAACGAAAATATGGTTATGTTTGATCTAGCCTTCTCGCAATCTACGGTAGCAGAACAACTCAACAAAGTGAACTTTTTCTAGAGTTGAATTTCTTCTTATGTATAGTCTGCATTGGAGACGATAAGTTTGTTTGTATCTTCATGTATCTTCATGCAGAACAACTCAACAAAGTGAACTTTTTCTATAGTTTCACAATCTATACATGAGTTTTGTGTTTGTATATGTTTAAACCTTACTTAACTTAATTCATGGGGGTAATGTCATTGAAAGTAATTGTTCTACTAAGGTATTGTTTTGTATATGTACTTTACTCCGGCACTAATTAAAGCTGTCAAGTCCTATGTGGCTCCATATTGAGCAATAAATTTAGTATTACAGCTGTACTAATTTTTAAGTGGGAAATACTATTAATTAAATGGAAAACATGTGAGCAGATGCTCGCCTATACCTTAAGATGTTGAGCTTTTTCATTTTTCCTTATAAAATCTGGCAAATTAAGGGTTTAGATGCTACATACTTGCATCAGTTGCATGCTTGTCTTTATGGTCTAATCTACCCTTGCATGGAAACAAGACAATAAATCTCCCTTAGCCTCCACAAAAGGTATTAGAGGATGACAGCAGAGAGATTTAAAGGTGGAAATGGAATGTTTGACCTAGAATTTGTGATTATTGCTTAATTTAGAAAAATCATTGATTTTTGGGAGGTCTGCAACACAAGAAATGAATAGTTATTACTTGTGATTCCATGGTAGAATATCCAGCTTCCTTGTTTTTCCGCTTTTCAATTTTCTTCCTGAATAGTAATTTACCCCTTTTCTTCCCATCACTCACTTTTCAGGATGGCCGACCCAAACAGCAATCTGGACACGATGACCATGATTCATTGGAGGTATGGTTTGTGTTAATTGTTTTCTTGGTGATGTTTGCGATTGGTTCTCTAGTTTCCTCCTTTTTGATTTTATTTTATTTAAAGTTATTTGTTTATCGCTGTTGGGGTATGCCAGCTCATGCTTATACCAAAAGGGTAACAGGAAACAAATAATATGTTGCAAATACTCCACTTATATTTCGAGTTTCTGTAAAGAGAAATTTGTACAGTAAGACTTTTACACACTTCTGTTTTCACCCATTATTAAAATTTTGTCCCCAATCTTGTTGAATTAATAGGAGATTACATCCTTACGCTCACAAGTTGCAGCATTAGAGGAGGATGTAAGGAAATTGCGTCAAGAGGCTTCCGACCACCAACACCTGTGCAAGCAATTGGAAAATGTATAATTGTCCTTGGAGCCTTACTGTTTGCATGGTTCATTTTCTTAAACCAGGATTCCCTTTTTTATATAATGTCACAACTTGTGCAGGAACTGAAGGACCTAAAAGAACATGAGCAACATATGAAGCCAAAGGTGTGTTTACTGGTGCTTTGTTCCTTTTTATTATCAACTTTCAAGCTAAGATAAATGGATTTATCCACAATAAATATGCGATACATTAATACTCACATTACTTGACTGAGCTTATAAACATTATAATGTTATTTACTGGAGTGCTTGAGTGTAATATATATCTAAATTTTCACATTACAAAACAAGCCCTTTTTCCAGTTACTGTGTTTCATGGCTTAATGCATTCTCTATCAGTGATGGACATGGATCATCTTTTTACAATTTTTTCAACCCGACTGTTTAAATTATGTTCTTTTTGTCCTCTTTGGAACAACAAATGGTTGCTGCATTGTTTGTGTTCGGTTTATTCATTATTCTGACTTGTATATTCTACTTTCCTTAATGCAGAGAATGAAAGTAATATCTGATCTTTTGATATCCGTCTCAAAAGCTGAGAGGCAAGAAGCCAGGATGAAAGTACGCCAGGATTCATTGAAACTTGGTAATGTCGGTGTAATCAGGTAACTTCCCAATTAATTTCATTTTTAAATGCTCACATAGTCTGGTAGAAAGAAAGTATCCTTCTCTATACATGTAGTTCTCACAAATTTAAAAGACAAATGAAAGAACAAAAATAGAAACTGAACATTTCAGGATCCATTGTCACTTACTGATTTTTAAAAACTTAGAATGTATCCTTCGGTACTCATTTAGTGCAGATTAAATAACACAGATGAAAGAATGAGAAGTTCAGAAAATGGTTGGAGATAAACACATTTAAAGGCTCTGGTCACTATTTATAAGGTTGTGTATTAAGAATCTTGCGGTTTCACTTGTGTACAAAGTTCTAAAAATCCTTCTAGGCCCTAGGTGGCCCTACCACCTCGATTTGGCTGGATGCCTAGGCCCCTGCCTAGGAAGGATTAAGATCTACCTCATTGTTTTAATGAAGACTTTGAAGCTTTACAATGCTTGAACAAATTTTGTTGTAGCTTATACGATTTTTTTTCCTGGTAATTTTTCATGTAAAATTTGTAATCGTTACATCTAATTTATGCTTTATATAGTACATTAAAATATATTAAATAAAAAGAGAAATAAATAAGACCAACTAAGAAAACGCTAGGCGGCTTAAGAGTTAGACGCCCCCTCAGCCTCCTAGCTGCGCCTAGCGCTTTTAAGAACACTGCTCGTGTAAGATCTTGGTTTACATAGGGGTTTTGATATTAAATATTGGACAATGCTTTATCATTTTCCTTTTTACTGTATGAGTGGGCATTTCATAAGTTCTATTTTGAATTCCCTTATCTCTGCAGAAGATCGTCTTTGATTCTTCAAGATTCTTATTTTTGTATTTTGAAGTTCACTAATTTTGTTTTGCTGTTTTATTATGCTGTTCGTCAACTTCTGCTAATTTGGCATGTTCGTGAATTGCAGAGCTGGAACTGTCATATCTGAGACATGGGAGGATGGACAAGCACTTAAGGATCTCAATGTGCAGCTTGTATGCTCCAATCTATTCTTCACTTGCTGATATATAATTATATATTCTTCAACTACTATTATCATTTCATGACCGCTTCTGTATATACAATATGACGGCTGTAACCTAACCATATTTGCCTTTTGAAAGTCGAGTAGAAACATTTACAAATTCAAAGTACTTCCTCCGTTCCAAATTCTAAATACCATTTTTGCCTTTGAAAGTGGATTAGAAACATTTTCAAATTCAAAGTTGATAAAATTCATTAAAAATTACGAAAACAATAAAAATTATAACTAGTAGTACCTTTTATATAGTTTACAATATTTATCATTGTATTGATTACAATTAAATGTGTCTATTTTGAAATTTCTCAAGTTGTCTTCAAAAGGTCAATAACAATATTATATTTTGGAACGGAGGGAGTATCACAAAATACTCGCACTGCAACAAGATTATTATTGGGATAACAAGAAATCGACTGCCACTCTTGTTGCTCAATGCTCTCATGGAAGGACTAAGGAGACAAATAATAAATCAGTTTAAAAGGTATAAATACTGATGGAATTGTTTCTTTTGTTTTCTAGAAACATTTATTAGAAATGAAGGAAGCTGTTGAAAGGCAGCGGAAATTGCTAAAGAAAAAACAATCAGGTAAAGTGTTGTTTATAAATTTTGATACTTCAATTTCCCTGCTGTGCTTTAGTCACGTCATTTGTTCTGGTTGTTTTTATCTTGTGAAGTAGCAACTAATGCCGGGGTAATATATATAAGACTGTTAATGGAGCAATTCTATGTAATATTGCAAAACACCTCATTTATTCAATTGCTTGAATTTACACATTTACATATCAACACTTACCAAATCACCAATGCCTCAACCCACAATTCTTACTTTACCTTTAAGGTTGTGGGTATTTGTACTGAACTATACGGCTGCTTTATATCATTTCTGGTTATTTCAAAGTTTTGAAACATGTATGTAGTTGCATCTTGACAGTCAATCTGCTCATTAGACTGGTTCTGCTCATGAAGTGAGCACATCAGACCCACTTCAGTACTTTTTCAGGCCTTCCCCCCCTGTAGAAAATGTTCCATGTCAACGGTTAAGCGTATATTGCTGTTCTTCATACGAGGCTGATTTGGTTGAGCTAAATTATTTTTGCCGAGTGGTCCTTTCATATTCTAACCAATCTGGTTCTATAATTTGGGGTTGATACTTTATAAATTAATCTGTATGAAGAAGCATCATTCAAGTATTCAAATTATTTGCAATAGTCCTCTTGTAGTGACCATTTATGAGTGTATTCACTTATTCCTCAGTTGTATAGTTTTTAGTACCGATGCTAATATTCATATATTAAAGATAAGGGCGATGGAAGTGATGCAGAAGCTGGAGTCCAGGAAGAAGATTATCTTATTCAGGATGAGATCTATAAATCCCGTCTAGCCAGTATAAAGAGAGTAAGTTTTCATTGCATTGTAATTGTCCAGTTGTCCTTCTATGTGCATTTATATATATGTATGTAAAAAAAAATTAACAGAAAAAGAAGATTTATTAGATAGAAGAAGAGCTCTACATGCAAGGAGTAGTTCTCCTAACAAAAGCAAATAGAGGAAAAGAATACGAAGTCCTAATGAAGGATACCTCTCCAACCCTGTGGAGATCCAAAATAGGAACTTCTCCAAAAGCCCAAAAAACTGACGCCAAAGGGCAAGAAAGTACTCCTTACCCCATATCAAAGAAGAAGGGAGACTACAATAATTGAAATCCCAGCATCCTCTATAACCAAGTGCACCTCAAAATATTAAAACAAGCATTATTATGCCAGAAAAGCCTTCCCTCCTTTCTACAAAACCCCTTAAAATTACAACAGACTTTTTATTGATGACAAATTGTACTTAAAAAAAAAATCATATATAGTGTAATTATATGTTATTAAGTTCTTTTCTTTTTTATGTTCTGTATCTTGTAGGAGGAAGAAACCCTTATACGCGAAAGAGATCGATATGAAATAGAGAAAGGAAGGCTTATACGTGAAATGAAACGTATACGAGATGAGGATGGTTCGCGTTTCAACAATTTTCAAATTTTGAACCATCGATATGCCCTCTTAAACCTTCTTGGAAAAGGAGGATTTAGTGAGGTTTACAAGGTCAGAACCTGAAATAGATTGTATGTGTGCTAAAAAAATATATTTCCACAATGGGCCAATAAAAGAATCCATTTTCTGGAACAATATTCTTAATTATTCCATTGCCTATAGTAGCAATTGTGAGAATACACCATTTTACAGTGATTTGAATCAAGAAATTTCTGGCAGGCTTTTGACTTGGTGGAGCATAGATATGTTGCATGTAAGCTTCATGGGTTGAATGCTCAGTGGAGTGAAGAAAAGAAGCAAAGTTACATAAGACATGCTATCCGCGAATACAACATTCACAAGACCTTGGTGCATCATCATATAGTGAGACTCTGGGACATTTTTGAGATAGACCAAAATACATTCTGCACCGTCTTAGAGTACTGTAGTGGTAGGAATGCTCTTTCAGCTATTATGCCTATTCTTTTAATTAGTATTAGTAATTTAAAATGGTTTTATCTACACAATGATTTCATTTCTGAGGATGATTGGTTAGAACTCTGGCTTTTATCTTCAGTTGATGTTGAGTATATTAATTTCGGTTTAAAATTGTTGCCTTTAAATTCTCTCCTCCTTCACCCAGGTAAAGACCTCGATGCAGTTCTTAAAGCAACACCTGTATTGCCAGAGAAAGAAGCTCGGATCATTATTGTTCAGATATTTCAAGGGCTTGTTTACTTGAACAAAAGAACACAGAAAATTATCCATTATGATTTGAAGCCTGGGAATGTTCTATTTGATGAGCTTGGCGTTGCTAAAGTAACTGATTTTGGTCTTAGCAAGATAGTGGAGGATGATGTTGGATCCCAGGGCATGGAACTTACATCCCAGGGAGCTGGAACTTATTGGTGAGTTGTGCATCACTTCAGATTTATGAAAAATATGCACTATATTTCTTGGTTGGTCAAAAGACGATGTACATCATTAGACATTAATGTCTGTCTTGATAAGTTCATGTCTGTGCTAAAGCTTTTTGTGGCATTACTCTAATGATGTCATTCCTTTTGGCCAATTCAAAATATCTATTAATATTTGAAATATTATATAACTAGGAGCATGCTCAATTTGAGGAGGACAAACGAGAAATTGATTGTGTCAATTATATCTTGGAAGGTTTGAACCCATGGGGACTAATCATGCCCCTGCCTTCACTCCACCTATATTTCCCATTGACATTTTAAATATAGGTCGACTTACTGCATAAGGTCATATAAAGGAGTGAAATTTCCAAAATTTATATGTTAGTACTCATTTCATTCATTCTTTTTTGGGCATTATTACCCAAATCATTTGTTAGTGAAAGATCTATGATCTAATTATATTATGCAATTGAAATATAATTCAATTGGTGTGAGACGTTGAGGGGTCTCTGAAAGCATGGTTGTTCCTTGGCTTCTGGATTCTAGGGAATGTGAAATAAACTCATATAGACCCTTATCCACATAGCTTACTGATTATGTGCTGTTACGTTGTTTATATAGGTGTTTATATAGGTGTTTCACCTGATTCTTGTAGAGGCATCTCATTGATAATGTTCTCCTATAATTTTAGGTATCTCCCTCCTGAATGCTTTGAGCTAAACAAGACACCTCTCATATCATCAAAGGTAAGTGGCAAGGACCTCAGTTCTCAATAGCTTGGTCTTCTTAATCATGTGAATTCTTAGTCTAGATATGTAGTTTTACTAGTTTTTGTCCTTTTTTCTTTTGACAAGTTACTAAGTATTGTCACTTCTAAAGTGTATTTATTTTAACAAAAGCTTTACTTCTTATTATGGTGTTCTACTCCCTGAATTAAACTGTTTCTTCATCGATCGGACAAGTTCTTCCTAACTTCTTGTCTGTGGGAAACAGGTTGATGTATGGTCAGCTGGTATTTTATTGTACCAAATGCTCTTTGGCAGACGACCTTTTGGGCATGATCAGACCCAAGAACGAATTTTACGTGAAGATACCATCATCAAAGCCCGCAGGGTGGAATTCCCTACAAGACCTACTGTGTCAAGCGAAGTGAAGGTTGGTACCTTTCTTCATTCGCTACATTCAGTGTCTTGTATAAAAATATTTATACCATAAATTATATAGACTACCTTTCTTGCAAGGAAAAATTACAGATACTCCTCCCTTCAAATATTACATTCACCTCTGTTTAGTTAGACAGTCTCTGAAGGAGTGTCATTCAACTTATTTCACTTTACTTGACACAGATTAAATAAACGTAGATAGACATCATAAGTAACCGACTTTAGAGAACATATTACTCCCTCCATCCCAACAATAGAGTATTTCCTTTGTAAAATACAAAGAAAATAGGAGTCTTGTAAATGCAGAGGGAGTTTAGACTAATCTTAAAATCTCATTAATTTCTTCACTATTAGGCTTGAGTAGCAACCCTTTGTTGTTGACTAGTTATCTGCAGCAACACTATAAATGCTACTCCCTCCGTTCCTTAATATAGGTCGTTTTAGACATGTGCACAAGAATTGTGCACAAGAATTAAGAAAATGATTGAAAAGCATTAACTATAGTATCAATTGTCTATAATACCCTTCACCTCACTTATCCCATAAATATGGATCAACATATTGATTGATTTTTACAAACCGCCAGGACATGCAGTCAGTCACATTGCTGTCTCAGTTGATAATATGCATATAAATATGTTTCTGCCTCCATTTGGGCTATAAATAATTTTTTATAATCTTGCGGAGTAAGAGTGAAAAACAAAAATAAAAAATATGCAGAGTTTAGTGGATTATTTTTATTTTGTTCTTCTGATGATTTTTCATCTATTTGTTGATTATCTGCAGGATTTCATTCGTCGATGTCTAACATATAACCAGGCAGAGAGACCAGATGTTTTAAGTATGGCTCTAGACCCATACCTCATATACACAAAAAAGTGAGGAACAACACATGCAGGGGAACCCTAAGGAGCAAAAGTTGGCCCCTTAACTTTTTTGGCGACGAGAAAAACCAAAGAATGTACAAGGATTTTTGTATAGTTGTAAAGCTATTATCCTCGTTAGCCCTGCTCTTCCTACCCAAAGGTCGGGGCTTTGTGAGCGCCCTTTATTTTTTACCCCTTTTGATATGCGTTGTTACATACTTTTCTTTCTCTCTCTCTCTCTCCCCCCCCCCTTTTTTTTTTAAATTAGGTTGTTCGTTTTTTGTTTGTTTTTGAAAGCTGATGTTACTTCTCCTTTGAACAAACATGGAAGGAAAGGGGGAGGTATGTTGACGTAATGGATACAAACAACTTTCATAGGTAATTATATTATTCGTCTATTCTCCATATAATTATTTTTCAGGTTTGCATTTTTGTTGGGCATATTATGATTTTTTAACTAAAGGTTATGTTTGTTTACAAGGATTATAATTTATGGAATTATAATTTTAAGATTATTAATTCTAGAATTATAATTTTGGGATTATAATTATAATTTAAATATTATTAAGTTATTTTATAATCCTTAGATTAATAGTCAAGTCTAAATTTGAAAACAAACAAGATACATAGAATTAATAGTCATATTTTAAGTATAATTTTTGTAAACAAACATAACTTGAGAGTAAATTATTTAAAAAAATATGGCTCACGACGACATCTACATAATCTCGGATTCACTCACCACTTGAGCTAGGGTTGTCGTTGTGAGCACGTCGAGTTAGTAGTGAGAAATTTAAGCATGATATTTTAGCCTTTTAAGCTTCAAATTGAAAAAAAATTACTATATATATATGGGACCGATCAATAGTTAACGTTGTCAATTTAAAGATAGTCTTGCAACATATCTCGAGCATTCATTCGATGATATAGTTTAATACTACGGACGAAGCAAATGTTCAAAATATCCTCATTATAAAAGTCTCATATTTTTTTTTTTACATTCTTCCTTCATTCCTTTCTCTCTCCATTCTCTCTCCCTCCCTTGCTCCTATCATTCACATAATGAAAATCAAAACCACTTGAATATGATGAACATGGTATGTATTTTTCAATAGATGATTCATCCAAAACCAGAAAATTTTTGATAAAACAGGAGTCGAATCATATCTAGTCATATGAGATTTGTTCAAAAGGGGTTCATACAACTCGGGTTCTACATCCATTATTGATTCAGACTCTCTTGTTACAATGATTCCATTAGATTTTTTAATGGACACAATAAAAAGAAGAACTGATAATGAAAGAATTACAATTAAAATTATATCAAACCTGATTTAGATTCTGTTTTTGATTCTCTCTCCAATATCAAGCCTAAGGTAGTGTTTGATAAGATCTTAATACCTCTTAATAGGTTTGCCTCAATCCAGAAGAAGCTAAAAAACTTGTTTGGTAAAAAATTATTGCCTCTTAATGCCTCTTAATCGATAAGATTCAAAAACAATTCTAAACCATTAAGAGCTACCTCAATCAATTTTAATTTTTACGGGACAAAAATAACCTCATTTATATTACAAAATCTCATACATCCATCGAACCCTATTATCTCTCCGTTTTCACTTCGATCCGCCGCTTCTTCCTTCACTTCGATCTGCCGCTCTTCCTTTACCTCACGATCACTATATTACAAAATCTCACGTTTGTGGGAAGCTACAAAAGCGATATCTTTTGATCTTTGTTCAAGACTCAATTATCTCTCTTCTTCTAAATTTGTTGTTGCTTAATTGGGGGTTTTGTTATGAATTATTAAACACACTCTGCAATTATATTCAAAGAATTTTATTGAAATTTTTATGATATCCTCGCAATTATTTTCTTTATTGGGGGTTTTATGGTGATTCAAGAGTCCTCTTGTTGTAATTGCCTCTGTTTTCATATATGTATGCTAATGTTCTTCCATTGTGTGTCTTATGGTGGCTTAAATTAATTAAAGCATTTTAGGAAAACTTCATAGAATTTTTGTGTGCAGTCTTTATTTTATACCAAAATTAGTCGTAATATGACAAGTCCGGAGATGTAGTTGCACGGTGCATGAATGTGTAGTTTGAACCTGAAAAAAAAAGTAGTTATACAAATACAATTCAATTATGGAAGAAAGTACTTTCTTAATTTTACTTTAAAAAAAATATTATATATATACACTTTATTTTTTCATTGATTGTGGCTCGATCTAAAGTATATATAAATATCAAAAATTAAAACTCTTAAATTTTTTTAATGTAATGGGTCTCTATACTTTCTACCATTTTGGGAGTTGAAGAATTTTACTTAATTTTAGGGAAATTGGTACGTGGCATTGTGTTGGACCTTTTTACTTTCATTTCAAAGTGGTACAAGTCTTTTAGAAAGTTAATGTTTTGGACTATTTTTGAAGTTCTTTTACTTTGCCTTTCAAGTTGAACTCACGGTGGGGATGAATTCAAATATTTTCAATGACAAAAATTATGTATGTGAATACAAATATTCTCGTAATTCGGGCATGTGGTACAAGTCTTTTACTTCATCCTCCTCTGTTTCTTCAACTGCTATTATTACTGTTAGGCTAGTTTGCTTCTTTGGGATGGCAAGTTGGTAATGAGATTTTGTTCCTCTTCCTAGCCAACTCCAACAGGACCTGTGAGCTTTTATGTGATCTTAAATCAAATGTGTGCACTGCATACAACATACTACACTATTAGTTGGTAATTAGATTATAATGATTATTTGGGATGGTAAGTTGGTAATGAGATTATAATGATTATTATATTATAATACATAACACATTATACATCATATTGCACTGCACTGCACATTTGGGTACAAGTTTTTCCAGTCAAATACTTATTGTTAGAATCTATGTACTTTAGGTATGGAACAAACTAGTGAAACTCAAAAATCAAAAAGGACTAGAGTGAGTTGGAGAAATGAATCACTAGTGAAAACTTTTTTAGAAGCATGTATTCGTGAGGTTGTGGAAAATGGTAGGGAAGGTGCAAGTCTCAAGCCACAATCATGGAGAAAGGTAGGAGAAATTCTAAAAGATACCTACAACATGATTGTTGATCAAAAACAAATGAAGAATCATTTTGATTACTTGCGAGGAAAATATGGTGCATGGTGCAAACTCAAAAGTAAGACATGAAATGTATATGACCCGTCAACAAATAGGTTCAACCTTTCTAATGAGGAATGGACACAAGAGATAAAGGTGCATTTTTAATATTTTTACATTTTAAGTTAATTAGTAATAGTCCTTAAAAATATATTATAACATGTTGAACTTGTTTGAATGATGTGCAAATAAAATGGTAGAAACATTGAAGACCTCACCTCTAATCTTCCCCGATCTTTGTATTGCATTATTTGATGGGGCTGCAGAATCTGGGACTTGATAGTTGGGGTCCTAGTTGTGGAAGAGGTAGGACTAAAGAAACACCTTTGGACTTGGAGGTTTTTAGTCTTGAGGACATTCCTTTTTAGCACCCAAGGTCAAGGGACTTCTATTCCTTCTCCCAATGCATCAACTCCTGGTATGCAATCTCATGCTTCCGCTCCTAGCTTTGAGGGAGAAAGACCAAAGAAAAAAGCTAAGCGTTCATCTAAACAAACCTACAACACTAATCTAGATGAAGAGATGTCCAAGGCCTTGAAACTTATTGTTGAAAAGAATAGTGGACCTTCCGTGAAAGAATGCAAAGATAAGTTGGAAGAACTTGGGTGGGGAGAGGAAAATCCACTACACAAGATGGCTCTTGGAATATTTTGTGAGAAACCAAGCTACAGAGAAGCATGAATGATTCTAAAAGAGAATGAGGTTGAAAATTGGGTTATGATGGTTTCACGCAAGTTGGGATACATTGCTTAGTTTGTTGGATTTAGTTAATTACAAACTTGGTAGGATGTTGATGGATATATTTGGGCCTAGGTAATTTGATATTTTTGGGGCTAGTTAACATTATATTTTTGGGATACAAACTTGAATATGTGGGGGCTTATTTGCTAACTATGGATGTGACATTTGTTATTACTAATTATGGATGTAATATTTGCTACATATGCTTTTGAACGTGTATGTGTTAAATTTATAATATATGTCATTTATTATGATTTTGATTTTGCTTGATTAGGAATATTTTGGTTTTGACTTAACTTTTCTTTTATTAAATGTTAGAGTATTTTAAAATTGTTATGTTTAATATAGGTAATATGGATATCGAGGATCAAATTTTATGTTTGATGATTATATATTGGTATTTGAAAAGACAATCTTCAAGGAGAATACCAAGGATTATGGATAATACTTCGTCATTGAGCGGGCATGCTTACACATTAGAGTTGTTAAATGGATCAAATACACAGTGTCGAGAGTTGATGCGTCTTTCTCGTGATGCATATGTGCGTCTATGTGAACACTTCAAGGAAAAACAATGGGTACACAATAGTAGATACATATACTTGAGAGAGAGAAGATGGCAATCTTCTTAACCATCATAGGCCATAATGAACGCTTTAGAGTTATAAAACGCAGATTTCAACATTCTACCCAAATAATACATAGATATTTTCATGAGGTGTTAAATGGGATGATTGAGTTTTCAAAAGAAATTATAATGCCTATATCATTTGATCCAAATCCAGATATTCTGGGAAACCATAAAAACTTACGAAAAATATTTTCATGAAGTGACATATTTTTTTTTCTTTTTTACTTTTATTCCATACAATAAAATACTTTGAGAACTCTAAGTTTTTTAATGCAGGTGCAATAGTGCATTAGATGGTACTCTTGTACATGCAATTTGTTCTGTTGATCAACAAACGCAGCGTTCTGAGAGGAGGAAGGAAGGGTGAATGTTATCAAAATATTTTAGGAATATGTGATTTTAACATGATATTCACATTTGTTTGGTAGGATGGGAAGGCATTGCATTACGACTCACGAGTTCTAAAAGAAGTTGCATTTGATCCATCTTACGGTTTTCTATTTCCTCCCGGTATATATTACAATTTCTTTTACCATTTTCAATTATTATTTATTTTTGTCATAAAATTTCATCATTCAAGTTATTAGTAATAATCATTATTTTTGTCTCAATTTCTGAGATAAATATTATCTTTGTGATGTCGCATACATAAACACTTTCGAGGATTTTATCTCCATATCGCAATACAAGGTATTAGTTAGTGATTTTCGACGCAGACGCGCTTTGAATAAAGAGGAAAAATTCAACCATGCTCATGCACATAACTCGGAAATGTTATCGGCGTGCTTATATGGTGTGTTGAAAGCAAGATTCCCAATTTTGAAAACGAATGACTCCTTACCCTTTTACAAAGACAAAGGGATATAGTTATCGTCATTTCATGATCCATAATTTCATAAAGAAGCATAACATTGAGGATGAATTATTTGTTCAATATGATCGAGATAACATGTTTGACAATGAAGCGGAGCAAAATGAAGGAAGCGAAGAAGAAGGACAAGATGAACCACAATAGGGTGATCAAGGCGTAGAATTTATGGTTAATCTACGTGAACAAATTGCACTTCAACTCTTAACAACTGTTTGAAGTTAATTTAATTTGTATGGTTGAATTATTATGCTATGTTGATATTTTTGGGACATGATACTATGTTTGAAGTTAATTTAATTTGAACGTTTTCATTTTTATTTTATCATATTGTGGTCAAATTATTATAAATATGTATTTAAAATACTATGCAGACCTTCTGATTATCAAACAGGATTTGTTTAAACTGTTCAGAGGGTTAAAATGGTAAAATACTGTTATTTAGACATTTTGAAAAAATTAATTATCAAACAACATTTTTTCATTCAGACATAATTCTATTCAGATACTCTATATTATTCAGACATCTAAACTGTTCAGGTCTTAACACTCAATTTTATCAAACACCACCTAAGCCATCTTAGATAGATCTCATAAATTATTTGCTTTTCAGATTTGAATTATGTTTTTGATTTAGAATTATTGCTGAAAGGCCTTTTATTTGGCATCCGCAGTTTAATATTGCAGAGCCTAGAAAATTAAAGAAAATTTGAATTTGACTTAAAACGATGTCGTTTCTTAATTGGTCAGTGTCCGCAGTTTAATATTGCAGACGAGAAAACTACAGAAAATTTGATTTTGGCTTAAAAACGACATTGCTTCTTAATTGGCCAGTATCCACAGTTTAATACTGCGGACGAGAGACTTTTATAAGAAGGGTATTTTGGACAATTGTCCCATCCGCAGTATTAAATTGCGGAATACTGAAAACTAAACTGCAGACGAGAGCCATATTAATCGTTAGATATTCTGATGGACGATCAGGATTTATTGTAAGACTAGACTCTTTTTTACAACGTTAGTTATAAATCGATCCACACACATATATATATATATATATATATATATATATATATATATATGTGTGTGTGTGTGTGTGTGTGTGTGTGTGTGTGTGTGTGTGTGTATATATATATATATTTATGTATATGTATATATAAAAAACAAACAAATAATAGTAAAAATTAAAAAACTAAAATACATACCTACATACATACTTGTACTCGAGAAGTGAGAACCACACAAATCTCATCATCATAATCTCAGATAACTGAATTCAGTAGTAAACTGAAGAGAAGTTTAGTCTCATATCATGGCTCTGCCTCTCTCCTCCTTTTCTTCCATAGCAGCAGCATATCAACCATCTTCAAGGAAGAAGAATAATATACTAGTAATAAATTTTTGTTCACAATTCAATAATTCTTTTTTAACCACCACCACCACCACCACCACAAGAAGTAATGGGGTGGTGGTTACAACAGTGTGTTGTGAAGTAAAAGAAACAGCAAAGAAACTAGAGATAGGGTCTCCCATTATTGTAATTGAAGCTCCCAAAATGTTGAAGACTGCTGCTTCTGTACCATGTCTCAGAGCTAATTCTGGCTTAGTCAATCCCGGTGATGTTGGAAGGTCAATTCTCTATGTTAAGTTTTTTTTATATACATTTACAGAATTTTATTTCATATTTTGAAGGTTAAATAATTGCATCGACCAAAATCCATGTGTAATAAAAGAAAAAGTTGATTAAATTTGTTGTTTCATACCTCAACTAAATTATATTATACATTTATAATCCAGGATTGTATCAAGGAAGCCGAAGGATGTATGGGCTGTTCGTCTGTCCATTGGTACCTATCTCATAGATAGAAGATACTTCAAACCCTTGGAGCTAGACGAATGATTATGATTAATTATCTAATTGCTCTTAAATACAAGCCATAGTAATCAAATGCACTATATGTAGCAAGTTGATCATATTTATTTAAAATTCAGTTTAATTTCAATTACATAGATATACTATTTTATTTGATAGGTCTTATATTATCAAACAACCTATCAAGCTTGATTTTCAATTTCATTTGAAAATCTGGAAAGGAAAATTTTCAACATAATCCTCAGCTCTTCTGGTAATAAAATTTCATAAAATTCAAGAACACACAATTTAACCTTAAAATTAATAAATGGATGACCCAAAAGTCAAGAAACTGAATCCTGAAAGGCCAAAAAAATTTATAGCTAAAACCCGACGAAAACTGAATCTGAATCTATACAACTGACCAATTATGCGTCACCGGAGGGTAATAGTTCTGCGCAAGTAGATGACAATCATATCTCCTACACCCTTCAAATGCATCCCTGCAGCATAGCACTGAAGTTGTTTTCTGAGTATTAACAGATCAAACATCTTAACTTCCACTTGCCCTATCTATTCGTTCTCTCAGTTTGGCTGATGACAATAGTTCTTTGTGCCTACAATAAAGCAGCTTCTATTACTGAGCAGAAAAGCTGTCTTTGAGATATCAGGAAACATTAAGCTAAATAACACTGTATGGAGAACTCCCAACCGCTGTCTTAGAGGGGCTATGTTAAGGGGATTCTTGAGCTAATAAAAGTGAAATTCAAGAGTGCCAATTAGACTAAAATGCATCACTGTAGCATTGTGAAATTGCTTTCTGACAGTGTACATATCTAACATGCTATTCACCTTTTCGTCTCTGCTTAATCCTCTCTTCTCCGGCTTTGCTCTCATGAATTTAGCCCATAAAATTATCAAAGGAAGATACACAACTTACTCAGCTACTCGAGTATAAAGAAAGAGAATGCCTGTAATTTAGATGTTCATGATACAAACAGAACTTCCACATGTTTAAAGTCAAATCTTGTCTAGCGAAGTGGAACATCTAAACAAATAGCAGGTAGAGGATGTTACCATACCAATCTTCTAGCGTTATTAAATTTTGAGAAAATCACTCCCGCTACCTTGGGCAAGGTGTCATACTAGCTTCCCAAAACAATCAATTACAACCATCTGATTTTGCACTGAAGGGAGCCTGAGCTTTATGCCTCTATCAGACCCTATTTATTTTCAGAAGCTCGGATGGATGAACCAAAAGAAGCCATCTTTTCTGATAAATTCTGGAGGGCTTCATGCTTATTAGTCAATTCCATGAGAACTTTGATCCTCCTAAATGAAGTGTGGCTCGGCTTATGCCCCTTCTCTACCATGTCATTCCAGAGCTCAACAGCCATCTCAACCTTCTCCTCCCTCTTAATCAACCTAATCAGAAACATACAAGACTGTGTATTAGGCAAGCATCCAGTTTCCCTCATCCTTTGATACAAACTCCATAACCTTCTCAGATCATACATCCAATAAAATGACCTTAAAAACACATTGTATGTAGTTGCATTCGGGTGCAAACCCTTTCCCACCATTTCATCCATCAAGCTGTAAGCATCACCAAGCCTCTTCGCAATACAAAAATTCCTAATTACAGCGTTGTATGCAGCAACATCAGGATAACATCCATACTCTTTCATTTCCTTCAAAACATCTCTAGCTTTATCCGGCTGCCCAACCAACCCCAATCCCCCAATTATACTAGTATACGATATCACATCTGGCAATATATCCTCCTCTCTCATTTTATCCACTATCTTATACGCCTTCTCAATTTCTCTACCCTTACAATACACATCAATCAAACAATTATACAAACAACCTCAGGTTTTAATACCCATTTGCTTCATCTCCTCAAAAACACCTCGGCTTCCTCACACGACTTCCACCCTGACAACAATATATTAAAAGTTTGTAAATTTGGGTGAAACTCATGCTTAACACTATGATACACATTCCTTGCATCAGCCATACTCTTTTCTTGGCACAAAGTCCTCAATAGGGCATTATAACAATCAGTCCCAAATTCAGGAACAAGCTTCCGAAACTTCCTCAAAGATTCTACGGTCTCCCTAACTGAAGAAACCTTAGCAATTCGACCTAAAACTACCATAACCGTTCGTGGGGTTATCAAGGATTGATCTTTTCTCTTCATTTCAAGCAAAACATCCCAAATTTTGCCAAACTTTCGATTCCTACCTAAAATATAAAGCATTGTATCAAATGAAAAGGCAGTATGGTAAAACCCTTTTCGCTTTGCAGTGATATTGTAAAACTCCAAAGCAAGTAAAGGGTTTGCGTGACCAAATCTGACCCTTTTCAGAACTTTATCAATTAAATCATTTGAAAGGAAGATTTGGGTAGATTTAAGTGATTGTTGCATATCATTTGAAGAACTGATGATTCGATATACAGTTTCGACATCTTTATCAAAGGTGGAGTTTTCAGAATGGAGTGATCGAGAGTGAAGTGAACTGATATATCTAAAGATTGAATCAGCGGCATACCTTGTTAAAGATTGAAGAGAGAAGGGATTTCGTAGCTGAATCATTAATCTGGTGATTGGTTTGAGTGTGATTTATGAGCTAATTTGAACAAGCAGAGGTATCGCGCGGCAGGTAATTTGGAGGAGTGGTAAACAAGTACTACTAACAAGAACCGGGTTAGGAATCGTACGACGTCGTATTTTTTCGCTTTCTTTAAGCCTTTCATACTTCAATTTTGAGAAGGAACAATTACATATTATAGTACATATATAAAAGTAATTATAAAAATTATACATTCATAAAATATTTATAAAAATATGACACTTCATCATATATATTTACAATACTAATATAATTAGGAGTCCTTAAATTAAGGGATTAATATTAATGGGCTGACATGGCAAAATGGTATTTTTTTTAAACGCGTGATAACCGCCATCTATACAACAATTAGTTTTCATATTCCTGAAAGACTCCCTTCTCGTTCTGTCTCTCTCCTCCCTTACTACTTCTCTCTCTCTGCCTTTACTACTTCTCTCTCTCTTCTCAAAGCGATCGTCGTCGTCTTCCTTCTCATTGTCCGCCAAGAACACCACTATCTCTCAACTCTGACAGAAAATTGACGTTAATCCTCTTAAAGGAATTAGAGATTTCCTTCCAGACGAGATCGCCTCCATGATTGGCTTTTTCACAACTTCGGAGAATTTTCACGAAGATTTGTGCAGATTTTGATTAGTTTATTGTCGTTGTCAGATCGTCCTTTTGAATTGTGTTTCATACTTTGGTTTTTGTTGAATATCTATAACCATTTGACATTGTTTGTTAGTTCGGGTGAGTCTATAATGTTTATTGGAACTTTTGTAAATGAGATTACATATTTGATTATATTAACAGTGATTTGACATTATTTGTTGGTTTGTATTTGCTACTTCTAAGTTGTGTCTGATACATTATTTGAAAGGTGCAGTTGATAACCAAACATGCATAGAATGGTAACCATTGTATTTATTGGTAGTAACCAGATAGTTATAAGTTTGTATCAGGGCATAATTCAAGTGTTAAATGTACATGTGAGAGATACATGTGTTGCCTAAACTGGGTTGGATATACAAGTTATTTTTGTTTTGGTTATCATTATTAAAACATGTTATGGTTACTTTCATATAACTATTTGGTTACTTCTTTATTATGTTTTGGTTACTGTTATCTTATGGTTTGGCTACTATTATTGTGCCCTCAATGTGGGATTTTGGTTACTTTTATTTTTTATCCTGGTTAATATGTAATTGTTTAATATACATGGATTGCTTAAACTGGATTTCATTACATGATATTTCTGTTTTGGTTACCATTATTAACTGTCCTGATTACTATCATATAATTATGTGGTTACTGTTTTATTATGTTACATTATGATTACTTTTATTAGTAACCAGATAGTTACAAGATTGTATCAGGACAAACATCAAGTGTTAAATGTACATGTGAGAGTGTCTTATTTATCTAGTTGATGTATACTTATAAATTACATACTCATACAAATTATCTGAAAATTGTACAGTTGGTATTTAAATCTGCATATAGAGGTAACCATTTTATTTTTTGTGAGTAACCAAATTTACATAAAATTGATTCAGAACAATATCCATCAGTTATTTCAGTTGAAATGTTAAGTTGGTATCCAAACCTACATATATAGTAACCATTTTTATTTTTGTTAGTAACCAGATAATTATAAATTTGTATCAGGACTATTATAAAATGTTAAATGTATATGTTTAATTTATACCCTGTCATCATGATAGAATAAGAAACTCCAATTAAGAGTTCTCATTTATATATATGATGGTCACTTATAGATTTTATATTAAAATAAAAATAGTTCGAGAGGTGCAGTTGGTATCCAAACCTGCATATAAGGGTAACCATTTTAGTTTTTGTTAGTAACCAAATAATTAAAAATTTATATTAGAACAGTTATCAAGTGCTTAATGTATATGTGAGGGTTCCCATTTATCTAGCTCATGGATACTTTTAAATTATATAGTTATAAAAGTTATTTGAAAATGGTCCAGTTGATGGTTCAGTTGGTAACTAAATATGAATATAGAGGTAACCATTTTATTTTAGATGGGTAACCAAATTTACATAAAAATATTTTAGAACAGTTACCAATTGTTTAATGTATATGTTTACTTTATATTGACAACTCATGATGGAATCAAAAATCAAAATATTAATCAATAACAATTTTGGTTACTGCACACCATCAAAAATGTTACCAACCATGTGGTTAATGGTTACTAACAGTAAACAATTATATATTTACACACTTTTTGTTTATGTTCCGTTGAAATAAAGCACAACCGAAATCATCTCCATTGTCTGATAACTGAATAAACATTATAAAATAACCAAATCAATATTAGACAATAACCAAACTACATAATCTTAGTAACTATAAACCAAATTTTTACATGCAATTTTGAAGGCCTAAATGATGGAATTTGACTAAAAAACCATGCAATTCACAAGCTAAGCTTGTGACTTTTGATCGTTGGCCCGTTTCCAATGAAATTAGGCTCCGAAAATGTCAAAATCTGACACTTCAAACTTGAATGAAATTACCAAATTGTCACTGGATCAAATCTTTCCATAACTGCAAAAAACATCAGTACACGTGTACATTAATATTATTCTGCAACCAAATAAACATTATACAATAACCAATTAAATAGTATATAGCAACAATATATATAATCAGATTAAAAAAAACAATTAAAAAACACAATAACATTATACAGTAACCAAATAAACACCTTACAGTATCTAAATACATATTATACAGTAACCAACCTTTTAGAATGTTTTTTTTATTCTTTGTTAGCTTATAATCAGAAAGTAACTAACTCAATGTTAGGCAAGAACGCAAACTACATAATGTTAGTAACGTAACATGGAACTGGGGTAATATTATGCAAATAACCATTGTAATTTTACAAAGTAACCAAGTCAAAGATTATATACTAACCAATCCAGATTAGACAAGTAACCAACGATTCTTTAGGAAGTTAGGTAACCAATGTATTTAATAAGTAATCATTAATATAAAAAACACCAATAGAATAAAATTTAAAATTATAAAACAAGCAAATAAACATTATACAGTAACCAAATCAATAAAAAACAGTAACCAATTTATATATATTTAGTAACCAGAATATAAAACATATTTTCAAATGCATTTTACATTGTGAATCATTCAATTGTATAATACGCAACAACATTGTCAATCAAATTTTGATTATAAGCGATATTCCATAAATAGATATATCGGATGAAGCAACCTTTTAGTATGTTTTTGGTTCTTTGTTAGCTTATAGTGCGTAAAGTAACCAACTCAATGTTGGCGGTAACAAACTACATAATGTTAGTAACTGAACATGAAGCTGGGTAATATTATGCAATAACCATTGCAATTTTACACAGTAACCAAGTCAACATTATATACTAACCAAATCCAGATTAGACAGTAACCAACAGTGCAAGAAGGTAACCAATGTATTTAATAAGTAATCATTAATATAAAAAACATCAGTAGAATAAACTTTAAAATTATAAAGCAAGCAAATAAACATTATACAGTAACCAAATCAATAATAAACAGTAACCAATTTATATGTACTTAGTAACCAGAATATAAAACATATTTTCAAATGCAGTTTGCATTCAAAACATTCATTATTCTGACTTTGTGACCATTTAAAGAGCGAAAAAATTTGAGAAAGTTTCTAGTTACAGATCTTGAAGTTGCTGTCGATCTTTTATGTTCTTCTCCGATCTCAGAGTTTCGTCGCGACAAGAGATTTCGTCTTCTCGAGTGAATCGTCGTTGATCTGCTTTTTACGATATCAAAGTTGCATGTTTTGTTGATTGCTTGAATTTAGTGCGGTTAGTTGGAATTATGAAAGTTGATAACTGATGTGTAGGGAGATAATGATCCCTAATTGTAGGGAGATAATGATCCCTAATTTTAGCAACGTAATATTATGTATGTTTTATTTTTGTAATTATGTTGTGTATGTTTTATTTTTGTAAATACTTTCTAATTGTTGTATATTAGTGTAAATGACCCTTTTGAGAAATCATGAGGTCAATTGGTCAAGTTGGAGGCCCAAATTGATCCAAAGAAAAAAAAGATGGTAGGAGCTTAACTTTTCTTAATTATTAACATTTTCATGCAACTTATATTAGTATTTGATGTCATGACCGTCTAAATATATATTTTTAACGAAACAAGAAATTTATTTTTTCAGAGCACATAAATAGTTTGAATGTTTCATAGGTGCAATTACAATTTTTCATTCATTTTTCGGATAAGTAATTAGCATAAAACTTGGTTTCAGTAATTCAGAACAGTTACCAAAAGTACATTTAACCATATGTCATTAGTATAGAGAAGTGAATACCTAGATATGATAGTTAGAACTCTCATCGGTTAATAAATGTTGGGCCTTGGGTCAGGAGAGTCTCTTAACTTATTTTTTTTCTTCAACCTCTTTTATTTTGGTTCATGATTTTTCTTGACTATATGATTCTGGCACGGAATAGGATTTGTACTGGTTTTTATGTACTCACTCCATTCCAAAATATAAGATTATTTTTGACTTTTTTTAGTTAATTAGAAATATTTTTAAGCTCAAATTTGACATAAATTCATTTAATTTTTATCAAGACAATAATAAATATTACAAACTATCTACACAATACTAACCATTATAAGATTTATTAATTATAATATATATTAAATCTCATTAATTTTGAGTATGAGAATATCTAAAATTGAATTTCAAAAAGTAAAAAAAAAAATTGAAATAAAAGAAGTAGTTTTATATTTGAAATCTATATCTGGTGAATTTTATTATTCCTTATGTTTAAAGTCAAATCTTGTCTAGCCAAGTGGAACATCTGAACAAATAGCAGGTAGAGGATGGTTACCATACCAACCTTCTAGCGTTATCAAATTTTGAGAAAATCACTCCCGCCACCTTGGGCAAGGTGTCATACTAGCTTCCCAAAACAATCAATTACAACCATCTGAATTTGCACTGAAGGGAGCCTGAGCTTTATGCCTCTATCAGACCCTATTTATTTTCAGAAGCTCGGATGGATGAACCAAAAGAAGCCATCTTTTCCGATAAATTCTGGAGGGCTTCATGCTTATTAGTCAATTCCATGAGAACTTTGATCCTCCTAAATGAAGTGTAGCTCGGCTTATGCCCCTTCTCTACCATCTGCAAGAAACACCTCTCTGCAACCCCAAGCTTCCTCATAGTACAAAGAAAATCAATCAACACATCGGAAACCAAGATATAGGATCCAAACCCCTTCTCCACCATGTCATTCCAGAGCATAAGAGCCATCTCAACCTTCTTCTCCCTCTTAATCAATCTAATCAGAAACATACAAGACTGTGTATTAGGCAAGCATCCAGTTTCCCTCATCCTTTGATACAAACTCCACGAACTTCTCAGATCATACATCCTATAATATGACCTTAAAAACACATTGTATGTAGTTGCATTCGGGTGCAAACCCTTTCCCACCATTTCATCCATCAAGCTGTAAGCATCACCAAGCCTCTTCGCACTACAAAAATTCCTAATTACAGCGTTGTATGCAGCAACATCAGGATAACATCCACACTCTTTCATTTCCTTCAAAACATCTCTAGCTTTATCCGGCTGCCCAACCAACCCCAATCCCCCAATTATACTAGTATACGATATCACATCTGGCAATATATCCCCCTCTCTCATTTTATCCACTATCTTATACGCCTTCTCAATTTCTCTACCCTTACAATACACATCAATCAAACAATTATACGAAACAACATCAGGTTTAATACCCATTTGCTTCATCTCCTCAAAAATCACCTCGGCTTCCTCACTCCACTTCCACCCTGACAACAATATATTAAAAGTTTGTAAATTTGGGTGAAAATCATGCTTAACACTATGATACACATTCCTTGCATCAGCCATACTCCTTTCTCGGCACAAAGTCCTCAATAGGGCATTATAACAATCAGTCCCAAATTCCGGAACAAGCTTCTGAAGCTTCCTCAAAGATTTTACGGTCTGCCTAACTGAAGAAAGCATAGCAATTCGACCTAAAACTACCTCAACCGTTCGTGGGGTTATCGAAGAGTGATCTTTTCTCTTCATTTCAAGCAAAACATCCCAAATTTTGCCAAACTTTCGATTCCTACCTAAAATATAAAGCATTGTATCAAATGAAAATGCAGTATGGCAAAACCCTTTTCGCTTTGCAGTGATATTGTAAAACTCCAAAGCAAGTAAAGGGTTTGCGTGATCAAATCTGACCCTTTTCAGAACTTTATCAATTAAATCATTTGAAAGGAAGATTTGGGTAGATTTAAGTGATTGTTGCATATCATTTGAAGAACTGATGATTCGATATACAGTTTCGACATCTTTATCTAAGGTGGAGTTTTCAGAATGGAGAGATCGAGAGTGAAGTGAACTGATATTTCTAAAGATTAAATCAGCGGCATACCTTGTTGAAGATTGAAGAGAGAAGGGATTTCGTAGCTGAATCATTAATCTGGTGATTGCACTAGGTAATTTGGAGGAGTGGCAAACAAATACTCGTAACAAGAACATGGTTAGGAACTTTTTTTTCGCTTTATCTAAAATAGCGAGAACTTTCATCCGTTAAGCCTTGGGTCAGGAAAGTCTCTTGACGCATTCTTTTTTCTTCAAGTTTGGTTCATGATTTCTCTTGACTATATGATTCAGGCACTGATAAGGGTTAGCTCTGCAAATGCAAATGTGTAGAGTTTATGAGTACGTACCGCAATAAAATGGTCAATACAACCCTCTGAGGTAATTAGCGAATCCTTTTATGATACAAATACTTGAGAATTCACTCACTTGGTGTTTATTCACTATCAATTTATGTGATGTTTAATAAACACATTTAAAAATCATATTTTGTATATAAATAATTTATTTAATTTATAAATACCGTTTTGAACCTCAAAAACGATTAGTACAAACGTTATTAGCTAAACATTCCTCAGAATCACGGGCGGATCCACTATGGGGCTGGGGCTGGGGCTGGGGCTGGGGCTGGGAGGGGGGGCAAGTGCCCCATCTTGATTTTTATAATTTTTTACTAGTACATGCAAGAGTATTTAAGTAAAACGACGTTTTGAAAAATAAATAATAATTTAATGACTTCAAAAAAATAAAGTTTTTAAAAATAATTTTGTAGTGATTTTTATTAACTCCTTCTATTTCAAAATATAAGATTATTTTTGACTTTTTATAATCAATTTAAAAATTTTAAACTCAAATTTGACATAAATTCATTTAATTTTGACTAAAAGACAAATTGCACCCCAAACTTTGTATCCGTGTTGATTTTTGTACCCCAAACTGAAAAAAATATCTAAGTACACCCCAAACTTCAATTTACTTAATAAAAGACACACTTTTTTCACTTAATCGGTCAAAAGTGACCGGCTAAGACTATAATTTTTATAACATAAGGGTAAAATTGGTAGTTCTCTATTTCTAACCTCAACCTTTCCTCTCTACAGCACACAAACTCCTTAGTAGTTTCTCTCTCCTCTTTACCGCCGAAATCCACAAACCCGTACGCTCTCCGAACTTGAAAGATTTCGGAACCAAAATTCAGGACCGATCGGAGCCTTCTTTTCGATGCCAGTCCCACGGGCAAGCTAACCGCGACACTCATCCGTGCACAAACGGTCCTGCTCTGCCGGCGCTTATCCTCCTCCGCCTTCTTAAGAATCTGCGCCTCTCCTCCTCGTGCCGCCGCAGGAGCTCAGCCTCGGTAACCTTAGGTACCGGAATGGAGACGTGATTCGCCTTCTTATCTGGCTTCTTAACCGCCTTCTCGAGCTCCTTCTCCTCTGCGTTAACAGAGTTTGCGAATTGGGGATTTTTTTGATCAAAAATTAATAACTGTATAATCGTGAATTAATTCTGTCTTTAGGGATCATGGGATTGACATTTCTAGTTCGAGCGAGGCAAAGTGACTGAATTTGGTGGTGGAAAGGTTGGCATATCAGATCCCACTGGCCTGAGTGCAACCTTGACCTCACGTCTGGAAGGTCTGATCAATTCAGGCCCAGTTATGTTATTTATGAAGGGGAAGCCTGGAAGGTCTGATGCTCCAAGATGTGGTTTTAGCTTCAAAGTAGTCAATGCTCTAAAGGAGGAGGGTGTGAAATTTAGGTCCTTTGATATTCTGGCAGATGAAGAAGTGAGACAGGGGCTAAAGACCTTCTCAAACTGGCCAACCTTTCCACAGCTTTACTGCAAAGGTGAGTTGGTAGGAGGTTGTGATATAGTGATGGAGCTGCGAGGTAACAGTGAGCTTAAATCCACTCAATCTGAATAAGGAATTATATTGATATTCATCAAATGACGTGGGGCAAACTAAACTTAAATCAGCTCATCTGCATTCAAGTGTTTTTCAGCAGCTATATGAACTTCAGTCATTTGTTTTAATGTGACTTGCTGATATTCACGCCCATTTTCTTCGGTGGCATCTTCTTCTTTATCCTCTGATAATTTCACGTACGTTAACAGAGTTTGCGAATTGGGGATTTTTTTGATCCAAAATTAATAACTGTATAATATGTATTATCCTTTTTCCTATATAAGTATTTTATTCTTTTTGTTTTTAGGGACTAAATAAAAATAATGAGTTCAATTTTTTATTTATTTCTCATATACACAGTCACTCAAAGATTGAATCCGTGATGTTTGTTCTTGGTTCTTGGAGGACTTAATTGTTTCTATATGCTTTTATCAATGTAATAGTAATGGTTGGTACTTTTTGTTGATGGGAAGTGGGATTTCCACTTTGGTGAAGATATATTTTAGGGAAGGGTTAAATTTCGTGACTTGGATTCCGTGGTTGAACTGGGCTGTGCGGCTGAGAGTTTCAGTTCATTTTACATGGGTGGTTTGATTGTGTGAATTAGGTATTTGTGAGGAAGAAGGAAAAAAGATGAGCTCAAGTATTTTGAAGGGTGTACTTCAAAGGGGAAAGCCTCCCAAGTTCATTGAGAAGGAGAGGAAATGGTTGTTTGTTTAAGAGAGAGAAAGTTGGTTATGGAGGAGAGAGAAAATTGGTTATGAAAGAGAGAGAAAATTTAATGTCAGAAGATAAAAAGAAAAAGACTTAAACACCCCTCCTTATAAACATTACAGCCTTAACCGGTCATTTTTGATCGGTTAAATGAAAAAAGTGAGCCTTTTGTTAAGTAAATTAAAGTTTGGGGTGTACTTAGACATTTATTTTAATTTGTGGTGCAAAAATCAACATTGGTATAAAATTTGGGGTACAATTTGTCTTTTAGTCTTTAATTTTAATCAAAATAATGATAAATATTATAAATTACCTACAAAATACTAACAATTATAATTTTTATTAATTATAATATTTAATAAATCTCATTAATTTTGAGTGAGAATATCTAAAATTGAATTTCAAAAGTAAAAAAAATTATCTTATAAATTGAAACGAAAGAAGTAGTTTTATATTTGAAATCTCTATTCGGTGAATTTTATTATTCCTTATGTTTCACAATAAACATGTCTCATTTGTCAATTATTATGTTCTACAAAAAAATTCCTCTTTCTTTTAATAATAATATAAAATGACACAATATTTTAAATTTTGTATCATAATTTCATTAAATCATACCATTATTAAATATAAAAAGTCATTATATTTAATCGTAAATATGAAATAAAATATATTATTAATATTTGTATATACTACAAATGATATAATAATTGTATAACAGATAAAATAATTTTATTATTTTAATTATTTATATTTAATTATAAAGGGTGCCCCTGTTGATAATTTTTTTTGCTTCTGCCCCTGTTCATAATCATCTAGCTCATAGTCCCCCGAGCTGGAGGTGACTCTCAGCCACGCCTCATTTTTAGTGTTGGGCACTTGTTATCTCGAGACTGATCTTGCCTGCTTTTGGACACATGTATTTATGTTATGGGAGGTACACTATGGTGTAAGTGGGACTCAAAGTGATGTTCTTTTTTGGAACAGGTCCCGCAAATACTCAACACACACCCATGGATTGTTAATTCACAACTCTTGTGCACACAATATATTCTGGAGAATGCTTTCTTTTATTAAGTTTAAGAACTGATTGCTGGCTTTATATAAACCTTACAAGGGAATGAAAAAATGTAGATAACAACCACGTATAGCATTAACTAAAAACGTAAAGATAGCCAAGAAAATATTCAAACCTAAACTACCCTAAACAATAGGGATTATTCAAACAGAATTGACTAAACAACAACTAAAACAAACAGATCCAACATGGATCCATATATATATATATATATATATATATATATATATATATATATATGGCCAGAATTAATTAAGGGGAAGGGACCAAAAATAGTCTAACTAGCTACTAGCAAAAGCCTTGGTTTCCAGTCCAAAACCGAATGGAAACAGCGGATCATACTGTAAATCCCCAACATTCATAGGAAGCTGATCTACTCTCTTGAACCATGTCCGAGCAAGTTTCCCAGTAAAACCATAATCCCCAAATAAAACATCAGCCACGCCTTGGCCTTCGCTACCCGGTAGCCAAGCAGCCACAAAAGCATCCATATACTGAAGATATGGCTCAACCACAAGAGGCCTGCCCGCCACTAGGACAACAACACATTTCACATTCTCGCAAACATTCTTAATTATGTCAATTCCATATACAGGAATTGTTAAGTTCAAATTGTCTCCTCCAAATTCGGCGTATGGAATCTCACCAACAACAACAATGGCGTAATCGAATTTACTGGACTTGATCAAGTGTGGGTGGGGATTGCGATGATGGACAAGTTTTGTGGTCGGGACGATGGTGGATTTTATGGCGTCTAGGATGGTGGTTCCGGTGGTCATGTTGTTGCCTGCCTGCCCCTGCCAGGTTATGGTCCAACCGCCACATTGGTTGCCCAAATCATTGGCATGTGTTCCGACTACTAGAATTTTGTTTGCCTTTTTAGGGAGAGGAAGCAATGGGGGTAGATGGGGTTTTTCCATTCTTTAAAAGAACTAAAGATCTCCTCACGGCTTCCCTTGCCAACTCTCTATTTTCCTGTTCATTTGTTAGAGAAAAAATAATAATTAATTAATTAATTTAATATAGGCTTACTTTGTTATAAGAATAACTCAATTCAAGTATTGCATGCATGCATTATTAAGACATTTTACATCATTGGAAGATTCACAACCATTATTATAATTGATCCTAGTTAGACTAGAAATACAAATTTGATCCTTATCTATTTGTAATGTTGTGATGATATCATCCTTTAGTTTTTCAGAATTTTTAAACTCTAGCCTTTAGATACATTTAGCTATGTTTGGCAAAATTAACTTTAGAATTAGAACTGAAAGCACATTTTTAATTCTATAGAATTGAAACTTAGTCCCAAAACTTGGAATTGAGTTGCCAAACATAACTTGTTCATAATAAACTCCACTTTGAGCAAATAAATTAAATTTGTCTGGATTAACTGTGGATTTTGATGGTAATGAAAATTGAAGGACGATATTGTTACAAATAATTACACAACAATTAAATAACAGGAGAGTCTAATTAGCTAACCTTGCTACCTAGTTGATTGGCAAAGCTAAGATCAGCCATGGGATTTTCAAAGACACCTGCGATGAACTTGACTCTTAAAATCCTCCTGACAGCATCATCAATGCGACTCATGGGAATAACATTCTTCTTCACTAGAGAAGTCAAAGTGTCGGAGAATTCAGTATAGTTGTAAGGAACCATGACCTAAAAGAAAAACGTACAAATATTTGAGTACTTGTCGAAAATATCTAAATTCTGCATTAACAAAAAATTAAATTATATATAAAATATATTACTGCAAAGTATGTACTAACCATGTCAAGGCCAGCATGAATTGAAGCTTCAACGGAATATGTGTAGTTTGCATGTGTAGGCGTGGTTAGATAGTCGATGGCTTGAAAATCCGAAATGACAAAACCCTGTAATATGGCAAATAACCATAATATATAGAGCACAATTTAGTTTTTGTTTGTTCGAGTACATGCATATAACTAATCTTTTCAAGTTATATATATATAGTGTTATATATATACCTAATTAATTCATAAAATTGACACATACATTTGTGTCAATTAATTTTTAGTTTTGACTTATTAGTCAGATATATCGTATCAGATGCACAATGTTGGATTTTGTTTAATTATCGATGACAAGTTAAATTAAATGTATGATTATATATATATATACATGTTTAATTTGGTAAGGTTATGTACCTTGAATCCAAGGGTGCCCTTGAGGTACTTTGTCACAAGATCATAATTAGCATGCATCCTTACCCCATTCCAGCTTGAATACGATAGCATGACGCTTGCCACACCTTTCCTAATGGAGTCCGGGTATGCAGGCATGTGAATTTTTAGCAATCCTTCCCAGTCAATCACTGTGTTGTTTTCATTGATGCCATTTACTGTGCCACCATCACCCACATAAGTGTTTTGCACAAGCCAAAACCTTTGTCCTTCAAAAGCAACAAGGTGACAGATAAATATTCTAAATAAAATAAAGAAAAACGTAGATTCACAATTGGTGCAGCTCCAGTTTACTCTATTAAGACAAAAGGGATATGTATATATACTTTTGCTAGCTAGGCATTGCTAGTAGACTTACTTTCCACCAAGGTAAGGATAACCCTTTGGTTTATCGGCAGGGATATCGCCTTGTAAACCAGTCACATGTTCAGTCATTTGTTGCACAATAGTGGGATCTTCACTATAGCTTTCATAACATCGACCCCATCTTGGATCTCGACATACCTAAAAATGCAAACTAATCAATATTAATTATAGGCAATTACATATATAAGGTTGCTTATATCTGACCCTAGCTCCCTATATGATTATATCCTATTACTATTTGTGGGAACTAATTATATATTCCTCTTTTATACAATTAAGTGTAGATTAATACCATGAATCCTGATCATATATAAATATATATTTGTCATTATAAGTTATGGATTTAAATTCATACCGCAATGGAAGGAGCAAAAGCATATGAAATGCCAGTAGCTCTAACTTCAAGCGCAGTTGCAGCACCGATTCTTTTCACAAGATCAGGGTCCCTAAAGTAATGACAAATTTTAAAAATAAAATATATGAAATAGGAGTTATATCTAGAGGTAATATATATATATATATATATATATATATATATAACTAATAAAATTACCTAGGTACTCCAAGGCCAACATTATGGGGAAAATGGTAGCCTTATAAGCATTGTTATTCCCATGCACCGCATCAGTTCCATAAATGATTGGAATCCCTAGCCTGGTAGCAAGTGTACCCTTTTGGAATTTATTCACCATTTTAACCCAATCCTTAGCAGTAGCATTCACACGGGGCGGGCTTCCTCCCCCGCTTAGTACACCGCCAATTCCATATTTTTGCACGATCATTGCAGTCAGATTAATGCGTTCAAGCTGCATCATTTGGCCTATTTTTTCTTGCAATGTCATCCTTTTTAGCAGATCCTTCACCCGGGCCTCGACCGGCAGTTTTTGATCTTTGTATGGGAATAATGCTAATGTTGCTTTTGTACATAAACATACCAAGAAGAAGAGGCCCGATGAAAATTTTCTACTCATGGCTGGCTGGCTGGCTATTAATTTGATGAGAAACTTGTTAAGCTCTGAAAACAGATATATGAAGTGAGATTGATTCTTTTTCAAGAGATCAGCTATGGAGAAAAGAATTAATATTAATTTGGGTTATTTAATTGATGAAGTAATTAATCTATAATTCTATATATATTGTTTGATGGAGAAAACAAATTAAAACAAACTAACCACTTTTCCTTCAGAACTATTCTCAACATAAAATTATTAAGGCATATATAATAAAAATATGGAAATATATACATTAATATTCAAACAAACTAGTAAAACGTTAATTAGAATGCAACAAGGAATTATCTAACACTTTTTGTGTAAATAACATATATGCAGTGTAAATAACATATATGCAGTATATAATAACATATATGCAGTATATAATAACATATATGTAATTAAGAACCAAAACTGATTTTAAAAAATTTCATGAACTGCACGTATAATTTATACATGATCATAAGAGCGAATTAACCTGTTTAATTTTGCTTTTCCGATTGTTTTCCACAAAGAATCTCTGCCCACAAAAGAGATGAGTGTGTGATAGGATCAATTAATCCTATGAATCGATTGATAATATATAAGCTTTAGATCTCGAAAAGTAAACTGCCATAATAAAACATTATAAAAGGAAAGTATCAAAATCAATGACATAATTATGCCAAATTATTATCCCACAATTATAGCTAAAATAAATTAAATAGTTATAATATCTATCTATTTAAATATACTAAATTGCAGTACATAACACTATTGCATGACATTTGTCATTTCCAAATTGCAACACCGGTCTTACCTAATTAATATGCTCATCCATTACTCCACTTTTTATATTATCGCTACTTAATTATTATCTCCTAAAATTATTAGTTTTAAATCTCACATTAATAATTAGATTTTATAATCCAATAAATCACTACAAATCTAAACTGTTCTGATAATGTTATCTGTTCTAATTAATATTATCATTACTAATTTAATTATTATATCCTAAAATCACTACTTTTTTAATCCCAAATTAATCTTTTGAATTTATAACCCCCTAAATCACTACAAATCTAAATTGTTTTGGTAATGTAAACTGTTATGATATTATCCTTTCTAATTTAATTATTATCTCCGAAAATCACTACTTTATGATATTATCATTACTCTTCGTTATTTAACTTAATTTTCTCCCTATAAATACAACATAATATTATACCATTTATAATTATATTACAACATAATATTATCTGAGTTTAAAACATTTAGAACAAAATTAAAATAACAAATAATATGAATCATAACTTACTATGTTAATTTTAGAATCCCCAAAATCCACTACTTTTCTAAACATAATTATTATATCCTAAAATCATTAATTTTCTAATATTATACCATTCATAATTATACCATGCTTTATATCATACATGTATGATATAATATTATAATACACATATAAAACAAAATAAAAAAATAACTGTAAGGCCCCAACTTTTTATAAATAAAGATTTAATTTCTCTAATTATTATTTTGAAGTAGTAAGGGGTTGATTTGATTAATGTGGTTAGTTATGGGTAAAATGCATAAATATTTCAAATAAGCAAGTGGTTATAAAATACTCATTATTATTTCGGAGAATATTAGTTTTGGTCATGAAATATTCTACTTTGTCGGAGAATATTAAATGCAACAGTGCTTGACCTTTGTAATGAGCCCATAACAAAAAGCGATTGGATGAAGAAAATGACAAGTATAAGTTGTTTTAAATAATGGCGTAGTGTTTCAAGAATTATCTTGTTGGAATACTCGGTGGTTAAAACACAAGAATACACGCGTTGTTACGAAGAAGATACCGGTATTGCACCAATTATTGATTCTTACGTAAAGAAGACACTACTCAATAATTGTTACGATAATTCTTGCATTACGTATTTTATTTTATTGATTCAATAATTGCTGCGTTGATATTTTATATTATCGTTGTTTTCAATAATTGTCACTACACAAGTATTTTCCATTATCAAAGCAATAATTCATATTATCTGAATAATATTATTAGAAAACATTATTGGCAATGTCTAGAAAGTTACATCAAGGAGAGGTTTGGTCACCTAATTGCGCCGATGAAGGAGAGATCCTTATTGGAAAGCCCTCTTTCTGTGAAGAGCGGCACGGTTGCGATCTTGTGATTCTGTAATATTATTTGTGAATAATTAATTATTGATTTATATGATGAGGAAAATATTGATTTTATGTGGATATAGATGGAGAAATTTTTAATGTGACAATTGTTAAAATTAATATTTTATCTTTTTACGATAAAATAATTCATTTAAATATATTATTTTAATAATATATTAATGATGATATTTTTACAATGAATGTGAGATATATGAGTATATGAGGAGGAAGAGTATTTTTGTTGCATTAAATGATTAACACATGTTTTGTGTGTCGGTGGATCCCATTTCTTGACTGAAATTTGATTATAGCTTTTGTAAAATCGTTAGTATGTGGATTTTGTCAATTTCATTTGGAATTTGGAAAAACTTTCTTCTGCAAAGTTGTAGAGAATTGAATTTCCTATAAAAAGTCTCGAGATTTGAATTTTTTGAGAAAAAGGATATTTATTATGAATTATTGAAGTTCTGAATTAATTAATTATTATTATTTGGAGTTTTAAATAAAATAATTGAGAAAAACATTTTTCTTATTTATTGTGGGTGGATGGCTGATGTTGTGAGCTGGTGTGTGCGTAGGAAAATTTAATATATATATATTAATATTTTATTAAATTTTTTCGCTTTTGGTGTTCTAAGCAATTTCTATAAATAGGGTCTTTAGGTTAGAATTGAAAATCACACCGGCTGAAGTTTTTCTCTTCTCTCTCTCTATAATATCGAGCGTATTTTGTGAGTATTTTAGTACTTTGAGTATTGCTATACGGTGCAAGTTCTTTCAAAGACTATATCCGAGTATTCCATTCGTAAATCTTATTCTTTCTCGAGGTAAGGGATGTTATTTTCTTCTCAAATGATATTATTTCTTCAATATCATTATCAAAGAAATATTGGTTGGAACTTTTACCAAATTTGGAACTTTTTCATGTCGGGAGTTCTTATTCATGAGTTTCTTATTCACGAGTTCTTATTTATGAGTCTTATTCACGAAGCGTGATGATGTTTTTTGTGAAATTTCTATCTTTTGGTGTGAGTTACTATTCACGATATCGACCTTATTCACGATATCTGACATTATTCACGAATAGAGCCTTTATTCACGAGAAAAATTAAATTTTTCGTTTTTTCGTCAAAATATCTATTATGGATACTAGCTTTGATTGTATCCATGTTTTGATCATTCTTGAATTTTACTCCACTGCGGTTATTTATGAAGTATTTTTTAACTTGGATTGTTTAAAGTACGAATCCTTAATATTTGTTCTTTTGTTTCTTTGGATTCGTTTTCTTTAAAATATTTTTCATCATCCTCGGTCTAAATGATGATATAACCGAATATCTTTGCCGATGGTGCAAAGATGAATGATTTTATAATGAATATCTTTGGCCCGTAGTGCAAAGATGAGCAGTGTCTTGAGATGAACATGACTAATCGATGAATATCTTTGGCCCGTAGTGCAAAGATGACTATTTGATTCAAGATGTATATTGATTGATGTTACTGAGGATAACATATATCGATGATGGACTTTTAAATTCATAGATGATAGTAGATTTCATTCTCTACTTAACTCTTCTAATGAATTTTGTTTCCATTGCGATTGTTGATCTAAAACTTGTTGTCTATTGTATTCTATCGATTTTTTCCTGTTGAAGACTAAGGATAATTTGTTGTACATTATCTTAGTCATAATATTCTTTCTTTGGGCTAGTTGAGCTCACCCTTTTCCTTTTTGTTCCATTTTCTTCTCAAGAGGCGAGAATATAGCGGGAACTAGTTGGGGTGTGAAGTGATGGTTCAAGACAGTTGTTTTAGTAGTCCTCACCATTTTGTAATATAGTGTATAAATAATTGTAATGAGGACTTATTTGAGTGTGGATATTGTCTAGAAGACAATATTTGTATTTAAACTCAAAGTTTATGTGTTGTCGTATTTTGCACGACAATTGTATTAATGAAGTTGTAGTTGTTTCTATACCATGTATTTGGCAACTCAGAATGGGTTGGACGGAATGGACCTATTTTGGGGGCGTCACAGTTGGTATCAGAGCCTAGGGATATGATCTATGGCGGAGATCGGGGAATAGAACTAGGAGGGGAGAGACGAGTAAATCATTCGCTAGTGTGTCATACCTAAGCTTATTTGTTGGTCGGTTATAATATAGGGGTATTATGTGATTTGTTAATTTGTTAAATTAACCCTTGTTTTATAAGCGATTTGAGAATGTAAATTTGAGAATGTTAATGATGGAGTAAATGAGACCATGGACACACCTTTGCTCACCAACGAGGAGAACGTCTGCAACAGTCGGAAATGTTCTCTCTGTGAATAACACCACTTAGCAGATGACGAACGATGGTATGTTTAGGAACTTTCTAGAATTCATGCAAAACCAAAGCGAGAAAGACTACTTTGCTCAAAATGCGGTGGAAAACACCGAAAACTCACGGATGGTCACCGCATTAGCGATTCGAGGAGTTAGGAGCGCCAGCGAGTTTGGGAAAGCGGAACCACTTACTACAGAGACGTGGATAAAGCGAGATCACTAAGATATTTGATGTCTTGGGATGCTCGAGAGGAGCAAAAGGTTCTTTTCGCCACTTTCATGTTACGAGAAGAGGCAGATTATTGGAGGGAATCCATAAAGCGTACTCAGCCTACCGCACTGAAGATGTCTTGGGAGAAGTTCCAAGAATTATTCAACGACAAGTACTTTCCCGAAAGTATTCGTCACATGAAGGAGTTAGAGTTTATCAAGCTGGAGCAAAACAATATGAACGTGTCGCAGTACGAAGCTAAGTTTGCCGAGTTATCCCGATTTGCATCCCATTTGGTTGATAATGAGGAGAGAATGACGCGAATGTTTCTGCGAGGTTTGAAACCCAAAATACGTCAATACCTTATTTCTCACAAACTTTGTTTATATTCGGGATGTTGTAAATAGGGCTCGATTATTGGAGTAGCGATAATGAGTCGGCTCAATGAAGAATAATGACCAACAACTTCGATGATATTAAATGCGTGGCAACCATTATCTCGAACAATGATAACAATCGTGGAGGAAATTATCATGCCAGAAATGGTAACCACTTCGGTGGTAATCATGGCCAAGATAATAGAAGAAATAACTCAAGTGGAAATTTCAAGAAGAGAAGATTTAACGATGTCGGGAAGATGTCAGCAGTAGCACCAACACCAACAACGAATTTTAGAGGAGGAGAAAGACAGCCAGTTAGATGCTACAGATGCGGAGAAGAGGGACACATAAGTCTAAACTGTTCATAACCTTCCAAGGTATGTAATAATATTGGAAAAGAAGGTCATATCGATCGAGATTGTACGGTAGCGAAACCTAGTCCAGCGGGGATGGTGACTCCAAAGGCTGTCCCGGACAAGTCAAAGTCAACGGTTCCTAGAAAGGCGTTTTTTCGTGGTGAGTCGTCGATACGAGAACCCGAACGAAGTTAGCACGAGTTAGTTAATTATAAATTCTTACGAAGTTTATACCTTATTAGATTCCGGTTCTACCCATTCATTTATCTCTCCTGCTTATACTCAACGTTTAAACTTGACTCTGGAGAAAATTAGACTTTGACTTATTTGTGGAAACTCCGTTATGAGAAACTTTCATCACATCCACTGTTTATAAATCTTGCTTGATTCAAGTTGGCACCATCACATTACCTGTTGACCTCAACTCGACCCATTTTGACTAATTTTGATCCAACCCGATCCAGTTTGACCCAACCCAAAATTTTAATATTTTAAAATATAAATTATTTTTTAAAATAAGTATAAAATAATAATTATATTTAACATTTTAAAAATATATATATTTAATATTTTAAAATAAAATATTATTTTAAAAGTTATAAAGATAATTATTATTATTATAAGGAAAACAAATTAGAAACTTTATTTTTTTGAGTAAAGTTTCATAAAATATAGATTCAAAAAAATTACATAAGAAAATTAAATATAATTATTGTTTTAAACTTATTTTAAAAATAATTTTATATGTTAAAATATTAAAATTTTTGGTTGGGTCAAACTGGGTCGGGTTTGGTTAAACTGGATCGGGTTGAGTTCAAATTGGGCTGACGGGACGAAGACGCCAATAAAATTCCACTTTATGGACCTAATTGTCAAAAAATGAACTGTAGGAACGAATTTGAAAGTGAGTTGCAACTTGAAGGGATAGAAGTGTCATTCAGTCGAAATTGAGCTATTATCATTATTCTCCGTTATTTAACCTAATTTCTCCCTATAAATACATTTCAACTATTACGCAACAACCCATGCTACAAACAATTCTAAATACTGTTCAAAGTGCAAAGGAGTTATATGGAGACCTTTAGATTATGGTCAATGCATTCAATGAGAGGGGCTATGGCTTCATTTTGTGGACTATATCTCACGGTGTTTATGTGACGACCCCAAAATAGGTCCATTCCATCCAACCCATTCTGAGTCGCCAAATACATGGTACAAAAACAAATACAACTTCAGTAATACAATTGTCGTGCAAAATACGACAACACATATACTGTGAGTTTGAATACAACTATTGTCTAATAGCCGTATAAAAACTCAAAAGGGGTCCTCCTTACAATTAATTGATACGCTATTTCACAGAATAGTGAGGACTACTAATGCAACCATACGGATAGTCAATCCATTCCCCGACTAGTCCCAATTTATATTCATTTTCTGAAGAGAACAGTGAAAGAAAGGGTGAGCTCAACTAGCCCAGTAAGAAAATATTATGACTAAGATAATATACAACAAATTATCATTAGTCTTCAACAGGAAAAAATCTGATAAAATATAATAGACAACAAGTTTTAGATCAACAATCTGCAATGAAATAAACAATCCATTTAAGAAGAGTCAGTAGAGAGAATTCTACTATCTTCTAAGATTTAAAAGTTCGTTATCAATATTTTATCCCTGTAACATCAATCAATACACATTTTTAATCAAATATTCATCTTTGCACTACGGGCCAAAGATATTCATTCATATCACCGGATTGGTCCTGTTTCATCTCAACACTGCTCATCTTTTGCACTACGGCCAAAGATATTCATCAGTAATCATTCATCTTTACACACTGAGGCCAAAGATATTCATCATTTAATCATTCATCTTTGCACTACAGGCCAAAGATATTCATCAGTTAATCATTCATCTTTGCATTACAGGCCAAAGATATTCAGTAATATCATCATTTAGGACTGAGGATGATGAAAAATATATTAAAGAAAACGAATCCAGTGAAACAAAATAACAAATATTAGAGATTCGTATTACAGTTTATCTAAGATCAATAATACTCCATAATAACCAATTTTGAAGCAAAATTCAAGAATAAAGATCAAAACATGGATACAATCAAAGATAGTAACCATAATAGACATCTTGGACAAAAAGGAGAAAATTTCATTTTTCGGTGAATAGTGCCGTATTCGTGAATAGTTCCGTATACATGGATAGTAACCCTGACACAAAAAGTTCCAAATTTGATAAAAAGTTCAGACCAATATTTCAGCATAATGATATTGAAGAAATAATATCATTTACGAAGAAAATAACATCCTTACCTCAAAAGATAATACTTCAAATTTCGAATATGGATATAGTCTTTGAAGGAACTTGCAATAGTATAACAACACTCAAAGTATCAAAATACTCACAAGAATACGCTCGATAATATAGAGAGAGAAAGAGAGAAAACTTGTTTCTGGTGTGATTTTTAATTCTAACTTAGCCCTCTATTTATAGGAAAATATTAGCACGCCGAAGCTGATTTGACCTACTACCTGATGGCTTTACCTGCTACTATTCCACCCACCTAAAATCAGCCATCTTCCCCAACAACCAAAAGTGGGGCCCACCCATTTCTAGAATTTTCCACCAAAATCATTTATAAACCTAATTTCTGAATAAGTCACCTCTTAAATTTTATAACAAATCATTCGCTCATTTTTAACGGTTTAAAATTTGTGGACATATACTCAACTTATATATATATATAACATAACCAAAAACCACAACGATCCAACGGTCGGATTAAAAATTATAACTCCTGCAATATATCTCAAAAACCACTTGTTTGATTTTTAATACTTCCAATCCGATAAAATACTGATAAAACACCTCAACATTAATTCCTTCATTTTTAACCACAATAAATATATCCAACATTTATATAAACATAAAATAAATATTTCCTTATCATATAAATCAATAATTAATTATTCTCAAATAATATTACTGAGAATCACATTTATGACAACCAAGTCATTCCCTGAGAAAGAGGGGCTTTCCAATAAGGATTTCACCATCGACGCCAAGCAATTAGGTGACCAAACCTCTTATCGATGTAACTTTCTAGACATTGCTAATAATGCTATCTAATAATATTATTCAAATAATATGAATTATTGATCCGATAATGGGAAATCTTGTCGCGATGACAATTATTGAAACAACAATAATATAAAATATCAATATGACAATTATTGAATCAATAAAATAAAATATTGAGCAATAACTTCTTGTAACAATTATTGAGTAGTGCGCTTTTACGTAAGGATCAATAATTCATCAATCATCATGCAATCTGGTAATGCTTACATGCAACCACACGTATTATCGTATTTTAACCACGGTATTTCAAAGTGTTAACTTGGTAACAATTACGCCGTTATTTATAAAACTCAAACTTTGTCGTTTTTCTTCATCAAGCGATTTATCAGTTATGGGGCCCTGAATTTACAAATGGTTGCTTGCAGGTAAATACGAATATTCCCGACAAAAAAGAATATTCCACGACCAAAACGAATATTCCCCAACACAATGAATATTTTATAACCACTTGCTTATTTTACAAAATTTGCACATTTTACCCATAACCAAAGTATTATATCAAATTAATACCTTATTATTCACAATAATAAATAAAGGAAAATTCAATTTTATTTATAAAAAGCTGGGGTCTTACAGTTTATATTTATATATGGCTTATTCATCTATTGGATTCTATTATCTGGATTGTAGCTTGGCATGATTTGTTAAGTACTATCATACGATAAATCATTTTCATAATCATTAATAGATTTTTTTGGCATTATGGTAATAATGTGAGTGCCTCTACAATTGCCAAAAATAGATAAAAAACTAATGAGACAATGTATTCGTTTTTTAATTATAACATTGTGTTATGTATGGCACGGGGCTATACTGCTATATTTTTGGACACGATGTTTATTTGACATGAAAATTGTAAGACCCCAACTTTTTTATAAATAAAGATTTAATTTCTCTAATTATTATTTTTGAATAATAAGGTGTTGATTTGATATATATATATATAATGATTTAGTTATGGGTGAAATGTGCAAAATTTTTAAAGTAAACAAGTGGTCATAAAATATTCATTGTTATCGGGGAATATTCGTCTGGTCGTGGAATATAATTATTGTCGGGAAATATTCGTACGACGGCGCAACCACTTCTGGGCCCCATAACGAAAAACTGTTGGATAAAGAAAACGACAAGTATGAGTTTTTTTTATAAATAACGGCGTAGTTGTTACCGTTAACACTGTTGGAATACCTGTTGGTTAAAGTAAAGTAATACGTGTTGTTGCACAGTAGCACACAATATTGCACAATAATTTTCATTATCGATTCTTACGTAAGAAGACACTACTCAATAATTGTTACAGTAATTACTGTTCAATATTTTATTTTATTGATTAAATAATTGCTACGTTGATATTTTATGGAGTTATATATATGGAGACTTTTAGATTATGGTGACAGTGCATTCAATGGATGGGACTGTGACGCCCCCAAAATAGGTATACATTACCCATCTTGAGTCGCCAAATACATGGTACAAAATTCAAATACAACTTAATTATACAACAGTCGTGTAAAATACGACAAAACATAATCTAAGAATTTTAATAAGAATATTGTCATCTAGACAATATCCACACTCAATGGAGTCCTCATTACATTTATTATCACACTTTTTAACAGAATAGTGAGGGCTACTAATGCTATCATCGGGACCAATCACTCTAGTTTCCGACTAGTCCGCCACGTTCTCATTTCTCAAGAGAATAAGTGAAAGAAAGGGTGAGCTCAACTAGCCCGAAGAAGAAATATTATGACTAAGACAATGCGAGAATAATTTATCATTAGCCTTCAAGCGGTGTTAAACCGATAAAATATAACAAACATCAAGTTTAAGCTGCAATGAACAAGCAATCCATTAGAAGAGTCAAGTAGAGAATAAAATCTACTATCTTCTATGATTTAAAAGGTTTTCATCACTTTTATCATTTGAAACTCAACTTAATAAATAAACCACATCATCCCCGCACTACTGACCAATGATATTTATTAGTATCATGACCACAAATTATCCATTTACACTGGGCCAAGGATATTCGTGTATTCATCAATGGTCATGATCATGCCAACAACTATCCATCAATGCACTACGGCTAATGAGGACTTTTACCACATCATTTGTAACATTACGGTCATGATTATACCGAATAATCCCTGGTCATAATCATACCAAGTCCATCTATGCACTACAGGCCACATATGACTTTCAACATATTATAAACATGAGGATGATGACAATGATATACGAATTCAATAAAACAAGTTCAAGAATTAGTTTATCCAGGAACTAATAACGTCCAAATTATCAACATGATACTTCATTGTAGAGTAAAATTCAAGAATGCTCAGAAGAATATTTCCATGAAAAGATACTGGATGAAGCACAAATATCAAGGATATTCCCCTAATTTCATGGAGTATAGAAGTCAAAACTTTAACCAACTGAGTATAACAAGGAATGGAATAACAAAAGAAATCACCAGACATACGATAGACCGCACATGCAAGTTATTCCAACAGAATAATAAATAACGGAACCGGTCGGTAGTAAAATGCATGCATGACGGATATTCCAACAAAATAATAAAGACGGAATCAGTCCGAGCACATAAACGCACGCATGCATGGGATATTCCAATGAATAATAAAAAAGACAGAACCGAAGTCCCGGTGTAGAACGCTGCAGATAGGATATTCCAATGAGTAATAATAAAGGCGGAATCGGTCAGCGTAAAACACATGCATGAGGATATTTCTACGAATAATAAAAGAATGGAATAACAGAAGAATTTCACCATGTATGCGGTACTTCGCATAGATAGGTTATTCCAACATAATAATAAAGAATGAATAACATAAGTTCTCTTCATGAAGACGAAAGAAAAAAATAATACCCCTTACCTTAGAAAGAAACTGGATACTGGAGTAGAAAGGTAGCAGACTTCTATTCTTCTTTATCTCTAAAATTTCTCTCTATAATAACTGCTCTATAGCTTAAGTGAATTGGTGAAAAATGATGAAGAAATGAGCTTCTATTTATAGGAAAATATAGTTTCGATAATTGCACGTTTTGTGGCTCAGAATATTACAGTATAATACCTTTCTCTTTTCCTTTATTTTTAATTTAGTCCTGCAAGTATTATCAAACTTGCACCACCTCCCCTAATAGTAAATAATATGAATTAATAGTACCATCATGTGAATACATAGTATAATCATGTGAAAAAATTAATTACAGTATAGTACCTTCATCTATACCTCCATTTTTAACTTAGTCATGCAAGTATTATCAATCTTGCACCACCTCCCCTAATAGTACATGAATGTGAATCAATAGTACACACATGTGAACAAATAGTTATAAGAATGTGAAATAATAGGAATTAATTGCTCATTTATCCGATTAATTACCCGATTGGTCAATATAACCTCCAGACATCAATTATTATCCAAATAGATGTCGATTTCTACTAACACTAATAATCCTAACACAATGGAAATATCAATTTCATCTTTAATCAACATAACTTATTCATCATTAATATTATAACTCACAATATTTAACAAACATATCGTTCCTAGGAAAGAGGGGGCTTTCCGATAAGGATTTCTCCTTATTGGCGCGTAATTAGGTGACCAAACCTCTCCTTGACAGAACTTTATAGACATTGTCAATATTGTAAATAATAATATGAATAATGTCATCTTAATTATTGATTTAATAATATAAAATATTATGCAGATGATTCTGTGACAATAATTGAATCAATAATATGAGAGATATGATGCAACAATTACTGTAGCAATAATTGAGTATAACTGAGTGACTTCTTACGTAAGCATCAATAATCAATACCGTGTGCTACTATGCAACCACGTGTGTGACGCCCCCAAAATAGGTCCATTCCACCCAACCCATTCTGAGTCGCCAAATACATGGTATAGAAATAACTACAACTTCAATAATACAAATGTCGTGTGAAATACGACAATACATACTGTGAGTTTAAATACAGATATTGCCGTCTAGACAATATCCACACGCAAATAAATCCCCATCATAATTATTGATACATTATTTTACAAAATGGTGAGGACTACTAAACAACTCTCTCTAGAACCTTCATTCCATACCCCGACTCGATCCGCGCCATGTTCTCACCTCCACGAGAAGAAAATGGAACAACAAGGAAAAGGGTGAGCTCGACTAGCCCAATAGAAGAATATTATGACTAAGATAATATACAAAAAATTATCGTTAGTCTTCAACAGGAAAAATATAATAGAATACAATAGACAACAAGTTTTAAATCAATATTCGCAATGAAATAATAATTCATTAGAAGAGTTAAGTAGAGAATGCAAACTACTATCTTCTATGTATGAATTTTAAAGTTCATCATCAATATTTTTAACCTCGTAACATCAATCAATATATATCCGAAATCATATATTCATCCTTGCACTACTGAGCCGAGGACATTCACCGATTGGTCATGTTCATCTAAACACTGCTCATCTTTGCACACTACGGGCCAAAGATATTCATCGTAAATCATTCATCTTTGCACTACAGCCAAAGATATTCATCATAACTCATTCATCTTTGCACTATGTGCCAAAGATATTCATCGAAATCATTCATCTTTGCACTACAGCCAAAGATATTCAATAATATCATTATTTAAGACCGAGGATGATGAAAATATTTTTAAAAAACGAATCCAAATTGAAACAAAATGACAAGGATTAAGGATTAAGGATTCGTACTTTGTTTTATCCACGTCCAAAAATACCTCAAAAATAATCATAGTGGTGTAAAATTCAAGAATGATCAAAACATGGATACAATCAAAGCTAGTATCCACAATAGATATTTTAGACGAAAATGGAAAATTTTCATTTTTCGATGAATAATTAATAATTCGTGAATAAGATCAGATACGTGAATAGTAGGTCGATACGTGAATAGTAACTCTGACACCAAAAGATAGAAATTTCACAAAAAACATCTTCACGCTTCGTGAATAGTACTCGTGAATAAGAACTCGTGAATAGTAACTCGCTTAATAAGTAACTTCGTGAATAAGAACTCATGAATAAGAACTCATGAATAGTAACCCATACATGAAAAAGTTCCAAATTTGATAAAAAGTTCCAACCAATATTTCAAAGATAATGATATTGAAGAAATAATATCATTTGAGAAGAAAATAACATCCCACTTACCTCGAAAGACAAGACTTCAAGTTGAAACAACAGGATATAAGCTATGACTTGAACTCATACCGTATAGCAATACTCAAAGTATACTCAAAATACTCACAAGAATACGCTCGATAATATAGAGAGAAAACTTCATTTTCGGTGTGATTTTCAATTCTAACCTAAGCACCTATTTATAGGAAATCGCTTAGAAACACCAAAGTAGAAAATTTAATATAATATTAATATATTATATAACAATTCCTACGCACTCATTCTAGATTTTGATTTCAGCCACTTAGCATTTCTCACATGCCACCTTCTAGAAAAACTAATAAAAAAACGTTTTTATATAATAAATAATTAAAACTTCAAAAATCAATTCTTTTTGAGCTTGTAACTTCAATAATTCATAATAAATAGCCCTTTATCAGAAAATTCGAATCTCGCGTGTTTTTATAGGAAATTCAATTCTCTACAACTTTGCGTAAGAAAGTTTCTCCAAATTCCAAACATAAATTGACCGAAATCCACAAATGGGCGATTTTACAAGCTATAATCAAATTTCGATCAATAAATGGGGTCCACCGACATGTTTAACATGTTTTAAACATTTTTAGTAACAAAATACTCCTCCTCCACATATACTCATATATCCCACATTCATCATAAAAATATCATCGTTAATATATTATTAAAATAATATATTTAAATGAATTATTTTATCGAGAAAAAGATAAAATATTAATTTTCAACAATTGTCACATTAAAATTTTCTCCATCTATATCCTCATAAAATCAATATTTTCTCATCGTATGAATCAATAATTAATTATTCACAAATAATATTACGAGTAATCACAATATTGATGACAACTGTGCAGGTTCAGGGAAGAGGGCTTTCCAATAAAGATTTCTCCTTACTCACGCAAGCAATTAGGTGACCAAACCTCTCCTTAGATGCGAACTTTCTAGACATTGCCAATAATGTTATCTAATAATATTATTCAGATAATATGAATTATTGTCTGAGATAATGAAAAATACGTGTAATGACAATTATTGAAACAACAAAGAATATAAAATATCAATGCAAAGAATTATTGAATCAATAAAATAAAATATTGAAGCAATAATTATCGTAACCATTATTGAGTAGTGCCTTTTACGTAAGAATCAATAATTGGTGCAATCTGAGTGTCTTCTCGCTTGTAATAACGCAGACATCGTGTTTTAAACAACGGGTATTCCAACAAAGGTAAATCTGTGAATAACTACGTAGATTATTTTTAAACAACTTATTTTGTCGTTTTCTTTCCTCCAATCGCTTTCAGTTATGGGGCCCATACATGTCGCTACTTGCGTCGCATTTAATATTCCACGACCAAACGAATATTCCCCGACAATAATGAATATTATATCACCACTTGCTTATTTAAAATATTTGCGTATTTTACCCATAACTATCCACATTAATCACATCAACCCTTACTATTTCAAAATAATAAATAAAGGAAATTCTTTTTTATTTAAAAAAATTTCGGGGTCTTACAACGTGTATTACTGTACTTTTACTACCGGGTAGTTCAACAGTTTTAACGGTAACACTTTCGCCGTTATTTTCATAAAAATATTTTTGTCATTTTCTCAATCCGACAATAATTCTGTTGTGGGGTCCACTAATTATTGTACCGTTGTACGGATATTCCTCGACAAAAAGAATATTCCCCTACCAATCGAATATTATACAACAACTTGTATACTTTGTAAAATTTATAATTATTACCCACAACTATAACATTATATCAAATCCACACCTTAATATTTAAAAAATATTTCAAAAAATTTAAATCTTTATTCATAAAATCTGGGGTCTCACAATCTCCCCTGCTTATGAAATTTTTCCCCCGAAGAGGTGAGGATACCTTGACTTCATTTCATATTCCAACTCTTGAGGTATAACCTTTGAGTGTTTAATACGATCCTTCTTATCCAAGATTTTAACACGTATCTCCTTATACGTTAAATCTTCTGCTATCTCGTCTAGTTCTAATTTAATAACGTGGTTCGGGTCGTCCACATAATTACGTAACATCAATATGTTAAAAACGTTATGAACACGCGACATACTTGGCGGTAAAATGAGTTTATAAGCCACAGTTCCTACTCGATAGAGGATTTCATATGGGCCAATTAAATCGAGGGTTGAGATAACGCCTTCTTAAACCTTCTTCTTTATATGCATCAGCTCCAGGTCTGTAGCTTGAGCAGCTTTAACTTTATCGATTAAATTCGATTCTACTCGTATATTTGATATCACCCCGTGGGTCCTTAGAGTCTTTAACTCTATCTTCATCATTTGTAAGTTATACGAAATGGGTTTTTGTGTTAACAACATCGCACTCGTAAACGCATATGATCTTCTATTCAACGCGTCAGCTACCACGTTCGCTCTTCCACAATGATATTGAATGATACGATCGTAATATTCAACAGCTCGAGCCAACATCTTTTGCACATTATACGATCGTTTTAGGTAAGGAAATATTTGAGGGTTTTAGAAATAGGTTTTGTACTGGGGTCAATACAAAATTCGATTTCACGCTATAGGGGTAGGCTAGGAAGTCTTTAGGAATACGTTCGGAAATTTATTAACAATAGAAATATCATTCAAAACTGTGACTCTCATCCAAGACTTGGATAACACATGTAATGAAGGTTTCTCCTAACGGAGTTTCAACCTATAAGTTAAAGTCTAATTTTTCTGGAGTCAAATTTAAACGTTGAGCGCAAGCAAGAGAGATAAAAGATGGGTAGAACCGGTATCTAATAAGGTATAGACTTTGCAAGAATTTATAATTAACTAACCCGTGCTAACTTTTGTTAAGTTACTCGCTTTTGAGAAGTCACGAAAAAACGCTCTCCCACAAAACCACCAAACTTTGTTTTGTCCGTATCCGCCTTTGGTGCCACCGTCCCAATTGGACTTGACTTTGGTGCATGACAAATTTGGCTAGGTGACCTTCGTTTCTACAATTGTAACATGCTTTGGACTGCATCATGCAGCTTGGACTGATATGTCCCTCCCCTCCGCATTTGAAGCATACAATTGGTGGTCGTTCTCTTTCCTTGAAAATGGGTGTTGGTGCTGCTATCTTTCCATCATTATTGAATCTCCTCTTCTTGAAATTTCCACCTCTATTATCTTGGCCATGATTACCACCGAAGTGGTTACCATTCTTGGCATGATAATTTCCCCCACGATGGTTATCATTGTTCCGATGGCCGTTTCCACCGTTACGATTATTATCGTGTTGTTGCTCGTTATCCTTTCGTTGGGCTGGCTCATTATCGTGCTCTAATAACTGAGCCCTATTCACTACATCTAAATATAAACAAAGTTTGTGAGAAATGAGGTATTGACGTATATCGGGTTTCAAACCTCTTAGAAATATTCGCGTCATTCACTCCTCATTATCGACCAAATGGGATGTAAACCGGGATAACTCCGTAAATTTAGCCTCGTATTACAACACGGTCATATTGTTTTGCTCCAACTTGAAAACTCCACCTCCTTCATGTGACGAATACTTTCGGGAAAGTACTTGTCGTTGAACAGTTCTTGGAATTTCTCCCAAGACATCTTCAGTGCGGCAGGTTGAGTACACTTTACCGATTCCCACCAGTAATCTACCTCTCCTCGCAACATAAAGGTGGCAAAGGAAACCGTTTGCTCCTTAGAGCATCCCAAAACATCAAATATCTTTGTGATCTGCTGTATCCACGTCTCCGCCTTAAGTGGTTTTGGCTCTCCAATAAACTCCGGTGGTCCCAGCTCCTTGAACTATTTAGCGGTGACCGTCCGAGAGTTGCCAACGTTCCACCTGCATTTTGAACAGGAGCCGCTCTCGCCTGATGTTGCATGAATTGCATAAAGCCTCTAAACATCCCATCGTTCACCATTTCATCGGTGTTATTATTTACGTGAGGATTATTGTCTTCCTGTTGCACATTATCCTGGGTATTGATTGTTGGTGACTCAACGGTCTCATGTTCTTCATTGTTGATCTCAACATTTTCAGATGCCATTCTCAAACACTGTCACAAAACAAGGGTTAATTGACATGCAACATATTATCCCTATACTATGACCGACCAATTAAATACCAAATAAACTTAGGTAGGTCATACTAGCGAAGGAATTCCCCGTCTCTCCCCTCCTAGTTCTAGTCTCACATCTTAGCAAAGAATCATATCCCTAAGCTTTGATACCAATTGTGACGCCCCCAAATTAGGTATACATCACCCATCTTGAGTCGCCAAATACATGGTACAAAATTCAAATACAACTTAATTATACAACAGTCGTGTAAAATACGACAAAACATAATCTAAGAATTTTAATAAGAATATTGTCATCTAGACAATATCCACACTCAATGGAGTCCTCATTACATTTATTGTCACACTTTTTAACAGAATAATGAGGACTACTAATGCTATCATCTGGACCGTCACTTCGTCCCCCGACTAGTCCCGGCTACGTTCTCATTTCCTGAAGAGAACAGTGAAAGAAAGGGTGAGCTCAACTAGCCCAGTAAGAAATATAATGACTAAGACAATGCAGAATAATTTATTATTAGCCTTCAACAGTGTTAAACTGATAAAATTTAACAAACATAAAGTTTAACTGCAGCGGAACAAGCAATCCATTAGAAGAGTCAAGTAGAGAATAAAATCTACTATCTTCTATGATTTAAAAGGTTTTTCATCACTTTTATCATTTGAAACTCAAATTTTAATAAATAAACCACATCATCCCCGCACTACTACCGAGGATATTCATTAAGTATCACGACCACAAATTATCCATGCACTACGGGCCAAGGATATTCGTGTATTCATCAATGGTCATGATCATGCCAACAATTGTCCATCAATGCACTACGGGCCAATGAGAACTTTTACCACATCATTTGTAATATTACGGTCATGATTATACCGAATAATCCCTGGTCATAATCATACCAAGTCCATCTATGCACTACAGGCCACAGATGATTTCAACATATTATAAACATGAGGATGATGACAATAATATACGAATTCAATAAAACAAGTTCAAGAATTAGTTTATCCAGGAACTAATAACGTCCAAATTGTCAACATGATACTTCATTGTAGAGTAAAATTCAAGAATGCTCAGAAGAATATTTCCATGAAAAGATATTGGATGAAGCGTAAATATCAAGGATATTCCCCTAATTTCATGGAGTATAGAAGTCAAAACTTTAACCAACTGAGTATAACAAGGAATGGAATAACAAAAGAAATCACCGGGCATTCGATAGACCGCACAGGCAGGTTATTCCAACAGAATAATAAAGACGGAATCAGGTCCGATATAAAATGCACAGACAGGAAATTCCAACAGAATAATAAAGACGGAACCAGGTCCGGCGTAGAACGCACAGACAGGATATTCCAACAGAATAATAAAGACGAAATCAGGTCAGTCGTAAAACGCACAGACAAGATATTTCTACAGAATAATAAAGAATGGAATAACAGAAGAATTTCACCATGTATGCGGTATTTCGCATAGATATGTTATTCCAACGTAATAATAAAGAATGAATAATATGACGCACCCAAAATAGGTATACATCACCTATTTTGAGTCGTCAAATACATGGTACAAAATACAAATACAACTTAATTATACAAGCTCGTCAGTATAAAGTACGACAAAAAACATAAGTCGTGAGTTTTAATACAAATATTGTAAATCTAGAAAATATACAAACTCAAATTCAATATTATTACATTTATTTTCCACTATTTCACCGAATAGTGAGGACTACTAATGCTATCATCTCGTCCGCTACTCCGCCTCCCCGACTAGTCCCACCACGCTCACATTTCTGAATAGAGCGGTGAAAGAAAAGGGTGAGCTCAACAAGCCCAAAGAAGAAATTTTATGACTAAGATAATGCGAATAATTTATCGTTAGCCTTCAATGGTGTTAAAGCGATACAATATAACAAACATCAAGTTTAAGCTCATAGTGAACAAGCAATCCATTAAAAGAGTCAAGTAGAGAATAAAATCTACTATCTTTTATGACTTAAAAGGGTTTTCATCACTTTTATCGCTGGGACTCAGCTTAATAAATAATCCACATCATTGAATCACCCCTGCACTACGGTCAAGGATATTCTTTAGTATCACGACCACGAATTATCCATGCACTACGGCTTAAGATAATCATGTTTTCATCAACGGTCCTGATCATGCCATAAAACAATTCATCTTTGCACTACGACCAAAGAGAATCCATAGCCATAATCATACCAAAAACTGTCCATCAATGCACTACGGGCCAATAAGGACTTTTTCCACATCATTTGTAACATTACGGTCATGATTATACCGAATAATCCATAGTCATAATCATACCAAGTCCATCTATGCACTACATGCCACAAATGACTTTCAACATAATATAAACATGAAGATGATGACAATGATATAAGAATTTAATAAAACAAGTTCAAGAATTAATTTATCCATGAACTAATAACGTTCAAATGTCAACATGATACTTCTTCGTAGAGTAAAATTCAAGAATGCTCAGAAGAATATTTCCATGAAAGGATACTGGATGAAACGCAAATATCAAGGATATTCTACTAATTTCATGGATTATAGAAGTTAAAACTTTAACCAATTGAGTATAATAAGGAATAGAATAACAAAAGAAATCACCAGGCATGCGATAGACTGCACACGCAGGTTATTCCAACAGAATAATAAATAACAGAATCAGGTCCGGCGTAAAACGCACAGACAGGATATTCCAACAGAATAATAAATAATGGAACCAGGTCATGCGTAAAGCACAAACAGGATGTTCCAACAGAATAATAAATAATGGAACCAGGTCATGCGTAAAGCACAAACATGATGTTCCAACAGAATGATAAATAATGGAACCGGTCCAAGCAGAAACGCATGCATAAGATGTTCAAAGTAGAATAATAAAGAATGGAATAATGTAAGAATTTCACCAAGTATAGGGTAATTGCGTGATCAAAGTTATTCCAACAGAATAATAAAGAATGGAATAATGTAAGTTCTCTTCATGGATAAGAAAGAAATAATACTCCCTACCTTAGAAAAAACCGGATAATTGGAATAGTGAGGTAGAGATTTCTTCTTCTTTCTCTCTATAATTTCTCTTAATAATAATTGCTCTATAGCTTTAGGGAATTGGTGAGAAATGAAGGAAGAATGAGCTTCTATTTATAGGAAAATATAGTTTCGATAATTGCACGTTTTGGGGCTCAAAAAATTACAGTACAATACCTCCAACTTTTCTTTCATTTTTAATTTAGTCATGGAAGTATTATCAAACTTGCACCACCTCCCCTAATAGTAAATAATGTGAATTAATAGTTTAATCATGTGAATCAATAGTATAATCATATGAAAAATACGAATTACAATATAGTACCTCCATCTATACCTCCATTTTTAACTTAGTCATTTAAGTATTATCAATCTTGCACCAACTCCCCTAATAGTACAAGAATGTGATTCAATAGTACACACATGTGAACAAATAGTTATATAAGCATGTGAATTAGTAGCAATTAATTGCTCATTTATCCGATAAATTATCCGATTGGTCAATATAAACTCCAAACATCAATTATTATCGAAATAATTGTCGATTTTCACTAACACAAATAATTCCAACACAATGAAACCATTTTTATCAAAAATATAAATTTTGAAATTTCAAAATTTGACTTTTCCCAAAAAAGTCAACTGTTGACTTTTTGACCAAATAGTGAATTTCGAAAAATTTTGTGTTTATAGACTATTTTTACTAATTTCATCGTTCCGGACTCAAATATCACGTCCGCATCTCCAAATTCAACTCCGAACACAACTTTAATTTTAATAACATTCATCATTAATATTATAACTCACAATATTTATCAACCAGGTCGTTCCCAGGAAAGAGGGGGCTTTCCAATAAGGATTTTTCCCTATTGGCACGCAATTAGGTGACCAAACCTCTCCTTGACAGAACTTCTAGACATTGTAAATATTGCAATTTAATAATATGAATAACTTTGTCGTCTCAATTATTGATTTAATAAAATAACATATAATGTAGATGATACTGTGACAATAATCGAATCAATAATATGAGAGATATGTTGCAGCAATTACTGTAGCAATAATTGAGTATAACTGAGTGACTTTTCATGTAAGCATCAATAATCAATACCGTGTGCTACTATGTAACCACACGACATCATTTTTTTTACTTTGGGTAGTTCAACAGCTTAACAGTAAAACTTCCGCCGTTATTTTCATAAAGTATTTTTGTCGTTTTCTCAATCCGACAATAATTCCGTTGTGGGGATCCACCGATGATTGTGCCGTTGTACGAATATTCACTGTTAAAACGAATACCCCGACTAATCGAATATTATATAACAACTTGCGTACTTTGCAAAATTTGTAAATATTACCCACAACTATAACATTATATCAAATCCACACCATAATATTCAAAAATATATTTTGAGAAAATTTAATCTTTATTTAAAAAGTTGGGGTCTTACAACCTCCCCTTCTTATGAAATTTCGTCCTCGAAATTAGGGTGTGTACCTGGAATGCCGAAGAGATGAGGATACCTTGACTTCATTTCAGATTCTAACTCTTAAGGTATAACCTTTGAGTGTTGAATACGATCCTTCTTATCCAAGATTTTAAAATATATCTCATCATACGTTAAATCTTCTTCTATCTTGTCTAGTTCTAATTCAATAATGTGGTTCGGGTCGTCCACATAATTACGTAACATCGATACGTGAAAAAAAAATGTTATGAACACGCGACATACTTGGCGGTAAAACGAGTCTATAGGCCATAGTTCCAAATCGCTCGAGGATTTCAAATGGGCCAATGAATCGAGGGTTGAGATTTCCTCTCTTCGTCGATTCTTGCTTCTAGAATAACGCCCTCTTGAACCTTCTTCATTCATCAGCTCCGAGGGTGTAGCTTGAGCGGATTTAACTTTATCGATTAAAGTCAATTCTAATCGTATATTCGTTATCTTCATGTGACGAATACTTTCGGGAAAGTACTTGTCGTTATACAGCTCTTGGAACTTCTCCCAAGACATCTTTGAAGCAAGGCCAGGTGGAGTACGCTTTTATAGATTTCCACCAAGATCGCCTCTTCACGCAATATGAAGGTGGCGAAGGAACCTTTGCTCTCGGAGCATCCCAAGACATCAAATATCTTGGTGATCTGCTTTATCCACGCTTCCGCCTTAAGTGGTTTTGGCTCTCCAATAAACTCGGGTGGTCCCAGCTCCTTGAACTGTTTAGCGGTAACCGTCCGAGAGTTTCTAGTGTTTCCACGTATATTTTGGATAGGAGCCACTTTCGCCTGATGTTGTATGAATTGCATAAAGCCTCTGAACAATTCATCATTCATCATCTGGTCAGTGTTGTTGTTTGCATGAGGATTGTCGCCTTCCTGATGCACATTATTCTGATTGTTGATCTGTGGAGACTCAACGGTCTCTTGTGCTCCATTGCTATTCTGAATATTCTCGGATGCCATTTTCAAATACTGCCACAAAACAAGGGTTAATTGACATGCAACATATTATCCATATACTCTGACCGACCAATTAAATACTAAATAAAGTTAGGTAGGTCATACTAGCGAAGGAATTCTCCGTCTCTCCCCTCCTATTTCTAGTCTCACATCTTAGCCAGGGATCATATCCCTAAGCTTTGATACCAACTGTGACGCCCCCAAAATAGGTATACATCACCTATTCTGAGTCGTCAAATACATGGTACAAAATACAAATACAACTTAATTATACAACTGTCGTGTAAAGTACGACAAAACATAAGCTGTGAGTTTTCATACAAATATTGTCGTCTAGACAATATACAAACTCAAATTAAATATTATTACATTTATTTTCCACTATTTCACTGAATAGTGAGGACTACTAATGCTATCATCTGATCCGTCACTCCGCTCCCCGACTAGTCCCAGCTACGTTCTCATTTCTTGAAGAGAACAGTGAAAGAAAGGGTGAGCTCAACAAGCCCAGTAAAAAATATTATGACTAAGATAATGCAGAATAATTTATCGTTAGCCTTCAACAGTGTTAAACTGATACAATATAACAAACATCAAGTTTAACTGCAGTGGAACAAGCAATCCATTAAAAGAGTCAAGTAGAGAATAAAATCTACTATCTTTTATGACTTAAAAGGTTTTTCATCACTTTTATCGCTGGGACTCAGCTTAATAAATAATCCACATCATCGAATCACCCCTGCACTACGGTCAAGGATATTCTTTAGTATCACGACCACAAATTATCCATGCACTACGGCTTAAGATAATCATGTTTTCATCAACGGTCCTGATCATGCCATAAAACAATTCATCTTTGCACTACGCCCAAAGAGAATCCATAGCCATAATCATACCAAAAACTGTCCATCAATGCACTACGGGCCAATAAGGACTTTTTCCACATCATTTGTAACATTACGGTCATGATTATACCGAATAATCCCTGGTCATAATCATACCAAGTCCATCTATGCACTACAGGCCACAAATGACTTTCAACATAATATAAACATGAAGATGATGACAATGATATAAGAATTTAATAAAACAAGTTCAAGAATTAATTTATCCATGAACCAATAACGTTCAAATGTCAACATGATACTTCTTCGTAGAGTAAAATTCAAGAATGCTCAGAAGAATATTTCCATGAAAGGATACTGGATGAAGCGCAAATATCAAGGATATTCTACAAATTTCATGGATTATAGAAGTTAAAACTTTAACCAATTGAGTATAATAAGGAATAGAATAACAAAAGAAATCACCAGCACGCGATAGATCATTTGACACGCAGTTATTCCAATGTAATAATAAATAATGAGTAATCAGTCCTAAGCATAAAGCGCATGCGAGGATATTCCAGCGAGAATAATAAATAATGGAACCAGGTCATGCGTAAAGCACAAACAGGATGTTCCAACAGAATAATAAATAATGGAACCAGGTCATGCGTAAAGCACAGATAGGATGTTCCAACAAAATGATAAATAATGGAACCAGGTCCAGCGTAAACGCACAGACAAGATGTTCCAACAGAATAATAAAGAATGGAATAACAGAAGAATTTCACCAAGTATAGGGTAGCCCGCGTATACAGGTTATTCCAACAAAATAATAAAGAATGGAATAACAGAAGTTCTCTTCATGGATAAGAAAGAAATAATACTCCCTACCTTAGAAAAACTGGATACTGGAATAGTGAGGTAGTAGACTTCTCTTCTTCTTTCTCTCTATAATTTCTCTCAATAATAATTGCTCTATAGCTTTAGTGAATTGGTGAGAAATGAAGGAAGAATGAGCTTCTATTTATAGGAAAATATAGTTTCGATAATTGCACGTTTTGGGGCTCAAAAAATTACAGTACAATACCTCCAACTTTTCTTTCATTTTTAATTTAGTCATGGAAGTATTATCAAACTTGCATCACCTCCCTAATAGTAAATAATGTGAATCAATAGTTTAATCATGTGAATCAATAGTATAATCATGTGAAAAATATGAATTACAGTATAGTACCTCCATCTATACCTCCATTTTAACTTAGTCATTTAAGTATTATCAATCTTGCACCAACTCCCCTAATAGTACAAGAATGTGATTCAATAGTACACACATGTGAACAAATAGTTATATAAGCATGTGAATTAGTAGCAATTAATTGCTCATTTATCCGATAAATTATCCGATTGGTCAATATAACCTCCAAACATCAATTATTATCGAAATAATTGTCGATTTTCACTAACACAAATAATTTCAAAACAATGAAACCATTTTTATCAAAAATATAAATTTTGAAATTTCAAAATTTGACTTTTCCCAAAAAAGTCAACTGTTGACTTTTTGACCAAATAGTGAATTCCGAAAAATTTTGTGTTTATAGACTATTTTTACTAATTTCATCGTTCCGGACTCAAATATCACGTCCGCGTCTCTAAATTCAACTCCGAACACAACTTTAATTTTAATAACATTCATCATTAATATTATAACTCACAATATTTATCAACCAGGTCGTTCCCAGGAAAGAGGGGGCTTTCCAATAAGGATTTCTCCCTATTGGCGCACAATTAGGTAACCAAACCTCTCCTTGACAGAACTTCTAGACATTGTAAATATTGTAATTTAATAATATTAATAACTTTGTTATCTCAATTATTGGTTTAATAAAATAACATATAATGTAGATGATACTGTGACAATAATCGAATCAATAATATGAGAGATATGTTGCAGCAATTACTGTAGCAATAATTGAGTATAACTGAGTGACTTCTCACGTAAACATCAATAATCAATACCGTGTGCTACTATGCAACCACGCCAGACATCGTATTTCTTACTACTAGGGTAGTTCAACGATTAACAGTAAAACTTCCGCCGTTATTTTTATAAAGTATTTTTGTCATTTTCTCAATCCGACAATAATTCCGTTGTGGGGTCCACCAATGATTGTGTCGTTGTTATTTAATATTCCTATTAAAATGAATATTCTCCGACCAATCGAATTTTATATAACAACTTGCGTACTTTGCAAAATTTGTAAATATTACCCACAACTATAACATTATATAAAATCCACACCATAATATTCAAAAATATATTTCGAGAATATTTAATCTTTATTTAAAAAGTTGGGGTCTTACAACCTCCCATTCTTATGAAATTTCGTCCTCGAAATTAGGGTGTGTACCTGGAATGCCGAAGAGATGAGGATACCTTGACTTCATTTCAGATTCTAACTCTTAAGGTATAACCTTTGAGTGTTGAATACGATCCTTCTTATCCAAGATTTTAAAATGTATCTCATCATACGTTAAATCTTCTTCTATTTTGTCTAGTTCTAATTCAATAATGTGGTTCGGGTCGTCCACATAATTATGTAACATCGATACGTGAAAAAAAAATGTTATGAACACGCGACATACTTGGCGGTAAAACGAGTCTATAGGCCATAGTTCCTACTCGCTCGAGGATTTTAAATGGGCCAATGAATCGAGGGTTGAGATTTCCTCTCTTCGTCGATTCTTGCTTCTAGAATAACGCCCTCTTGAACCTTCTTCATTCATCATTTCAAAAGTGTGTAGCTTTCGAAGCGGATTTAACTTTATCGATTAAAGTCAATTCTAATCGTATATTCGTTATCTTCACGTGGGTTCCTAGAGTCTTTAACTCTGCCATCATCATTTGTAAGTTATACGAAATGGGTTTTTATATTTACAACATCGCACTCGTAAACGCATAAGATCTTCTACTCAACGCGTCAGCTACCACGTTCGCTCTTCCACGATGATATTGAATGGTATAATCGTAATCAACAGCTCGAGCCAACGTCTTTGGCACATAATACGTTTGTTTTAGGTGAAGAAATATTTGAGAGTTTAAGAAATGGGTTTTGTACTGGGGTCAATACAAAATTCGATTTCACGCTATAGAGGTAGGCTAGGAATTCTTTAAGAATACGTCAGGAAATTTATTAACAATAGAAATATCCTTCAAAACTGTGACTCTCATCCCCAGACTTAGATAGTACATCACATTATCAACTTGCCATCGTCATTCATGACGTCGCCTACGGAAAGTCTGGCTTCGGTGCATTCCACTCAAGGAAGTCAACAACGAAAGGATCGGGGCTCTTTACTTATGGCTTGATATGACAATGATTGACTTTAGGATTTTAGTTGCTTGAATTCGCATAACAGGTTGGTTATGAATATAAAAGCTAACAACCTTACGAAAAGCATGATGAGTAGTTAACCAATCGATTCCTAAAATCACATCAAAGAAAAATATTTTCAAGGAGATAAGATCAACAGGTAACGTGAAAAATTCGATTTGAATCAAAAATATTTATAAACAGTGGAGGTAACAAAGGCTCCTACTAACGAAGTTTCAACCAATAAGTCAAAGTCTAACTTCTCCGGAGTCAAATTTAAACGTTGAACGCAAGCAAGAGAGATAAAATAATGGGTAAAACTGGTATCTTATAAGGTATGGACTTCGCAAGAATTTATAACTAACTAACCTTGAGTTAACTTCGTTCGGGTTACTCACTTTTGAGAAGTCACAAAACGCTCTCCTTTATTCACCGATTTTGACTTTTGGAGCGGCCTTTGGTGCCTCCATCCTAGCCGAACTTGTCTTGGTGAATGACAAAATTGGGCTAGGTGACCTTCTCTTCCACAATTATAACACGCTTTGGATGGCATCGCAGTTTTGGTGATGTGTCCTCCCTCCTCATTTGAAGCATATGATGATAGGTGGTCGTTCTCCTTCCCTAACAACGGGTCTTTGAGTCCGACGCGTCTTTCCATCATTGTTGAATTTTTTTTCTTGAAATGTCCATTCTTATTGTCTTGGCTATGATTACCAAAGTGGTTACCATTTTCGCATGTTGATTCCTTCATGCTTATTGTCACCGCTTCGATGATCGCTACCATCGGTATTTTCATGTCACGTACCGCTTTCCTCGTTCGTTGATTCGTTCAGCGCTCCAATAATCGAGCCCTATTTAAAACATCCGAGTACAAACATAGTTTATGAGAAATAAGATATTGACGTATCTCCGGTTTCAAACCTCTTAAAAACATTCGCGTCATTCCCTCCTCATTATCGACCAAATGGGATGCAAACCGGGATAACTCCGCAAATTTAGCCTAGTATTGCGACACGGTCATATTGTTTTGTTCAAACTTGATAAACTCTACTTCTTTCATGTGATGAATACTTTCGAGAAAGTACTTGTCGTTATACAGCTCTTGGAACTTCTCCCAAGACATCTTGATTCAAGGCCAGTTGGTACGCTTTTTTCTGATTTTCACCATGAATCTTTCTTCACGCAACATGAAGGCGTGAAGGGAACCTTTTGCTCCTCGGAGCATCCCAAGACATCAAATATCTTGGTGATCTGCTTTATCCATGCTTCCGCCTTAAGTGGTTTTGGCTCTCCAATAAACTCGGGTGGTCCCAGCTCCTTGAACTGTTTAGCGATAACCGTCCGAGAGTTTCTAGTGTTTCCACCTACATTTTGGATAGGAGCCACTTTCGCCTGATGTTGTGTGAATTGCATAAAGCCTCTGAACAATTCATCATTCATCATTTGGTCAGTGTTGTTGTTTGCATGAGGATTGTCCCCTTCCTGACGCACATTATTCTGATTGTTGATCTGTGGAGACTCAACGGTCTCTTGTGCTCCATTGCTATTCTGAATATTCTCGGATGCCATTTTTAAATACTGCCACAAAACAAGGGTTAATTGACATGCAACATATTATCCATATACTCGACCGACCAATTAAATACCAAATAAACTTAGGTAGGTCATACTAAGCAAAGAATTCTCCGTCTCTCCCTCCTATTTCTAGTCTCACATCTTAGCCAGGATCATATCCCTAAGCTTTGATATTAACCGTGGACGCCCCAAAATAGGTATACATCACCTATTTCGAAGTCGTCAAATACATGGTACAAAATACAAATACAACTTAATTATACAACCGCCGTGTAAAGTACGACAAAACATAAGCTGTGAGTTTTCATACAAATATTGTCGTCTAGACAATATACAAACTCAAATTAAATATTATTACATTTATTTTCCACTATTTCACTGAATAGTGAGGACTACTAATGCTATCATCTCGATCCGTCACTCCGCCTCCCCGACTAGTCCCATACTACGTTCTCATTTCTTGAAGAAATAAAGTGAAAGAAAAGGTGAGCTCAACAAGCTGAAAAAAAATATTATGACTAAGATAATGCGAGAATAATTTATCGTTAGCCTTCAACAATTGTTAAAGCGATACAATATAACAAACATCAAGTTTAAGCTGCGGTGGAACAAGCAATCCATTAAAAGAGTCAAGTAGAGAATAAAATCTACTATCTTTTATGACTTAAAAGGTTTTTCATCACTTTTATCATTGGGACTCAAATTTTAATAAATAATCCACATCATCGAATCACCCCGCACTACTTGGCCGAGGATATTCTTTAGTATCACGACCACAAATTATCCATGCACTACTGACTTAAGATAATCATGTTTTCATCAACGGTCCCGATCATGCCATAAAACAATTCATCTTTCAGACTACGCCAAAAGAGAATCCATAGCCATAATCATACAAAAAGCGTCCATCAATGCACTACGGGCCAATAAGGACTTTTTTCCACATCATTTGTAACATTACTACATGATTATACCGAATAATCCTCGGTTATAATCATACCAAGTCCATCTATGCACTATGTGCCACAAATGACTTTCAACATAATATAAACATGAAGATGATGACAATGATATAAGAATTTAATAAAACAAGTTCAAGAATTAATTTATCCATGAACTAATAACGTTCAAATGTCAACATGATACTTCTTCAGAGAGTAAAATTCAAGAATGCTCGGAAGAATATTTCCATGAAAGGATCTTTGGATGAAGCTTAAATATCAAGGATATTCTACTAATTTCATGGATTATAGAAGTTAAAACTTTAACCAATTGAGTATAATAAGGAATAGAATAACAAAAGAAATCACCGAGCGTGCGATAGGATCGCATACGCAGTTATTCCAATGTAATAATAATAACGAGAATCAGTCCCAGTAAACGCGCACGCATATGAGGATATTCCAACGAATAATAAATAATGGAACCGGTCATGCGTAAAGCACAAACAGGATGTTCCAATGAATAATAAATAATGGGACCAGTCATGCGTAAAGCACAAAACATGATGTTCCAACAGAATGATAAATAATGGAACCAGTCCGGTAAAAGCGTCATGAATAAGATGTTCCAGTAGAATAATAAAGAATGGAATAATGTAAGAATTTCACCAAGTATAGGGTAGCCAGCGTATCTGAGTTATTCCAATGAATAATAAAGAATGAAATAATGTAAGTTCTCTTCATGGATAAGAAAGAAATAATACTCCCTACCTTGAAAAACCGGATCTTTGGAATAGTGAGGTAGTAGAGACTTCTCTTCTTCTTTCTCTCTATAATTTCTCTCTATAATAATTGCTCTATAGCTTTAGTGAATTGGTGAGAAATAAAGGAAGAATGAGCTTCTATTTATAGGAAAATATAGTTTCGATAATTGCACGTTTTGGGGCTCAAAAAATTACAGTACAATACCTCCAACTTTTCTTTCATTTTTAATTTAGTCATGGAAGTACTATCAAACTTGCATCACCTCCCTAATAGTAAATAATGTGAATCAATAATTTAATTATGTGAATCAATAGTATAATCATGTGAAAAATATGAATTACAGTATAGTACCTCCATCTATACCTCCATTTTAACTTAGTCATGCAAGTATTATCAATCTTGCACCAACTCCCCTAATAGTACAAGAATGTGATTCAATAGTACACACATGTGAACAAATATTTATATAAGCATGTGAATTAGTAGCAATTAATTGCTAATTTATCCGATAAATTACCCGATTAGTCAATATAACCTCTAGACATCAATTATTATCGAAATAATTGTCGATTTTCACTAACACAAATAATTCCAAAACAATGAAACCATTTTTATCAAAAATATAAATTTTGAAATTTCAAAGTTTGACTTTTCCCGAAAAAGTCAACTGTTGACTTTTTGACCAAATAGTGAATTCCGAAAAATTTTGGGTTTATAGACTACTTTTACTAATTTCATCGTTTCGGACTCAAATATCACATCTGCGTCTCCAAATTCAACTCCGAACATAACTTTAATTTTAATAGCATTCATCATTAATATTATAACTCACAATATTTATCAACCAAGTCGCTCCTGAGAAAGAGGGGCTTTTCAATAAGGATTTCTCCCTATCATGCGCCTTAATTAGGTGACCAAACCTCTCGCCGATGTAACTTCTAGACATTGTAAATATTGTAATTTAATAATATGAATAACTTTGTCGTCTCAATTATTGATTTAATAAAATAACATATAATGTAGATGATACTGTGACAATAATCAAATCAATAATATGAGAGATATGTTGCAAGAATTACTGTAGCAATAATTAAGTATAACTGAGTGACTTCTCACGTAAGCATCAATACTCAATACCGTGTGCTACTATGCTACCACGCGTATTACTGTACTTTTACTACCGGGTAGTTCAACAGTTAATTGTAAAACTTCCGCCGTTATTTTTATAAAGTATTTTTGTCCTTTTCTCAATCCGACAAGAATTCCGTTATGGGGGTCCACCCATGATTGTGCCGTTGTACGAATATTCCCTGTTAAAACGAATATTCCCCGACCAATCGAATATTATATAACAACTTGCGTACTTTGCAAAATTTGTAAATATTACCCACAACTATAACATTATATCAAATCCACACCATAATATTCAAAAATATATTTCGAGAAAATTTAATCTTTATTTAAAAAGTTGGGGTCTTACAAATAACATAAGTTCTCTTCATGAAGACGAAAGAAAAAAATAATACCCCTTACCTTAGAAAGAAACTGGATACTGGAGTATAAAGGTAGCAGACTTCTATTCTTCTTTCTCTCTAAAATTTCTCTCTATAATAACTGCTCTATAGCTTGAGTAAATTGGTGAAGGATGATGAAGAAATGAGCTTCTATTTATAGGAAAATACAGTTTCGATAATTGCACGTTTTGGGACTCAGAATATTACAGTATAATACCTTCCTCTTTTCCTTTATTTTTAATTTAGTCCTGCAAGTATTATCAAACTTGCACCACCTCCCCTAATAGTAAATAATATGAATTAATAGTACCATCATGTGAATACATAGTATAATCATGTGAAAAAATTAATTACAGTATAGTACCTTCATCTATACCTCCATTTTTAACTTAGTCATTTAAGTATTATCAATCTTGCACCACCTCCCCTAATAGTACATGAATGTGAATCAATAGTACACACATATGAACAAATAGTTATAAGAATGTGAAATAATAGGAATTAATTGCTCATTTATCCTATTAATTACCCGATTGGTCAATATAACCTCCAGACATCAATTATTATCCAAATAGATGTCGATTTCTACTAACACTAATAATCCTAACACAATGGAAATATCAATTTCATCTTTAATCAACACAACTTATTCATCATTAATATTACAACTCACAATATTTAACAACCAGATCGTTCCTAGGAAAGAGAGGGCTTTTCGATAAGGATTTCTCCTTATTGGCGCGCAATTAGGTGACCAAACCTCTCATTGACAGAACTTTATAGACATTGTCAATATTGCAAATAATAATATGAATAATGTCGTCTCAATTATTGATTTAATAATATAAAATATTATGCAGATGATACTGTGACAATAATTGAATCAATAATATGAGAGATATGATACAACAATTATGTAGCAATAATTGTGTATAATCGAAGTGACTTCTCACGTAAAAGATCAATAATCAATACCGTGCTTACTATGCAACCGCATGCCAGACATCGTAATTTTACTACCGGGTAGTTCAACAGTTTTAACGGTAAGACTTTCGCCGTTATTTTCATAAAAATATTTTTGTCATTTTCTCAATCCGACAATAATTCTGTTGTGGGGTCCACTAATGATTGTACCGTTGTACGGATATTCCCTGATAAAAAGAATATTCCCCGACCAATCGAATATTATACAACTTGCATACTTTGCAAAATTTATAATTATTACCCACAACTATAACATTATATCAAATCCACACCTTAATATTTAAAAAATATTTCGAAAAATTTAAATCTTTATTCATAAAATCTGGGGTCTCACAATCTCCCCTCCTTATGAAATTTTACCCTCGAAATTTACGACGCATTCGCACGGTATGCCAAGAAGGTGAGGATACCTTGACTTCATTTCATATTCTAACTCTTGAGGTATAACTTTTGAGTGTTGAATACGATCATTCTTATCCAAGATTTTAACACGTATCTCCTCATACGTTAAATCTTCTGCTATCTCGTTTAGTTCTAATTTAATAACGTGGTTCGGGTCGTCCACATAATTACGTAACATCGACACGTTAAAAATGTTATGAACACGCGACATACTTGGCGGTAAAACGAGTCTATAAGCCACAGTTCCTACTCGATAGAGGATTTCAAATGGGCCAATTAAATCGAGGGTTGAGATAACGCCTTCTTAAACCTTCTTCTTCATATGCATCAGCTCCAGGTCTGTAGCTTGAGCAGCTTTAACTTTATCGATTAAAGTCGATTCTACTCATATATTTGATATCACCCCGTGAGTCCTTAGAGTCTTTAACTATATCTTCATCATTTGTAAGTTATACGAAATGGGTTTTTGTGTTAACAACATCGCACTCGTAAACGCATACGATCTTCGAGAAAATATTTAATATTTAAAAAATATTTCGAGAAATTTAAATCTTTATTCATAAAATCTGGGGTCTCATAGGGACTATGGCTTCAATTTTGTGGACTATATCTCACGGTGTTTATATTTATGGCTTATTTATCTATTGCATTTTATTATCTAGATTGTAGCTTGGCATGATTTGTTAAGTACTAGCATCCGGTAAATCATTTTCATAATCATTAATAGATTTGTTTGGCATTATGGTAATACTGTGAGTGCCTCTACAATTGCCAAAAATGGATAAAAAAACTAATGAGACAATGTATTCGTTTTTTAATTATAACATTGTGTTATGTATGACACGATGCTATATTGCTATGTTTTTGGACACGATGTTTGTTTGACTTGAAGATACAACATAATTATTAATGCTCGTGTTTTTCAGTTTCCGCATGTAACATGTAATTTCCCTTAAGGTTTGAGGACCGAAACTAGGATATTCTTCATCTGTTTCCCCTTTCATTTGGATGTTTGAATTCTGGTGCAAGTAAGCGTACCCGTGTCAGATATTTGAGGCTTAGTGAGGTTTGTGTAATGTGTAACAGACTTCAAATATGCCACTAACAATCATATCAATATAACAACTCGATGACATTGTGCATTACACTTTCTAAATATTTGTTAGTGCTTTTAGAATGAAAGAAATTACCCATTTTAACCCTATTGGTTACATTATAAACATTTTATCAAAAAAAATATATATATATATATATATATATATATATATATATATATATATATATAAGACCCCATCTTTTATGAATAAATATCATTTTTGAATATTAAGGTGTTGATTTGATATAATGTCATAGTTGTGGTTAATATTTACAAATTTTGCAAAGTAAGGAAGTTGTCATAAAATATTCGATTGGTCGGGGAATATTCATTTTAACAGGGAATATTTATACGACGGTACAATAATTGGTGGACCCCACAATGGAATATTGTCGGAGTTAGAAAACGATAGAAATATCTTTTTATAAAAATAACGACGAAAGTTTTACAGTTAACTGTTGAAATACTCGATGATAAAAGTACAGTAATATGCATGGTTGCATAGTAGCACACGATATTTGATGCTTACGTGAGAAGTCACTCAGTTATACTCAATTATTGCTACAAGAATTATTGTGATAAGATCTCACATTATTGATTCTATTATTGTCACAGTATCATCTGCACAATATTTTATATTATTAAATCAATAATTGAGACGACAAAGTTATTCATATTATTATTTGTATTATTGACAATGTCTAGAATGTTCTGTCGAGGAAAGGGGTTTGGTCACCTAATTGCGCGCCAATAAAGAGAAATCCTTATCGAAAAACGACCTCTTTCCTGGGAATGATCTAGTTGTTAATATTGCAAATTATATTATTGATGAATAATTATTGCTTAAAAATATGTTTTGTGAAGCCAAGTGAGTTGAGATAAATAGAGGGGATTTTTATGAAGTATTTGTTGTAAATGTTGCTTATTATTTGGACCCCCACTTACCTATTTTTCAAAACTGTCGGTAAAAGTTATCTCAGTTTTGTTCTATATATATATATATATATATATATATATTATAATAAGTTTTATTTTTTTTATGAAAAATAGAATATATTATATTTTATTATGCATAATGTCTGCATAGTGTTTGTATATTAAAATAAAAAATTTCAGCCGATTATTACTATGCGTCCGTGATTTTTTCCCCCCTTACTGTTTATCCAAATAGTATCATGTCATTCTCTTATAAATAAGATGCTTAATTTAGAATTTAAAATTACACCAAAATCAGAGAATTCTTCTTCTATAATATTGAGCGTATTTCTTTAAAGTTTAAGGAAGCTTTGAGTGTAGAAAATAGTTCAAGTTTTCTTCAAGAATATCTCCGCTATACCAGTTGGAATACTCTCCCTTTTAAGGTAAGAGATATTATTTTTATTCAATATTTGTAAAAAAATATTATTTTCTTCAATACACTGTAGTATGTAAGTAATATTATTTCATTTCAAATTTCAAATTCTACACTCATTTTGTTAAGTATTGCTTCTATACTCCGTAAAATTAGTAGAATATCCTTGAATTTGCGTTTCATCTAGTATCTTTTCACGGAAATATTATTCAGAACATTCTTGATAAGTTTTAACCTTTTCATGCCGGAGTACTATTCACGGGATACTATTCCTGAAGTACTATTCATTCGGGTACTATTCACCCAGGGTACTATTCATGACAAAAATTGATTTCTTTTCGGTTCAATTCATTTTTAATACAATATTATTCTTGAATTTTACTCCACAAAGCAGTATCATGTTGACAATTTGGACATTATTAAATTTTAGATAAATTAAATTATAAACCTTTAAAATTTATCATTGCTCTCATTTAATTGAATTCTTATATAATTGTCATCATCCGCATGCTTATATTGTGATGAAAGTCAATTTTGGCCCGTAGTGCATGGATGGACTGTTGATTGTTATGATTATGACAAGGGATTATTCGGTATAATCATGACCTGTAATGTTACAAATGATATGGTAAAAGTCCTCATTGGCCGTAGTGCATTAATGGACAGTTGTTGGAATGATCATAACCATTGGTGATAACACGAATATTTTTGGCCCGTAATGCATGGATAATTCGTGGACGTGATATTAATGAATATCAATGGCCCGTAGTGCATGGATAATTCAGTGATGTGGATTATTTATTGAGCTGAGTCTCAGCGATAAAATTGATGATAAACTTTTTAAATCATAGAAGATTGTAGTTATCATGTTTTACTTGACTCTTCTAATGGATTGCTTGTTCCGATGCAATTAAACTTGTTATTTATTATATTCTATCAGTTTAACACTGTTGAAGGTTAACGATAATTTATTCTGCATTATCTTAGTCATAATATTTCTTACTGGGCTAGTTGAGCTCACCATTTTGCTTTCATTGTTCTATTCAGGAAATTAGAACGTAGCCGAGACTAGTCGGGGAATGGAGTGACGGTGTAGATGGTTTGTAAGACCCCAACTTTTTATTAATTCAATAATTGATACGTTGATATTTTATATTATTGTTGTTTCAATAATTGTCACTACATAGTATTTCCCATTATCAGATCAATAATTCATATTATTTGAATAATATTATTAGATAGCATTATTGGCAATGTCTAAGGAAGTTCTGTCTAGGAAAGGGGTTTAGTTACCTAATTGTGCGCCAGTAAGAAGAAATCCTTATCGGAACGCCCCCTCTTTCCTGGGAACGATCTGATTGTCATTATTGTGATTCTGTAATATTATTTCTTAATAATTAATTATTGATTTATATGATAAGAAAATATTTATTTTATGTGGATATAGATGAATGAATTAATGCTAAGGAGTTTTATTAGTATTTTGTCGTAATTGAGGTATTAAAAATCATCTGTATGAGGATTTCGGTCATTTTTTGTTTGGAATTTGGAAAAACTTTCTTCTACAAATTTGTAGAGAATTAAATTTCATATGAAATGGACATAAAGTTCGTATGTTTCTGATAAAAGGGCTATTTATTATGAATTATTGAAATTTTGAAAATAAATGTTTTTAATAAAAACATGGGTGGACTCCATTTTTGGTTGTTGTGGAATTTTATGAATTTGGTGGGCCCCACTTATGGTGTGCTGAGTTTGGTCAAGTGGTGTGCATGAAATTATTTATTAAAATATTATTTTATTAAATTTTAGTTTGCTTTGGCGTTCTGGCATTTTCCTATAAATAGGGTGTTTAGTTAGAATTGAAAATCACACCAGAATCAGAAGTTTTCTCTCTCTATAATATCGAGCATATTTTTGTGAGTATTTAGATACTTTGAGATTTGCTATTCAGTGCAAGTTTCCTTCAACATTATATCTGATATTCTAGTCAGAAGTATTGTTCTTTTGAGGTAAGACATGTTATTTTCTTCATAAATGATGTTATTTCGTTCAATATCATTATGCCGAAATATTGGTATAAATTTTATTGTGAAATTTCTATCTTTTCGCGTTAGGGGTTACTATTCACGATATCGATAATTATTCACGATACTCAGATCTATTTACTTGATACTATTCATGAAGTATGATTTTTTTATGAAACTTTTACCTTTTTGTGTCGGGGTTACTATTCACGTATACAGCACTATTCATGTATATGACACTATTTACGTATACTATTTATGTATACGGTATTATTTATGAATACGGGGTACTATGCATGGGTTACTATTCATGGGTTACTATTCACAGAGTACTATTCATGACAAAATTGGTTTCTTTTTCTGTACTTTTAACTTAGAAAAAATAATAGACTTTATGGTCTATTTGACTCTTCTAATGGATTGCTCGGTGACCAATATGTTCGTTTACATTGTTGGGGAGGGTATGTTATAGTCAAGCATGAATTAAAAAGGAAAATGCAAATAAGAGACTATTTTAGCTATGTGTACATGAACTACATACAAGTATGTGTTTTTGAGACCTATGAATCATATAGTATGTGTTTAAGGATCAAACGTGAGAAAATTGTGAATAAAACACTTTAAAGTATTGATTTAATGAGAATGGATAATGACCTATGTTAAAGATAGAATGTAAGGTCAAACTTGGTTATCCACATACTATCATATGTGTTTTGCATGATTATTCGGCTATGTACAAGTCATGTGTACACTGACTTGTAGCAGGAGCAGTCATGTTTTGGTTTGCACCAAGAGCAGCGCGGCCGCGCCACTCATTAGTACAAACCAAGCGTGGTCGCGCCAGTCTACATTATGGTCTGAGTTTTGTTAATAAATTGAGAGCTGATGCATGCATATATGGTTACTTTAATCTGTAATACTTGTCCAATATAGTATTCATGTTATAAGAAACATGTTATTAAAAGAATTCTATGATGAATTAGTGTTTACAATGTTAAAGTCAATAGTGATTTCAACTATGACATAGTGTGTTAGAAACTAATCGGGTAATGTAATGATACATGTATAGAAGCATGCTATGTGATGATTGGATTCTTGTAAGTGTAGACTCATATTAGTTTATACATACTAATTGGAAAGACCGACTTGTTAATGTTAGGTCGTTTCAACGCAAGTTAATTAAAGCTAGAATTAAATTGTAGCTGAGCAAACAGGCAAGTTCCCTAACCTTACTCAAATTTATATTGAGCAAGTCTTTGAACTTCACTCTTTGATTGTGAAAGTTGCTAAACTTCACTTGTTTTTATGAAAGTTTCCTATCCTTCTCATATTGTATGGAGCAGGTTATTGTTGAATTGAAAGTTATTCATTTAAGCTTGAACTTTAATTCCAAGAATGCTATTAAGTGGTTTAATTACCTTACAATTATTCCACATCGATATTATTGATATTCGCACTTTGTGCACACGAGTTCGTACAGTCTTGTACTTGTACATCATTTAAAGTTCTATAATTTTAATCTGCGTGTCGATAGAGTCCGAACCTTTGTTCTACTGCATAAAAGTGTATGAAGTTTTATAAAAGCTATCCAAACCAATTGATGGTAAGGATTCTTAGACTAAAAGAACACCCATTTTTATGATATGGGAGTACCCCAGGTATCTAAACTAAGATACAAATAGCAGATTTAAATGTTATGCATATACATGGTTTACGCGAGGCTGATCCCCTCAAGTACTTATTCTGTAGCCAGTAACCAAAGGGTCAATCACCTATTGATTCCATTGGAGTTTTATAGTTCAAAGTCTACTTGACTATCAGTTATTCTAAAAGCAATCATTATCTTTGCTTCTAATATTCATATTGTTGAATCCTTCAGATATCCATATTGTTGAATTTATTGTCAGATATTTTTCATTCATCATGATATATCATTATTGTTGCATTTAAACTTGCTGAACAAACTTGTTGCTTATCCTTGCTATATCATGAATTATATTGCAGTTAAGCCCGAGACCTCAGGGAAGGACAAGGGTAAAGGAAAGATGTAGTATAGTTGCGAGGAGCAAACTTTACTTTATGCCTAGTTTAAATTAATGTTATGTAATATGAACCCTATTGATTATTTTAGGGTATGTTTGTAAGATTGTATTAAGGTTATCGAAACTTGGGACTAGTAACACTTTTGAATGAACGACGTAAGCTTATTATATTCCGTATTTTAATTATTGTATGTAGTTTAGAGGTGGATGTTTATAGTTTATCGTGACGACCGAACTGGGGTCAGAGGACCCAGTTTCTGGGGTGTCACAAAATATGTCTCGTGTTCATAACATTTTTCACATATCTATGTTACGTAAATATATGGAAGACCCGAACCACATTATTGAGTTAGAACCAGACGAGATAGAGGAAGATTTAACGTATGAAGATGTACTTAATTGTTAAAATCTTCGATTAGAAGGAACATATTCTACGCTCCAAGGTTATACCTCAAGTCAAAGTTTTGTGGAGAAACCACAATGTTGAGGAAATGACCTAGGAGTTAGAATCTGAAATGAAATCAGGGTATCCTCACCTCTTTGACATACCAGGTACGCACACCAATTTCGAGGATAAAATTTCATAAGAATGAGAGGTTGTAAGGCCCCAACTTTTATGAATAAAGATTAATTTTTCTCTAAATATTATTTTTGAATATTATGGTGTGGATTTGATATAATGTTAAAGTTGTGGGTAATATTTACAAATTTTGCATGATAAGCAAGCTGTTATAAAATATTCGTTTGGTCGGGAAATATTCGTTTTATCAGGGAATATTCGACGACCAAGACAATCATTGGTGGACCCCACAATGTAATTCATCGCGGAGTTAGAAAACGACAGAAATAACTTTTTATAAAAAATAACGGCAAAAGTTTTACCGTTAAGTGTTGAAATACCCGGTGATAAAAGTACAGTAATACGCGTGGTTGCATAGTAGCACACGGTATTGTACAATATCTGTACTTATTGATGCTTATGTGAGAAATCACTCAGTTTTATTCAATAATTACCACAGTAATTGTTGCACAATATATCATATTATTGATTCAATTATTGTCACAGTATCATCTACACAATATTTTATATTATTAAATCAATAATTGGCACGTTATCGATTAATTCAATATTATTTTAGCTTGAGCGGCTTTAACGTTATCGATTAAAGTCGATTTTACTCGTATATCATCACGTGGGTCCTTAGAGTTTTTAACTCTATCTCTATCATTTATAAATTATACAAAATAGGTCTTTGTGTTCAACAATATCGCACTCGTATTCGCGTACGATCTTCTACTCAATGTGTCAGCTACCACGTTCGCTTTTCCAGGATGGTATGGTCAGAACAGGTTCCGAAATGAGTCGCCTCTTGAGCTATTGGTAAATCTTCTCGCATTCCTCGCTCCATACGGATTTTGTATCTTTTCGAGTCAGCTAAGTTAACGGAGTAGCGATTCGAGAAAATCCTTCCACGAATCTCCCATAGTAACCAGCTAAGCCTAAAAAACTAGATATTTCAATTATTGACTTAAGTTACTCTCAACTGTGACTCATATCCCAATCTTGGATAGCACATCACAATAGTACCTATCGTTTTACCACCACACAAATATAGCATCCCCTACGGAGAGTTTGGCTTTGGTGCATCCCACAAAGGAAGTCACCAGATAGAGGCTCGAGTACCAACTCTTGTACTTGGGTTTTTAACTCTTGAAGTTCAATAGGAACCATTTGATATAAGATTTTAGAAATGGGTTTTATACCGGGTTCAAAGTCGATACAAAATTCAATATCACGCAATGGGGGTATGCTAGGAAATTCTTCAGGAAATACGTTAGGAAATTCACTAACAACATAAATATTATTCAAATCTGACGTATTTTTGTTTAAATCCATGAAATGGGCTAAGAAAGCTTGACATCCGTTTTTCAATAAACGAATGACTTTATGGCTTGATATGAAAGTGTTTGACTTCAATGGTTTGGTTGCTTGAATTCGCATAACAGTTTGGTTAGGAATATGAAAACTAACAACCTTACGAAAATAATCAATTTTGGTATGATGAGTGGTTAACCAATCAATTCCTAAAATCACATCAAAAGCAAGTATCTTTAAAGAGATAAGATCAACAGGTAATGTGATGGTACCAATTTGGATTAAACAAGATTTATTAACAATGGATGTAACGAAAGTTTTTCCTAACGGATTTTCCACAGATAAGTCAAATTCCAATTTCTCCGAAGTCAAGTTTAAACGTTGAGCACAAGCAAGAGAGATAAAAGAATGGGTAAAACCGGTATCTAACAGGGTATAGACTTCGCAAAAATTGATGATTAACTAACCTGTGATAACTTCGTTCTGTTCATCGCTTTTACGAAAGACGCTCTCACTTGAACCACCGATTTTGACTTGTTTGGGACAGCCTTTGGTGTCATCATTACCGCTAGAATTGTCTTTCGCTATATGGCATATTCCACCCTCAACTGCTTCATCGTACTCTTGTTTCATGGTATGAATCATTAATCTTCGATCCATATCGAATTGGGGTTGACCGCAATGTACAGGGTAATTCAAAACTCGATGTTGGGTTCTTTCAATTGTTGTGCAAAAAGAGAAATACATATCATCTATTTTAGCCTTCTTATATCGGACATCTCTTTCCATAATATCAACGCATCGTGCGGCTTTTACCCATGCATCACTCATTCTCACTCGTTCAGTTGTTTCTTCTTTCAGCTCAGATTCTAGCTTTATCATATTATACTCTGTCAAAGAGTGCTTCTGTTCAAGCATCACATATCGGGTAACACAAGCTTGAATCGTTGCATCATTTTGCTCCACGACCGCCTGCCGTTCTTCAGCCTGCTCTTCTAACTCATGAATACGATTTTGCAATTCTATATTTTAATCATAAAATACCTCTAATAAATTCTCCTCAGTTCCTCTTCTTCTCACTCTCACCGCTACTCCTGCGACCAAGCTTCGGGTGCAATTATTAATTCTTCCCTCACCACAAGAATATCTCTAATTCCTTCTTCGCCTAACATCACATTATCCTGGTTGGTGATTAAAGGTGTCTCCACGGTCTCATTCACTCCATTGTTAACGTTCTCAGCTGTCATTCTTAAAAACTGTCATAAAACAAGGGTTAATTAAACAAATTAACATATCACATAATATCCTTATATTATGACCGATCAAAAAAAATAAGCTTAGTTAGGACACACTAGCGAAGGATTTACTCGTCTCTCCCCTCCTAGTTCTATTCTCACATCTCACCAGGATCATATCCTAAGCTCGATACTCAACCGTGACGCCCCAAAATAGGTATACATCACCCATTCTAAGTCGCCAAATACATGGTACAGAAACAAATACAACTTCAGTAATACAATTATCGTGCAAAATACGACAACATATATACTGTGAGTTTAAATACAAATATTGTCTTCTAGACAATATCCACACTCAAATAAGTTCTTATTACAATTATTGATACACTATTTTACAAAAATAGTAAGGATCGCTAAAACAAACTGCTCAGGACCATCACTATACCCCCGATCGCTTCCTCGCTATGTTCTCGCTTCTCGAGAAGAAAAATGGAACAAAAAGGAAAAGGTGAGCTCAACTAGCCCAAAGAAAGAATATTATGACTAAGATAATATACAATAATTTATCATTAGTCTTTAACAGGAAAAATCTAATAAAATATAATAGTATAACAAGTTTTAGATCAACAACTGCAGTGGCGGAACAACAATCCATTAAAAAAGAGTCAAGTAGAGAAAGAATTCTACTATCTTCTAAGATTTAAAAGTTCATCATCAATATTTTATCCTCGTAATATCAATCAATATACATCTTGAATCAAATATTCATCTTTGCACCACAGCCAAAGATATTCATTTCAGTATCACCAGGTTGGTCATGTTCATCTCAACACCTATTCATCTTTGCACTACGGGCCAAAGATATTCATCAGGTAATCATTCATCTTTGCACTACATGCCAAAAATATTCATCATTTAATCATTCATCTTTGCACTACAGGCCAAAAATATTCAGTAATATCATCATTTAGGACTGAGGATGATGAAAAATATTTTAAAGAAAACGAATCCAGTGAGACAAAAGGTCAAATATTAGGGATTCGTATTACAGTTTATCCAAGTTCAATAATACTCCATAATAACCAATTGTGAAGTAAAATTCAAAAATAAAGATCAAAACATGGATACAATCAAAGATAATAACCATAATAGACATCTTGGACAAAAAGGAGAAAATTTTATTTTTCGATGAATAGTGTCGTATACGTGAATAGTAATCCCGACACAAAAAGTTCCAAATTTGATAAAAAGTTCAGACCAATATTTCGGCATAATGATATTGAAAGAAATAATATCATTTATGAAGAAAATAACATCCCTTATCTCAAAAAAGACAAAGATTTCCGATGGAATCTTTGGATATAGTCTTTGAAAAAACTTGCACCGTATAGCAACACTCAAAGTATCAAAATACTCACAAGAATACGCTTGATGATATAGAGAGAGAAAGAGAGAAAACTTGTTTCTGGTGTGATTTTCAATTCTAACTTAGCCCTCTATTTATAGGAAAATGTTAAGACGTCAAGCGAGTAATTGACTTTGCCACCGATGGCTTTACCTGCTACTATTTCCACCCACCACATTTGAAATTTAATTTGAGCACATTTCTCACCAACCAAAAGTGGGGCCCACAAATTCTAGAATTTTCTACCAAAATGATAAATTCGGATACTTCAACAATTTCTGAACCAGTCACCTCTTAAAATTCATAACAAATCATACGTTCATTTTTAACGGTTCAAAATTTGTGACATATACTCAACTTATATATGTGTAACATATCCAAAAATCACAACGATCTAACGGTCGGATCAAAAATTATAACTCACGCAATATATCTTAAGAACACTGGTTTGATCTTTTAATACCTCCAATCCGACAAAATACTGATAAAACACCTCAACATTAATTCTTTTATTAATAACCACATAAAATAAATAAATCCATCATTTATATCCACATCAAATAAATATTTTCTTATCATATAAATCAATAACTAATTATTCACAAATAATATTACAGAATTATAATTATGACAACCGATAGTTTCAGAAGAGGGGCTTTCAATAAGGATTTTCTCTTATCAAGCACAATTAGGTGACCAAACCTCTCTTTGATGTAACTTTCTAGACATTGCCAATAATGATATCTAATAATATTATTCAAATAATATGAATTATTGATCCGAAAATGAGAAATATTATGCAAGTTGAGAAATATTGAAACAACAATAATATAAAATATCAATGCATCAATTATTGAATCAATAAAATAAAATATTGAGCGAAGAATTATCGTAATAATTATTGAGTAGTGCCTTCTTACGTAAGAATCAATAATTCAACAATATCGGTAATACAATGTACTTATCGTGCAAACCACGCCGTATTACTATATTTTAACCACCAGGTAATCCAACAATATTAACGGTAACAATTACGCCGTTATTTATAAAAACTCAAACTTTGTCATTTTTTTCATCCGACAGTTATTCTGTTATGGGGCCCACGAATGGCTGCGCCATCGTACGAATATTCTCCGACAACAAGAATATTCCACAACCAAACGAATATTCCTCGACAGAAATGAATATTTTATAACCACTTGCTTATTTTGTAAAATTTGCACATTTCACCCATAACCAAAACATTATATCAAATTAACACCTTATTAGTTCAAAATAATAATTAGAGGAAAATTCAATTTTATTTTTAAAAAGCTAGGGTCTTACAACCTCCCCTCCTTATAAAATTTCGTCCTCGAAATTGACGTACGTACCTGATGTATCAAAAAGGTGAGGGTACCTCGCTTTCATTTTCGATTCCAACACCCATGTCATTTCTTCAATCGCATGGTTCCTCCACAAAACCTTAACTTGTGGTATAACCTTTGTGCGTAGGACATGCTCTTTCCTATCCAAGATCTTGATAGGTACCTCCTCGTACGTTAAATCTTCGGCTATCTCGTCTGGTTCTAACGCAATAATATGATTTGGGTCGTCCACATATTTACGTAACATTGATACGTGAAAAACGTTATGAACACGTGACATACTTAGCGTTAAAACGAGTCTATAGGTCACAGTTCTTACTCGATCGAGGATTTCAAATAAATCAAAGGTTTGAGCTTTCTTCTCTTCATCGACTCTTACTTCTAGAATAACGCCTTCTTGCACCTTCTTCTTTATGTTCAGCAGCTCCAGGTCTGTAGCTTGAGCGGTTTTAACGTTATCAATTATGTATCGGTATAATAATGACATGCAGTGTTACAAATGATGTGGTAAAATTCTGCATTAGCCCGTAGTGCATTAATGGACAGTTGTTGGCATAATCATGACCATTGGTGATAATAACGAATATCCGTGGCCCGTAGTGCATAGATGATTTGTGGATGTGATAATAATGAATATCATTGTCCCGTAGTGGATGGATAATTCAGTGATGTAGATTATTTATTGAGCTGAGTCTCAACGATAAAATTGCTGATATATAAACTTTTAAATCATATAAGATAGTAGAAATTATGCTCTACTTGACTCTTCTAATGGATTTTTTGTTCCACTGCAGTTAAACTTGTTGTCTATTGTATTCTATCAGTTTAACACTGTTGAAGACTAACAATAATTTATTTTATATTATCTTAGTCATAATATTCTTACTGGGTTAGTTGAGCTCACCATTTACTTTCATTATTTTATTCAGGAAATGAGAATATAGCTGTGACTAGTCAGGGAACGGAGTGACGATCCAGATGGTTGCTTTAGTAGTCCTCACTATTATGTGAAATATTGTAATAATATTTCTAATGAGGACTTCATTTGAGTTTGGATATTGTCTAAGAGACAATATACGTGTAAAAAACTCTCAACTTATGTTACACGACAGTTGTATAATTAAGTGTGTATTTGTATTCTGTACCATGTACTTGACGACTCAGAATGAGTGATGTATACCTATTTTGGGGGCGTCACAAGGGGTCCATGTAATCAGTCAAATTTACAACAAATACTTAATGACAAATTTTTTTATTTATCACAAATCACTTGACTTCAAAAAACACATTTTTAATCTTTCAAATTATTCATTATTAATATTATAACTCACAATACTAACAACCAGATCATTCCCAAGAAAGAGAAGGCTTTTCGATAAGGATTTCTCCTTATTGGCGCGCAATTAGATAACCTCTTTCCTCGACAGAACTTTCTAAACATTGTCAATAATGCAAATAATAATATGAATAAATGTGTCGTCTCAATTATTGATTTAATAATATAAAATATTGTGCAGATGATACTGTGACAATAATTGAATCAATAATATGAGATATTATGCAACAACTACTGTGACAATTATTGAATAAAACTAAATGACTTCTTAAGTAAGCATCACTAATCAAAGATACTATACAATACTGGTGTCATCTTTAACCACGCCAGACATCGTATGTACTTTTATCACCGGGTATTTCAATAGTTTAACGGTAAAAATGTTGCCGTTATTTTTATAAAAAGGTTATTTATGTCGCTTTCTAAATCCGACAGTAATTCCGTTGTGGAGTCCACCAATGATTGTGCCGTCGTATGAATATTCCTTGATAAAACGAATATTCCCCGACCAAACGAATATTTTATGATGACAACTTGCTTACTTTACAAAATTTGTAAATATTACCCACAATTATAATATTATATCAAATCCACACCTTATTATTCAAAATAACATTTAGAAAAAAATTAATATTTATTCATAAAAAGTTGGGGGCTTATATATATATATATATAATAATAATAATAATAATAATAATAATAATAATAATAATAATAAATACAACTGATTTTAAATTTTCACCGTCCAAAATTTGGTATAAATTCTACCGTCCATATAATGCCGGAAGCACGGACACAACTAATATATATATGGCCAGAATGAAGGGGAGGGGACAAAAAATAGTTTAATTAGCTACTAGCAAAAGCCTTGGTTTCCAGTCCAAAACCGAATGGAAACAGCGGATCATACTGTAAATCCCCAACATTCATAGGAAGCTGATCTACTCTCTTGAACCATGTCCGAGCAAGTTTCCCAGTAAAACCATAATCCCCAAATAAAACATCAGCCACGCCTTGGCCTTCGCTACCCGGTAGCCAAGCAGCCACAAAAGCATCCATATACTGAAGATATGGCTCGACCACAAGAGGCCTGCCCGCCACTAGGACAACAACACATTTCACATTCTCGCAAACATTCTTAATTATGTCAATTCCATGTGCAGGAATTGTTAGGTTCAAATTGTCTCCTCTAGTTTCGGCGTATGGAATCTCACCAACAACAACAATGGCGTAATCGAATTTGCTGGACTTGATCAAGTGTGGGCGGGGATTGCGATGATGGACAAGTTCTGTGGTCGGGTCGATGGTGGATTTTATGGCGTCTAGGATGGTGGTTCCGGCGGTCATGTTGTTGCCTGCCTGCCCCTGCCAGGTTATGGTCCAACCGCCACATTGGTTGCCCAAATCATTGGCATGTGTTCCGGCTACTAGAATTTTGTTTGCCTTTTTAGGGAGAGGAAGCAATGGGGTAGATGGGGTTTTTCCATTCTTTAAAAGAACTAAAGATCTCCTCACGGCTTCCCTTGCCAACTCTCTATTTTCCTGTTCATTTGTTAGAGAAAAAATAATAATTAATTAATTAATTTAATATAGGCTTAGTTTGTTATAAGAATATCTCAATTCAAGTATTGCATGCATGCATTATTAAGCCATTTTACATCATTGGAAGATTCACAACCATTATTATAATTGATCCTAGTTAGACTAGAAATACAAATTTGATCCTCTATTTGTAATGTTGTGATGATATCATCCTTTAGTTTCAGAATTTTTAAACTCTAACCTTTAGTTTGGCAAAATTAACTTTAGAATTATAACAGAAAACACATTTTTAATTCTATAGAATTGAAACTTAGTCCCAAAACTTGGAATTGAGTTGCCAAACATAACTTGTTCATAATAAACTCCACTTTGAGCAAATAAAGTAAATTTGTCTGGATTAATTATGGATTTTGATGGTAATGAAAATTGAAGGACGATATTGTTACAAATAATTATACAACAATTAAATAACAGGAGAGTCTAATTAGCTAACCTTGCTACCTAGTTGATTGGCAAAGCTAAGATCAGCCATGGGATTTTCAAAGACACCTGCGATGAACTTGACTCTTAAAATTCTCCTGACAGCATCATCAATGCGACTCATAGGAATAACATTCTTCTTCGCTAGAGAAGTCAAAGTGTCGGAGAATTCAGTATAGTTGTAAGGAACCATGACCTAAAAGAAAAACGTACAAATATTTGAGTACTTGTCGGAAATATCTAAATTATGCATTAACTAAAAATTAAATTATATATAAAATATATTACTGCAAAGTACGTACTAACCATATCAAGGCCAGCATGAATTGAAGCTTCGACGGAATATGTGTAGTTTGCATGAATAGGCGTGGTTAGTTTGTCGAGGGCCATATAATCCGAAATGACAAAACCCTGTAATATTATGGAAAATAATCATAATATAAATAGCACAATTTAGTTTTTGTTTGTTCGAGTACATGCATATAACTAATCTTTTCAAGTTATATATATATATAGGGGTTCCATCCTGACAATATGAGGTTGTTGTGGAAGATTCACTTTTGGCCTGTGAAAATTAAAATTTACCAAGCAACAACAACAAAAATTTCACAGTAAAAAAGGTCTTTCCACAACAACCAATTCATCGTGGATGGAACCCTATATATATATATATATATATATATATATATATATATATATATATATATATACATATGGGCTATATGTATATACAAATATGTATGTATTACACATAAAGAAATTTATGACGACGACAAATTTTTGGGCTATATAGCGACAGTGGCTGTCGCCATAGCCCTAATATATATGACGACACAGTGAAATCGCCGCTATAGCCCAAAAACCGTCGTCATAGTTCATCGTGTGTAATACATATTGTATATATATTTTCCCTATATATATATTGTTATATATACCTAATTAATTCATAAAATTAACACGTACATTTGTGTCAAATAATTTTTAGTTTTGACTTATTAGTCAGATATATCGTATCAGATGCACAATGTTGGATCTTGTTTAATTATCGATGACAAGTTAAATTAAAAGTATATATATATATATATATATATATATATATATATATATATATATATATATATATATATATATATATATACATTTATTTGTAAGGTTATGTACCTTGAATCCAAGGGTGCCCTTGAGGTACTTTGTCACAAGATCATAATTAGCATGCATCTTTACCCCATTCCAGCTTGAATACGATAGCATGACGCTTGCCACACCTTTCCTAATGGAGTCCAGGTATGCAGGCATGTGAATTTTTAGCAATCCTTCCCAGTCAATCACTGTGTTGTTTGCATTGATGCCATTTACTGTGCCACCATCACCCACATAGTGTTTTGCACAAGCCAAAACCTTTGTTCTTCAAAAGCAACAAGGTGACAGATAAATATTCTAAATAAAATAAAGAAAAATGTAGATTCGCAATTGGTGCAGCTCCAGTTTACTCTATTAAGATAAAAGGATACGTATATATACTTTTGCTAGCTAGGAATTGCTAGTAGACTTACTTTCCACCAAGATAAGGATAACCCTTTGGTTTATCGGCAGGGATATCGCCTTGTAAACCAGTCACATGTTCAGTCATTTGTTGCACAATAGTGTGATCTTCGCTATAGCTTTCATAACACCGACCCCATCTTGGATCTCGACATACCTAAAAATGCAAATTAATCAATATTAATTATAGGCAATTAAATATATAAGGTTGCTTATATCAGACCCTAGCTAGCTCCCTATATAATTATATCCTACTATTTGTAGGACCTAATTATATATTCCTCTTTTATACAATTAAGTGTAGATTAATACTATGAATCCTGATCATATATATATATATATATATATATATATATATATATATTATGAATTTAAATTCATACCGCAATGGAAGGAGCAAAAGCATAAGAAATGCCAGTAGCTCTAACTTCAAGCGCAGTTGCAACACCGATTCTTTTCACAAGATCAGGGTCCCTAAATTAATGACAAATTTTAAAAATAAAATATATGAAATAGGAGTTATATCTAGAGGTGATATATATATATATATATATATATATATATATATATATATATATATATCAAACGTAGATAAATAAATGAATAAATAAAAATTACCTTGTTACTCCAAGGCCAACATTATGGGGGAAAATGGTAGCCTTATAAACATTGTTATTCCCATGCACCGCATCAGTTCCATAAATGATTGGAATCCCTAGCCTGGTAGCAAGTGCACCCTTTTGGAATTTATTCACCATTTTAACCCAATCCTCAGCAGTAGCATTCACACGGAGCGAGCTTCCTCCCTCACTTAGTACACTGCCAATTCCATATTTCTGCACGATCATTGCAGTCAGATTAGTGTGTTCAAGCTGCATCATTTGGCCTATTTTTTCTTGCAATGTCATCCTTTTTAGCAGATCCTTCACCCGGGCCTCGACCGGCAGTTTTGGATCTTTGTATGGGAATAATGCTAATGTTGCTTTTGTACATAAACATACCAAGAAGAGGAGGCCCAATGAAAATTTTATACTCATGGCTGGCTGGCTGGCTATTAATTTGATGATAAACTTGTTAAGCTCTGAAAACAGATATATGCAGTGAGATTGATTCTTGTTCAAGAGATCAGCTATGGAGAAAAGAATTAATATTAATTTGGGTTATTTAATTGATGAAGTAATTAATCTATAATTCTATATATATTGATTGATGGAGAAAACATTTTAAAACAAACTAACCACTTTTCCTTCAGAACTATCCTCAACATAAAATTACTAAGGAATATATAATAAAAATATGGAAATATATACATTAATATTCAAACAAACTAGTAAAACATTAATTAGAAGAGTTCTTCTAGGCTGACCGGACTTTTTCGACCGGGGTAGTGACAAGCCGGATTTTTTTTTTTTTTTTTTTGCTTTTGATTACAAAATAATTAATGTGATTTATTGGAACTGAAATTTTTACAAAATGCAGTGATTTAGATGTTTTTTTGGATACACGTAACAAAGCGAGGTTATATAGTGCATAACCCTGCTTTTTTTACGTGTATCCAAATGACACCTAAATCAATGCGATTTTAGAAAATTTCAGCCCAATAAATTTCATTAATTATTTTATAGTCAAAAAAAAAAAAAAAAAAAAAAAAATCCGACCGATCACTACCCCGGTTGGAAAAGGCCGGTCAGCCTAGACTTTTTCTAATTAGAATGCAAAAAGGAATTATCTTACACTTGTTGTGTAAATAACATATATGCAGTATATAATAGCTATACAAATTACATAACAATTCTAGAAAAATTATTATAAATATACTTATGCTTATAATTAAGAATTAATCAAAACTGATTTTAAAAATTTCATGAACTGCACGTATAATTTATACATGATCATAAGAGCGAATTAACCTGTTTAATTTTACTTTTCCGATTGTTTTCCACAAAGAAGCTCTGCCCACAAAAGAGATGAGAGTGTGATAGGATCAATTAATCCTATGAATCGATTGATAAAATATAAGTTCGAGTCTTGAGAGAGAAAATGAAATAATTAATTAGTGGCAGATATCTTTAGATCTCGAAAAGTAAACTGCCACAATAAAACATTATAAAAGGAAAGTATCAAAATCAATGACATAATTATGCCAAATTATTATCCCACAATTATAGCTAAAATAAAATAAATATTTATAATATCTATCTATTTAAATATACTAAATTGCAGTACATAACACTATTGTATGACATTTGTCATTTCCAAATTGCAACATCTGTCCTACCTAATTAATGTGATCATCCATTACTCTACTTTTTACATTATCGCTACTTAATTATTATCTCCTAAAATTACTACTTTTAAATCTCACATTAATATTTAGATTTTATAATCCAATAAATCACTACAAATCTAAACTGTTCTGATAATGTTATCTGTTCTAATTAATATTATCATTACTAATTTAATTATTATCTCTTAAAATCACTACCTTTTTAATCCCAAATTAATTTTTTGAATTTATAACCCCCTAAATCACTACGAATCTAAACTGTTTTGGTAATGTGAACTGTTATGATATTATCATTTCTAATTTAATTATTATCTCCGAAAATCTCTACTTTATGATATTATCATTACTATTCGTTATTTAACTTAATTTTCTCCCTATAAATACAACATAATATTATACCATTTATAATTATATTACAACATAATATTATACTGATTTAAAACATTTAAAAGAAAATTAAAATAACAAATAATATGAATCATAACTTACTATGTTAATTTTATAATCTCCAAAATCCACTACTTTTCTAAACATAATTATTATATCCTAAAATCACTATTTTCTAATATTATACCATTCATAATTATACCATACATTCTATCATACATGTATGGTATAATATTATAATACGTTTATAACAAAATCACTACCTATCTAAACTATGCGGATATTATCATTAATAATTAAATTATATTACAACATAATATTATCCGATTAAAACATTTAAAACAAAATTAAAATAATAAATAATATCATCCATAACTTACTATATATGTTGATTTTATAATCACCTAAATTACTACTTTTTCAAGCTAAGCAGCTTTTTATATTATCGTTACTTAATTATTATCTCATAAAATCACTACTTTTTAATCCCATATTAATATTTTAATTTTATAATATCAGAAATCACTACAAATCTAAAACATTACGATAATTGTAATTAACTATTCTAATATTATCATTACTAATTTAATTATTATATCCTAAAATCACTACTTTTTTAATCCAAAATAATATTTTGAATTTATAATCTCCTAAATAACTACACATCTAAACAGTTTTGGTAATTTAATTATTATCTCTTAAAATTACTACTTTATGATATTATCATTACGAATGAATGACACTTCTGTACCTCCAAGTTGTCACCCATTTTCAAAGTCGTCCCTAAAGTTCAATTATTGTCAGTTAGGTCCTTAAAGTGACATTTTGTTGGCATTTTCGTTCCTTCAGCCCAATTTAACCTCAACCCGACCCATTTTGACTAATTTTGACCCAACCCGATCCAGTTTACCCCAACCCAAAATTTTAATATTTTAAAATATAAATTATTTTTAAAATAAGTATAAAATAATAATTATATTTAACATTAAAAAATATATATATTTAATATTTTAAAATAAAATATCTTTTAAAAATAATTCAAAAATAATAATAATTATATTTAATATTTTAAAATAATATTTATTTTTATATTTAAAATAAAATATTATTTTAAAAGTTATAAAGATAATTATTAATATTATAAGGAAAACAAATTAGAAACTTTTATTTTTTTTGAGTAAAGTTTCATAAAATATAGATCAAAAAAAAAATTACATAAGAAAATTAAATATAATTATTGTTTTAAACTTATTTTAAAAATAATTTTATATGTTAAAATATTAAAATTTTGGGTTGGGTCAAACTGGGTCGGGTTTGGTTAAACTGGGTCGGGTTGAGGCCAAATTGGGCTGACGGGACGGAGACGCCAATAAAATTCCACTTTAAGGACCTAATTGTCAAAAAATGAACTTTAGGAACGAATTTGAAAGTGAGTTGCAACTTGAAGGGATAGAAGTATCATTCAGTCGAAATTGAGCTATTATCATTATTCTCCGTTATTTAACCTAATTTCTCCCTATAAATACATATCAACTATTACGCAACAACCCATGCTACAAACAATTTTAAATACTGTTCAAAGTGCAAAGGAGTTATATGGAGACCTTTAGATTATGGTCAATGCATTCAATGGGAGGGGCTATGGTTTCATTTTTTGGACTATATCTCACGTTGTTTATATTTATGGCTTATTCATCTATTGGATTCTATTATCTAGATTGTAGCTTGGCATGATTTGTTAAGTACTAGCATACGGTAAATCATTTTCATAATCATTAATAGATTTTTTTGGCATTATGGTAATAATGTGAGTGCCTCTACAATTGCCAAAAATGGATAAAAAACTAATGAGACAATGTATTCGTTTTTTAATTATAACATTGTGTTATGTATGACACGGGGCTATACTGCTATATTTTTGGACACAATGTTTGTTTGACATGAAGATTGTAAGACCCCAACTTTTTATAAATAAAGATTTAATTTCTCTAATTATTATTTTTTAATAATAAGGTGTTGATTTGATATATATAATGCTTTAGTTATGGGTGAAATGTGTAAAATTTTCAAAGTAAACAAGTGGTCATAAAATATTCATTGTTGTTGGGGAATATTCATTGTTAGATAAAAAAAACAAGTATGTGTTTTTTATAAATAACGGCGTAGTTGTTACCGTTAACATTGTTGGAATATCTGGTGGTTAAAGTAAAGTAATACGCGTTGTTGCATAGTAGCATACAATATTGCACAATAATTTTCATTATTGATTCTTACATAAGAAGACACTACTCAATAATTGTTACAGTAATTACTGTTCAATATTTTATTTTATTGATTCAATAATTTCTACGTTGATATTTTATATTATTATTGTTTCAATAATTATCGCTGCACAATACTTTCCATTATCAGATCAATAATTCATATTATTTGAATAATATTATTAGATAGTATTATTGGCAATGTCCAAGAAAGTTCTGTCTAGAAAAGTGGGTTGGTCACCTAATTGCGCGCTAGTAAGAAGAAATCCTTATCAGAAAGCCTCCTATTTCCTTGGAACGACCTGGTTGTCATTATTGTGATTCTGTAATATTATTTGTGAATAATTAATTATTAATAAAAATGATAAAAAAATATTTATTTAATGGAGACATTTTTAAAGAGACAATTATTAAGAGTTGATATTTTATCTTCTTCGATAAAATAATTCATTCAAATATATTATTTAATATTACATTATAAGTGTATGATGTAATAATATAATAATATAATAACGGTGATATTTTTACAATGAATGCACGATATATGAATAAATGAGAAGGAAGAGAGCAAATTGGGTCTGGAGTATTTTTGTTACGAAAAAAACATGTTAAATATGTTGGTGGACCCATTTTTTGACTGAAATTTGATTATAGCCCGCAAGATCATTCGTATGTGAATTTTGGTCATTTTTCCTTTAGAATTTGGAAAAACTTTCTTTTACAAAGTTGTAGAGAATTAAATTTCCTATGAAATGGACATAAGATTCGAATTTTTCTGATAAAATGACTATTTATTATGAATTATTTAAATTCCGAAATAATTGATTTTTGGAGTTTTAAATATTTTTTTAAAGAAAAATATTTTTATTATGTTCGTGGGCCCCACTAGTGTGCTGAAATCAGATTTTCAAGGAGGTGTGCGGATTTTTTTTTATAAAATATTATTTTATTAAATTTTCTGCTTTGGTGTTCTAAGCATTTTTCTATAAATAGAAAGCTTAGGTTAGAATTGAAAATCACACTAGAATCTGAAGTTTTCTCTGTCTAAAATATCGAGCGTATTTTTGTTAGTATTTTGATACTTTGAGTGTTGATATACGGTGTGATGCCCCCAAAATAGGTATACATCACCCATCTTGGGTCGCCAAAAATAACACTACTGACAACTCTATTTATACAACTGTCGTGCAAAATACGACGACACATATAGTGTGAGTTTCAATACAAATATTGCAACGTATATAATACGACAATATTCATAGTCAAATTATTTCAATGCCATCTAAAGTACAACAATAAATATTTCAAGTCCCCAAAGGAACACGAGAAGATTTTTGTCCTCCTCATTCTAATGGAGTGTATTTTTGACGCTTCCAAATTTGAGTTCGCCTCACCCTATTATTGTTCACCAAAATTAAATATTAAATGATGTATAAAATATGTCACACACATTTTAAGTTCTCAGTACAATTATTATGCCACACCGTTTCATAATTTGATTAGGCTTGTGACTAATTCGTATCACCACTTTATACCCATGTTCTCTCTGCTAGTTCCAGCTACACTTTTACAACCTGAAAGGGGTGGTGAAGTAAAAGGGTGAGCACAAATAGCCTAGTAAAGAATATCATGACTTAAGATAATTAAATTATCAAAATAATTCAGATATTTAGAACATATAGTAGAAGATAAAAGTTTTCAACCATAATAGCAGCGGAATCAACAATCCATTAGAAGAGTCAAGTAAAACATAATGTCTATATTTCCTCTAGATTAAAAGTCCATCGTTAGTATTTCATTCTTGTAATACTCATCAACAGTTCTTTGTTATACCCAAGACAAAGAGAACTCTTATCACATGTCTTCACCTGAACCACCACAGATTATAATTAAATCACAATTTATATTTATAATCAGGTAAATCAACAGTCCATCTTTGCAATACAAGCCTAAGACATATAACTGTAAAATCAATAACGCTATGACTCAGTTAGATAGTATCACGACCACGAACTATCCATGCACTACGGGCCAATGATAATCGTGTTTTCACCAATGGTCATAATTATATCGAATAATCCCTGGTCATAATCATGCCAATCAACTGTCCATCTTTGCACGTAAGCCAAAAAAGATTTTTACCACATCATTTGTAACATTACGGTTATGATTATACCGAATAATCTCTGGTCATAATCATATCAAGTCCATCTATGCACTACGGGCCAAAGATGACTTTTACTACATCATTTATAACATTACGATCATGATTATACCGAATAATCCCTGGTCATAATCATACCAAGTCCATCTATGCACTACGTGCCAAAGATGACTTTCAACACAATATAAACATGAGAATGATGACAATGATATATATAATGAATAAACATGAATAATCAGAATAATAAGATAATATAGATCTTCGTGATTTTCAACTTAATTATTCAGAGTCCAAATTGATAACATAATAATAGATAAAGCACAAACTATTAAGGATATTCTAATCCTTTCAGGACTTTTCACCATTTAATGATAAACTGAATAAACGAATAATAATATCTTACCATAATATGGAGTATAAAAGAAAATGATATTCCTTTTACCGTAAAAATGATACCCCCTTACCACAATAATGATATCCCTTACCTTAGCATGTGACTTGATTATGCTTTCTGTGAAATTGATCAACTTAAACAATGCTTCCATTCCTTATCTATACTTGGAGTAAGATTACACTTAATAGAAATACTCACAATATTATAGTACTCACAATATTGAAGTAAAAGAATTCTATATTTTTAGTGTAGTGATGGTGTGTGTTTAGTTACTCAACCGAGCAAACCTATTTGTACTGAAAATTTAGTAAACAACTAGCACACCCGCTTTGACAAAATATCCAAATGAGGTATATAATAATGATAATGGAATTTATGGTCCCACGGAGAAAATTAAACCAACTTGTACACGTTTTAACAAAATTTGTTCAATAATAGAGTTGTGGTCCATACTACTTTAGAAAAAGTAAAGTGTCGGCAAGTCCTGCCAAACTTATTATTGTAGAAATAAAATAATATCTGCATATCGTACTTATCTTTAATCAATACCTTTTATTCATCAATTATTTATACATTTTCAATCTTTCACAATACTTCCAAATGGTATAATTATATCATATCAAATAATATGAGTCATTGTGCAATAACTACTGTGACAATTTATTGAATGAAAAACTGAGTGACTTCTTACGTAATTAAGAATCAATAATATGAATCACTGTGCAATAATTACTGTGACAATAATTGAATGAAATACATGGTGATTTCTTACGTAAGAATCAAATCAATACCTTACTATAAACAATTTAAATTCTATTAAAAGTAGGGATCAACACGAAATCATATTTATCTCGAATAACATATAACCCAACTAATAATTCATTATTCATTCAAGTTATCTTTATTTATCGCATAAAATCATTATTCATATTCCAAAACTTTAGAAGTGAATAATAAAACTTGAGAATCTAATGCCTCATATATGACAATCCACTATTCTGATATTATCCGTGATGCCCCCAAAATAGGTATACATCACTCATCTTGAGTCGCCAGATACATGGTACAAAATACAAATACAAACTAATTATACAATAGTCGTGTAAACTACGACAAAACATAGGCTGTGAGTTTTAATACAAATATTATCATCTAGACAATATCCACACTCAGTGGAGTCCTCATTACATTTATTATCACACTATTTCATAGAATAGTGAGGACTACTAATGCACCATCTAGGACCATCACTCCGTTCCCCGACTAGTCCCGGCTACGTTCTCATTTCCTGAAGAGAACAATGAAAGCAAAAGGGTGAGCTCAACTAGCCCAGTAAAAACTATTATGACTAAGATAATGCAGAATGAATTATCATTAGCCTTCAACAGTATAACAACTGATAGAATATAATAGACAACAAGTTTTAGATCAAAAACTGCAGCGGAATAAGCAATCCATTAGAAGAGTCAAGTAAATTATAAAATCTACTATCTTCTATGATTTCAAAAAGTTTTTCATCAACTTTATCGCTGAGACTCAGTTTAATAAATAAACCACATCATCCTTGCACTACGGCCAAGGATATTCTTCAGTATCACGACCACAAATTATCCATGCATTACGGGCCAAGGATATTCGTGTATTCATCAATGGTCATGATTATACAGAATAATCCCTAGTCATAATCATACCAACAACTGTCCATCAATGCACTACGGGTTAATGAGAACTTTTACCACATCATTTGTAACATTACAGTCATGATTATACCGAATAATCCCTGGTCATAATCATACCAAGTCCATCTATGCTCTACAAGCCACATATGACTTTCAACATAATATAATCATGAGGATGATGACAATGATATAAGAATTCAATAAAACAAGCTCAAGGATAAATTTTTAAAGATTTATAATTTAATTTATCCAGAAATCAATAACGTCCAAATTGTCAACATGATACTGCTTTGTGGAGTAAAATTCAAGAATCTTATTCATGTACCAAAAATAATTTGGATGAAAAAAATATATATTTTTGGAATGAATAGTAGACTCGTGAATAGTACTTGAGAATAGTACCCCGACACGAAAAGTGTCCCAAATACCCGAGTGAATGATACTAGAATGAATAGTAATCAGGTGAATAGTAACCCGTGAATAGTAACTTGTGAATAGTACTCCGGCATAAAAAGTGCCCGAATACCCGAGTGAATAGTAATCGGGTGAATAGTAACCCGTGAATAGTAATTCGTAAAAGAAAAAAATACCAAAGAAAATGATATTTCATGACGAGTACAAAAGAAGTGATATCTCATACAAGTATAATAGAATATACGAAACTGCAAATGGATTTTTATCCGCTATGCGGTAATCCACGTAAACAGATTATTTCCACAATTTAATAAAGAATGAATACGAAGAATCATTCACCATGCATGCGGTAATCCACATAGATAGGTTATTCCAGCAGAATAATAAAGAATGAAATAACAGAAGAATTCAGCAGGCATGCGATAGATCGCACAGACATGTTATTACAACTGAATAATAAATAATGGAACTAGGTCATGCGTAATACGCATGCATGTGATATTCTAATGAGAATAATAAAAAAATGGAATCAGTCATGCGTAATACGCAGATGCAGACGAGGATATTCCAAATGTAATAATAAAGAATGGAATAATAGAAGAATTTTACCATGTATGCGGTACTTCGGATAGACAGGTTATTCCAACATAATAATAAAGAATGGAATAACAGAAGAATTTCACCATGTATGCTGTGACGCCCCCAAAACAGGAATACATCACCCATCTTGAGTCGCCAGATACATGGTACTGAATACAAATACAAACTAATTATACAACAGTCGTGTAAAATACGACAAAACATATGCTGTGAGTTTTAATACAGATATTGTCATTTAGACAATATCCACACTCAATAGAGTCCTCATTACATTTATTATAACACTATTTCACAAAATAGTGATGACTACTAATGCACCATTTAGGACCATCACTCTGTTCTCCGACTAGTCTCAGCTACGTTCTCATTTTCTGAAGAGAACAATGAAAGCAAAAGGGTGAGCTCAACTAGCCCAGTAAGAAATATTATGACTAAGATAATACAGAATAAATTATCGTTAGCCTTTAATAGTGTTAAACTGATACAATATAACAAACATCAAGTTTAACTGCAGCGGAACAAGCAATCCATTAGAATAGTCAAGTAGAGAATAAAATCTACTATCTTCTATGATTTAAAAGGTTTTTCATCACTTTTATCGCTGGGACTCAGCTTAGTAAATAATCCACGACATCGAATCATCCCTGCACTACAGGCCAAAGATATTCTTTAGTATCACAACCACGAATTATCCATGCACTACGGGCCAAAGATAATCGTATTTTCAGCAACGGTCCTGATCATGCCATAAAACAATTCATCTTTGCACCCTTGGCCGAAGAGAATCCATAGTCATAATCATACCAAAAATTATCCATCAATGCACTACGGGCCAATGAGGAATTTTTCATTAGTATCACAACCACAAATTATCCTTGCACTACGGGCCAAAGATAATCGTGTTTTTATCAACGGTCCTGATCATGCTATAAAACAATTCATCTTTGCACCCTTGGCCGAAGAGAATCCATAGCCATAATCATACCAAAAACTGTCCATCAATGCACTACGGGCCAATGAGGACTTTTTCATTAATATCACAACCACAAATTATCCATGCACTATGGGCCAAAAATAATCGTGTTTTATATCAGCGGTCACGATCATGCTTATAAAACAATTCATCTTTGCACCCTTGGCCGAAGAGAATCCATAGCCATAATCATACCAAAAATTATCCATCAATGCACTACGGGCCAATGAGGACTTTTTTCACATCATTTGCAATATACGGTCATGATTATACCGAATAATCCCTGGTCATAATCATACCAAGTCCATCTATGCACTACAGGCCACAGATGACTTTCAACATAATATTAATATGAGGATGATGACAATATTATAAGCATTAATCAAAATAAATAAAGGTTAAATATTAAAGATTTTAAATTTATCCAGACATTATCAATCACTTAATAAAATCATAATCTAATGTTGTTAATACTATAACAATATTTTAATCACTTCTTAAACTTATAAACAATTACATTTAATTGGTTACACTTTTCCAAATAATGCATTTAATCATTCAAAAATGTCATACTCATAAGATTCCATCACCAATAATCAAATTACTCATCAAAAATCTGCATATACCTTATATATGATTTCCAAGCCATAAAATCTTATTTACCAATTCTTCAACTCCACATAACATATTTAACTCATATGTTCGTAGCTAAACTATTTTCATGAAAAATACCAAATCAGTCCCAAAAATTATTCTTTTCTGGGATTTAGCATAATATAGTCCTATATTGAACATATATTTTTCTTGACATTTTTAAAATTCATTTACTATTTTTCAAAAATCAATTTCTAATTAATTCCTTAAGAAATTAGCTACCTCAAGTTTAACTCCAGAAATTCCCAAATCTTGGCAGGATCTTACACATGTTAACGTGAGCTTCCAGTTTAAATTTTATGGTCATCGGAGTTATAGAACTCCGGTTATAGCATTTTTCGTCGAAAAAACCTAAATATTGAAATGGTCATAACTTGCTCATTTTAAGTCGGAATGAGCTCATTTTTGGACAGGAGGTACTTTATACCATATACTTTCATGTCCCAAAAGGCCGGAATTTTTCTCATTAAATTAAGTGGCTGAAACAGATTTCTTTTAAAATTGTGGCAATAGCCTTTTTTCATATTTTTGAGTTTTTCGTACTTTGCTAAAATCATCCACAAAAAATCTACAACACCTTTTCCAGTGATTCCACTTGGATAAGTTACAAAACTCATAGACCTAACTCTAGAACTTGACCACACTCAAAAATTCGATATATAATAGGAGATATGGTCAATTGAATTTTATGTTCTATTTTCACCAAAATCTGATTTTTCAACCCTTTGTGATTTCTAAGAAACTTTCATGTTTTCACATAATAACCAACATAACTCATCATAATACTTACTAATACCACATATACCCATGATTTTCATCAGTCCAATGTTTTTATTATGACTTTCATCATAATCCACGTAAACAGATCATTTCTACAATTTAATAAGGAATGAAATACAAAGGATCATTCACCATGCATGTGGTAATCCACATATGCATTATTCCAATGTAATAATAAAGAATGGAATAATGAAGGATTCACCATGCATGCGATAGAGACCGCACAAACAAAAGTTATTCCAGCGAATAATAAAAAGATGCGAAACAGTCCGACGTAAAACGCATTGCATGAGGATATTACAACAGAATAATAAAAAGGCGGAACCAGTCCAAACGAAAAGCAAACGCAGGCGAGGATATTTCAATGTAATAATAAAGAAGGGAATAATACAGAAATCACCATGTATGCGATAGACCCAGCATGCAGACATATTATTCCAACAGAATAATTAATGGAACCGTGTCGAGCGTGTCTGTGACCGATGTGATATTAAACGAGAATAATAAAAGAACGAAATAATAGAAGAATTTTACCATGTCTCTGCATGATTAAGATAAACAAAAGTTATTCCAACATAATAATGAAGAATGGAATAACAAAAGCTCTCTTCATGAATACAAAAGAAATAATACCCCTTACGAGTACAACAAATAATATCCCCTACCTTAGAAAAACTGGATACTGGAATAGTGAGGTAGCAGACTTCTCTTCTTCTTTCTCTCTATAGTTTCTCTCTATAATAATTGCTCTATAGCTTTAGTGAATTGGTGAGAAATGAAGGAAGAATGAGCTTCTATTTATAGGAAAATATAGTTTCGATAATTGCACGATTTGAGGCTCGAAATATTACAGTATAATACCTACCTCTTTTTCTATATTTTTAATTTAGTCCTGCAAGTATTATCAATCTTACACCAACTCCCCTAATAGTAAATCATGTGAATCAATAGTAAATCATGTGACTCAATAGTTCTAAACATGTGAAAAAAATAATTACATTATAGTACCTTCATCTATCCCTCCATTTTGAACTTAGTCATGCAAGTATTATCAATCTTGCACCAACTCCCCTAATAGTACAAGAATGTGAATCAATAGTACACACATGTGAACAAATAGTTATAAGCATGTGAATTTATAGCAATTAATTACTCATTTACCCGATTAATTACCCGATTGGTCAATATAACCTCCAGACATCAATTATTATCGAAATAAATATCGATTTCCAATAACACTAATAATCCCAACACAATGGAACTATCAATTTCATCTTTAATCAACACAACTGATTCATCATTAATATTATAACTCATAATATTTTATAACAACTTGCATACTTTGCAAAATTTTCACATAACACCCTTAACTTTAAACTTTTATCAATTTAACCATTTACGAAATAAAATAATAATTATAAGAAAATTGAATACTTTCATTTCATAAAATTCGGGGTCTTACATATGCGGTACTTTGCATAGACAGGTTATTCCAACATAATAATAAAGAATGGAATAACATAAACTCTCTTCATGAATACAAACGAAATAATACCCCTTACCTTAGAAAAAACTGGATACTGGAATAGTGAGGTAGCAGACTTCTCTTCTTCTTTCTCTCTATAATTTCTTTCTATAATAATTGCTCTATAGCTTTAGTGAATTGGTGAGAAATGAAGGAAGAATGAGATTCTATTTATAGGAAAATATAGTTTCAATAATTGCACATTTTGGGGCTCGAAATATTAAAGTATAATACCTTTCTCTTTTTCTTCAATTTAATTTAGTCCTGCAAGTATTATCAAACTTGCACCACCTCCCCTAATAGTAAATCATGTGAATCAATAGTAAATCATATAGCTCAATAGTTCTAAACATGTGAAAAAATTAATTATAGTATAGTACCTTCATCTATACCTTCATTTTTAATTTAGTCATGCAAGTATTATCAATCTTGCACCAACTCCCCTAATAGTACAAGAATTTGAATCAATAGTACACACATGTGAACAAATAGTTATAAGTATGTGAATTAATAGTAATTAATTGCTCATTTATCCGATTAATTACCCGATTGGTCAATATAACCTCCAGACATCAATTATTATCGAAATAAATGTCGATTTCCATTAACAATAATCCCAACACAATGAAAATATCAATTTCATCTTTAATCAAAACGAACTTATTCATCATTAATATTATAACTCACAATATTTAACAACCAGATCATTCCTGCGGAAGAGGGGCTTTCCGATAAGGATTTCTCCTATTAGCGCCGCAATTAGGTGACCAAACCTCTCCTCGATGAGAACTTTTTAGACATTGTCAATATTGCAAATAATAATATGAATAACTTTGTCGTCTCAATTATTGATTTAATAATAATAAATATTATGCGGATGATCTTGTAATAATAATTGAATCAATAATATGAGAGATATGATGCAAAGAATTATCGTAGCAATAATTGAGTATAAGCGAGTGACAACTTTACGTAAGCATCAATAATCAATATCGTGTGCTCTTATGCCACCACGCAGACATATTCATTTACTTTTACTACCCGGTAGTTCAACAGTTTTAACGGTAACACTTCGCCGTTATTTTTATAAAATGATAATTCGTCATTTTCTAACTACGACAATACTCCGTTGTGGGGTCCACTAATGATTGTCTTGGCCGTGCATTTAATATTCCCAAACAAAAAAATATTCCCCACCAACAAGAATATTATATAACAACTTGCATACTTTGCAAAATTTATAAATACTACCCACAACTATAACACTATCTCAAATCCATACCATAATATTCAAAAAAATATTTTGAGAAAATTAAATCTTTATTAATAAAATTTGGGGTCTTACATTATCACCATTTTTACTTTAACAAACATATTATTTTTGTTTTTATCATAACTCATTCGTTACTTGTGCGTTTACATCCCAACACCTCATGAGCTTACTAACACTTATAAAATATTTAAAATAGTATTATGAACTTTCCAAATAATTTTCACAATTTTTAGATTATCCAACAATTTTCTATAATTATTTTTATTTATAAAAACTATCATTTAATAGCGTCAAAATAGAAATATTAAATTCACATACTTTTATATCATTAAAATATCATCAATATTAATCTTATATTATTATAATGTTTTTCCAGCAAAAATCATAATTTTCCACCCTTCATAGAATTTTGTATGAATTTCCTCTATTTTTAAACTAACCATAAATAGCTTTAAAATACAATAAATATTTATGTTATTCAATAATTTATCAGAACTGCCCAAAATTATAAAATATAAGATTTTTCACCAAGTTTCATAATTTTTCATCATTCATAGAATTTTCTATGAATTTCTTCTATTTTCAAACTAACTATAAATAGTTTAAAAATACAATAATTACTTCTGCTTTTCAATTAATTCATCAAAAATTTACAAAAATTCTAAGATAATATTATAAGCATTCTGTAAAAATATTTCAGCCCAAATAATTTTTTTGATAAATTAATTATAAATTCCAATATTTAGAAACTTCAATAATTCAGAATAATTAGCACTTTTATTAGAAAAATACTGAGCTTATGTCATTTCCATGTAAAATATAATTAACTACAATTTTGTAGAAGAAAGTTTTTCCAAATTCTGACTCTAACATAGAGAAATAGTCTTACCGAAAATTCTGTTCGAAAATATCCGAACCAGCCACTTCACAAAACTCATAACAAATTATACGATAATCTTTAACGGCTCAAAATTTGTGGAAATATACTCAACTTATATATGTGCAACATATCCAAAAATTATAACGATCCAACGGCCGGATTAAAAATTATAACTCACGCAATAGAGCTTAATAAAACTAATTTTTCGGACTATCAATTCTTCGGACCAGTTTCACTCAAACTATCACCACAAACAATCCACAATGATTCAAATTTTTACAGTTAGCTTACTTCCATGGTTTTCTTTTGATATATGGCTCATCTTCTAACTCATTATACACAAAGAGTTGTGGATTTTACAAAATCAAGTAGTAAACTAATTTTTCTGAAAATCTCCAGATTTTGTTTTTCATTTTATTTCTAGATTTCTCTCATTTGATTCATGTTTATGCAAGTTTAAATCATCCAATACATACATAAGTATGTACTCTTTACATAAAATCCATAAAAACTTAAATTTAAGAATAAATCAAAGATAAAAAAATACATTTTCTTTTAATTTTCTTCTTCTTCTTCTTCTTCTTCTTCTTCTTCTTTCTCTTTCTCTTTCTCTCTTCTCTTTTCTCTTTTCTCAAACTTTGACTACGGGAGGGAGTATGAGAAGTGCTGAAAATTGGCTTGATAATGCCAACACCAAGGCCCCCCCATTATTTCATCTTTTTGTTTCTTTCTCTCTCTTTTTCTTTTTTTCCCTCTTTTTCTTCTTTCCTTTCCTCATTTTTCTTCCTTTCTTTTCTTTCTTTTTCTTCCTCCCACTCACTCTTGTCTCCCCCATAAGACACCTCACTCAGCCGCCCACAATTTTAATATCTCCTCTTTTAATTACTCATTTATCCGATTAAATGTTCTTTTGATCAATTATAAATTTTACATTTTACAATTTTAGAATAATAATTATAAATTAAATTAGACTTTTATTTCATAAAATTCGGGGTCTTACATACGGTGCAAGTTTCCTTCAGCATTATATCCGATATTCCCATCAGAAGTACTGTTCTTTTGAGGTAAGGGATGTTATTTTTTCCGTAAATGATGTTATTTCTTACAATATCATTAATTTATACAAAAATATTGGTATTATTATGAAATTTTTACCTTTTCATGTCGAGGTTACTATTCATGTATACGACACTATTCACGAATACGGTACTATTCACGAAGTATGATTTTTCTTATGGAATTTCTGCCTTTTCGTGTCGGGGTTATTATTCACGTATACGACACTATTCACAGAAAATCAAAATTTTCTTCTCTTTGTCCAAGTTGTCTATTATGATTACTATCTTTGATTTTATCCATGTTTTAATCTTCATTCTTGAGTTTTGCTCCACAATTGATTATTATGGAGTATTTTTGAACTTGGATAAACTAAAGTACGAATCCCTAATCTTTGTCCTTTTATCTCACCGGATTCATTTTCTTTAAGATATTTTTCATCATCATCAGTCCTAAATTGTGATATAACTGAATATCTTTGGCCTGTAGTGCAAAGATAAATGATAAACTGATGAATATCTTTGGTCCGTAGTGCAAAGATGAACAGATGTTGAGATGAACATGACCAACTGGGATACGAATAAATATCTTTGGCCCGTAGTGCAAAGATGAATATATGATTCAAGATGTATATTGATTGATGTTACAGGGATAAAATATTGATGATGAACTTTTAAATCATTAAAGATAGTAGACTTCATTCTCTACTTAACACTTCTAATGAATTGTTATTTTTGCTGCGAATATTGATCTAAACTTGTTGTCCATTATATTTTATCTGATTTATTGAAGACTAACGATAATTTGTTTTTCATTATCTTAGTCATAATATTCTTTACTGGGCTAGTTGAGCTCATCCTTTTCCTTTTTGTTCCATTTTTCTTCTTAGGAGGCGAGAATATAGCGGGAACTAGTCGGGGTATGGAGTGATGGTTATAAACAGTTGTTTTAGCAGTCCTCACTATTTTGTAAAATAGTGTATAAATAATTATACTGAGGACTTATTTGATTTTGGATATTGTCTAGAATACAATGTGTATTTAAACTCATATCATATGTGTTGTCGTATTTTGCATGATAATTGTAATAATGAAGTTGTAGTTGTTTCTGTACCATATATTTGGCGACTCATAATGGGTTGTGTGGACCTATTTTGGAGGCATCACAAAGATCTAACATAATTATTAATGCTCGAGCTTTAGATCTTCATCTTTTGCTTCAAGATTTACGCCTCTTCTCTTTCTTCAATCGTTCTTTGACCATTTAGGGGTTGGGTAAGATGATTTTGTCTTATGAGATTTACAGTTGGGTATGAAAGATTTAGGGATGGCTATAAGAGATTTAGAGGACTTGAGAGGGATCGAGTTTTTGGGAAAAAAAATTAGTATACTGATAGCTTTAGCTAAGACTTGAGTTTTTGGAGCTTGAAAATAATAGAGGGAGTAAATTCAGTTTGGAGCGAAATTTCCATTAGCTACAGCCAAATAAAAGGCCTCGGTATAGGGCCTTTTTTATGTCTATAGTGTTGGTCAAGCGGCGACCCTCGCAATAGAGTTGTGTTTTCTCTCTATACCGACGACCAGTCTGTGACCATTTCTATAGACACCATATAGCGACAGTTCTTTCCCAATAGTCGCTATAGCTCGTTGCTATAGGTTAAATTTCTAGTAGTGTAACATGTAATTTCCCTTAAGGTCTGAGAACCGAAACTGGGACATTCTTTATCTTTTTCCCCTTTCTTTTGGATGTTTGAATTCTGGTGCAAGTAAGTGTATATGAGACATGGACTCTTTAAAATGCATCAAGTACCCGTGTTAGATATTTGAGGCTTGGTGAGGTTTGTGTAATGTGTAACAGACTTCAAATATGCCACTAACGATCATATCAATATAACAACTCGATGACATTGTGCATTACACTTTCTAAATATTTGTTAGTACTTTAGAATGAAAGAGGTACCCATTTTAACCCATATATATATATATATATATATATATATATATGTAAGACCCCAACTTTTATGAGTAAAGATGACTTTTTCTCTAAATATCATTTTTGAATATTAAGGTGTGGATTTGATATAATGTCATGGTTGTGGGTAATATTTATAAATTTTGCAAAGTAAGCAAGTTGTCATAAAATATTCGATTGGTCGGGGAATATTCATTTTAACAGGAAATATTCGTACGACGGTACAATAATTGGTGGACCCCACAACGGAATATTGTCGGAGTTAGAAAATGATAGAAATATCTTTTTATAAAAATAACGGCGAAAGTTTTACCGTTAACTGTGAGACCCCAGATTGTATGAATAAATATTTAATTTTCTCAAAATATTTTTTAAATATTATGGTGTGGATTTGATATAATGTTATAGTTGTGGGTAATATTTATAAATTTTACAAAGTACGCAAGTTGTTATATAATATTCGATTGGTCAGGGAATATTCTTTTTGTCGGGGAATATCCGTACGACGGTACAATCATTGGTGGACCCCACAATGGAATTATTATCGGATTGAGAAAACGACAAAAATACTTTATAAAAATAATGGTGGAAGTTTTACCGTTAACTGTTGAAACACCCGGTGTTAAAATAAAGAATCTGGCGTGGTTGCATAAGAAGACACCAGTATTGATTATTGATGTTTACGTGAGAAGTCACTCGGTTATACTCAATTATTGCTACAAGAATTGCCGCATTCATATATCTCTCATATTATTGATTCGATTATTGTCATAAAGATCAATTGCATAATATTTATTATTATTAAATTAATAATTGAGACGACAAAGTTATTCATATTATTATTTGCAATATTGACAATGTCAGAAGTTCATCGAGGAGAGGTTTGGTCACCTAATTGCAAGGCTAATAAGGAGTGAGAAATCCTTATCGAAAGCGTCCTTTTTTCTGAGGAACGACACAGTTGTTAAATATTATGAGTTATAATATTAATGATGAATACGTTGTGTTGATTAAAGATGAAATTGATTGTTCCATTATATTGGGATTATTAGTGTTAGTGGAAATTGACATTTATTTCGATGATAATTGATATCTGGAGGTTATATTGTTCACTCGGGTATTCGGAGCACTTTTCGTGTCAGAGTACTATTCACGAGTTACTATTTATGAGTTACTATTCACGAGTTACTATTCATGAGTTATTATTCACGGGGTACTATTGATTCACATTCTATTACTATTAGGGTGGTGGTGCAAGGTTGATAATGTTTGTATGACTAAGTTAAAAATGGAGGTATAGTTGAAGGTACTATACTGTAATTAATTTTTTCACTTGATTATACTATTTATTCACATGATTGTGCTATTGATTCACATGATTTACTGTTAGGGGAGGTGGTGCAAGTTTGATAATACTTGCAGGACTAAATTAAAAATGAAGAAAAAGAGGAAGGTATTATACTGTAATATTTCAAGCCCCAAAACGTGCAATTATCGAAACTATATTTTCCTATAAATAGAAGTTCATTCTTTCTTCATTTCTCACTAATTCACAAAAGCTTTAGAAGCAATTATTATAGAGAAATTATAGAGAGAAAGAAGAAAAGTATTCCTTTCTTTCACTACTTCTATATCCGATTACTTTTCTTTTTAAGGTAAGGGATATTATTTGTTGTACTCGTAAAAGGGGTATTATTTCTTTCTTTCGTCTTCATGAAGAGAACTTCATTATTCCATTCTTTGTTATTATGTTGGAATAACTTTGTCTATCTAAATACCGCATACTTGGTGAGATTTTTCTATTATTCCATTCTTTATTATTACATTTGGAATATCATGTTCATGCGCTTTTCTGGGACTGATTAAAATCTTTATTATTCTGTTGGAATATCACATGTCATGCGTTCTACGCCGGACACTGTTAAAATCTTTATTATTATTCGTTGGAATATCTTGTGCACATGAGTTTTTCTACGGACTGATTACATCTTTATTATTACATTTGGAATATCACATTTTGTGCGTTTCTGTGGGACCGATTCCGTTATTTGTTATTCATTGGAATAACACATCATCTTGATCTATCGCATGCATGGTGATTTCTTTTGTTATTTTATTCTTTATTATACTCAGTTGGTTAAAGTTTTGACTTCTATAACCCATGAAATTAGTGGAATATCTTTGATATTTGCGCTTCATCCAGTATCTTTTCATAGAAATATCCTTCTGAGCATTCTTGAATTTTACTCCACAAAGAAATATTATGTTGACAATTTGGACGTTATTGGTTCCTGGACAAATTAATTCTTGAACTTGTTTTATTGAATTCTTATATCATTGTCATCATCCTCATGTTTATATTTTGTTGAAAGTCATCTGTGGCCTGTAGTGCATAGATGGACTTGGAATGATTATGACCAGGAATTATTCGGTGTAATCATGACCGTAATGTTACAAATGATGTGGTAAAAATCCTCATTGGTCGTAGTGCATTGATGGACAGTTGTTGGCATAATCATGACCATTAATGAATACACGAATGTCCTTGGCCCGTAGTGCATGGATAATTTATGGTCGTGATACTAAAGAATATCCTTGGCCTGTAGTGCAGGGGTGATTCAATGATGTGGATTATTTATTAAGCTGAGTCTCAGCGATAACAGTGATGAAAAACCTTTTAAATCTTAAAAGATAGTAGATTTTATTTTCTACTTGACTCTTTTAATGGATTGCTTGTTCCGCTGCAGTTAAACTTGATGTCTATCATATTTGATCAGTTTAACATTGTTGAAGACTAATGATAATTTATTCTACATTATCTTAGTCATAATATTTCTTACTGGGCTAGTTGAGCTCACTCTTTCTTTCACTGTTCTCTTCAGGAAATGAGAATATAGCTGGGACGAGTAGGGGAACGGAGTGACGGTCCAGAGAATAGCATTAGTAGTCCTCACTATTCTATAAAATAGTGTGTTAATAATTGTATTGAGGACTCCTTTTGAGTTTGTATACTCTCTAGTAGATAATGTTTGTATTCAAACTCACAGTTTATGTTTTGTCGTATTATACACGACAATTGTATTATTAAGTTGTATTTGAATTATGTACCATGTATTTGGCGACTCAGAATAGGTGATGTATATTGCTTTTTTGGGGGGCGTCACATTAATGCTTGTTGAAATACCCAGATGATAAAAAAATACAATGAAGACGTGTGGTTGCGTAGTAGCACACAAGATTTGATGCTTACGTGAGAAGTCACTTTCATTTATACTCAATTATTACTACTGATAAAGAATTCTTTGCGATAGTATCTCATATTATTGATTCTATTATTATCACAATATCATCTGCACAATATTTTATATTATTAAATCAATAATTAAGACGACAAAGTTATTCATATTATTATTTACATTATTGACAATGTCTTGAAAGTTATGTCGAGGAAAGGGGTTTGGTCACTTAATTGCGTGCCAATAGATAGAAATCCAAATCGGAAAGCCGACTCTTTCCTGGGAATGATCTGGTTGTTAATATTGCAAGTTATATTATTGATGAATAATTATTGTTTAAAAATATATTTTGTGAAGCCAAGTGAGTTGAGATAAATAGAGGGGATTTTTATGAAGTATTTGTTGTAAATGTTGCTTATTATTTGGATCCCCGCTTACCTATTTTTCAAAAGCTAACCGGTAGAAGTTATCTTAGTTTTATATATATATATATATATTAATTTAATAATAATGTTGGGGGTGTTTGTCCTTTGGGGGGACGAAGTGTAAGAAAAAAAAGTCACGAGTTATATATATATATAGGGAGAAGGTTTAAAAATGCCCCTGACGTTTACTGCGATATCTACCGAGCACGCTATATTTTTTTTGTCCAAAAGTACCCTTAACGTTACACTTTTTGAGTCATCCGTGCCCCTACCGTTAACAGATAACAAACGGGGTTAAAATTTGCTGACGTGGCAGACACATGGATGCTTAAAGGGAGAAGGTTCAAAAATGCCCCTGACAAATGTAAATATGTCATTTAATCAAAACAAAAAAAAATACTAAAATTCAAAAAAAAAGCATAACATATTTACATCATTTAATCAAAATATTAAAATTCAAATTATTTTGATATTAAAAAACGTTAATATTTTTAAACATTTTTTAAATATTTTTGATATTAAAAAATGTTAATATTTAAAATATAAATTTTTTTTGATATGAGGTTAATATTAAAACGTTAATATTTTTAATATAAAAATATTAATTTTTTAAAAAAAGCGTTAATTTTGATATTAAAATATTAAAAAGCGTTAATATTTTTTTATTTTAAAAATGTTAATATTTTATTAATATTTTTGATATTAAAAAACGTTAATATTTTTTAATATTAGTTGATATGTTAAAAAATGTTAAAAATTTTTTTAGTGACGTAATTAGTTGAATTTTAAAATATTCAAAATTCAACTAATTCAAAATAATTAACGTTATTTAGTAAAAAATATTAACGTTAATTATTTTTTGATTATTTTAGTTGAATTAACATTAATTATTTTGAAATAGTTGAATTTTTGAATTTTAAAAATATTAACGTTAATCATCAAAATAATAAAATATTAGTTAAATTTTCAAAATACTAAAAATATTAACATTAATTTTGTAATATTCAACGTTAATTTCGATAATGTTATTTAGTAATATTAAAAATATTTGCGTTAAAAAAATTGATAACGTTATTTAGTATTTTGAATATTAACGTTAAAAATATTATATCAATTAGTTGTATAACATTATTTAGTATTTTGAATTTATTATTTAGTAGTATGATTTTAGTAATTAAATTTTTTATATCAATTAGTATTTAGTATTATGATTTTAGTATTTTAATGATGTAATTTGAATTTTTATTGTTTTGATTAATTAACAAAATAATTTGAATTTAAGTATTTTATTATTTTTAATTTGATTTTTTTAGTATTTTTTTAGTTTTTTAATTAGTATTTTAGTTTTTTTAAATTAGTATTTTGATAAAATGATGTAAATATGTTATACAACTTGTTTTATTTAATTATTTGTTTTGATTAGTTAACAAAATAATTTGAATTTTAGTATTTTGATTAAATGATGTAAATATATTATGGTTTTTTTATTTTGAATTTTAGTATTTTTTGTTTTGATTAAATGATATATTTACATGTGTTAGGGGCATTTTTAAACTTTCTCCCTTTAAGCCTCCATGTGTCTGTCACGTCAGCCAATTTAAACCTGTTTGTCTTTTGTTAACGGCAGGGGCACGGGTGACCCAAAAAGTGTAATGTTAAGGGTAATTTTGGACAAAAAAAAAAGTATATTGTGCTCGGTAGACATCGCGGTAAACGTCAGGGGCATTTACAATGAGTTTTTTTTTTCATGAAAAATAGAATATATTAATTTTATTATGCATATTTGCATAGTGTCTGCATATTCTTTGTATAGTAAAATCAAAATTTTCAGCTGACTATTATTGTGCGTCCATGATTTTTTTCATTACTTTGCATCCGAATAGTATCCTGTCGTTCTCCTATAAATGGGATACTTAGTTTAGAATTGAAAATCACACCAGAATCAGAGAATTCTTCTTCTATAATATTGAACGTATTTCTTTAGAGTTTAAGGAAGCTTTGAGTGTAGAAAATAATGTAAGTTTTCTTCAAGAATATCTCCGCTATACCAGTTGGAATACTCTTCTTTTTAAGGTATGTGATATTATTTTTGTTCAATATTCGTATAAAATAATATTTTCTTCCATACGATGTAGCATGTAAGTAATATTATTTCATTTTCAATTCCGAATTATACACTCATTTTGTTAAGTATTGCTTCTATACTCCGTGAAATTAGTAGAATATCCTTGAAATTTATGCTTCATCTAGTATCTTTTCACGGAAATAATATTCTGAGCATTCTTGATAAGTTTTAACCTTTTCATGGCAGAGTACTATTCACGGGGTACTATTCTCGAAGTACTATTCATGGGGTACTATTCACAAGGGTACTATTCACCCGAGGTACTATTCATGACAAAAATTGATTTTTTTTTGGTCCAAATTATTTTTAATACAATATTATTCTTGAATTTTACTCCATAAAGTAGTATCATGTTGACAATTTGGACATTATTGAATTATGGATAAATTAAATTATAAATCTTTAAAATTTATCCTTGCTCTCATTTAATGAATTCTTATATCATTGTCATCATCCTCATGTTTATATTGTGATGAAAGTCATCGTTGGCCCGTAATGCATAGATGAACTGTTGATTGGTATGATTATGACCAAGGATTATTCGGTATAATCATGACCTGTAATGTTACAAATGATGTGGTAAAAGTCTTCATTGGCCCGTAGTGCATTGATGGACAGTTGGTGGCATGATCATGACCATTGGTGATAACACGAATATCCTTGGCCCGTAGTGCATGGAAAATTCATCGACGTGAAACTAATGAATATCCTTAGCCCGCAGTGCATGGATAATTCAATGATGTGGATTATTTATTGAGCTGAGTCTCAGCGATAAAATTGATGATAAATTTTTTAAATCATAGAAGATTGTAGATATAATGCTCTACTTGACTCTTATAATGGATTGCTTGTTTCGCTACAGTTAAACTTGTTGTTTATTGTATTCTATCAGTTTAACATTGTTGAAGCTGGCTAACGATAATTTATTATGTATTATCTTAGTCATAATATTTCTTACTGGGCTAGTTGAACTCACCCTTTTGCTTTCATTGTTCTCTTCAGGAAATGAGAACATAGCCGGGACTAGTCGGGGAATGGAGTGACAGTCTAGATGGTTACTTTAGTAGTCCTCACTATTTTATAAATTAAGAGTGTGATAATAATTGTAATGAGGACTCTATTTGAGTTTAGATATTGTCTAGAAGACAATATTCTGTGTTAAAACTCTCAGCTATGTTTTGTCGTATTGTATAAATGAAGTCTGTATTTAAGTTCTGTACCATGTATTTGGCGACTCAGAATGGGTGATGTATACCTATTTTGGGGGTGTCACAGTTGGTATCAAAGCTTAGGGATATGATCCCTGGCTGAGATTTGAGACTAGAACTAGGAGGGGAGAGATGGGTAAATCCTTCGCTAGTATGACCTACCTAAGTTTATTTGTTATTTAATTGGTCGGTCAGAATATAGGGATAATTTGTGGTATGTCAATTAACCCTTATTTTGTGGCAGTATTTGAAAATGGCATTTAAAAATATTGAGTTAAACAATGGAGCACATGAGACTGTTGAGTCACAACTGATCAATACCCAGGATAATGTGCATCAGGAAGGAAACAATCCTCATGTAAACAACAACACCGACCAAATGATGAACAATGGGATGTTCAGAGGCTTTCTGTAATTCATGCAACATCAGACGAGAGAGACTCCTGTCCAAAATGCAGATAGAAATACTGGAAACTCACGAATGGTCACCGCTAAGCAGTTCAAGGAGCTGGGACCACCGGAGTTTTTGGAAAAGCTAGAACCACTTAATGCAGAGACGTGGATAAAGTAGATCACCAAGATATTTGATGTCTTGGGATGCTCCGAGGAGCAAAAGGTTCTCTTTGCCACCTTTATCTTGCGATGAGAGGAGGATTATTGGTGGGAATCTGTAAAGTGTACTTAACCTGTCGCACTGAAGATGTCTTGGAAAAAGTTCCAAGAACTGTTCAACGACAAGTACTTTCCCAAAAGTATTCGTCACATGAAGGAGGTTGAATTCATCAAGCTGGAACAAAACAATATGACCGTGTCGCAGTACGAGGCTAAGTTTGCCTAGTTGTCCCGGTTTGCATCCCATTTGGTAGATAATGAGGAGCGTATGACGCGGATATTTCTAAGAGGTTTGAAACCTGAAATACGCTAATACCTCACAAACTTTAGTTGTATTCAGATGTTGTGAATATGGCTTAGTTATTGGAGCGCGATAATGAGTCAACCCAACTAAGAGAGAGCAGCCATCAAATCGAGAATACCAGTGGTAGCAGTCATCGAAGCGGTGACAACAAACGTGGAGGGAATCAACATTCCAGAAATGGTAACCACTTCGATGGTAATCATGGCCAAGACAATAGAAGTAAAAATTTCAAGAAGATGAGATTCGATAATGATAGAAAGATGTCAGCACCAGCAACCGTTGTTAAGGAAGGAGAACGACCACCGATCGTATGCTACAAATACGGAGGGGAGGGACACATCAGTCTAAACTATATGCAACAGTCCAAAGTGTGTTACAGTTGCAGAAGAGAAGGTCATCTAGCTCAATTTTGTCGTGCAGTGAAGCCAAGTCCAGTTGGGATGGTGACACCAAATTTCGTCCCGGACAAGTCAAAGCCGGTAGTTTAAGAGAGAACATTTGTCGCGACCTCCAAAAAAGTGAGGAACCCGAACGAAGTTATCACGGGTAAGCTAATCATAAACTCTTGTGAAGTCTATACCTTATTTGATACCGGTTCTACCCATTCTTTTATTTCACCTACTTGAGCTCAACGTTTAAATTTGACTCTAGATAAATTAGACTTTGACTTATCTGTTGAAACTCTGTTGGAAGAAACCTTCATTACATCCACTGTTTATAAGTCTTGTTTGATTCAAATTGGCACACTCACATTACCTGTCGACCTTATCTCTTTGAAAATACTTGCATTTGATGTGATTTTAGGGATTGATTGGTTAACTACTCATCATGCTAATTAAAATTGATTGTTTTCGTAAGGTTGTTAGCTTTCATATTAAAAACCAACCTATTATGAGAATTCAAACAACCAAACCACTACAGTCAATCACTGTCATATCAAGCCATAAAGCCATTCGTTTATTGAAAAATGAATGTCAAGCTTTCTTAGCCCATGTCACGAATTTAAACAAAAATATGTTAGATTTGAATGATATTTATATTGTTAATAAATTTCCTGACGTATTCCCTGAAGAACTTCCTGGCCTAACCCCAAAGGGTGAAATCGAGTTTTATATTGATCTTGAACCCGGTACAAAACTCATTTCCAAAGCCCCATATCGAATGGCTCCTATTGAATTTCAGGAGTTAAAAACCCAACTGCAGGAGTTGTTAGACATCAGTTTCATTCGTCCTAGTACGTCTCCTTGGGGTGCTCAAGTTCTATTCGTAAAAAAGAAAGATGAGAGTATACGACTTTGCATTGACTATCGGGAGTTGAATCATGTCACCATCAAAAATAGGTACCTATTTCCTCTCGTATTGATGACCTGTTTGACTAGTTGCAAGGAGCTAAATTCTTTTCAAAGATCGATCTTCGTTATGGATATCATCAGTTAAAGATTAAATCTGATGACATTCCAAAGACTGCTTTCAGAACTCAGTACGGGCATTATGAATTCCTAGTCATGTCTTTTGGATTGACTAATGCTCATGCTGCCTTCATGAATATGATGAACCGAGTATTCAAGGAATATTTGGATCATTTTATAGTCGTCTTTATTGATGACATCCTCATATACTCCAAAAGCCGTAAAGATCATGACCAACACTTGAGGCTGATACTCCAAAAGCTTCGTGAAAACAAACTATATGCCAAGTTGAAGAAATGCGAGTTCTGGCTTGAGGAAGTAGCATTCCTTGGGCACGTGATATCAAATCATGGAATATCTGTTGACCTGACAAAGATTGAAGCAATACAAAGCTGGGAGCAACCTAAGTCAGTGACCGAAGTACATAACTTTCTCGAGGCTTAATTTGGTTATTATCGAAGATTCGTGGAAGGATTTTCTCGAATTGCTACTCCATTAAATCAGCTGACTCGAAAAGATATAAAATTCAGTTGGAGCGAGGAATGTGAGAAGAGTTTCCAAGAACTCAAGAGGAGACTTATTTCAGCACCTGTTCTGACAATACCATTTGGTTCGGAGGGATTTGTCATATACATCGATGCTTCAAGCAAAGGTTAAGGATGTATTCTCATGCAACATGGAAAAGTCATAGCCTATGGCTCACGCGATAACTCAAAGAATATGAGAGGAATTATCCTACTCATGATCTAGAGTTGGCAGCTGTCATTTTTGCGTTTAAGATTTGGAGACATTACCTGTATAGAGAGAAAATAGAGATCTATACGGATCATACAAACCTCAAATACATTATTTTTTCACCCAAAAAGAGCTCAACATACGGCAACGACGTTGGCTCGAGCTGTTGAAAGATTACAATCATACCATTCAATACCATCCTGGAAAAACGAACGTGGTAGCTGACACGTTGAGTAGAAGATCATATACGGGTACGAGTGCGATATTGTCAACGCAAAGTCCCATTTTGTATGACTTACAAAGGATGGAGATAGAGTTAAAGACTCTAGGGACCCACGTGATGATGTCAAATATACGAGTTAAACCGAATTTAATCGATAAAGTTAAAGCTGCTCAAGCTACAGACATGGAGCTGATGCTTATGAGGAAGAAAGTACAAGAAGGTGTTATTCCGGAAGCAAAAATTGATGAAGAAGGAATACTTCGAGTTAACTCCAGATTTTGTGTTCCTAATGACTTTGATTTGAAGTATAAAATCATGATAGAGGTGCACACCACACCATTTTCAATCCATCCTAGGAGTACCAAAATGTATCGTAATCTTTGACATACATTTTGGTGGAGCAATATGAAAAGAGAGATCGTGGAGTTTATCTCAAGGTGTCTAACTTGTCAACGTGTCAAGGCGGAGCATCAAGTGACAAAAGGTCCATTGCAACCACTTGAAATTCCAGAATGGAAGTGGGAGCACATTACCATGGATTTCGTTACTGGTCTTCCCAAGGTTTCTCAAGGCATAAATGCAATTTGGGTCTTTGTTGACAGATTAACCAAGTCTGCTCATTTCTTACCTATACGAGAAACTTATTTACTTGAACGTCTTGCTCGTATATACATAAATGAGATTGTAAGACTGCATGGTATGCCAGTATCCATAGTTTTTGATCGAGACCTAAGATTCACTTAACGGTTTTGGGTCAGTTTGCAGAAAGCTATGAGCACAGATTTACGATTTAGTTCGACATGTCACCCTAAGACGGATGGATAGTTGAAGAGGACTATTCAAACTCTTGAAGATATATTAAGACTTTGTGTCCTTGACTTCAAAGGAAGTTGGGACAAGTTCTTGCCATTGGTGGAATTCTCCTACAACAACAATTATCAAGCAAGTATATCAGCATGGCTCCATTTGAAGCGTTGTATGGACGTAAATGTCGTTCTCCAATATGTTGGGATGAGGTGGGTGAAACAACGTTGTTAGGACCGAAATTGGTATGCATGACAACGGAAAAGATACAAATGATCCGGTAATGTATAAAAATCTCACAAGATCGACAAAAAAGTTGTGATGATCTTCATCTAAAGGACGTGGAATTCAATGTTGGAGATCATGTGTTGTTACGTGTTGCTCCATGAAAAGGAGTTACAAGATTTGGAAAGAGAGGAAAGCTCAATCTCGATTCATTGGCCCATTTGAAATCCTCGATCGAGTAGGAACTGTGGCCTATAGACTCGCCTTACTGCCAAGTATGTCTCGTGTTCATAACATTTTTCACATATCTATGTTATGTAAATATGTAGAAGACCCGAACCACATTATTGACTTAGAACTAGACGAAATAGCGAAAGATTTAACGTATTAAGAGGTACTTATTAAAATTTTGGATAAGAAGGAATATATTCTATGCTCCAAGGTTATACCTCAAGTCAAAGTTTTGTGGAGAAACCACGATGTTGAGGAAATGACCTGGGAATTAGAATCTAAAATGAAATCAAGGTATCCTCACCTCTTCGACATATCAGGTACGTACACCAATTTCAAGGACAAAATTTCATAAGAAGGGGAGGTTGTAAGACCCCAACTTTTATGAATAAAGATTAATTTTACTCTAAATATTACTTTTGAATATTATGGTGTGGATTTGATATAATGTTATAGTTGTGGGTAATATTTACAAATTTTGCAAGGTAAGAAAGTTGTTATAAAATATTCGTTTGGTCGGGAAATATTCGTTTTATTAGGGAATATTCGTATAACGACACAATCATTGGTGCACCCCACAACGGAATTACTATCGGAGTTGGAAAACGACAGAAATAATTTCTTATAAAAAATAACGGCAAAATTTTTACCGTTAACTGTTGAAATATCCGGTGATAAAAGTGTAGTAATATGCGTGGTAGCATAGTAGCACACAATATTGTACAATATCTTTGATTATTGATGATTACGTGAGAAGTCACTCACTTTTATTCAATAATTGCCACAGTAATTATTGCACAATATCTCATATTATTGATTCAATTATTATCACAGTATCATCTGCACATTATTTTATATTATTAAATCAATAATTGGCACGACACAATTATTCATATTATTAGTTAGAATTATTGTAAATGTCTAGAAAATTCTGTCGAGGAAAGGGGTTATGTTATATAATTGTGCACCAATAAAGATAAATTCTTATCAGAAAGCCCTCTCTTTTCTGGGAATGATCTGGTTGTTAATATTGTGAGCTTATAACACTACAAGAAAAAAGCTTAATCCCGATGGAATATTCCGTCGGACATAAGCCTATTCAGTCGTAAATAGATTATTTTCGACGAAAATATCCGTTAGAAATTCAATGTGGTGGATATTGGTTCAATTTTGATATAAATGAAGGAATTTATTGAAACTTTGGCAATTATTTTCTCCGATAAAATATTCATTTAAATATATTATAATTTTTTAAATAATGGTATTATATATATATATATATATATATGTATGTGATAAAAGTGATGTTTGGTGGGCAATTTCTTCTGCAAACAAATTTGCCAAATTGTGGGCCCAACTATTGAAAAAGAGAAGAGTTAGGCATGCAGGAAAAGAAAAAATGTTAGGCGGAGGAGAATTAGGTAGAAAGTTAGGCAGAGTGCTTTGTTTTTCCTCCCTCCGTTGCACTATAAATAGGGGGTAACCCCTCCTTCCTAAAACACATATTCAATATTAGAAATTCTTATTCTATAGTGTTGTGAGTATTTTTCTTGAGTATAAGGATACTTTGAGTGTAGCTTTTTGTACAAGATTTTCTCAGAATAATATTCGATATTTCAGTCAAATCTAGTTTCTACTAAGGTAAATGATACTATTTTATTTTAATACTCGTAAGAAATATTATTTTCTTTCATACTCCATATTGTGGAAGAGATATTATTTCATTTCATATTCCTAAATTTAAACTTTACTATGGTAAGTATTGCTTCTATAATTCCTGAAATTAGTAGAATATCCTTGAAATTTACGCTTCATCTAGTATCGTTTCACATAAATATTTTTCTGAACATTCTTGTTAAGTTCTATGTCGGGGTACTATTCACGGGATACTATTCACGAAGTACTATTCACGTGGTACTATTCACGGGGTACTATTTACCCGGGTATTATTCATGACAAAAATTGATTTCTTTTCTGTCCGAATTATTTTTACATGAATATTATTCTTGAATTTTACTCCACAAAGCAGTTATCATGTTAAAAATTTGGACATTCTTAAACTCTTGATAAATTGAATTATAAATTTTAAATATTTATCATTGATCTCGTTTGATTGAATTCTTATATCATTGTCATCATCATCATACTTATATTGTGATGAAAGTCATCTTTGGCACGTAGTGCATAGATGGACTGTTGATTGGTATGATTATGACCAGGAATTATGTATCGGTATAATCATGACATGTAGTGTTACAAATGATGTGGTAAAAGTCCTCATTGGCCCGTAGTGCATTGATGGATAATTGTTGGCATGATCATGACCATTGGTGATAATAACGAAATTCCTTGGCCCGTAGTGCATAGATGATTCGTGGATGTGATAATAATGAATATCCTTGGCTCGTTGTGCATGGATAATTTAGTGATGTGGATTATTTATTGAGCTGAGTCTTAGTAATAAAATTGATGATAAATTTTTAAATCATAGAAGACTAACAATAATTTATTTTATATTATCTTAGTCATAATATTCTTTACTGGGCTAGTTGACCTTTGCTTTGTTCTCTTCAGGAAATGATAATATAGATGGGACTAGTCGAGGAACGGAGTGACAGTCCAAATGGTTGCTTTAGTAGTCCTGATCACTATTATGTGAAATAGTGTAATAATATTTCTAATGAGGATTTCATTTGAGTTGGATATTGTCTAGGAGACAATATACATGTTAAAAACTCTCAGCTTATGTTACACGACAGTTGTATAATTAAGTTTGTATTTGTACTCTGTACCATGTATATGGCGACTCAGAATGAGTGATGTATACCTATTTTGGGGCGTCACAAATGACCCATGTAATAAGCCAAATTTACAACAAATACTTCATGACAAAACCCTTTATTTATCACAAATCACTTGACTTCAAAAAATCACTTAACTTCTAATGAGGACTTCATTTAAGTTTGGATATTGTCTAGGAGACAATATACGTGTTAAAAATTCTCAGCTTATGTTACACGACAGTTGTATAATTTAGTTTGTATTTGTATTATGTACCATGTATTTGGCGACTCCGAATGGGTGATGTATACTTATTTTGGGGGTGTCACAAGGGGTCCATGTAATAAGCCAAATTTACAACAAATACTTCATGACAAATTTTTTTATTTATCACAAATCACTTGACTTCAAAAAATACATTTTTAATATTTCAAATTATTCATCATTAATATTATAACTCACAATATTAACAATCAGATCATTTCCAAGAAAGAGGGGGCTTTCCGATAAGGACTTCCCCTTATTGGCGCACAATTAAATGACGTAACCCCTTTCCTCGACAGAACTTTCTAAACATTGTCAATAATGTAAATAATAATATGAATAATTGCGTCGTCTCAATTATTGATTTAATAATATAAAATATTGTGCAGATGATATTGTGACAATAATTGAATCAATAATATGAGATACTATGCAACAACTACTCTGATAATTATTGAATAAAACTGAATGACTTCTTAAATAAGAATCAATAATCGAAGACACTATACAATCTTGCTGAGTGTACTTCTTTATGCAATGCGGCAGTATTCAGCATGTCTTTCAATAGTTTAATGGTAAAAATTTTGCCGTTATTTTTATAAAAATGTTATTTCTGTCTCTTCCTAATAAATTCGACAATAATTCCGTTGTGGAGTCCACCAATGATTGTGTCGTCGTACGAATATTCCCTGACCAATCGAATATTTTATGAAAACTTGCTTACTTTGCAAAATTTATAAATATTATCCACAATTATAACATTATATCAAATTCACACCTTATTATTCAAAATAACATTTAGAAAAAATTAAATATTTATTCATAAAAAATTAAATATATATATATATATATATATATATATATAAAACAAAATACAACTGATTTTGAATTTTCACCGTCCAAAATTTGGTATAAATTAAAAATCCAGTATAGTAATAGGAGGTTATATATATATATATATATATATATATATATATATATGGCCAGAATTAATTAAGGGAAGGGACCAAAATAGTCTAACTAGCTACTAGCAAAAGCCTTGGTTTTCAGTCCAAAACCGAATGGAAACAACGGATCATACTGTAAATCCCCAACATTCATAGGAAGCTGATCTACTCTCTTGAACCATGTCCGAGCAAGTTTCCCAGTAAAACCATAATCCCCAAATAAAACATCAGCCACGCCTTGGCCTTCGCTACCCGGTAGCCAAGCAGCCACTAAAGCATCCATATATTGAAGATATGGCTCGACCACAAGAGGCCTGCCCGCCACTAGGACAACAACACATTTCACATTCTCGCAAACATTCTTAATTATGTCAATTCCATGTACAGGAATTGTTAGGTTCAAATTGTCTCCTCCAAATTCGGCGTATGGAATCTCACCAACAACAACAATGGCGTAATCGAATTTACTGGACTTGATCAAGTGTGGGTGGGGATTGCGATGATGGACAAGTTTTGTGGTCGGGTCGATGGTGGATTTTATGGCGTCTAGGATGGTGGTTCCGGTGGTCATGTTGTTGCCTGCCTGCCCCTGCCAGGTTATGGTCCAACCGCCACATTGGTTGCCCAAATCATTGGCATGTGTTCCGACTACTAGAATTTTGTTTGCCTTTTTAGGGAGAGGAAGCAATGGGGTAGATGGAGTTTTTCCATTCTTTAAAAGAACTAAAGATCTCCTCACAGCTTCCCTTGCCAACTCTCTATTTTCCTGTTCATTTGTTAGAGAAAAAAATAATAATTAATTAATTAATTTAATATAGGCTTACTTTATTATAAGAATAAGTCAATTCAAGTATTGCATGCATGCATTATTAAGACATTTTACATCATTGGAAGATTCACAACCATTATTATAATTGATCCTAGTTAGACTAGAAATACAAATTTGATCCTCTATTTGTAATGTTGTGATGATATCATCCTTTAGTTTTTCAGAATTTTAAACTCTAGCCTTTAGATACATTTAGCTATGTTTGGCAAAATTAACTTTAGAATTAGAACTGAAAGCACATTTTTAATTCTATAGAATTGAAACTTAGTCCCAAAACTTGGAATTGAGTTGCCAAACATAACTTGTTCATAATAAACTCCACTTTGAGCAAATAAATTAAATTTGTCTGGATTAACTGTGGATTTTGATGGTAATGAAAATTGAAGGACGATATTGTTACAAATAATTACACAACAATTAAATAACAGGAGAGTCTAATTAGCTAACCTTGCTACCTAGTTGATTGGCAAAGCTAAGATCAGCCATGGGATTTTCAAAGACACCTGCGATGAACTTGACTCTTAAAATCCTCCTGACAGCATCATCAATGCGACTCATGGGAATAACATTCTTCTTCACTAGAGAAGTCAAAGTGTCGGAGAATTCAGTATAGTTGTAAGGAACCATGACCTAAAAGAAAAACGTACAAATATTTGAGTACTTGTCGAAAATATCTAAATTCTCCATTAACAAAAAATTAAATTATATATAAAATATATTACTGCAAAGTATGTACTAACCATGTCAAGGCCAGCATGAATCGAAGCTTCAACGGAATATGTGTAGTTTGCATGTGTAGGCGTGGTTAGATAGTCGATGGCTTGAAAATCCGAAATGACAAAACCCTGTAATATGGCAAATAACCATAATATATAGAGCATAATTTAGTTTTTGTTTGTTCGAGTACATGCATATAACTAATCTTTTCAAGTTATATATATATATATATATATATATATATATATATATAGTGTTATATATACCTAATTAATTCATAAAATTGACACATACATTTGTGTCAATTAATTTTTAGTTTTGACTTATTAGTCATATAAATCGTATCAGATGCACAATGTTGGATCTTGTTTAATTATCGATGACAAGTTAAATTAAATGTATGATATATATATATATATATATATATATATATATATATATATATATATATATATATATATATATATATATATATATACATGTTTAATTTGGTAAGGTTATGTACCTTGAATCCAAGGGTGCCCTTGAGGTACTTTGTCACAAGATCATAATTAGCATGCATCCTTACCCCATTCAAGCTTGAATACGATAGCATGACGCTTGCCACACCTTTCCTAATGGAGTCGGGGTATGCAGGCATGTGAATTTTTAGCAATCCTTCCCAGTCAATCACTGTGTTGTTTTCATTGATGCCATTTACTGTGCCACCATCACCCACATAGTGTTTTGCACAAGCCAAAACCTTTGTTCTTCAAAAGCAACAAGGTGACAGATAAATATTCTAAATAAAATAAAGAAAAATATAGATTCGCAATTGGTGCAGCTCCATTTTACTCTATTAAGATAAAAAGGATATGTATATATACTTTTGCTAGCTAGGCATTGCTATTAGACTTACTTTCCACCAAGGTAAGGATAACCCTTTGGTTTATCGGCAGGGATATCGCCTTGTAAACCAGTCACATGTTCAGTCATTTGTTGCACAATAGTGGGATCTTCGCTATAGCTTTCATAACACCGACCCCATCGTGGATCTTGACAACCTAAAAATGCAAACTAATCAATATTAATTATAGGAAATTAAATATATAAGGTTGCTTATATCTGACCCTAGCTCCCTATATGATTATATCCTACTATTTGTGGGACCTAATTATATATTCCTCTTTTATACAATTAAGTGTAGATTAATACCATGAATCCTGATCATATATATATATATATATATATATGTGTGTGTGTGTGTGTGTGTGTGTGTTATGGATTTAAATTTTTAAATTCATACCGCAATGGAAGGAGCAAAAGCATATGAAATGCCAGTAGCTCTAACTTCAAGAGCAGTTGCAGCACCGATTCTTTTCACAAGATCGGGGTCCCTAAATTAATGACAAATTTTAAAAATAAAATATATGAAATAGGAGTTATATCTAGAGGTAATATATATATATATAACTAATAAAAATTACCTAGTTACTCCAAGGCCAACATTATGGGGGAAAATGGTAGCCTTATAAGCATTGTTATTCCCATGCACCGCATCAGTTCCATAAATGATTGGAATCCCTAGCCTGGTAGCAAGTGCACCCTTTTGGAATTTATTCACCATTTTAACCCAATCCTTAGCAGTAGCATTCACACGGGGCGGGCTTCCTCCCCCGCTTAGTACACCGCCAATTCCATATTTTTGCACGATCATTGCAGTCAGATTAATGCGTTCAAGCTGCATCATTTGGCCTATTTTTTCTTGCAATGTCATCCTTTTTAGCAGATCCTTCACCCGGGCCTCGACCGGCAGTTTTTGATCTTTGTATGGGAATAATGCTAATGTTGCTTTTGTACATAAACATACCAAGAAGAAGAGGCCCAATGAAAATTTTCTACTCATGGCTGGCTGGCTATTAATTTGATGAGAAACTTGTTAAGCTCTGAAAACAGATATATGAAGTGAGATTGATTCTTTTTCAAGAGATCAGCTATGGAGAAAAGAATTAATATTAATTTGGGTTATTTAATTGATGAAGTAATTAATCTATAATTCTATATATATTGTTTGATGGAGAAAACAAATTAAAACAAACTAACCACTTTTCCTTCAGAACTATCCTCAACATAAAATTATTAAGGCATATATAATAAAAATATGGAAATATATACATTATTATTCAAACAAACTAGTAAAACATTAATTAGAATGCAACAAGGAATTATCTTACACTTGTTGTGTAAATAACATATATGCTTATAATTAAGAATTAACAATTCTAGAAAAATTATTATAAATATACTTATGCTTATAATTAAGAATTAACCAAAACTGATTTTAAAAATTTCATGAACTGCACGTATAATTTATACATGATCATAAGAGCGAATTAACCTGTTTAATTTTACTTTCCGATTGTTTTCCACAAAGAAGCTCTGCCCACAAAAGAGATGAGAGTGTGTGATAGGATCAATTAATCCTGCTTGATAATATATAAGTTCGAGTCTTGAGAGAGAAAAGGAAATAATTAATTAGTGGCAGATATCTTTAGATCTCGAAAAGTAAACTGCTTTAATAAAACATTATAAAAGGAAAGTATCAAAATCAATGACATAATTATGCCAAATTATTATCCCACAATTATAGCTAAAATAAAATAAATATTTATAATATCTATCTATTTAACTATACTAAATTGCAGTACATAACACTATTGTATGACATTTGTCATTTCCAAATTGCAACACATGTCCTACCTAATTAATGTGATCATCCATTACTCCACTTTTTATATTATCGCTACTTAATTATTATCTCCTAAAATTACTACTTTTAAATCTCACATTAATATTTAGATTTTATAATCCAATAAATCACTACAAATAAACTGTTCTAATAATGTTATCTGTTCTAATTAATATTATCATTACTAATTTAATTATTATCTCCTAAAATCACTATCTTTTTAATCCCAAATTAATTTTTTGAATTTATAACCCCCTAAATCACTACAAATCTAAACTGTTTTGGAAATGTCAACTGTTCTGATATTATCCTTTCTAATTTAATTATTATCTCCGAAAATCATTACTTTATGATATTATCACTACTTTTTGTTATTTAACTTAATTTTCTCCTGTAAATACAACATAATATTATACCATTTATAATTATATTACAACATAATATTATACGCTTTAAAGCATTTAAAATAAAATTAAAATAACAAATAATATGAATCATAACTTACTATGTTAATTTTATAATCTCCAAAATCCACTACTTTTCTAAACATAATTATTATATCCTAAAATCACTATTTTTCTAATATTATACCATTCATAATTATACCATACATTCTATCATACATGTATGGTATAATATTATAATATACGTTTATAACAAAATCACTACCTATCTAAACTATGCGGATATTATCATTAATAATTAAATTATATTACAACATAATATTATACCGATTAAAACATTTAAAACAAAATTAAAATAATAAATAATATCATTCATAACTTACTATATATGTTGATTTTATAATCCCTAAATTACTACTTTTTCAATCTAAACAGTTTTTATATTATCGTTACTTAATTATTATCTCCTAAAATTACTAATTTTTAATCCCGTATTAATATTTTAATTTTATAATCTCATAAATCACTACAAATCTAAAATGTTCTGATAATTTTAATTAACTATTCTAATATTATCATTACTAATTTAATTATTATATCCTAAAATCACTACTTTTTTAATCCAAAATAATATTTTGAATTTATAATCCCCTAAATCACTACAAATCTAAACTGTTTTGGTAGTGTCAACTGTTCTGATATTATCCTTTTTAATTTAATTATTATCTCTTAAAATCACTACTTTATGATATTATCATTACGGATGAATGACACTTCTGTCCCACGAAGTTGTCACCCATTTTCAAAGTCGTCCCTAAAGTTCAATTATTATCAGTTAGGTCCTTAAAGTGACATTATGTTGGTGTTTCCGTTTCTTCACCCCCAATTTAACCTCAACCCGACCCATTTTGACCCAACCCGATTCAGTTTGACCTAACCCAAAATTTTAATATTATAAAATATGAAATTATTTTTAAAATAAGTATAAAATAATAATTATATTTAACATTTAAAATATATATATATATATAATATTTTAAAATAAATTGAAAATAATAATAATTATATTTAATATTTTAAAATAATATTTATTTTTATATTTAAAAGAAAATATTATTTAAAAATAATAAAGATAATTATTATTATAAGGAAAACAAATTTGAAACTTTTATTTTTTTGAGTAAAGTTTCATAAAATATAGATTAAAAAAATTACATAAGAAAATTAAATATAATTATTGTTTTAAACTTATTTTAAAAATAATTTTATATGTTAAAATATTAAAATTTTGGGTTGGGTCAAACATGGTCGTGTTTGGTCAAAATGGGTCGGGTTGAGGTTAAATTGGGCTGACGGAACGAGGACACCAATAAAATGCCACTTTAAGGACCTAACTGACAAAAATTGAACTTTAGGAACGAATTTACAAGTGGGTGGCAACTTGAAGGGACAAAAGTATCATTCAGCCGAAATTGAACTATTATCATTATTCTCCGTTATTTAACCTAATTTCTCCCTATAAATACATATCAACTATTACGCAACAACCCATACTACAAACAATTCTAAATACTGTTGGAAGTGCAAATGAGTTATATATGGAGACTTTTAGATTATGGTGACAGTGCATTCAATGGGTGGGACTATGGCTTCAATTTTGTGGACTATATCTCACGGTGTTTATATTTATGGCTTATTCATCTATTGCATTTTATTATCTAGATTGTAGCTTGGCATGATTTGTTAAGTACTAGCATCCGGTAAATAATTTTCATAATCATTAATAGATTTTTTTGGCATTATGGTAATACTGTGAGTGCCTCTACAATTGCCAAAAATGGATAAAAAAACTAATGAGACAATGTATTCGTTTTTTAATTATAACATTGTGTTATGTATGACACGGTGCTATATTGTTATGTTTTTGGACACGATGTTTGTTTGACATGAAGATCCAACATAATTATTAATGCTCGTGCTTTTCAGTTTCCGCATGTAACATGTAATTTTTCTTAAGGTTTGAGGATCGAAACTGGGACATTCTTCATCTGTTTCCCCTTTCATTTGGATGTTTGAATTCTGGTGCAAGTAAGCGTACGCGTGTCAGATATTTGAGGCTTAGTGAGGTTTGTGTAATGTGTAACAGACTTCAAATATGCCACTAACAATCATATCAATATAACAACTCGATGACATTGTGCATTACACTTTCTAAATATTTGTTAGTGCTTTAGAATGAAAGAGGTACCCATTTTAACCCTATTGGTTACATTATAAACATTTTTATCAAGAAAATAATATATATATATATATATATATATATATATATAAAACCCCATCTTTTATGAATAAATATCATTTTTGAATATTAAGGTGTTGATTTGATATAATGTCATAGTTGTGGGTAATATTTACAAATTTTGCAAAGTAAGCAAATTGTCATAAAATATTCGATTGGTCGAGGAATATTCATTTTAACAGGAAATATTTGTACGATGGTACAATAATTGGTGGACCCCACAACGGAATATTGTCGGAGTTAGAAAACGATAGAAATATCTTTTTATAAAAATAACGGCGAAAGTTTTACCGTTAACTGTTGAAATATCCGGTGATAAAAACATGAGAATATGCATGGTCAGATAAGTAAGACACGATATTTGATGCTTACGTGAGAAGTCACTCAGTTATACTCAATTATTGCTACAGTAATTGATGTACAATATATTACATTATTGATTCTATTATTATCACAGTATCATCTGCACAATATTTTATATTATTAAATCAATAATTGAGACAACAAAGTTATTCATATTATTATTTGTATTATTGACAATGTCTAGAAAGTTCTATCGAGGAAAGGGGTTTGGTCACCTAATTGCGCGCCAATAGAGAGAAATCTTTATCGGAAAGCCCCCTCTTTCCTGGGAATGGTCTAGTTGTTAATATTGCAAATTATATTATTGATAAATAATTATTGCTTAAAAATATGTTTTGTGAAGCCAAGTGAGTTGAGATAAATAGAGGGGATTTTTATGAAGTATTTGTTGTAAATGTTGCTTATTATTTGGACCTCCACTTATCCATTTTTCAAAATTATCGGTAAACGTTATCTCAGTTTTGTTCTATATATATATATATATATATATATATATATATATATATATATATATATATTATAATAAGTTTTATTTTTATGAAAAATAGAATATATTATATTTTATTATACATAATGTCTGCATAGTGTTTGTATATTAAAATAAAAAAATTCAACCGATTATTACTGTGCGTCCGTGATTTTTTTTCCCTTACTGTGCATCCAAATAGTATCATGTCATTCTCTTATAAATAAGATGCTTAATTTAGAATTTAAAATTACACCAAAATCAGAGAATTCTTCTTCTATAATATTGAGCGTATTTCTTTAAAGTTTAAGGAAGCTTTGAGTGTAGAAAATAGTTTAAGTTTTCTTCAAGAATATCTCCGCTATACCAGTTGGAATACTCTCCCTTTTAAGGTAAGGGATATTATTTTTGTTCAATATTCGTAAAAAATATTATTTTCTTCAATACACTGTAGTATGTAAGTAATATTATTTTGTTTCAGATTTCGAATTCTACACTCATTTTGTTAAGTATTGCTTCTATACTCCATGAAATTAGTAGAATATCCTTGAATTTGTATTTCATCTAGTATCTTTTCACGGAAATATTATTCAAAACATTCTTGATAAGTTTTAACATTTTCATGCCGGAGTACTATTCACGGGGTACTATTCCTGAAGTACTATTCATTCGGGTACTATTCACCCATGGTACTGTTCATGACAAAAATTAATTTCTTTTCGATCCAAATCATTTTTAATATAATATTATTCTTGAATTTTACTCCACAAAGCAGTATCATGTTGACAATTTGGACATTATTAAATTCTGATAAATTAAATTATAAACCTTTAAAATTTATCATTGCTCTCATTTAATTGAATTCTTATATAATTGTCATCATCCTCATGCTTATATTGTGATGAAAGTCACCTTTGGCCCGTAGTGCATGGATGGACTGTTGATTGTTATGATTATGACCAGGGATTATTCGGTATAATCATGACCTGTAATGTTACAAATGATGTGGTAAAAGTCCTCATTGGCCCGTAGTGCATTGATGGACAGTTGTTGGAATGATCATAACCATTGGTGATAACACGAATATTTTTGGCCCGTAGTGCATGGATAATTCGTGGACGTGATATTAATGAATATCATTGACCCGTAGTGCATGGATAATTCAGTGATGTGGATTATTTATTCATAGTATTTCCCATTATCAGATCAATAATTCATATTATTTGAATAATATTATTAGATAGCATTATTGGCAATGTCTAAGGAAGTTCTGTCTAGGAAAGGGGTTTAGTTACCTAATTGTGCGCCAGTAAGAAGAAATCCTTATCGGAACGCCCCCTCTTTCCTGGGAACGATCTGATTGTCATTATTGTGATTCTGTAATATTATTTCTTAATAATTAATTATTGATTTATATGATAAGAAAATATTTATTTTATGTGGATATAGATGAAGGAATTAATGCTGAGGAGTTTTATTAGTATTTTGTCGTAATTGAGGTATTAAAAATCATCTGTATGTGGATTTCGGTCATTTTCTGTTTGGAATTTGGAAAAATTTTCTTCTAAAAATTTGTAGAGAATTAAATTTCATATGGAATGGACATAAAGTTCGTATGTTTCTGATAAAAAAGCTATTTATTATGAATTATTGAAGTTTCGGAAATAAATGTTTTTAATAAAAATATGGGTGGACTCCACTTTTGGTTGTTGTGGAATTTTATGAATTTGGTGGGCCCCACTTGTGGTGTGCTGAGTTTGGTCAAGTGATGTGCATGAAATTATTTATTAAAATATTATTTTATTAAATTTTAGTTTTCTTTGGCGTTCTGGCATTTTCCTATAAATAGGGTGTTTAGTTAGAATTAAAAATCACACCAGAATCAGAAGTTCTCTCTCTATAATATCGAGCATATTTTTGTGAGTATTTAGATACTTTGAGAATTGCTATTCAGTGCAAGTTTTTTTTAACATTATATCTGATATTCCAGTCAAAAGTATTATTCTTTTGAGGTAAGGCATGTTATTTTCTTCGTAAATGATGTTATTTCGTTCAATATCATTATGCCAAAATATTGGTATAAATTTTATTGTGAAATTTCTATCTTTTTCCTGTCGGGTTTACTATTCACGTATACGGCACTATTCACGAATATGGTACTATTTACAAGTACTATTCATGAAGTATGATTTTTTTATGAAACTTTTACCTTTTTGTGTCAGGGTTACTATTCACGTATATGACACTATTTATATATACGGTACTATTTATGAATACGGGGTACTATGCACGGGTTACTATTCACGGAGTACTATTCACGACAAAATTGGTTTCTTTTTCTGACCAAATTATCGTTGATTTATGAATATTACTCTTAAAATTAAATCCATGTTTTGATCATATATTTTTTTTATCATATATATATATATAACATTTTTATAATCCTGGTGATGAAATTTTTCTTTGATTTGAGTGTAAAAATGGGTAGATTATTGGTATGATCGGTACTATGGGTTCTTTTTGGCCAGTAGTGCAAAGTTGAATTGTTGACTGATATGATCATGACCATTAAATTTACAAATGAATATCTTTAGCTTAAGTGCACAGGTGCAAAGATGACCTGTTATTGAATATCTTTGGCCCGTAGTGCAAAGATGACCTGTTATTGAATATCTTTGACATGTAGTACGAAGATGACATGTTGTTGAATATCTTTGGCACGTAGTGCAAAGATGACCTGTTGTTGAATATCTTTGGCCTGTAGTGCAAAGATGAATTTATTAGTATGATTATGAACATGAACTGTGATTTGGTATAACCATGATCTTTGATGTTTCAGGTAAAGACAAGTGATGAAAATTATCTTCGTCCTGGTTGCGAAGATGAATTAGAACCACAATTATGATTATGAGTTATTCACAGGATTATGACATGAATTATTGATTGATGTTACAAGGATAAAATATTATTGCTGTACTTTTAACTTAGAGAAGATAATAGACTTTATGGTCTATTTAACTCTTCTAATGGATTGCTCGGTGACCAATATGTTCGTTTACATTGTTGGGGAGGGTATGTTATAGTCAAGCATGAATTAAAAAGGAAAATGCAAATAAGAGACTATTTTAGCTATGTGTACATGAACTACATACAAGCATGTGTTTTTGAGACCTATGAATCATATAGTATGTGTTTAAGGATCAAACGTGAGAAAATTGTGAATAGAACACTTTAAAGTATTGATTTAATGAGAATGGATAATGACCTATGTTAAAGATAGAATATAAGGTCAAACTTAGTTATCCACATACTATCATATGTGTTTTGCATGATTATTCGGCTATATACAAGTCGTGTGTACACTGACTTGCAGCAGGAGCAGTCATGTCTTGGTTTGCACCAAGAGCAGCGCGGCCGCGCCACTCCTTAGTACAAACCAAGCGTGGTCGTGCCAGTCTGCATTAGGGTCTGAGTTTTGTTAATAAATTGAGAGCTGATGCATGCATATATGATTACTTTAATCTGTAATAATTGTCCAGTATAATATTCATGTTATTAAAAGAATTCTATGATGAATTAGTGTTTACAATGTTAAAGTCAATAGTGATTTCAACTATGACATAGTGTGTTAGAAACTAATCGGGTAATGTAATGATACATGTATAGAAGCATGCTATGTGATGATTGGATTCTTGTAAGTGTAGACTCATATTAGTTTACATATACTAATTAGAAAGACCGACTTGTTAATGTTAGGTCATTTCAACGCAAGTTAATTAAAGCTAGAATTAAATTGTAGCTGAGCAAACAGGCAAGTTCCCTAACCTTACTCAAATTTATATTGAGCAAGTCTCCGAACTTCACTCTTTGATTGTGAAAGTTGCTAAACTTCACTTGTTTTTGTGAAAGTTTCCTATCCTTCTCATATTGTATGGAGCAGGTTATTGTTGAATTGAAAGTTATTCATTTAAGCTTGAACTTTAATTCCAAGAATGCTATTAAGTGGTTTAATTACCTTACAATTATTCCACATCGATATTATTAATATTCGCACTTAGTGCACACGAGTTCGTACAGTCTTGTACTTGTACATCATTTAAAGTTCTATAATTCCTGAACTGTGTTACATAGTGTGACACCCCCAAATCCTGGTACTTTATTTCCTCAAGATTTGGGGTTCACTTAATCAAAACATTCATTTCTAACTACCCAATTATAATAAAAATGGAATAATAAAAACCTGCCCATACAGGATTAAACTTAAATAAAAAATCTCCCAGGTTATCTAACCTTTAATTACAAACATTCAAATGCGGAAAATTAAATAAACTTCATTACAATCTTTAAATCAAAGTCTAATAATAAAACTATCAAATTTATTACAAGTCTTCATCACTTGTACATTTTTCCTTTCCCTTTGCTAGTAGTAGGTTCATTGACCTTCTCAACCTTAGCTGCAATAAGTATTTAATATGCAAGAGTACAACAAACAAGGCTCACTTAAAATAAGAATGAATAACTTTACAACATCACAACATTTACCAGAAATAGGCTCAATATAGAACTGAATGATAGGTTCTATTAACATTTTTAAACATACTACTGAGGGTCTAATGACCACGAATCATGTCCACAGTTATAAATAATCTTTCAACTTTAACTTTAATAAATATAAGACTATAAGGACTCCACATGCATTTGGGGATCAACCCTTCAATACAATGTATTGTGCACAACCATTTTAATGCTAAGCGTAAACCTCTAATAAAAGAGTTGTTCATCTCAAATTATTTAGAATACAAGTCCGCACCAAAGTAAGTTTGGTTTGGATACATTCTGAGGTAATTGAGAATTCAACGGTGAATCAACTAAGGATTAGTTGATTACAAAAGAAATAACTGTACGCTATGGAATAATCATAACTGAATTGATATTTGTAATTTAACATCATGCTTTAGGAATAATCTAATAGCATAAGCAATTGAATAATCATATCATAATTTGCTTTGAACAATATTAATTCAAAGTTATTGAGAATTGGATACCAATCATGTATAATGAATAATAATTTGAACGATAGAGTTGTTCAACACTAGAATATGAAAATATGGCGATTGAATGCTAAATAACAAGTTACATATTAAAGAAACTTGCTCAATACTAAATATACGTTTTAGAATACTTGCATCCCTATGAACAATTAGATACAAGAGCTTTCTCAATAATAAACCATCTAGCTCTACGAAAGTGTAGTTGTAAGGCCCCAACTTTTTATAAATAAAGATTTAATTTTTCTAATTATTATTTTGAAGTAGTAAGGGGTTGATTTGATTAATGTGGTTAGTTATGGGTAAAATGCACAAATATTTCAAATAAGCAAGTGGTTATAAAATACTCATTGTTGTCGGAGAATATTCGTTTGGTCGTGGAATATTAACTTACCGAGAGAATATTAAATGCGAATGGCGCATCCTTGTGTGGGCCCATAATAAAAAATGATTGGATGAAGAAAGCGACAAGTATAAGTTGTTTATAAATAACGGCGTAGTTATTATTCAATTATCTTGTTGAATACCGGTGGTTAAAACACAATAATCTGGCGTTGTTGCAAAGACTACATTGCAGTATTGCACCAATTATTGATTCTTACGTAAGAAGGCATTACTCAATAATTATTACGATAATTCTTTATTCAATTATTTTATTTTATTGATTCAATAATTCTTTGCGTTGATATTTTATATTATTGTTGTTTTGATAATTGTCACTACACAAGTATTTTCCATTATCAAAGCAATATTTCATATTATCCGAATAATATTATTAGAAAACATTATTGGCAATGTCTAGAAAATTACATCTAAGGAGAGGTTTGGTCACCTAATTGCGCTTGCAGAGTAAGGAGATATCCTTATTGGAAAGCCCCTCTTTCTTAGGAGCAATGCAGTTTGCCGATCTTTGTGATTCTGTAATATTATTTGTGAATAATTAATTATTGATTTATATGATGAGGAAAATATTGATTTTATGTGGATATAGATGGAGAAAAATTTTAATGTGACAATTGTTCAAAATTAATATTTTATCTTTTTCTGATAAAATAATTCATTTAAATATATTATTTTAATAATATATTAATGATGATATTTTTACAATGAATGTGGGATATATGAGTATATGAGGAGGAAGAGTATTTTTGTTGCATTAAATGATTAACACATGTTTTGTGTGTCGATGGACCCCATTTCTTGACTAAAATTTGATTATAGCTTGTAAAATCGTTCGTATGTGGATTTCGGTCAATTTCTGTTTGGAATTTGGAAAAACTTTCTTCTGTAAAGTTTTAGAGAATTGAATTTCCTATAAAAAGTTGCGAGTTTCGAATTTTCTGAGAAAAGGGCTATTTATTATGAATTATTGAAGTTCTGAATTAATTAATTATTATTATTTGGAGTTTTAAATAAAATAATTGAGAAAAACGTTTTTTCTTATTTATTGTGGGTGGATGTGGATGGTGATTTTGTGAGTGGTATATATATATATATATATATATATATATATATATATATATATTAATATTAATATTTTATTAAATTTTCTACTTTTGGTGTTTAAACAATTTCCTATAAATAGGGTCTTGGGTTAGAATTGAAAATCACACCAAAAGCTGAAGTTTTCTCTCTCTCTCTCTATAATATCGAGCGTATTTTGTGAGTATTTTAGTACTTTGAGTATTGCTATATACGATGCAAGTTCTTTCAAAGACTATATCCAAATATTCGATCGAAAGTTTATTCTTTACGAGTAAAGGATGTTATTTTCTTCTAAAATGATATTATTTCTTCAATATCATTATGCCGAAATATTGGTTGGAACTTTTTATCAAATTTGAAATTTTTTCATGTTAGGGTTACTATTCATGAGTTACTATTCACGAGTACTATTCACGAAGCATGATGATGTTTTTTGTGAAATTTCTATCTTTTGGTGTGAGATTCTTATTCACGTATCTGACTTTATTCACGGAAAAATTAAATTTTTGTTTTTCGTCCAAAATATCTATTATGGATACTAGCTTTGATTGTATCCATGTTTTGATCATTCTTGAATTTTACTCCACTCTGTTATTTATGAAGTATTTTTGAACTTGGATTGTTTAAAGTACGAATCCTTAATATTTGTTCTTTTGTTTCACTGGATTCGTTTTCTTTAAAATATTTTTCATCATCCTCAGTCCTAAATGATGATATAACTGAATATCTTTGGCCTGTAGTGCAAAGATGAATGATTTTATAATGAATATCGTTGGCCCGTAATGCAAAGATGAACATGTGTTTAGATGAACATGACCAACTGATGAATATATTTGGCCCGTAGTGCAAAGATGAACAGGTGTTGAGATGAACATGACCAACTGATGAATATCTTTGGCCCGTAGTGCAAAGATGACTATTTAATTCAAGATGTATATTGATTGATGCTACAGGGATAAAATATCGATGATGGACTTTTAAATTCATAGATGATAGTAGATTTCATTCTCTCTTAACTCTTCTAATGAATTTTTGTTTCATTGCAGATTGTTGATCTAAAACTTGTTGTCTATTGTATTCTATCGATTTTTCCTGTTGAAGACTAAGGATAATTTGTTGTACATTATCTTAGTCATAATATTCTTTACTGGGCTAGTTGAGCTCACCCTTTTCCTTTTTATTCCATTTTTCTTCTCAGGAGGCGAGAATATAGCGGGAACTAGTTGGGGTGTGGAGTGATGGTTCAAGACAGTTGTTTTAGTAGTCCTCACCATTTTGTAATATAGTGTATCAATAATTGTAATGAGGACTTATTTGAGTGTGGATATTGTCTAGAAGACAATATTTGTATTTAAACTCAAAGTTTATGTGTTGTCGTATTTTGCACGACAATTGTATTAATGAAGTTGTAGTTGTTTCTGTACCATGTATTTGGCGACTCAGAATGGGTTGGATGGAATGGACCTATTTTGGGGGCGTCACAGTAGAGTTAACCATTTGTCAAATTACAATTGAATTCAAAACAATAATGTACTCAACAAAATCAAAATCGCATAATGAAATTTTAGAGTTAGAGAACTTGATCAAAAGAGAGTTTAGATACTCGCACAATTATAAAAGTAGAGTTTAGAAAACTTGTCTTTAGCACAAGCTAACCCTTACCACTTGAATCAATACCCTATATATATGTCATCATGACATAATTAGTCATTACCAATATTTTTATATCTATATAAACAAATATATACTTCATGTAGGTTAAATCACCCATTCACATAATCAAACTATGTTAATACTAGTTAACGCTTGATAACATGTTCATTCATATTTTAATACTACTGAAATCATCATTTAACATTCCTATTATTAACACATAACATTATTTTCAAAATTTGTATAACAAACTAAAAGCTGTCGAGACCATTCGCTAACTTCACTTACTTATTGGGGCTACGATTCTGTATGGTTTGGCATCATTATTGAGTTAAGTATTGCACATGAATGATCACGAGCCAAAGATTGGCTGCATGGTATGGCGTCGTCTTTTTACACGAGATTTATCTTTTCTTTGGCGTATACAGCGCTAGAAGTCGAACTTCGACGACCAAGCTCGTAACAAGATGAAACAAAAAGCTAAATTGGCCTACAAGCTCCAATTTAATAGACTAATTAACATGTAATTCATACAAAGACTTCATGTTAACATATTGTGAAGACTTCTAACATGATTCTACCCATAAAATAACATAAACATCAAATTTACAACACCCAATTTCAATATTTTTGGCAAAAACTCCATTTTTGATGTTTTCAATGAAAATCAACACTGTGATTTTGTTTTTCAACCAAAACAGTTAATTCAAAAATACCATGGTTATGATTATACATACTCTATCAAATTTAATAGTCAATTTATATATATTAACAATTAATCAAACCTTAATTTCACTTTAAACTAAGCCATACTCATATATATTTTCATATGAACTCACTGTAATATATTTTCTTCCACAAAACACATACATACATGAAGTTATTGATTATAATCATACATAACCTACAAAAAAATAGTTTTACAACAACAATCATCATCTAAAGCTATATATACAAGAAATTCATCATCCATAATTATTTACAGAGAACTTTTTGGAGAAGAAAATTAAGCTTTACAAATAAAATACAAGAATTAATATCCTACCTTTGATTAAGAAGATGATAATCTAGAGTTAGAAGAAGATGGTGGCTAGCTATAATTAAAATCTTCTTTTCCCCAATTCTTTTCTCAATATCTCTAGACTTCTCTCAATTTTTTTCTCTGTATTTCTCTTCTTCTTCTTTTTCTTCAACTGAGCCTTCTTTTCTCCCAACTCTAATTTAAGTAGTAAAAATATAATGTATATAGTAATAATATATATTAATTATATAATATAACTCTAGATATAATGATATCAGTTATGTAAGTTTTGAAATTCAAAAGCCATAAGGCTTGTTTGGCTAATCAAAATAAAATAACCCATTAACTCATATACCTTGTTTGGAAAAGCTAATTAAAATAAATCAATTAATCCCTATACCTTGTTTGATAAAACACTATTAGTTTAAAGACTTATTATGCATTAAGACATGTTTGACAAAACTAAATTAAACTCTTTTAATTTATTTTAATAACTCCTTTATAGCAAGGTTATTTGTCACACTTCTATTAAATTAAATAATCAATTTAATCAATTCAAATACTACTCTATTAAATTACTTTAACACATAATTTAATATCACATAACTATAAATTCCTTTATAATTATAATTTTATTCCACCAAGTAACACTTTATTTTAATCACAAATTCCAATTAAAATATTATAATTCATTTAATCATTATAAGCTCTCTAGCTTACTTATTAAATTAAATTAGTATATAATCTCATAACAATTAGTTTTCTTAGCTCCTTAATTATTTATTCAACAAATAATTAACTAAACCACATCAACTCAAATTACCATTAAATACTTATATAATTCAATAAATATTTAATATTATAAATAAATATTTAATATTTAATTATTTATTCAACAAATAATTAACTAAACCACATCAACTCAAATTGAACAATTATTTATTCAACAATAAACATATCCATTAAATATTTATATAAATCAATAAATATTTAATATTACACTTTAAAATTACGGTATGTTTATGAGATAGAGTGCGAACCTTTGTTGATTCGAGACAAAGTGTATGAAGTTTTATAAAAGTTATCCAAACCAATTGATGGTAACGATTCTTAGACTGAAAGAACACCCATTTTTATGATAGGGGAGTACCCCAGGTATCTAAACTAAGATACAAATAACAGATTTAAATGTCATGCATATACATGGTTTACGCGAGGCTGATCCCCTCAAGTACTTATTCTGTAGCCAGTAACCAAAGGGTCAATCACCAATTGATTCCATTGGAGTTTTATAGTTCAAAGTCTACTTGACTATCAGTTATTCTAAAAGCAATCATTATCTTTGCTTCTAATATTCATATTGTTGAATCCTTCAGATATTCATATTGTTGAATTTATTGTCAGATATTTTCCATTCATCATGATATATCATTATTGTTGCATTTAAACTTGCTGAGCAAACTTGTTGCTCATCCTTGCTATATCATGAATTATATTGCAGTTAAGCCCGAGACCTCAGGGAAGGACAAGGGTAAAGGAAAGTTGTAGGATAGTTGTGAGGAGCAGACTTTACTTTATGCCTAGTTTAAATTAAAGTTATGTAATATGAACCCTATTGATTATTTTAGGGTATATTTGTAAGATTGTATTAAGGTTATCGAATCTTGGGACTAGTAACACTTTTGAATGAACAACGTACGTTTATTATATTCTGCATTTTAGTTATTGTATGTTGTTTAGAGGTAGATGTTTATAGTTTATCGTGACGACCGAACCGGGGTCAGAGGACCCAGTTTCTGGGGTGTCACAAAGTATGTCTCGTGTTCATAACGTTTTTCATATATCAATGTTACGTAAATATGTGGAAGACCCGAACCACATTATTGAGTTAGAACCAGACGAGATAGAGGAAGATTTAACGTATGAAGATGTACTTAATTGTTAAAATCTTCGATTAGAAGGAACATATTCTATGCTCCAAGGTTATACCTCAAGTCAAAGTTTTGTGGAGAAACCACAATGTTGAGGAAATGACCTGGGAGTTAGAATCTGAAATGAAATCAGGGTATCCTCACCTCTTCGACATACCAGGTACGCACACCAATTTCGAGGATAAAATTTCATAAGAATGGGAGGTTGTAAGGCCCCAACTTTTATGAATAAAGATTAATTTTTCTCTAAATATTATTTTTGAATATTATGATGTGGATTTGATATAATGTTAAATTTGTGGGTAATATTTATAAATTTTGCATGGTAAGCAAGCTGTTATAAAATATTTGTTTGGTTGGGAAATATTCGTTTTATCAGGGAATATTCGTACGACGGCACAATCATTGGTGGACCCCACAACGGAATTACTGTCAGAATTAGAAAATGACTGAAATAACTTTTTATAAAAAATAACGGCAAAAGTTTTACCGTTAACTGTTGAAATGCCCGGTGATACAAGTACAATAATACGCGTGGTTGCATAGTAGCACACGGTATTGTACAATATCTATACTTATTGATGCTTACGTGAGAAGTCACTCAGTTTCATTCAATAATTGCCACAGTAATTGTTGCACAATATATCATATTATTATTTCAATTATTGTCACAATATCATCTACACAATATTTTATATTATTAAATCAATAATTGGCACGACACAATTATTCATATTATTAGTTAGTATTACTGACAATGTCTAGAAAATTCTGTCGAGTAAAGGGGTTAGGTTATATAATTGCGCGTCAATCCATATCGGAAAGCCCCCTCTTTCCTGGGAATGATCTGGTTGTTAATATTGGGAGCTTATAATATTATTTATGAATAATTATTATGTGGTGAATATTGGTTCAATTTTGATATAAATAAAAGAATTTATTGAAACTTTGGCAATTATTTTCTCCGATAAAATATTCATTTAAATATATTATAATTGTTTAAATAATGGTATATATATATATATATATATATATTTGTGTGTGTGTAATAAAAGTGATGTTTGGTGGGCAATTTCTCCTGCAAACAAATTTGCCAAATTGTGGGCCCATCTATTAAAAAAGAGAAGAGTTAGGCATTCAGGAAAAGAAAAAATGTTAGGCGAAGGAGAATTTGGCAGAAAGGTAGGCAGAGTGCTTTGTTTTTTTGCCTCCGTTGCACTATAAATAGGGGTAACCCCTCCTTCCTAAAACACACCTTCAATATCAGAAATTCTTATTGTGACGCCCCCAAAATAGGTATACATCACCCATTTTGAGTCGCTAATACATGGTACAGAAACAAATACAACTTCAGTAATACAATTGTCGTGTAAAATACGACAACACATATACTGTGAGTTTAAATACAAATATTGTCTTCTAGACAATATCCACACTCAAATAAGTCCTCATTACAATTATTGATACACTATTTTACAAGAATAGTGAGGACTGCTAAAACAACTATATAGGACCATCACTCTATACCCCGATTGGTTCCTGCTATGTTCTCGCTTCTTGAGAAGAAAAATGGAATAAAAAGGAAAAGGGTGAGCTCAACTAGCCCAGTAAAGAATATTATGACTAAGATAATATACAAGAATTTATCATTAGTCTTCAACAGGGAAAAATCTGATAAAATATAATAGACAACAAGTTTTAGATCAACAACTGCAGCGGAATAACAATCCATTAGAAGAGTCAAGTAGAGAAAGAATTCTACTATCTTCTAAGATTTAAAAGTCCATCATCAATATTTTATCCCTGTAACATCAATCAATATACATCTTGAATCAAATATTCATCTGCACACTACTGAGCCAAAGATATTCATTTATATCACCGATTGGTCATGTTCATCTCAACACTGTTCATCTTTGCACTACGGGCCAAAGATATTCATCAGGTAATCATTCATCTTTGCACTACAGGCCAAAGATATTCATCATTTAATCATTCATCTTTGCACTACAGGCCAAAAATATTCAGTAATATCATCATTTAGGACTGAGGATGATGAAAAATATTTTTAAAAAAACGAATCCAGTGAGACAAAAGGACAAATATTAGGGATTCGTATTACAGTTTATCTAAGTTCAATAATACTCCATAATAACCAATTGTGAAGCAGAATTCAAAAATAAATATCAAAACATGGATACAATCAAAGATAGTAACCATAATAAACATCTTGGACAAAAAGGAGAAAATTTCATTTTCCGGTGAATAGTGTCGTATTCGTGAATAGTGTCGTATATGTGAATAGTAACCCTGACACAAAAAGTTCCAAATTTGATAAAAAGTTCAGACCAATATTTTGGCATAATGATATTGAAAGAAATAATATTATTTACGAAGAAAATAACATCCCTTACCTCAAAAAGACAGTACTTCTGATTGGAATACTGGATATAGTGCTGAAAGAACTTTCATCGTATAACAACACTCAAAGTATCAAAATACTCACAAGAATACGCTCGATAATATATAGAGAGAAAGAGAGAAAACTTGTTTCTGGTGTGATTTTCAATTCTAACTTAGCCCTCTATTTATAGGAAAATGTTAGCACGCCGAATCAGACTTGACCTGCTACCTGATGGTTTTACCTGCTACTATTTCCACCCACCACATTTAAAATTCAATTTGAGCACATTTCTTAATAACCAAAAGTGGGGCCCACCAATTTTAGAATTTTCCACCAAAATGATAAATTCGGATACTTCAACAATTTCTGAACCAGTCACCTCTTAAAATTCATAACAAATCATACGTTCATTTTTAACAGTTCAAAATTAGTGGACATATACTCAAATTATATATGTATAACATATCCAAAAATTACAACAATCCAACGGTCGGATCAAAAATTATAACTCACGCAATATATCTCAAGAACATTAGTTTGATCTTTTAATACCTCCAATCCGACAAAATACTAATAAAACACCTCAACATTAATTCATTTATTAATAACCACATAAAATAAATAAATCCATCATTTATATCCGCATCAAATAAATATTTCCTTATCATATAAATTAATAACTAATTATTCACAAATAATATTACAGAATCACAATTATGACAATCAGGCAGTTCCCAGGAAAGAAGGGGCTTTTCAATAAGGATTTCTCCTTACTGGCGCGCAATTAGGTGACCAAACATCTCCTTGACAGAACTTTCTAGACATTGCCAATAATGCTATCTAATAATATTATTCAAATAATATGAATTATTGATCTGATAATGGGAAATCTTGTCAATGACAATTATTGAAACAATAATAATATAAAATATCAACGCAAACAATTATTGAATCAATAAAATAAAATATTGAGCGATAATTCTTTGTAACAATTATTGAGTTGTGCCTTTTACGTAAGAATCAATAATTTAACAATCTTTGCATAATAATGTTCTTCATTATGCAACCACACCGTATTCTTGTATTTTAACCACCAGGTAATCCAACAGTGTTGATGGTAACAATTACGCCGTTATTTATAAAAACTCAAACTTTATCATTTTCTTCATCCGACAGTTATTTTGTTATGGGGCCCACGAATGGCTGCGCCGTCGTTCGAATATTCCCCGACAACAAGAATATTCCACGACCAAACGAATATTCCCCGACAGAAATGAATATTTAATAACCACTTGCTTATTTTGCAAAATTTGCACATTTCACCCATAACCAAAATATTATATCAAATTAACACCTTATTATTTCAAAATAATAATTAGAGAAAAATTCAATTTTATTTATAAAAAGCTAGGGTCTTACAACCTCCCCTCCTTATAAAATTTCGTCCTCAAAATTGACGTACGTACCTGGTGTATTGAAAAGGTGAGGGTACCTCGCTTTCATTTTCAATTCCAACACCCAGGTCATTTCTTCAATCGCATGGTTCTTCCACAAAACCTTAACTTGTGGTATAACCTTTGTGCGTAGGACATGCTCTTTCCTATCCAAGATCTTGACAGGTACCTCATCGTACGTTAAATCTTCGTCTATCCCGTCTGGTTCTAACGCAATAATATGATTCGGGTCGTCCACATATTTACGTAACATCGATACATGAAAAACGTTATGAACACGCGACATACTTAGCGTTAAAGTGAGTTTATAGGCCACAGTTCCTATTCGATCGAGGATTTCAAATAAATTGAAGGTTTGAGCTTTCTTCTATTCATCGACTCTTACTTCTAGAATAATGCCTTCTTACACCTTCTTCTTTATGTTCATCAGCTCCAGGTCTGTAGCTTGAGCGGCTTTAACGTTATCGATTAAAGTCGATTTTACTCGTATATCATCATGTGGGTCCCTAGAGTCTTTAACTCTATCTCTATCATTTATAAATTATACAAATAGGTCTTTGTGTTCAACAATATCACACTCGTATTCGCGTACGATCTTCTACTCAACGCGTCAGCTACCACGTTCGCTTTTCCAGGATGGTATGGTCAGAACAAGTTCCGAAATGAGTCGCCTCTTAAGCTCTTGGTAAATCTTCTCGCATTTCTCGCTCCATGCGAATTTTGTATCTTTCTGAGTCAGCTAAGTTAACGGAGTAGCGATTCGAGAAAATCCTTCCACGAATCTTCGATAGTAACCAGCTAAGCCTAGAAAGCTAGATATTTCAATTACTGACTTAAGTTGATCTCAACTATGACTCATATTCCAATCTTGGATAGCACGTCACAATAGCACCTATCGTTTTACCACCACACAAATATAGCGTCCCCTACGGAGAGTTTGGATTTGGTGCATCCCACAAAGGAAGTCACCAGATAGAGGCTCGAGTACCAACTCTTGTACTTGGATTTTTAACTCCTGAAGTTCAATAGGAGCCATTCGATATGAGATTTTAGAAATGGGTTTTGTACCGGGTTCAAAGTCGATACAAAATTAAATATCACGCTATGGGGGTATGCTAGGAAATTCTTCAGGAAATACGTTAGGAAATTCACTAACAACAGAAATATCATTCAAATCTGACGTATTTTTGTTTAAATCCATGAAATGGGCTAAGAAAGCTTGACATCCGTTTTTGAATAAACGAATGGCTTTATGGCTTGATATGAAAGTGTTTGACTTCAATGGTTTGGTTTCTTGAATTCGCATAACAGGTTGGTTAAGAATATGAAAACTAGCAACCTTACGAAAACAATCAATTTTGGCATGATGAGTGGTTAACCAATCAATTCCTAAAATCACATCAAAAGCAAGTATCTTTAAAGAGATAAGATCAACAGGTAATGTGATGGTACCAATTTGGATTAAGCAAGATTTATTAACAGTGGATGTAACGAAATTTTTTCCTAACGGATTTTCCACGGATAAGTCAAATTCTAATTTCTTCGGAGTCAAGTTTAAACGTTGAGCACAAGCAGGAGAGATAAAAGAATGGGTAGAACTGGTATCTAACAGGGTATAGACTTCATAAAAATTGATGATTAACTAACCCGTGATAACTTCGTTCGGTTCCTCGCTTTTACGAAAGGCGCTCTCACTTGAACCACCGATTTTAACTTGTCTGAGACAACCTTTGGTGTCATCATTACCGCTAGAATTGTCTTTTGCTATAGGGCATATTCCACCCTCAACTGCTTCATCGTACTCCTGTTTCATGATTTGAATCATTAATCTTGATCCATATCGAATTGGGGTTGACCATGAATGTGCGGGGTAATTCAAAACTCGATGTTGGGTTCTCTCAATTCTTTGTCAAAAAAGAAATCTGGATCATCTATTTTAGCCTTCTTAGATCGGACATCTCTTTTCATAATATCGCGTTAAATGCGGCTTTTACCCACGCATCATCACTCATTCTCACTCGTTCAATTGTTTCTTCTTTCAGCTCAGATTCTAGCTTTATCATATTATACTCTGCCAAAGAGTGCTTCTGTTCAAGCATCACATATCGGGTAACACAAGCTTGAATCGTTGCATCCTTTTGCTCCACGACCGCTTGCCGTTCTTCAGCCTGCTCTTCTAACTCATCATAAATACGATTTTGCAATTCTACATTTTGATCATAAAATACCTCTAATAAATTCTCCTCAGGTTCCTCTTCTTCCTCACTCTCAACTGCTACCTCTGCGACTAGATCGGGTGCAACTATTAATTCTTTCCTCACCACAAGAATATCTCCAATTCCTTCTTTGCCTAACATCACATTATCCTAGTTGGTGATTAAAGGTGTCTTCACGGTCTCATTCACTCCATTGTTAACGTTCTCAGCTGTCATTCTTAAAAACTATCATAAAACAAAGATTAATTAAACAAATTAACATATCACATAATATCCCTATATTATGACCGACCAAAAAAATAAGCTTAGGTAGGACACACTAGTGAAGGATTTACTCGTCTCTCCCCTCCTAGTTATATTCTCACATCTCAGCCAGGGATCATATCCCTAAGCTCTGATACAAACTGTGATGCCCCCAAAATAGGTATACATCACCCATTCTGAGTCGCCAAATACATGGATACGAAAGAATAAATACAACTTGATGAATACAATTGTCGTGCAAAATACGACAACACATATACTGTGAGTTTAAATATAAATATTGTCTTCTAGACAATATTCACACTCAAATAAGTCCTCATTACAATTATTGATACTCTATTTTACAAAAATAGTGAGGACTGCTAAAACAACTATCTAGGACCATCACTCTATACCCCGACTAGTTTCTACTATGTTCTCGCTTCCTGAGAAGAAAAATGGAACAAAAAGAAAAAAGGGTGAGCTCAACTAGCCCAGTAAAGAATATTATGACTAAGATAATATACAACAATTTATCATTAGTCTTCAACAGGGAAAATTTGATAAAATATAATAGACAACAAGTTTTAGATCAACAACTGCAGCGGAACAACAATCCATTAGAAGAGTCAAGTATAGAAAGAATTCTACTATCTTCTAAGATTTAAAAGTCCATCATCAATATTTTATCCATGTAACATCAATCAGTACACATCTTGAATCAAATATTCATCTTTGCACTACAGGCCAAAGATATTCATTTGTATCACCAGTTGGTCATGTTCATCTCAATACCTGTTCATCTTTGCACTACGCGCCAAAGATATTCATCAGGTAATCATTCATTTTTGCACTACAGGCCAAAGATATTCATCATTTAATCATTCATCTTTGCACTACAGGCCAAAGATATTCAGTAATATCATCATTTAGGACTGAGGATGATGAAAAATATTTTAAAGAAAACGAATCCAGTGAGACAAAAGGACAAATATTAGGGATTCGTATTACAATTTATCCAAGTTCAATAATACTCCATAATAACCAATTGTGAAACAGAATTCAAAAATAAAGATCAAAACATGGATACAATCAAAGATAGTAACCATAATAGACATCTTGGACAAAAAAGAGAAAACTTCATTTTTTGGTAGTGCCGTATTCGTGAATAGTGTCGTATACGTGAATAGTAACCCCGACACAAAAAGTTCCAAATTTGATAAAAAATTTAGACCAATTAATATTTCGATCGACATAATGATATTGAAAGAAATAATATCATTTACGAAGAAAATAACATCCCTTACCTCAAAAAGATAGTACTTCTGACTGGAATACTGGATATAGTGTTGAAGAAACTTGCACCATATAGCAACACTCAAAGTATCAAAATACTCACAAGAATACGCTCGATAATATATAGAGAGAAAGAGAGAAAACTTGTTTCTGGTGTGATTTTCAATTCTAACTTAGCCCTCTATTTATAGGAAAATGTTAGCACGCCGAAGCAGACTTGACCTGCTACCTGATGGTTTTACCTGCTACTATGTCCACCCACCACATTTGAAATTCAATTTGAGCACATTTCTCACCAACCAAAAGTGGGGCCCGCCAATTCTAGAATTTTCCACCAAAATGATAAATTCGGATACTTCAACAATTTCTGAACCAGTCACCTCTTAAAATTCATAACAAATCATACGTTCATTTTTAACGGTTCAAAATTTGTGGACATACACTCAACTTATATATGTATAACATATCCAAAAATCACAACGATCCAATGGTCGAATAAAAAATTATAACTCACGCAATATATCTCAAGAACACTGGTTTGATCTTTTAATACCTCCAATCCGACAAAATACTGATAAAACTCCTCAACATTAATTCCTTTATTAATAACCACATAAAATAAATAAATCCATCATTTATATCCACATCAAATAAATATTTCCTTATCATATAAATCAATAACTAATTATTCACAAATAATATTACAGAATCATAATTATGACAACCAGGCAGTTCCCAGGAAAGAGAGGGCTTTCCAATAAGGATTTCTCCTTACTGGCGCGCAATTAGGTGACCAAACCTCTCCTTGACAGAACTTTCTAGACATTGCCAATAATGTTATCTAATAATATTATTCAAATAATATGAATTATTAATCTGATAATGGGAAATACTGTGCAGTGACAATTATTGAAACAAAAATAATATAAAATATCAACGCAACAATTATTGAATCAATAAAATAAAATATTGAATAGTAATTACTGTAACAATTATTGAGTAGTGCCTTCTTACGTAAGAATCAATAATTCAACAATATTGTGCAATACTGGTAATATCTTCGCAACAACCACGCCACGCGTATTACTATATTTTAACCACCGGTAATCCAACAATTGTTAATTCTGTAATAATTACGCCGTTATTTATAAAAACTCAAACTTTGTCGTTTTCTTCATCCGACAGTTATTCTGTTATGGGGCCCACGAATGGTTGGGCCGTCGTACGAATATTCCCCAACAACAAGAATATTCCAAGACCAAACGAATATTCCCCGACAGAAATTAATATTTTATAACCACTTGCTTATTTTGCAAAATTTACACATTTCACCCATAACCAAAATATTATATCAAATTAACACCTTATTATTTCAAAATAATAATTAGAGGAAAATTCAATTTTATTTATAAAAAGCTGGGGTCTTACAACCTCCCCTCCTTATAAATTTCGTCCTCAAAATTGACGACGTGCACACGGTGTATCAAAAAAAGGTGAGGTACCTCGCTTTCATTTCCGATTCAACACCGGATCATTTCTTCAATCGCATGGTTCCTCCACAAAACCTTAACTTATGGTATAACCTTTGTGCGTAGGACATGCTCTTTCCTATCCAAGATCTTGGACAGTACCTCTCTCGTGACGTTAAATCTTGGCTATCTAAATGCGGTTCTAACACAATAATATGATTCGGGTCGTCCACATATTTATGTAAAATACGTGAAAAATGTTATGAACACGCGACATACTTAGCGTTAAAGCGAGTCTATAGGCCACAGTTCCTACTCGATCGAGGATTTCAAATAAATCAAAGGCTTGAGCTTTCTTCTCTTCATCGACTCTTACTTCTAGAATAACGCCTTCTTGCACCTTCTTCTTTATGTTCATCAGCTCCAGGTCTGTAGCTTGAGCGGCTTTAACGTTATCGATTATGTATCGGTATAATCATGACATGTAGTGTTACAAATGATGTGGTAAAATTCTGCATTAGCCCGTAGTGCATTGATGGACAGTTGTTGGCATGATCATGACCATTGGTGATAATAACGAATATATGTGGCCCGTAGTGCATAGATGATTTGTGGATGTGATAATAATGAATATCCTTGGCCCGTAGTACATGGATAATTCAGTGATGTGGATTATTTATTGAGCTGAGTCTCGGCGATAAAATTGCTGATATATAAACTTTTAAATCATAGAAGATAGTAGAAATCATGCTCTACTTGACTCTTCTAATGGATTGTTTGTTCCGCTGCAGTTAAACTTGTTGTCTATTGTATTCTATCAGTTTAACACTGTTGAAGACTAACAATAATTTATTTTACATTATCTTATTTATAATAATCTTTACTGAGCTAGTTGAGCTCACCATTTGCTTTCATTATTTTATTCAGGAAATGAGAATATAGCTATGACTAGTCGGGGAACGGAGTGACGATCCAGATGGTTGCTTTAGTAGTCCTCACTATTCTGTGAAATAATGTAATAATATTTCTAATGAGGACTTCATTTGAGTTTGGATATTGTCTAAGAGACAATATACATGTAAAAAACTCCCAGCTTATGTTACACGACAGTTGTATAATTAAGTGTATATTTGTATTCTGTACCATGTATTTGATGACTCAAAATGAGTGATGTATACCTATTTTGGGGGCGTCACAAGGGGTCCATGTAATCAACCAAATTTATAACAAATACTTCATGACAAATTTTTTTATTTATCACAAATCACTTGACTTCAAAAAACACATTTTTAATCTTTCAAATTATTCATCATTAATATTATAACTCACAATATTAACAACCAAATCATTCCCAAGAAAGAGAAGGCTTTCCGATAAGGATTTTTCCTTATTGGCGCGCAATTAGATAACCTCTTTCCTCGACAGAACTTTCTAAACATTGTCAATAATGCAAATAATAATATGAATAAATGTGTCGTCTCAATTATTGATTTAATAATATAAAATATTGTGCAGATGATACTGTGACAATAATTGAATCAATAATATGAGATATTATGCAACAACTACTGTGACAATTATTGAATAAAACTGAATGACTTCTTAAGTACGCATCACTAATCAAAGATACTATACAATATCGTGTGCTACTGTGCAACCACGCGTATTACTGTACTTTTATCACCGGGTATTTCAATAGTTTAACGGTAAAAATGTTGCCGTTATTTTTATAAAAAGGTTATTTATGTAAACTTTCTAAATCCGATAAAGTAATTCCGTTGTGGAATCCAATTAATGATTGTGTCGTCGTATGAATATTCCTTGATAAAGCGAATATTCTCCGATCAAACGAATATTTTATGACAACTTGCTTACTTTGCAAAATTTGTAAATATTACCCATAATTATAATATTATATCAAATCCACACCTTATTATTCAAAATAACATTTAGAAAAAATTAATATTTATTCATAAAAAGTTGGGGGCTTATATATATATATATATATATATATATATATATATATATATATATATATAGGGGAGCGATCCATAGCATCTATATCTTTATGGGATAAAAAGTGGCATATAGGCTCTAACTACCCGTCCGCTAGTATTACTAAGCGGACGTTTAAAGTAAAATTTCCGGACTATTAAGCCCATCTCCTCATTCATCGAAATTAACTATACTGAAGATGAACTTGACCATAGTCCGCTAGTAATACTAGCGGAATATAAATGTATAAGCACATGGTGGATTAGACACCATCCATTTATTAATTAAATAGTTCATCTGGCGATGTACAATTAGAGTTTTCAATTTGGAATATATAGACGTATTTCTCTTCTTATTAATTGATTGGGTGTACTTTTATTTTAAAATTAATTAGCCACATTCAAAATAATTAAATTTAATTAGCCTACTAAATCTTGCATCCATGTTAATGAAATTTGCTACATGCGAAAAAAATATTGTGATTATAAATTGGAGACAATTTTTCTGATTTTTAATTATTTTTCCCTCACAAACTTGGTGTGTGCATATAGATGACTAGTATAAATATAAATCAAAGGGTAATTTATTATTGTGTCGGCTCACAATAAAATATTAATATTTTTTTGTTGCAAGATATATATATTATTTTTATATAAAGCACAAAAACTGAAATATAGTAAAAAGCTTCTTATAAAAATATCTAAAATACATAATTTAAATGCAAAATATTATATAAAAGTATATACTTTTCTTAGTTGCTTGCCGCATGTTCCATGTTGCTTAATTTGCCTTCTACATTTATATTCCGCTAGTAATACTAGCGGACCATAATCAAGTTTCATCATAGTTAATTTCACTAATGAGGGGCTTAATTGTCCGGATTTTATACTAATTACATCCGCTAGTATTACTAGCGGGACGGTATTTCCATACTAAATCCCAACCTTTCATCTATAAAACGTCATGCGGATTAGAGCTTATATGCCACTTTTTATCCTATAAGCATATAGATACTATGGATCGCTTTCCTATATATATATATATATATATATATATATATATATATATATATATATATATTTATATATTTATATATATTTAATTTTGTAAGGTTATGTACCTTGAATCCAAGGGTGCCCTTGAGGTACTTTGTCACAAGATCATAATTAGCATGCATCTTTACCCCATTCCAGCTTGAATACGATAGCATGACGCTTGCCACACCTTTCCTAATGGAGTCCAGGTATGCAGGCATGTGAATTTTTAGCAATCCTTCCCAGTCAATCACTGTGTTGTTTGCATTGATGCCATTTACTGTGCCACCATCACCCACATAGTGTTTTGCACAAGCCAAAACCTTTGTTCTTCAAAAGCAACAAGGTGACAGATAAATATTCTAAATAAAATAAAGAAAAATGTAGATTCGCAATTGGTGCAGCTCCAGTTTACTCTATTAAGATAAAAAGGATACGTATATATACTTTTGCTAGCTAGGAATTGCTAGTAGACTTACTTTCCACCAAGATAAGGATAACCCTTTGGTTTATCGGCAGGGATATCGCCTTGTAAACCAGTCACATGTTCAGTCATTTGTTGCACAATAGTGTGATCTTCGCTATAGCTTTCATAACACCGACCCCATCTTGGATCTCGACATACCTAAAAATGCAAATTAATCAATATTAATTATAGGCAATTAAATATATAAGGTTGCTTATATCAGACCCTAGCTAGCTCCCTATATGATTACTATTTGTAGGACCTAATTATATATTCCTCTTTTATACAATTAAATGTAGATTAATACCATGAATCTTGATCATATATATATATATATATATATATATATATATATATATATATATATATATATATATGTTATGGATTTAAATTTATACCGCAATGGAAGGAGCAAAAGCATATGAAATGCCAGTAGCTCTAACTTCAAGCGCAGTTGCAGCACCAATTCTTTTCACAAGATCAGGGTCCCTAAATTAATGACAAATTTTAAAAATAAAATATATGAAATAAGAGTTATATCTTGAGGTGATATATATATATATATATCAAACTTAGATAAATAAATGAATAAATAAAAATTACCTTGTTACTCCAAGGCCAACATTATGGGGGAAAATGGTAGCCTTATAAACATTGTTATTCCCATGCACCGCATCAGTTCCATAAATGATTGGAATCCCTAGCCTGGTAGCAAGTGCACCCTTTTGGAATTTATTCACCATTTTAACCCAATCCTCAGCAGTAGCATTCACACAGGGCGGGCTTCCTCCCTCGCTTAGTACACTGCCAATTCCATATTTTTGCACGATCATTGCAGTCAGATTACTGCGTTCAAGCTGCATCATTTGGCCTATTTTTTCTTGCAATGTCATCCTTTTTAGCAGATCCTTCACCCGGGCCTCGACCGGCAGTTTTTGATCTTTGTATGGGAATAATGCTAATGTTGCTTTTGTACATAAACATACCAAGAAGAGGAGGCCCAATGGAAATTTTCTACTCATGGCTGGCTGGCTGGCTATTAATTTGATGAGAAACTTGTTAAGCTCTGAAAACAGATATATGGAGTGAGATTGATTCTTGTTCAAGAGATCAGCTATGGAGAAAAGAATTAATATTAATTTGGGTTATTTAATTGATGAAGTAATTAATCTATAATTCTATATATATTGATTGATGGAGAAAACAAATTAAAACAAACTAACCACTTTTCCTTCAGAACTATCCTCAACATAAAATTATTAAGGCATATATAATAAAAATATGGAAATATATACATTATTATTCAAACAAACTAGTAAAACATTAATTAGAATGCAAAAAGGAATTATCTTACACTTGTTGTGTAAATAACATATATGCAGTATATAATAGCTATACAAATTACATAACAATTCTAGAAAAATTATTATAAATATACTTATGCTTATAATTAAGAATTAACCAAAACTAATTTTAAAAATTTCATGAACTGCACGTATAATTTATACATGATCATAAGAGCGAATTAACCTGTTTAATTTTACTTTTCCGATTGTTTTCCACAAAGAAGCTCTGCCCACAAAAGAGATGAGAGTGTGTGATAGGATCAATTAATCCTGATTGATAATATATAAGTTCGAGTCTTGAGAGAGAAAGGAAATAATTAATTAGTGGCAGATATCTTTAGATATCGAAAAGTAAACTGTCATAATAAAACATTATAAAAGGAAAGTATCAAAATGAATGACATAATTATGCCAAATTATTATCCCACAATTATAGCTAAAATAAAATAAATATTTATAATATCTATCTATTTAAATATACTAAATTGCAATACATAACACTATTGTATGACATTTGTTATTTCCAAATTGCAACACATGTTCTACCTAATTAATGTGATCATCCATTACTCCACTTTTTACATTATCGCTACTTAATTATTATCTCCTAAAATTACTACTTTTAAATCTCACATTAATATTTAGATTTTATAATCCAATAAATCACTACAAATCTAAACTGTTCTGATAATGTTATCTGTTCTAACTAATATTATCATTACTAATTTAATTATTATCTCCTAAAATCACTACTTTTTTAATCCCAAATTAATTTTTTGAATTTATAACCCCCTAAATCACTACAAATCTAAATTGTTTTGGTAATGTCAATTGTTCTGATATTATCCTTTCAAATTTAATTATTATCTCCGAAAATCATTACTTTATGATATTATCATTACTCTTCGTTATTTAACTTAATTCTATCCCTATAAATACAACATAACATGCATTATACCATTTATAATTATATTACAACATAATATAATACAATTTAAAACATTTAAAACAAAATTAAAATAACAAATAATATATGAATCATAACTTACTATGTTAATTTTATAATCCCCAAAATCCACTACTTTTCTAAACATAATTATTATATCCTAAAATCATTATTTTTCTAATATTATACCATTCATAATTATATCATACATTATATCATACATGTATGGTATAATATTATAATACATATATATAACAAAATAACAAAATCACTACTCTATCTAAACTATGCAGATATTATCATTAATAATTAAATTATATTACAACATAATATTATATACCGATTAAAATATTTAAAACAAAATTAAAATAATAAATAATATCATTCATAACTTACTATATATGTTGATTTTATAATCCCATAAATTACTACTTTTTCAATCTAAACGATTTTTATATTATCGTTTGTAAGACCCCAACTTATTATTAATGAAATTTAATTTTCTCTATTTATTATTTTGAAATAGTAAGGGTTGATTTGATTAATGTGGATAGTTATGGGTAAAATACGCAAATATTTCAAAATAAGCAAGTGGTTGTAAAATATTCATTATTGTCAGAGAATATTCGTTTGGTTGAGGAATATTAAATGCTTTGTCAAGAGGAATATTAAATACGACGAGGCGACCATGTGTGGGCCCCCCAACGGAAAGCAATTGGAGGAAGAAAAGCGACAATAATAAGTTGTTTAAAAATGCCAGGCGTAGTTATTACAATTATTAATTTGTTAAAATACTAAATTGGTTAAAACACAAGAAGACGCGCAGTATTGCACCAATTATTGATTCTTACGTAAGAAGGCACTTACTCAATAATTGTTACGATAATGAATTATTCAATATTTTATTTTATTGATTCAATAATTCTTTGTGTTGATATTTTATATTACCGTTGTTTCAATAATTGTCACTACACAGTATTTTTTCATTATCAAAGCAATAATTCATATTATCTGAATAATATTATTGGCAATGTCTAGAAAATTCTGTCTAAGGAGAGGTTTGGTCACCTAATTGCGCGCCAGTAAGGAGAAATTCTTATTGGAAAGCCCCCTCTTTTCTGGGAACTGCCTAGTTGTCAATATTGTGATTCTCTAATATTATTCGTGAATAATTAATTATTGATTTATATGATGAGGAAAATATTGATTTTATGTGGATATAGATGGAGAAAATTTTTAATGTAACAATTGTTGAAAATTAAAATTTTATCTTTTTCTGATAAAATAATTCATTTAAATATATTATTATATTTTTAATAATATAATAATGGTGATATTTTTACAATAAATGTGTGATATATGAGTATCTGAGGAGAAAGAGTATTTTTGTTGTAATAAATGTTTAAAACATGTTAAACATGTAAATTGGACCCCATTTCTCGATTGAAATTTGATTATATTTTGTAAAATCGCTTCGTTTATGGATTTGGTTAATTTTGTTTGGAATTTGGAAAAACTTTCTTACGCAAAGTTGTAGAGAATTGAATTTTCTATAAAAACTCGCAAGATTCGAATTTTCTGACAAAAGGGCTATTTATTGTGAATTATTGAAGTTTTGAAGCTCCGAAATAATTAATTTTTAAAGTTTTAAATATTTTTAATAAGAAAAACGTTTTTTTTGAGTTAGGCAAGGTGAGTCACTCTTGGTGGCTGATGGTTTGAATCAGATTTTGGGTGCGTAGGAATTTAATAAATATATATTAATATTTTATTAAATTTTCTGCTTTGGTGTTCTAAGCATTTTCCTATAAATAGGGTGCTTAGGTTAGAATTGAAAATCACACCAGAAATTGAAGTTTTCTCTCTATATTATCGAGCGTATTCTTGTGAGTATTTTGAGTATACTTTGAGTATTGTTATACGGTGCAAGTTCAAGTTATAGCTTTATATCAAATTATTCCGGTTAAATCTTGTCTCTTTTCCAGGGTAAGGGATATTATTTTCTTCTTAAATGATATTATTTTTTTCAATATCATTATGCTTAGAAATATTGGTTTGAACTTTTAATCAAATTTAGAACTTTTTTGTGTCGGGGTTCTTATTCACGATATCATGATTATTCACGATATCGACATTATTCACGAATCACTGACTTACTATTCATCAAAAAATGAAAATTTTCCTTTTCGTCTAAAATATCTATTGTGGATACTAGCTTTGATTGTATCCATGTTTTGATCATTCTTGAATTTTACACCACTATGATTATTTTTGAGGATTTTTAAACATGGATAAAAAACAAAGTACTAATCCTTAATCCTTAATCCTTGTCATTTTGTTTCTTTGGATTCGTTTCTTTAAAAATATTTTCATCATCCTCGATCTTAAATGATGATATTATTGAATATCTTTGCTTTTGTAGTGCAAAAAGATGAATGATTTCGATGAATATCTTTGGCACTGTAGTGCAAAGATGAACATGACCAATGATGAATATCTTTGGCCTATAGTGCAAAAAGATGAATATTTGATTTCGGATATATATTGATTGAGGTTACTGAGGATAAAAGATAGAGCGATGAACTTTTAAATTCATACATAGAAGATAGTAGTTTGCATTTCTACTTAACTCTTCTAATGAATTATTATTTTTTCGCTTGAATATTGATTTAAAACTTGTTGTCTATTGTATTTTATTAGATTTTTCCTGTTGAAGACTAACGATAATTTATTGTATATTATCTTAGTCATAATATTCTTCTTGGGCTAGTTGAGCTCACCTTTTCCTTTTTGTTCCATTTTTCTTCTCGGGGAGGCGAGAATATAAGCGATACAGTAGGGGTATGGAATGAAGGTTCTAGAGAGAGTTGTTTAGTAGTCCTCACCATTTTTGTAAAATAATGTATCAATAAATGTGATGAGGATTTATTTGAGTATAGATATTGTCTAGAAGATAATATTTGTATTCAAACTCACAGTTTTACTTTTGTAATAATAAAGTTGTAGTTGTTTCTGTACCATGTATTGACAACTCAGAATGGGTGATGTATACCTATTTTGGGGGCGTCACATCGTTACTTAATTATTATCTCCTAAAATCACTACTTTTTAATCCCATATTAGTATTTTAATTTTATAATCTCATAAATCACTACAAATCTAAATTGTTCTGATAATTTTAATTAACTATTCTAATATTATCATTACTAATTTAATTATTATATCCTAAAATCACTACTTTTTTAATCCAAAATAATATTTTGAATTTATAATCCCCTAAATCACTACAAATCTAAACTGTTTTGGTAATGTCAACTGTTCTGATATTATCCTTTTTAATTTAATTACTATCTCTTAAAATCACTACTTTATGATATTATCATTACCGATGAATGACACTTCTGTCCCACCAAATTGTCACCCATTTTCAAAGTCGTCCCTAAAGTTCAATTATTATCAGTTAAGTCCTTAAAGTGACATTATATTGGCGTTTCCGTTTCTTCAGCCCAATTTAACCTCAACCCGACCCATTTTGACCCAAACCGATCCAGTTTGACCCAAGCCAAAATTTTAATATTTTAAAATATAAATAATTTTTAAAATAAGTATACAATAATAATTATATTTAACATTTAATATATATATATATATAATATTTTAAAATAAATATCTTTTAAAAATTATTTGAAAATAATAATAATTATATTTAATATTTTAAAATAATATTTATTTTTATATTTAAAATAAAATATTATTTTAAAAAGTTGTAAAGATAATAATAATAATTATTATTATTATTATAAGGAAAACAGATTAGAAACTTTATTTTTTTGAGTAAAGTTTCATAAAATATATATAGATTTAAAAAAATTACATAAGAAAATTAAATATAATTATTGTTTTAAACTTATTTTAAAAATAATTTTATATGTTAAAATTAATATTAAAATTTTGAGTTGGGTCAAACTGGGTCGTGTTTGGTCAAAATGGGTCGGGTTGAGGTCAAATTGGGCTGACGGAATGGGAACACCAATAACATGTCACTCTAAGGACCTAACTGACGAAAATTGAACTTTAGGAACGAATTTAAAAATGGGTGGCAACTTGATGGGACAGAAGTGTCATTCAGCCGAAATTGAGCTATATTTATTCTTCGTTATTTAACCTAATTTCTCCCTATAAATACATATCAACTTTTACGCAACAACTCATGCTACAAACAATTCTAAATATTGTTGAAAATGCAAAGGAGTTATATGGAGACTAGACACAGCAAATGGGTGGTGGGGATAGGATCGGTAAGGCGCAAAAAAAGGGGTTTTGATGAAATGGGTCGGAAACATGAGGCCGTGGGGCGTGGTAAAGCTTGCCGACTATCATGAGCTTCTCCCTTTAATTTATTTTTTTGGCAAACTCTTTGCTACACCAGAAATAGTAATAATAATAAATATTAAAAATAATAAAATAATTAATAATAAACAATAATACAAACAAACACGATTAATTAATTACCTACATTAACTACATATCTCAATCAATTAAAATTTTAATAGTATTATAAATTAGTATTTTGCATTTGACTTCAAAAGGTCAAAATGGAAATCCTCTTGTGGAACAAAGGGAGTAATTCTTATTCAATGTTCTTACTTATCAAAAATATATAAAACAATCGTATTTAATGCTCTTAGTTATTCGGTATAGAAGCAAAGATTATTCGAGAAAAAGCGGTATAGTTTATTATTTTCTAGTGCAACAATCATATGCAATGCTTGATATCTCGTAGCTCGGAAGGAAAACTTTCTCATCATATAAGAACCTAGAGGCTGTACATTCTGCCTTTTAAATTTTTTCTGATTAGAACTTGGAGGCTATACATTCTGCCTGTAAAAATTTATGGGTATTTTAACTTGGGCTAACTGCTATGGGATATTAATTAATTACCTGCATTAACTACATATCTTAATTATAGTTTTCAATTATTGTTAAAATATACTGAAGATTGCATTAAAAACAAATAGTGGTTGTAGCTCAGTGGTTGTAGCCTCACAACCCACAAGTAGTAATATTTTATATTAATAGATTTGTTTGGCATTATGGTAATACTGTGAGTGCCTCTACAATTGCCAAAAATGGATAAAAAAAACTAATGAGACAATGTATTCGTTTTTTAATTATAACATTGTGTTATGTATGACACGGTGTTATATTGTTATGTTTTTGGACACGATGTTTGTTTGACATGAAGATCCAACATAATTATTAATGCTCGTGTTTTTCAGTTTCCGCATGTAACATGTAATTTTCCTTACGGTTTGAGGACCGAAATTGGGACATTCTTCATTTGTTTCCCCTTTCATTTGGATGTTTGAATTCTGGTGCAAGTAAGCGTACCCGTGTCAGATATTTGAGGCTTAGTGAGGTTTGTGTAATGTATAACACACTTCAAATATGCCACTAACAATCATATCAATATAACAACTCGATGACATTTCATGTGCATTACACTTTCTAAATATTTGTTAGTGCTTTAGAATGAAAGAGGTACCCACTTTAACCCTATTGGTTACATTATAAACATTTTTATCAAGAAAATAATATATATATATATATATATATATATGTAAGACCCCAACTTTTATGAATAAAGATGAATTTTTCTCTAAATATCAATTTTGAATATTAAGGTGTGGATTTGATATAATATCATAGTTGTGGGTAATATTTACAAATTTTGCAAAGTAAGCAAGTTGTCATAAAATATTCGATTGGTCGGGGAATATTTGTTTTAACAGGGAATATTCATACGATGACACAATAATTAGTGGACCCCACAACAAAATTATTGTTGGAGTTAGAAAATGATAGAAATATATTTTTATAAAAATAACGGCAAAAGTTTTACCATTAACTGTTGAAATACCCGCTGATAAAAGTACAGTAATACGCGTGGTTGCATAGTAGCACACGGTATTTTGTGACACCCCCAAATTCGAGTACTTCATTTTCACCGAATTTGATGCTCACTATCAAAATAATTACATCTAACTACCCATAATAAAGGATAAAACATTAAATAAATAACTTAAACAATAATATCTCCCATTAAAGGGTTACATCATAATCTCAAAATAAAACCCAGGTAATCTAACCTTAAAATTATTATATCAGTTTGCGGAATACATTATAAAATAAAACAAGTCTTAAAACTTCAAGCATTTAAATAAACTTTAACTAATTCTTCATCACTTAGACATCTTGCCCTTTCCTTGCTTAGTAGATGGATCATCGCCTCTTTCAACTTTTATTTGCATTGTTTAATTGCAAGAGTGAGCAAACAATTGCTCACCGACATAAGATAGTATAATAACAACGCGAGAGAGTGAACAACGAATCTTGAATAATAAAGAACTTGTTTCTACGAATCAAAAAGCAGAAAACAAGTTCGAACTTTAATTATCCGAGGGTCTTAAGACCACTAACTATGTCCCGCAGTATTTAGGTGTTATTACCTTAACCTTAATGATCATTAGGACTGCAGACTCTTCTTAACGTACTCAGGGGGATCAGCCCTTTGTACCATGTATTGTGCACAATCATCTAAACGTTACATGTACAAAATTCCATATGTTAGGGTTGTTCGTCTCAGTTTGAATTTAGAATTTCTGCACTAAAGAAAGTTTAGTTTGGAACTAGCTTATCAGTGTTTCTAGAATTTTAGAACACTTATTCAAATTCAATCAATAAAGGTTTAATACAAGAATGTATAACTGAACAAGGCTATCAAAGTCAAAGATCGAATATCAATAATATATAACTGAATAAGCATGATATTTATATGCAAAGTATTATATTCAAGGAATTAAAACAATCTCCTTTGAATCAATGTATTAGAACAATATATGTTTTGAATACTAATAACAAGAAATGAGAATGTGAAACTCATTCGATGTAACGAATTAGGTTACATGAGCTTATTCAATCATTCATCAGAATAGAATCAATAGTCTTGCTCAATGACAAAGATAAGGTTTAGAAACTTGCACAATTATTATAAGAGTAGAGTTAAATAACTTGCCTTGTTTGTAAGCTACACAAGTGTAAAATAATCTCCAATTACCCTACATTTATCATTGAAATCGCAACAACAATTAGTTATATAAATATTAGCTTTCGGGTTTAAACCATCATTTAGGTCATAACCTTAACTTGGCATCTAACCATATAGGTTAACACACTTAACGAATCTGAAATCTCACTACGAGCCAACATAACTTAATCGTTCACCTCTAACTTTGAAAACACCACACTTTGTTTTATTTTATAACTTGTTTAACAATTATTTAAAAATCTTTTACACTTTGTATTACAACGCATGACAACCCGTTATTGTAGTCTATAGTATGCCTCGACATCATTAACGTGCATGCTAGACTAACATAAGTCCGATACACATAACCTACAAATAGTATGAAGTCACTACAGGCTCGGGCTCAGAGGCAAGCTTGACATCATCCCTTGCCTTAACACCAGCCACCGGTGCTCATTGTAGAAACCCAATGGCGCATTGCTTGCTTTGGGATCCGCATATCTGCACGATTTTTTGCCTTGGCACCAGTAGCAATTTCTTATGAATTACTGTGAACGCATGAACACGCAGAACTTCGGCATGAACAGTAGTCATTTTTAACCCAACTAACACGAATTTTACCCACCAAACAGTAAAATTAACATCTACAATTGGTACAGACTATTACAAACATGTTTGATAACATTTACAACCAATTAATACAATTTATCATCAACTAAAACTAGTTTAATTTCTCAAAATTCCATGTTTTCATATAAAACTCCATTTTTGAACTTCTTACACAAAAATCATCACTGACATCTCAAAACTTGGCCAAAACACTTAATTCAAATTATGTTATGCTCGTTTCTTAGTAAACTAACATAAACAAGACTCACTTTACAGTTTAGCATACGAATTGGCCAATAGAATTGGTACTATTCATAAGCTATATGGAAAAATATACACTGTCATTTATTTTTCTTCCTTTAAACCAATTTCTCACGAATTTGACAAACAAGTATCCAGTATTCATGATGATTAACAGATTTTGCAACACCATATACTCATGTAATTCACGTAATTTCCAAATCATATCAAATATATATATATATATATATATATATATACACACACACCACCAAAACTACAAGTAACAAAACAATAGGAGTAGTTTTAGTTTATACCTTAATCTTTGATGGTATGATAGCAAAATTGTGACAACCCCAAAATAGGTCCATTCCATCCAACCCATTCTGGGTCGCCAAATACATGGTACAGAAAACAACTACAATTTTATTACAACAATTATCGTGCAAAATACAACAACATATATACTGTGAGTTTGGATACAAATATATACCAAATGTGACACATGTCCCAATAGTGGAGAATGACACCTCACATGATGACACCTTACATAAAGGTATAGTCAAAAACTATTTTAGAAATTAGAATTTTGGGAAGTGCTCGAGAAACCTTTCGTACATGGGAGGCCATGCTTCAGGTTATGATAGATATCATATGGCCCTGAGAGTTATCCTTGGTTGATTAATAGACCCCAAAAAAAATGAGAAGATCACTATCATATTCTTCCCAATGGTGAGTCTTCTCTTGATTTATCATTATCGCCACTGTCTCAAATTGAGAATTATACTTCAAACAAACACCAAGATTATATAGGTAGTGCTCGTAAATATACTCAGCAAGTGGATGAGCACATCCATGTCTTATGATAATACTAGGTTGTATGTCATTAGACATCTTGTATGATAGTGACAAAACACCCTTCCAACGTTGGGTTCGCCTCACCCTCAATGACTATAGACCACCCGATTACATTCCCATGTTATCCCCCACTCGACCAAATTTCTACACTCTTATTACACGAAAAGGAATTGTGAAGCAAAAGGGTGAGCACAACTAGCCCAGTAAAGAATATCATGACTAAAGATAATTAAATTATCAATAGCCTTCATCAGTAATAAATCAGAGATTTAGAACATAAGGTAGATGATAAAACTTTTCAACCATAGTTGCGGTGAACGAAGCAATCCATTAGAAGAGTCAAATAGACTATAAAGTCTATTATCTTCTTCATGTTAAAAATCCACCAACAATGTTTTATCCCCGTAACATCAATCAACAATTAGGTCCACAATCATATGAATAACTCATAATCATAATTGTAGTTCTAAATTCCTCTTCTCATCCGGGGACGAAGATAATTTTCATCACCTATCTTTACCTGAAACATCAAAGATCATGGTTATACCAAATCACAGTTCCTGTTCATAATCATACAAATAAATTCATCTTTGCACTACGGGCCAAAGATATTTATCAACGGTTCATCTTTGTACTACTGGCCAAAGATATTCAACAACAGGTCATCTTTGCACTACGGGCCAAAGATATTCATCAACAATTCATCTTTGCACTACAGGCCAAAGATATTCCTCAACAGTTCATATTTGCACTACATGCCAAATATATTAATATCTCAAAGAAATATATAATCATTTCAGAATTTATATAAACAATAATTATAACCATGTTGATCAATTCACCTTTGCACTTAAGCTAAAGATATTTAATTATAAATTCAATGGTCATGATTATACCAGTCACAATTCAACTTTTCACTACTGGCCAAAGAGAACCCTAGTCATGATCATACCAATAATCTACTCATTTTTACACTCCAGTGAAAGAGAATTTCAACATCAGGGTTATAAATATATTATATATGATAATAAAATATATATAATCAATATATAGTTTTAATCTCCAGAGTAATATTCATAAATCAACTATAATTTGGTCAGAAAAAGAAACCAATTTTATTGTGAATAGTACCCGTGAATAGTAACTCGTGAATAGTAACTCGTGAATAGTAACTCATTAATAGTAACTCGTGAATAGTAACTCGTGAATAGTACTCTGTATTTGTATATAGTACCGTATACATAAATAATGTCATGTACATAAATAGTGCCACATACATAAATAGTCTTGGTATCGTGAATAAGACAGGTATCGTGAATAGTACCATATATCGTGAATAGTAACCCACACACAAAAGATAAAAATTCCACAATAAAATCCATACCAATATTTCAATTATAATGATATTGAAAGAATAACATCATTATGAAGAAAATAACATTCCTTCTGATCCACTTACAATCCCTTAAAATCCCTTACTATCCCTTACCTCAAAAAGCAAAGACTTACATTTGGATATCGGATATATGATTTGAAGGAAACTTGCACCGATGAATATCAACTCACCAAGTATCTAAATACTAAAAAATACACTCAATAATCTAGAGAGAAAGAGAAAGCTTATGTTTCGGTGTGATTTTCAATTCTAACTTAGCCCTCTATTTATAGGAAAATTTTAGCAGACTTGACCTGCAACCTAATGGCTTTACCTGCTACTATTCCCACCCACCACATTTGAAATAAAATTCAACACATTTCTTCACCAACCACAAGTGGGGCCCACTCAATTCTAGAATTTTCCACCAAAATGCTAAATTCGGATACTTCAACAATTTCTGAACCATTCACCTCTTAAAATTCATAACAAATCATACGTTCATTTTTAACGGTTCACAATTTGTGGACATATACTCAACTTATATATGTATAACATATCAAAAAATTACAACGATCCAACGGTCGGATTAAAAATTATAACTCGCTTAATATATCTCAAAAATCTTTGGTTTAATTTTTAATACCTTCATTCCGACAAAAATACTGATAAAATACCTTAACATTAATTCCTTCATTTATAACCACATAAATAAATCCATCATGTATATCCACATTAAATAAATATTTCCTTATCATATAAATCAATAATTAATTATTCACAAATAATATTACAGAATCACAATAATGACAACCAGACAGTTCCCAGGAAAGAGGGGGCTTTCCAATAAGAATTTTTTCTTACTGGCGCGCAATTAGGTGACCAAACCTCTCCTTGACAGAACTTTCTAGACATTGCCAATAATGTTATCTAATAATATTATTCAAATAATATGAATTATTGATCTGATAATGAGAAATATTGTGCAGTGATAATTATTGAAACAACAATAATATAAAATATCAACGCAAAGAACTATTGAATCAATAAAATAAAATATTGAGCGATAATTGCGTAACAATTATTGAGTAGTGCCTTCTTACGTAAGAATCAATAATTCAAAAAAATCGTATAATATCTGGTAATTCCGTGCAAACACGCGTATTCGTATTTTAACCAACAAAAGTATTCCAACGTGTTAAGCATGTAGCGATTACGTAGTTATTTATAAAAACTCAAACTTGTCGCGTTTTCTTCATCAAGCAGTTATTACATTATAGGGGCCCACAAATGACGCTTGTGGTTATACGAATATTCCCAACAAAAAGAATATTCCACGACCAATCGAATATTCCAAACAACAATGATTATTTTATAACCACATGTATTTTGAAAAAAATTCATATATCACCCTCAACTTTAACTTTTATCAATTTAACCATTTACTGAATAGTAATTATAAGAAAAATTGAATACTTTTATTTCATAAAATACGGGGTCTTACAAAAATTATGAGAAATCCTTTCCCAAAGCCCTTCTTCTCCAACCCTCAATATCGCTGTTTTTCTCTCTTGCAAATTCTCTGTATTTCTTCTTCTCTCCCAAACCCTCTATGAACTTGGCTTAAAATAAAAGACGCTTAAAAAAATAAACTGAAGACTCCCCATTTCATCAGTTAAAAAAATAAAAAGGCCGACTGGACCATCACCGGACCTACCACAACAAACCGACCGACTGACCGCTCGGACTTTCAACATGACGGTACAAGATGCAGTTTCAATCCCGTGATGTGGTGTCAGGTATCATTCCGATCAATAAAATTAATGATTATGTTTTTTTTGATTCGGGTGCTACTTGTTCCTTTATATCCGATGATTTTGCCAAGAATTTAGATTTGCCTAAGAATGAATTGGATTACCCCATGAACATAGAAATTGCGAATAGAGAAATAATCCTTGTTAAGTATGTACATAAGAACTGTAGAGTGGATATTAAGGGTAATATCATAAACGTAGATCTTATCCCTATTCGACTTGGGGAATTTGACGTTATATTGGGAATGGATTGGTTATTCAATTACGGTGTTGTAATTGATTGCCAAAAGAAGCGTATTAACCTTATGACTCCGTCAAATGTTGTGTTTTATGGTAACAAGTAGCCTAGACAAGCGAGAGTTTATGCGGCGATGATGCGAGCCGGAAGTTGTTAAGATAAGGTACATGTAGGATACTTTAGCTTACATAGTCGACGATCGAAAAAGAGAATCCAAAGGTAGAAGAGATACTGGATTGTGAGGATTTAAATTCGACGTATTTCAAACGATTTGCGGGACTTTCACCGGATAGAGGTAGATTTTGTGATCGATTTGGCGCTCTAAAATCGCTTCAATATCGAAACCTTTGTGATGACGAGAAATTAGAAAATTATTAAAATCTTAAATGATTGGTTTAAGGTCAAATAATAGACCTAGACAGAAAATAAGTGAATGTGTTTGATGTTTTCAGAAAGGAATTTTGAGCATTTAAAATTTCTTTTAGTGAATTATTCAGGATTAAGGGTATATGTGTATATGTTCAAGATTACGGTATCATGTATATGAGAATGTGGTTAAGGGTCAAGTGTTGACGGATAAATTATATCGGTGTCAAACCCTAATAGTATATATTAAGAACGTCCACGTTCAGTTATAAAATTATTACGTTTTATAAGAAACCCTAGAAATCGGTTCTGGAAACCCTAATTTCAGTTCCGGGAATCCGAAACCCTAATTCGGTATTTGAAAACCCTAATCCAGAAATTATCGGATAAGTATAATGCTTAAGTGCTATTAATTATAATATTAATTAGGGTAAAGCTTAATTAATTAGCAAACCCTAATTTTGAAATTTTGAACCCTAATTGTTACATTAGGAACCCTAATGTACACGATTATGGAATTAATTGCTAAACTAGCAATATTAATTAGGAAATATTAATCCTAATCGATTAAAGTCATAATGTAATTGAGAAATTATATTATAATTTGAGTATGTTATGTTATATTTTATATAATTTATATATCAAATATGGGTTATATAAATTATAGGATTCCAAAAAGGTAAAATAAATTAAGGAGATTTATGTAGTAACTTATTTGATTAAATTAAGTTACTAAGATTGAGTAATTAAATAACTTAAAAAAAATATGGAAGTGAATTATAAAAGTTAAGGGAGAATTATGCGAGTTAAGAAAACCTTAGGGTTAAAAAGTTAATATTTGAAACTTAAGAAAATATCTTAAGAAATATCTTTAAGGAATAAAGAATATTACGAGAATATCTTTAAGAATATCTTAGAGGGTGATTTTGCAAGCTTTTAAAGACTAGGGGAAGACTAGAGAAGATTTAAGTTGGGTGACTAACTTATAAAAAATTGAAAGTAACTTCTATATAAGCAAAATCAAAATTTACTTATATTCATTTTAGCCAAATTGGCTAAGTTTAGAGAGAGAGAGACAAGAGAGAGAAGATGAGCTAGGATTATCATGTAGCAAGCCAAGAACAACACCCCAAGATCCATCTCATATCTTTGAAGAAGAAAGAAAATCAAAGCAAGGTATAAGAATTCTTAAACACAAAACTCTAATTAGTTTATGTGTTTGATTTTTGTCAAAATAATGAGTTTTGATCTTCAAAACTCTAGATCTACATGATTTAGAGTGTTTTATGTGTGGATCTATCTATTTTATGTTTCAAAAGATAGATCAAAAGCAAGAAAAAAGTGAAGCTAGGTTTTTAAGGTGTAGGAAATCTTATTTTTCTTACTCTTGAATGTGTTTAATCTTGTATTTCATTTTTGGTTATTTTGAACCATGAAGTTTATGATCCTGAACATGAGAACTATAGATCTACATGATATATGATGTTTTATGGTTAGATCATGCCATTTTTAGGGTCGACAAGCTTGATCAAGAGAAAGAAAAGCAAAACAGTTTTTTTTAAAATGAATTGGTAACTGCTGCCCCTAAACAGTAAATTCCGAATTTGTTTGGATGGTCTAAAAATTCTGGACTTTTGATATGTTGTAGTACACTCAATAAGCTTTCCATAGACTCCGAAACGGACTAAATCCGACATCGGAGGAGAGAGTTATGAAATTTCTCCCAAACTACTCAAAGTTAAGAAAACTGTTAGAAGGACAGTTTTGAACAGCCACTTCCGGGCTAATTTCTGGGAGCTTAATATGTCCAAATATGGATTGTGATAGATGAAAACTGTAGTTCGGAAAGATTGGAATCCAACAAAATTGACGGATCATTAATCGGAGTTATAGATTTCATTTTATTTAAGTTTTGGTAAAGGACTCCAAAACTGCATATGTGCAAAAGTAAACTGCCAAAAATTTTCCGGAGGCTGTTTTGGTAATTTATTTTGTGAGAAAAATTCCGGGTTTTATTGAAATGAAAATATGTGGTATTATGTAGCTCGTGTCCAAAAATGAGCTAATTCGAGTTAAAAGCGGCCAAGTTATGACTATTCTAATTTTTGTGATTTTCCGACGGAAATCGCTATAACCGAGTTCTACAACTCCGATTGCCACGAAATTTAAAATGGAGCATCACGTTAACATATATAAGGTTATGTCAAAAGATGGGCATCTCTGGAGTTAAGCTTATGCGAGGTAGCTAATTTTCTTAAGTCACGCACTATTTATGATTTTTGAAAAATAGTAAAAGAAATTGAAAAATTATGGAAAAATATTTTTATGTATGAAATACATGTATATATGTTTGACCAAAGGATAAAAAATAATAAGTTGATTTGGTATTTTTAAGTGAAAAGAATAGTGATTTGGGATCTTTGAAATAAAATCAAATCTTCTTGAAATGGTATTTGGTTTACTAAGATGTTATCTAATTTACTAGGATAACATATAAAATGAATAACTTATAAGTATAAGTTATGATGTGATTAAAAGAATATCAAAGTATAATAATAATATTAAGACTTAAAACTAATGTCTAATACTTAACTATATGTTATGACTAGCAAGAAAGATCTATTATAGGTTTTATATCTTCGATATGGTGATAGGATTATGTGTTTAAGTTATTTTATAACGGTGATGATATTATTCTATCTTTGGAGATCTATATTATTAATATTAGGTCTTCAAGAGAAGCGTATTATATTGCGTTGCGGTAATCAAGCCATTTGAGCAAGTTTTTCAAGTTCTTTTTACTTAAACTCTTTTAAGAGTGGTTTCAGACAAGATATGCTTATGAATTGTACTCTGTACATATTGCATGTATTCATCGGTATGAAAGGGTGATCACCTTCATTACCGATCGATTCGAGATATAATTGTTATGTTCATTTTCAATGTTCATTCAGCTTTGAAATTTTGTTCATGCTAATTCACAACTACATTGTGAAGGATAGCTAGCTTATTATTCAAACTCTTTCAATCATGATATATCTTTACCTTGTTTTTTTAAACTTCTTTGGGCAACTTTCATGCTCACCCTTGCTATATCATGATAAAACATTGCGAGATAAAAAGCGAATCTGACGAGATCTGAGAAAAAGGATAATGCAAGTTCAACAGTACAGAATGTGAAGTTAAGTTGTAAAGTATGTTGAAGAATAGTATTGTCATGTGCTAAATAGTTCATGATTGTGTATAAGTGAAGGTTACTCGATTACGGGGAAATGTGTGTAAAGTTTAATGTATAAACAATCTATGTTTATATCTTCCATAACGATTGTAGAAATAATAACCGGATCATGGCGATTCGGGACCGGTTGAGAAAGTCGCTACGGGCACCATCACCGAATGGCGCCGAGAGAGATGAAAGAACTAATGGTACAACTACAAGAATTATTGGACAAGAAGTACATTCAACCGAGGCGTATCGCCGTGGGGGAGCCTTGGGTGTTATTTAATGAAAAAAAAGAAGGACGGATCGATCGGCTCTGCATTGACTATAAAGAATTGAATAAGGTCACGATTAAAACGAGATATCCATTCTGAGGATCGGACGACTGTTTGATCAATTAAAGGGAGTGAGATACTTTTCCAAAATAGACTTGAGAAGCGGTTATCATCAATCTGAAGGTGAGGCGGAGGATGTACCAAAGACGGCGTTCGAGCAGCGTTATGGTCACTACTGAATTTTAGTAATGTCGTTTGGTCTTACGAATGCTCCTCTGACATTTATGGGACTAATGAATGGTGTATTCAAGCCGTTTTTGGACAAATTCGTGGTGGTATTTATAGACGACATTTTGGTATATTCCAAAACCAAAGAAGAATACGAAGAGCATTTGAGATTAACGTTGGAAGTATTGAGAAGGGAGAAGTTGTATGCTAAATTTTTGAAATGCGAATTCTGGATTGAACGAGTACAATTTCTTGGTCACGTAATCGATAAAAACAAAATTTGGTAGATCCATCCAAAGTAAGGAAGTGATTAAGCGGGATCGGTAGAGAAACGTATCGGAAATAAGAAGTTTTCTTGGATTGGCGGGATATTATAGAAGGTTCATACAAGACTTTTCCAAGATCGCAACTCCGTTAATGAATTTAACTCGTAAAGCTGTGAAATTTGTTTGGACGGAGAAATGTGAGGAGAGCTTTCAAGAATTAAAGAAGAGATTGAGTACGGCACCTGTGTTATCCCTTCCGGATGATACAGGAAATTTTGTTATTTTTAGCGATGCATCGCATAAAGGACTTGGTTGTGTGCTTATGCAAAACGGCAGAGTCATTGCGTATGCATCACGACAGTTAAAGGATTACGAGAAGGGATACCCGACCCATGATTTGGAGTTAGCTGCAGTTGTTTTTGCTTTAAAAATTTGGAGGCACTATCTCTACGGGGAGAAGTGTGAAATATATACAGTTCACAAGAGTCTGAAATATATTTTCACGCAGAAGGATTTGAATATGCGTTAAAGAAGATGGTTGGAATTAATTAAGGATTACGACTGTGAGATTTTATACCATCCGGGTAAAGCAAATGTCGTTGTCGACGCCTTAAGTAGAAAGGGTCGTGAGAAATTGATGATGTTGACTGCTCAGGAGGAGCTAATTGCAGAAATGGAGAAACTACAGTTAGAAGTGAAGTATCATATGGAGATTGATGAGAAACTATTTCAGATGCAATCTGGTATAACTCTACTAGATAAAGTAAAGGAGGCTCAACTTCAGGACGAAGAATGTAAAAAGGTAATAAAGAAGATATCTGAAGGAACTGAACCGAGATTTAAGATGGATAAGGAAGGAATACTGAGATTTGAGAGTAGAACTTGGGTACTGCCAGTGCAAGAGATTAAGGAAGACATTTTGAGCGAGGCTCATAGTTCACGATATTCGATTCACCCTGGTAGTACCAAGATGTATCAAGATCTTCGAAAACATTTACGGTGGCGAATTTGAAACATGATGTTGCGAGAATGTGTTGCCAAGTGTCGACACGCCGAAAGTGAAAGCGAACATCGGAGACCAAGTGGATTGCTTCAACCGTTGGAAATCCTAGAATGGAAATGGGAACATATTACAATGGACTTCGTGGTTGGCCTTCCACAACTCGGAAAGGCTACTGACCTTGATATGGGTTATCGTTAATCGAATGACGGCGAAATCGCACACTTCCTTCCAATCAAAATCGATTCAATTTAGATCAATTGGCAAGGTTATAAGTAAAAGAGATTGTTTTGAGGCACGGAGTTAGGTGTCAATCAATTTTTAAACAGAGATCCGCGTTTCACATCGAATTTACGGAAACGTCTTGAGAATGCATGGGTATGTAATTGCGAATGAGTCTGAAGATACCATCCTCAAAGCATTTGAGATGAGTGAGAGAGCGATTGATTTTAGAAGATATGCTAAGAGCACTGTGTGATGGACTTCAAAGGAAATTGGGATGATCACTACCGTTAAGAGAGTTATTTCTGACAGCGACAGTTACCACGCTAGTATTGGGATGATGTTATTTTAATTAATTTAATTATTAGAGAGTTAATAATTTGACATTATTTATTTATATATGAGAATTTTAATTATGTGACTATGTGAATTTATGAGAATTTATGAGAATTTATTTAAAATAAATTAAATAAGATATTGGTTTAATTTATAAAGGAGTGTGACATTATTGTAACTATATGATAAAAAGTTTTATTAAAATAAAGAGCTTTGAACTTAGTTTGTTAGCCAAATGAGGCCTTAGGAGGAGTTGGGGGCAGTTAAACCACGAATGGAATAACTGACCTTAACTCTGCACTTAAAGGCTCAGTTGAGTTTAACTTACGTATTTTTCATTTTTAGTTAATTGAGAGCCAGAGAGATTTCAGAGAGAATTTGAGAAAGATTAGAGAGTAATTGTCATCCTTTTCATCTACGCTTAGGTAATTCTCTTCAACCCAAATGTTTACTTTACGTCTTTAAAAGTTTTCATGAATATGGCTTTCATTTTTCTGTGAACCTCTGTAATTGGGATAGGAGTAATGATTATGTGTTGTGTATGTGCTATGACATATCACATCGTATTTAATTATATATATTATGTAAACCATATCATCAAATTCATGAAAACATGTCGTATATGATTGCTGCAAAAAAAATTACAGAGTTTGGGTTATAGCCATATGGCCTTATACGTGATTTTAATATGTCAAACATAAGTGTTTTCGTAAAATTTACACTCTTATTTTATTATGCATGTTGATACGAAGAAACCAAAGTTTAAATGAACGGATTCGGTGTTATAACGAATCCGTAGTGTCAATTTTCATGAATTATTTTCAAAACCTTCAAGAACATCAAGAACAGTACAATTTGCATAAGTTAATTCTGTGATTATGTGTTTTAAATGGTTAAAGTCACTCTATAAATGTTGGGTAATAATTATATACGAACTTTAACATGTGGGTATGATTAAATTTGTGTAGTGATAATTTAATTGGAAATTTTTGGCTGTGTTCTGCAATTTTCACGAATTGCAGAACAATTTCTGATTCAACTTGCTTATAGTATATTGATTAACATATAAGGCAGTACATGACGCTTGCAGTCTGCTAGACGTGAAGACTGAAGTACTTAAAACAAAAAGCATGTTATTACCTCTGCAAAATGTCGAGAAATGAAATATTTTTAATATTCAAGTCTAGCAACGTGATAGCAACTTGATTTAATGAACATAAAACTATGTTATAAGTATAATGAGATGTTAAAATAGATACTTAGCATGTAAATAACATAATTACATGTAGATTGAGTTATGGAATACATAATTAAATTATTATTCATGAAGTGATTTTATGTGACAGTAAATGTGATAATTTGACTAAGTATAGTCATAACCAAAGTTTAGACAAAAGAATGATCATTGATGATTAGTTAAGTTATAATTAATCGGTATTGTGAATGTGAATGGTATGTAGGATTAAATTCAAAGAGCGTGCTTAGTTAAAGTGTAATCTACAGCGAGGGCAAGTTTCCTAACCCTACTTGTCATTATTGTTCAAGTTTATTATTTACCTCGAGTAAATTATCATTACTATTATTCAAGTTCAAATGTTATATTAAAGATTGATTATCTTTTCAAAGTATGATTCAGGTTATACAATAATTGTCTATTGTATACTTCACGAGATTATTATTCAATTTGAATATCATTATTATTGAACCTTATTAGACTAGCGAACCCTTATTGATTCAACTAGTCCTTAGTTGATGAACGTTCTAAATTTCAGAACCCTTATTGAATTATCCAAACCAAACTTCCTTTGGTACGGACTCGAATGTCAAACTGAGATGAACAACCCTGCAAATAGATTTACTTATGCGTTAGCGTTAAGATATTGTGCACAATATGGTACTAAGAAATTTGATCCCCCAAATGCAGTAGAAAGGTTCATAGTCTTATAGTGACATTAAAGGTTTCAAGTATAACCCTTGATAACCTAGGACATAGTTCAAGGTCTTATGACCCTCGGAAATCTTTTGATTCTTGTTATTCATTCTTGATTCAGAAGTTGAGCTTTTATTTCAGAAGTTATTATTTCTCTCGCATGTTATTATACTATTATTTCATTATTATACTTGTGGGAATTCGTGCTCACCCTTGTTTAATAATAACATTGCAGTTAAGAACGAAAAAACCGATGAACCTTCCACTAGTAAAGGCAAGGGCAAAGTTAGCAAGTGATGAAGACTTTTTATTTTTTTTATTAGATGATGTATTTATGTTTAAGACTTGAGTTAATGATGTTGTTTAAGACTTATTTGTTTATGATTCTGCACAGATGTTTAAGGTTAGTTTAACCTGGGATTGTATTATTATTATTCAAATGTTGTAACCCTTAAGGGGAAGATTTTTATTCTATCTATTGCATGGCTTGCATTTATTATGGGTAGATAGATAGATGAAGTTTGTACAGTGAACACCAAATCCTGTGGAATCGAAGTACCCGAATTTGGGGGTGTCACATCATTCTCCTATAAATAGGATGTTTAGTTTAGAATTGAAAATCACACCAAAATCAGAGAACTTTTCTTCTATAATATTGAACGTATTTCTTTAGAGTTTAAGGAAGCTTTGAGTGTTGAAAATAGTGCAAGTTTTCTTCAAGAATATCTCCGCTATACCAGTTGGAATACTCTCTTTTTTAAAGTAAGGAATATTATTTTTGTTCAATATTCAATAAAATAATATTTTCTTCCATACGTTGTAGTATGAAAGTAATATTATTTCGTTTCAGATTCCGAATTTTACACATTTTTGTTAAGTATTGTTTCTATACTCCGTGAAATTAGTAGAATATCCTTGAATTTGTGTTTCATCTAGTATCTTTTCACGGAAATATTATTCAGAACATTCTTGATAAGTTTTCACCTTTTCATGCCGGAGTACAATTCACAGGGTATTATTCCCGAAGTACTATTCATTCGGGTACTATTCACCCGGGGTACTATTCATGACAAAATTTGATTTCTTTTCGGTCCAAATCATTTTTAATACAATATTATTCTTGAATTTTATTTCACAAAGCAGTATCATGTTGATAATTTGGACATTATTAAATTTTGGATAAATTAAATTATAAATCTTTAAAATTTATCATTGCTCTCATTTAATTGAATTCTTATATAATTGTCATCATCCTCATGCTTATATTGTGATGAAAGTCATCTTTGGCCCGTAGTGCATAGATGGACTATTGATTGTTATGATTATGACCAGAGATTATTCGGTATAATCATGACCTGTAATGTTATAAATGATGTGGTAAAAGTTCTCATTGACTCGTAGTGCATTGATGGATAGTTGTTGGCATGACCATAATCATTGGTGATAACACGAATATCCTTGGCCCGTGGTGCATGGATAATTCGTGGACGTGATACTAATGAATATCATTGGCCCGTAGTGCATGGATAATTCAGTGATATGGATTATTTATTGAGCTGAGTCTCAGCGATAAAATTAATGATAAACTTTTTAAATCATAGAAGATTGTAGATATCATGTTCTACTTGACTCTTCTAATGGATTGCTTGTTCCGTTGCAGTTAAACTTATTATTTATTGTATTTTATCAGTTTAACACTGTTGAAGGTTAACGATAATTTATTCTACATTATCTTAGTCATAATATTTCTTATTGGGCTATTTGAGCTCACCCTTTTGGTTTCATTGTTCTATCCAGGAAATTAGAACGTAGCCGAGACTAGTCGGGGAATGGAGTGACGATCTAGATGGTTTGTAAGACCCCAACTTTTTATAAAAAAAATTGAATTTCCTCTAATTATTATTTTGAATAATAAGGTGTTAATTTGATATAATACTTTGGTTAAGGGTGAAATGTGCAAATTTTACAAAATAAACAAGTGGTTATAAAATATTCATTGTTGTCGGGGAATATTCATTTGGTCATGAAATATTCTTGTTGTCGGGGAATATTCGTACGACGACAAGTTTTAGTTTTTATAAATAACGGCGTAGTTATTCTTACGATTAAACTTTGTTGAATACACCGTGGTGGTTAAAAATCGATGTACATTAGGGTTAAAGCGATGCACCTTGCGGTATTACCATGATATTTTGGATTATTAATTCTTACGTAAGAAGGCACTACTCAATAATTGTTACAGTAATTACTGTTCAATATTTTATTTTATTAATTCAATATTGCTACATTGATATTTTATATTATTGTTGTTTGATAATTGTCATTGCACATGATATTTCCCATTATCGGATCGATAATTCATATTATTTGAATAATATTATTAGATAATATTATTGGCAATGTCTAAGGAAGTTACATCAGGAAAGGGGTTTGGTTACCTAATTGCGGCGTCGGTAAAAGAAATCCTTATCGAAAAGCCCCCTTATTTCACAGGAGCGACACATTTGTCATTATTGTGATTCTGTAATATTATTTATGAATAATTAATTATTGATTTATATGATAAGAAAATATTTATTTTATGTGGATATAGATGAAGGAATTAATGCTGAGGAGTTTTATCAGTATTTTGTCGGAATTAGAGTATTAAAAATCATCCGTATGTGGATTTCGGTCATTTTCTGTTTGGAATTTAGAAATACTTTCTTCTACAAAGTTGTAGAGAATTAAATTTCCTATGGAATGGATATAAAGTTCGTATGTTTCTGATAAAATGGCTATTTATTATGAATTATTGAAGTTTCGAAAATAAATATTTTTAATAAAAAAATGGGTGGGCCCCACTTTTGGTTGTGGAATTTTATGAATTTAGTGGGACCCACTTTTGGTGTGCTGAGTTTGGTCAAGTGGTGTGCGTGAAATTTTTTATTAAAATATTATTTTATTAAATTTTAGTCTGCTTTGGCGTTCTGGCATTTTCCTATAAATAGGGTGCTTAGTTAGAATTGAAAATCACACTAGAATCAGAAGTTTTCTCTCTATAATATCGAGCGTATTTTTGTGAGTATTTAGATACTTTGAGAGTTGCTATTCAGTGCAAGTTTCCTTCAATATTATATCTGATATTCCAGTCAAAAGTATTGTTCTTTTGAGGTAAGGCATGTTATTTTCTTCGTAAGTGATGTTATTTCGTTCAATATCATTATGCCGAAATATTGGTATGAATTTTATTGTAAAATTTCTACTTTTTTTCGTGTCGGGGTTACTATTCACGTATATGGTACTATTCACGTATACGACACTATTCACGAATACGGTACTATTTACGAGTATTATTCATGAATTATGATTTTTTTATGAAACTTTTACCTTTGTGTCAGGGTTACTATTCACGTATACGCCACTATTCATGTATATGGCACTATTTACGTATACGTCACTATTTATGTATACGGTACTATTTATGAATACAAGGTACTATGCACGAGTTACTATTCATGGGTTACTATTTACGGAGTACTATTCACGACAAAATTGGTTTCTTTTTCTGACCAAATTATCGTTGATTTATGAATCTTACTCTTGAAATTAAATCCATGTGTTGATCATATTATTTTTATTATCATATATATATTGTAGGGTTTCGGCATAGAAACGCACAGCGGAATATAAAAATTTATAAAGCAATTTTCGAAACCCAACACAAGATCCATGCGAAACAAATTTAATTCAGAGGTTTAGAATTTATACCGATTATAGAATACTCTGAAACCGCTTCGAATCTCCAACACAATCCAACCGAACAGCGTCTCTATGGTATCCACACAAACGCTCACGAATCGTTGCACGATTCTGCAATTGAAGGGAGTTGCGGTACTAGCCACCAAAGGAATGGATTTTTGAAATTTCTCTCTAGTCTCTCTCTAAGAGCGGCTAGGGTTTTAGGTTATGATTTGTTACCTAAAATGGATGTTATATATCATATATATAGTAGTTAATAGGAATTAATCAAAACCCTAATCTAATTAAAATAAAATATGAATTTATATATATATATATATATATATATATATATATCTTAATTAGGTCTTACTTAATTAATATACCAATATATAAATTATCCTATTTAAATTCGTAATTTAAATTCTATCAAACATATTGACATATTTAAATCTTTACAAATTAAATTAATTCCCTTTTAATTACGTTCTTTGTGTGTGACCTATAGGTTATTATTACGTTGACAATAATTTTAAAATCATATTATAAAATAATAAATAGTGAGCGGCATCTAGTAATGCATCACTGCTACCCAAGTAATAATAAGATCGATGATTCGATGCAACCTTTTCGTGACCAATGTTTCAATGTAATTTAATCCTTTTAACCTTGATATCTTAGATTAAACTCGAGTCATGGAATGTGTCATACCCTTCATAATTTAACTGAGTTTTCTTGATCAATGAGTAGACTATATGAAACAAATTACTATTTGAGCATGGTCATGTATTTCATAGTCCTACTCAATTAAGAGGCCTATGGATATCACCCCTAATATATAGGAGAGTTAAATTCCATCTAGATAACTCATATTCCTCACACGATTCATGATGTACCCAATAATCACCTTTATAGTCCACCCTATTATCGTGTAGTAATATAGTGATTTCAAGTCGGAGGACCATTACATCATTGTCACTATGAGAATCGCTAATGACACTTCGCATAATGCTCCACATAGAATTCTCATGGTGGTTACATCCGATTACATCGTTCTCAATACGTACTATGCATTGACTTAATATCTCATATATTTATGACCAGTGAGATTTGGTCATCAGTCAATCCACATACTAGTCTCAATGCATCATTATTGTCCTATCAACAATGATACTCAACTACGGACATTCAAGAGCAATGATACTAATTGTAATTATATAATCTCATGTTTAAGTCACATACTTGAAACTATATAATTTGTATTAGAGTTTATGCCCTAGAGACCAATTATTTGATATAATTGCTTAACGTTTTGATATTATATTTGATTGAATAAATATATGATTTTATTATGGTTTTATTTACTGTGTAATATAATTGTTAACATAATAAAATTCCTTAGAATAGTGATACAAATTATATAGTTTCAAGTATGTGACTTGAACATGAGATTATATATTACCATTAGTATCGTTGTTCTTAAATGTCCCTAATCGAGTATCATTGTTGATGGGACAACAATGATGCATTGAGAGACTAAGTATGTGGATCGATTGATGACCAAATCTCATTGGTCATAAATATATGAGATATTAAGTCGATGCATAGGTACATGTTGAACAACGATGTCTTGGGATGGACCCACCATGAGAATTCTATATGGAGCATTATGCGAAGTGTCATTAGCAATTCTCATAGTGACAATGATGTAATGGTCCTCCAGGCACGAAATCGCTATAATATTACACGAGAATTTATGTACTTTGATATCATCAAATGTCACCTTTAATAGGGTGGACTATAAAGGTGATTATTGGGTTCATCATTAATCGTGTGAGAAATATGAGTGATCTAGATGGAATTTAACCATCCTATATATTATGGGTGATATCCATAGGCCTCTTGATTGAGTAGGACTATGAAATGCATGGCCATGCTCAAATAGTGATTTGTTTCATATAGTCTACTCATTGATCAAGAAAACTCAGATTAAATTATGAAAGAGTATGACACATTCCATGACTTCGAGTTTAATCTAGGATATTAAGGTTAAAAGGATTAAATTACATTGAAACATTGGTCACGAAAAGGTTGCATCGAATCATCGATCTTATTATTACTTGGGTAGCGGTGATGCATTACTAGATGCATTTCACTTTGTTTATAATTTTATAATATGATTTTAAAATTATTGCCAACGTAATAATAAACTATATAGGTCACACACATAGAACGTTATTTAAAGGGAATTAATTTAAATTTTAAGGATTTAAATATATTAATATGATTAATAGTATTTAAATCACTTAATTTAAATTAAAAGGATAATTTGTATATATGTATATTAATTAAGTAAGACTTAATTAAGAGATATATATATATATATATATATAAATTCGGATTTTATGAAATTAGGTTTTGATTTGATTAATTCTTTTAACTACTATATATATGATATATAGCGACTACTTAGGGTAAGATATCATAATTGAAAAACCCTAGCGCATTTCTTAGAGAGAGACTAGAGAGAAAGCAGTTCAGAAAATCCATTCATTTTGGTGGCTAGCATCATAAGTCCTTCTTATTGCAGAATCGTTCGACGGTTCGATGTGCTGTTCGAAAAGTGGATATCTAGTAGGCGCTTAATCGGTTTGTACAAGCGTTGGAGATTCGAGGCGCATGATCGATTTGATTCTCGTTTGTTTATATACGGTATAATCTCTAAACCTACGAATTAATTGATTTTTGCATGGATCTGTTTTAGGGTTTCGTAAATTGCTTTAAAATTTTAATTTCATTGTATGTTTCGCGTCAAGCCCAACATTGTATCATTATTCTAAGGAATTTTATTATGTTACTATTTATATAACGCAGTAAATAAACCATAATAAAATCATTCATTTATTCAATCAAATATAATATCAAAATGTCAAGCAATTATATCAAATAATTGGCCTCTAGGGCATAAACTCTAACATATATAACATTTTTATAATCCTGGTGATGAAATTTCTCTTTGACTTGAGTGTAAAAATGGGTAGATTATTGGTATGATCGGTACTATGGATTCTCTTTGGCCAGTAGTGTAAAGTTGAATTGTTGACTGGTATGATCATGACTATTAAATTTACAAATGAATATCTTTAGCTCAAGTGCAAAGGTGAATTGATCAACATGATTATAATTATTGTTTATATAAATTTTGAAAGGATTATATATTTTTTTGAGATATTAATATCTTTGGCCAGTAGTGCAAAGATGACCTGTTGTTGAATATCTTTGGCCCGTAGTGCAAAGATGAATTTATTAGTATGATTATGAACATGAACTGTGATTTGGTATAACCATGATCTTTGATGTTTCAGGTAAAAACATGTGATGAAAATTATTTTCGTCCTGGTTGTGAAGAGGAATTAGAACCACAATTATGATTATGAGTTATTCACAGGATTGTTGACATGAATTTTTGATTGATGTTACAGGGATAAAAACATTGTTGGTGTACTTTTAACATGGAGAAGATATAGACTTTATGGTCTATTTGACTTTTCTAATGGATTGCTCGGTGACCAATATGTTCGTTTACATTGTTGGGGAGGGTATGTTGTAGTCAAGCATGGATTAAAAAGAAAAATGCAAATAAGAGACTATTTTAGCTATGTGTACATGAACTACATGCAAGCATGTGTTGTTGAGACCTATGAATCATATAGTATGTGTTTAACGATCAAACGTAAGAAAATTGTGAATAGAACACTTTAAAAGATTGATTTAATGAGAATGGATAATGACCTATGTTAAAGATAGAATGTAAGGTCAAACTTGGTTATCCACATACTATCATATGCGTTTTGCATGGTGGCCGCGCCAGTCTGCATTAGGGTCTGAGTTCTGTTAATAAATTGAGAGCTGATGCATGCATATATGGTTACTTTAATCTGTAATACTTGTCCAGTATAGTATTCATGTGATTTCAACTATGACATAGTGTGTTAGAAACTAATCGGGTAATGTAATGATACATGTATAGAAGCATGCTATATGATTATTGGATTCTTGTAAGTGTAGACTCATATGAGTTTACACATACTAATTGGAAAGACCGACTTGTTAATGTTAAGTCGTTTCAACGCAAGTTAATTAAAGCTAGAATTAATTCCAAGAATGCTATTAAGTGGTTTAATTACCTTACAATTATTCCACATCGATATTATTGATATTCGCACTTAGTGCACACGAGTTCGTATAGTCTTGTACTTGTACATCATTTAAAGTTATATAATTCCTGAACTGTGTCAGATAGAGTCTGAACCTTTGTTCAGTCAGACAAAGTGTATGAAGTTTTATAAAAGCTATCCAAACCAATTGATGGTAAGGATTCTTGAGGTGAAAGAACACCCTTTTTATGATAGAGAGTACCCTGTATCTAAACTAAGATACAAAAGCGTGATTTAAATATTATGCATATACATGGTGTGCAGAAGGTGATCCCCTCAAGTACTTTATTCGTAGCCCAATAACAAAGGGTCGATGATCGATTATTGATTAGTTGGAGTTTTATAGTTCAAAGTCTACTTGACTATCAGTTATTCTAAAAGCAATCATTATCTTTGCTTCTAATATTCATATTGTTGAATCCTTCATATATTCATATTGTTGAATTTATTATCAGATATTTTCCATTCATCATGATATATCCTTATTGTTGCATTTAAACTTGCTGAGCAAACTTGTTGCTCATCCTTGCTATATCTTGAATTATATTGCAGTTAAGCCCAAGACCTCAGGGAAGGACAAGGGTAAAGGAAAGATGTAGTATAGTTGCGAGGAGCAAACTTTACTTTATGCCTAGTTTAAATTAATGTTATGTAATATGATCCCCTAATGATTATTTTAGGGTATGTTTGTAAAATTGTATTAAGGTTATCGAATCTTGGGACTAGTAACACTTTTGAATGAACGACGTACGTTTATTATATTCCGCATTTTAGTTATTGTATGTTGTTTAGAGGTGGATGTTTATAGTTTATCATGATGACCGAACCAGGGTCAGAGGACCCGGTTTCGGGGGTGTCACAAATTAGTATATCTCGTGTTCATAACATTTTTCACATATCTATGTTACGTAAATATGTGGAAGACCCGAACCACATTATTGAGTTAGAACCAGATGAGATAACGGAAGATTTAACGTATGAAGAGGTACCTGTTAAAATCTTGGAAAAGAAGGAACATATTCTACGCTCCAAGGTTATACCTCAAGTCAAAGTTTTGTGAAGAAACCACAATGTTGAGGAAATGACCTGGGAGTTAGAATCTGAAATGAAATCAAGGTATCCTCACATCTTCGACATACTAGGTACGTACACCAATTTCGAGGACGAAATTTCATAAGAAGGGGAGGTTGTAAGGACCTAAATTTTATGAATAAAGATTATTTTTTCTCTAAATATTATTTTTGAATATTATGGTGTGGATTTGATATAATGTTAAAGTTGTGGGTAATATCTATAAATTTTGCAAGGTAAGCAAGTTGTTATAAAATATTCGTTTGGTCGAGGAATATTCATTTTATCAGGGAATATTCGTACGACGACACAATCATTGGTGGACCCCACAATGAAATTACTGTCGGAGTTAGAAAACGACAGAAATAACTTTTTATAAAAAATAATGGCAAAAATTTTACCGTTAACTGTTGAAATACTCGGTGATAAAAAGTACGATGAATGGCGTAGTTGAATAGTAGCACCAGATTGTTATACAATATCTTTGCTTATTGATGCTTACGTGAAAAGTCACTCATTTTCATTCAATAATTTCCACAGTAATTGTTGCACAATATATCATATTATTGATTCAATTATTGTCACAGTATCATCTGCACAATATTTTATATTATTAAATCAATAATTGGCATGACACAATTATTCATATTATTAGTTAGTATTATTGACAATGTCTAGAAAATTCTGTCGAGGAAAAGGGTTAGATTATATAATTGCGCGCCAATAAGGATAAATCCTTATCGGAAAGCCCCCTCTTTCTTGGGAATGATCTGGTTGTTAATATTGTGAGCTTATAATATTATTTATGAATAATTATTATGTGGTGGATATTGGTTCAATTTTGATATAAATGAAAGAATTTGTTGAAACTTTGGCAATTATTTTATCCTATAAAATATTCATTTATATATACAATAATTGTTTAAATAATGGTATTATATATATATATATAAATGTGTGTGTGTGTGTGATAAAAGTGATGTTTGGTGGGCAATTTCTCCTGCAAACAAATTTGCCAAATTGTGCGCCCAACTATTGAAAAAGAGAAGAGTTAGGCATGCAGGAAAAGAAAAAATGTTAGGCGGAGGAGAATTGGGCAGAAAGGTAGAGAGAGTGCTTTGTTTTTTCTCCCTCCGTTGCACTATAAATAGGGGTAACCCATCCTTCCTAAAACACACCTTCAATATCAAAAATTCTTATTCTATAGTGTTGTGAGTATTTTTCTTGAGTATAAGGATACTTTGAGTGTAGCTTTTTGTGCAATATTTTCTCAGAATAATATCTGATATTCTAGTCAAATCCAATTTCTACTAAGGTAAAAGATATTATTTTATTTCAATACTCGTAAGAAATATTATTTTCTTTCATACTCCATATTGTGGAAGAGATATTATTTCATTTCATATTCCTAAATTTAAACTTTACTATGGTAAGTATTGCTTCTATAATTCTTGAAATTAGCAGAATATCCTTGAAATTTGCGCTTTATCTAGTATCGTTTCACATAAATATTTTTCTGAACATTCTTATTAAGCTTTAATCTTTTCATGTCGGGATACTATTCACGGGATACTATTCACGAAGTACTATTCACGGGATACTATTCACTCAAGTACTATTAACCCGTGTACTATTCATGACAAAAATTGATTTCTTTTCTGTCCGAATTATTTTTACATGAATATTATTCTTGAATTTTACTCCACAAAACAGTTATCATGTTGACAATTTGGACATTCTTAAACTCTTGATAAATATTTATCCTTGATCTCGTTTGATTGAATTCTTATATCATTGTCATCATCCTCATACTTATATTGTGATGAAAGTCATCTTTTGCACGTAGTGCATATATGAATTGTTGATTGGTATGATTATGACCAGGAATTATATATCGGTATAATCATGACATGTAGTGTTACAAATGATGTGATAAAAGTCATCATTGGCCTCTAGTGCATTGATGGACAATTGTTGGCATGATCATGACCATTGGTGATAATAACGAATATCCTTGGCTCGTAGTGCATAGATAATTCCGTGATGTGGATTATTTATTAAGCTGAGTCTCAGCGATAAAATTGATGATAAACTTTTAAATCATAGAAGATAGTAGAAATCATGCTGTACTTGACTCTTCTAATGGATTATTTGTTCTGCTGCAGTTAAACTTGTTGTCTATTGTATTCTATCAGTATAACACTGTTGAAGACTAACAATAATTTATTTTACATTATCTTAGTCATAATATTCTTTACTGGGCTAGTTGAGCTCACCATTTGCTTTCATTATTTTATTCAAAAAATGAGAATATAGTTGTGACTAGTCTAGGAACGGAGTGACGATTCAGATGGTTGCTTTAGTAGTCATCGTTATTTTGTAAAATAGTGTAATAATATTTCTAATGAGGCCTTCATTTAAGTTTGGATATTGTCTAGGAGACAATATACGTGTTAAAAACTCTCAGCTTATGTTACACGACAGTTGTATAATTAAGTTTGTATTTGTATTCTGTACCATGTATTTGACGACTCAGAATGGGTGATGTATACCTATTTTGGAGGCGTCACAAGGGGTTCATGTAATAAGCCAAATTTACAACAAATACTTCATGACAAATCCCTTTATTTATCACAAATCAATTGACTTCAAAAAACACATTTTTAATATTTCAAATTATTCATCATTAATATTATAACTCACAATATTAACAACCAGATCATTCCCAAGAAAGAGAAGGTTTTCCGACAAGGATTTCTTCTTATTGACGCGCAATTAGATAACCTAATCTCTTTCCTCGACAGAACTTTCTAAACATTGTCAATAATGCAAATAATAATATATATGAATAAATGTGTCGTCTCAATTATTGATTTAATAATATAAAATATTATGCAGATGATACTGTGACAATAATTGAATCAATAAGATGAGATACTATGCAACAACTACAGTGACAATTATTGAATAAAACTGAATGACTTCTTAAGTAAGCATCACTAATCAAAGATACTATACAATATCGTGTGCTACTGTGCAACCACGCGTATTACTGTACTTTTATCACCAGGTATTTCAATAGTTTAACGGTAAAAATGTTGTCGTTATTTTTATAAAAAGATTATTTCTGTCGCTTTCTAAATTTAATAGTAATTCCGTTGTGGGGTCCACCAATGATTGTGTCATCGTACGAATATTCCTCGATAAAACGAATATTCCCCAACCAAACGAATATTTTATGACAACTTGCTTACTTTGCAAAATTTGTAAATATTACCCACAATTATAATATTATATCAAATTCACACCTTATTATTCAAAATAACATTTAGAAAAAATTAAATATTTATTCATAAAAAGTTGGGGCCATATATATATATATATATATATATATATATATCCCCAGAATTAAGGGGAGGGGACCAAAAATAGTCTAACTAGCTACTAGCAAAAGCCTTGGTTTCCAGTCCAAAACCGAATGGAAACAGCGGATCATACTGTAAATCCCCAACATTTATAGGAAGCTGATCTACTCTCTTGAACCATGTCCGAGCAAGTTTTCCGGTAAAACCATAATCCCCAAATAAAACATCAGCCACGCCTTGGCCTTCGCTACCCGGTAGCCAAGCAGCCACAAAAGCATCCATATACTGAAGATATGGCTCGACCACAAGAGGCCTGCCCGCCACTAGGACAGTACCACATTTCACATTCTCACAAACATTCTTAATTATGTGAATTCCATGTGCAGGAATTGTTAGGTTCAAATTGTCTCCTCCAGTTTCGGCGTATGGAGGCTCACCAACAACAACAATAGCGTAATCAAATTTGTTGGACTTGATCAAGTGTGGGTGGGGATTGCGATGATGGACAAGTTTTGTGGTCGGGTCGATGGTGGATTTTATGGCGTCTAGGATGGTGGTTCCGGTGGTCATGTTGTTGCCTGCCTGCCCCTGACAGGTTATGGTCCAACCGCCACATTGTAGGCCCAAATCATTGGCATGTGTTCCGGCTACTAGAATTTTGTTTGCCTTTTTAGGGAGAGGAAGCAATGGGGTAGATGGGGTTTTTCCATTCTTTAAAAGAACTAAAGATCTCCTCACGGCTTCCCTTCCCAATTCTCTATTTTCCTGTTCATTTGTTAGGGAAAAAATAATAATTAATTAATTAATTTAATATAGGCTTACTTTGTTATAAGAATAACTCAATTCAAGTATTGCATGCATGCATTATTAAGCCATTTTATATCATTGGAAGATTCACAACCATTATCATCCTCTATTTGTAATGTTGTGATGATATCATCCTTTAGATACATTTAGCTATGTTTGGCAAAATTAACTTTACAATTAGAACTCAAAGAACATTTTTAATTCTATAGAATTGAAACTTAGTCCCAAAACTTGGAATTGAGTTGTCAAACATAACTTGTTTATAATAAACTCCACTTTGAGCAAATAAATTAAATTTGTATGGATTAATTGTGGATTTTGATGGTAATGAAAATTGAAGGACGATATTGTTACAAATAATTATACAACAATTAAATAACAGGAGAGTCTAATTAGCTAACCTTGCTACCTAGTTGATTGGCAAAGCTAAGATCAGCCATGGGATTTTCAAAGACACCTACGATGAACTTGACTCTTAAAATCCTCCTGACAGCATCATCAATGCGACTCATGGGAATAACATTCTTCTTCACTAGAGAAGTCAAAGTGTCGGAGAATTCAGTATAGTTGTAAGGAACCATGACCTAAAAGAAAAACGTACAAATATTTGAGTACTTGTCGGAAATATCTAAATTATGCATTAAGTAGAAATTAAATTATATATAAAATATATTACTGCAAAGTACGTACTAACCATATCAAGGCCAGCATGAATTGAAGCTTCGACGGAATATGTGTAATTTGCATGAATAGGCGTGGTTAGTTTGTCGAGGGCCATATAATCCGAAATGACAAAACCCTGTAATATTATGGCAAATAATCATAATATATAGGGCACAATTTAGTTTTTGTTTGTTCGAGTACATGCATATAACTAATGTAAATCGAATCTTTTCAAGTATATATATATATATATATATATATATATATATATATAGTGTTATATATACCTAAATTCATAAAATTGACGCGTACATTTGTGTCAATTAATTTATAGTTTTGACTTACTTATTAGTCAGATATATCGTATCAGATGTACAATATTGAATCTTGTTTAATTATCGATGACAAGTTAAATTAAATGTATGTGTATATATATACACACATATGTTTAATTTGGTAAGGTTATGTACCTTGAATCCAAGGGTGCCCTTGAGGTACTTTGTCACAAGATCATAATTAGTATGCATCTTTACCCCATTCCAGCTTGAATACGACAGCATGACGGTTGCCACGCCTTTCCTAATGGAGTCCGGGTATGCAGGCATGTGAATTTTTAGCAATCCTTCCCAGTCAATCACTGTGTTGTTTTCATTGATGCCATTTACTGTGCCACCATCACCCACATAATGTTTTGCACAAGCCAAAACCTTTGTTCTTCAAAAGCAACAAGGTGACAGATCTTCACGTGAGAAATCTTAAAATAGAGTTTGAGAAAAGTTAAGTTCATATAGTGTGTATATATATACGTGCACATCTTTTTGTTTTTGTTAATGATATTTCTAAATAAAATAAAGAAAAATGTAGATTCGCAATTGGTGCAACTCCAGTTTACTCTATTAAGATAAAAAGGATATGTATATATACTTTTGCTAGTAGACTTACTTTCCACCAAGGTAAGGATAACCCTTTGGTTTATCGGCAGGGATATCGCCTTGTAAACCAGTCACATGTTCAGTCATTTGTTGCACAATAGTGTGATCTTCGCTATAGCTTTCATAACACCGACCCCATCTTGGATCTCGACATACCTAAAAATGCAAACTAGTCAATATTAATTATAGGCAATTAAATATATAAGGTTGCTTATATCTGACCCTAGCTCCCTATTGATTATATCCTATTATTTGTGGTACCTAATTATATATTCCTCTTTTATACAATTAAATGTAGATTAATCCCATGAATCTTGATCTCATATATATATATATATATATATATATATATATATATATATATATATATATATGTTATGGATTTAAATTCATACCGCAATGGAAGGAGCAAAAGCATATGAAATGCCAGCAGCTCTAACTTCAAGCGCAGTTGCAGCACCAATTCTTTTCGATCAGGGTCCCTAAATTAATGACAAATTTTAAAAATAAAATATATCAAATAGGAGTTATATCTTGAGGATATATATATATATATATATATATATATATATATATATATATATATATATATATATCAAACTTAGATAAATAAATAAATAAATAAATAAAAATTACCTAGTTACTCCAAGGCCAACATTATGGGGGAAAATGGTAGCCTTATAAACATTGTTATTCCCATGCACCGCATCAATTCCATAAATCATTGGAATCCCTAGCCTGGTAGCAAGTGCACCCTTTTGGAATTCATTCACCATTTTAACCCAATCCTCAGCAGTAGCATTCACACGGGGTTGGCTTCCTCCCCCGCTTAGTACACTGCCAATTCCATATTTCTGCATGATCATTGCAGTCAGATTAATGCGTTCAAGCTGCATCATTTGGCCTATTTTTTCTTGCAATGTCATCCTTTTTAGCAGATCCTTCACCCGGGCCTCGACCGGCAGTTTTGGATCTTTGTACGGGAATAATGCTAATGTTGCTTTTGTACATAAACATACCAAGAAGAGGAGGCACAATGAAAATTTTCTACTCATGGCTGGCTGGTTGGCTATTAATTTGATGAGAAATTTGTTAAGCTCTGAAAACAGAAAATATATATATATATATATATATATATATATATATATATATATGGAGTGAGATTGATTCTTGTTCAAGAGATCAGCTATGGAGAAAAGAATTAATATTAATTTGGGTTATTTAATTGATGAAGTAATTAATCTATAATTCTATATTGATTGACGGAGAAAACAAATTAAAACAAACTAAGCATTTTTCCTTCAGAACTATTCCCAACATAAAATTATTAAGGCATATATAATAAAAATATGGAAATATATACATTAATATTCAAACAAACTAGTAAAACGTTAATTAGAATGCAACAAGGAATTATCTAACACTTTTTGTGTAAATAACATATATGCAGTGTAAATAACATATATGCAGTAAATAATAACATATATGCAGTATATAATAACATATATGCTTATAATTAAGAACCAAAACTGATTTTAAAAATTTTCATGAACTGAACGTATAATTTATACATGATCATAAGAGCGAATTAACCTGTTTAATTTTGCTTTTCTGATTGTTTTCCACAAAGAAGCTCTGCCCACAAAAGAGATGAGAGTGTGTGATAGGATCAATTAATCCTATGAATCGATTGATAATATATAAGTTCGAGTCTTGAGAGAGTAAAGGAAATAATTAATTACTGGCAGATATCTTTAGATCTAGAAAAGTAAACTGCCATAATAAAACATTATAAAAGGAAAGTATCAAAATCAATGACATGATTATGCCAAATTATTATCCCACAATTATAGCTAAAATAAAATAAATATTTATAATATCTATCTATTAAATATACTAAATTGCAGTACATAACACTATTGCGTGACATTTGTCATTTCCAAATTGCAACACATGTCCTACCTAATTAATGTGTTCATCCATTACTCCACTTTTTATATTATCGCTACTTAATTATTATCTCCTAAAATTACTACTTTTAAATCTCACATTAATATTTAGATTTTATAATCCAATAAATCACTACAAATCTAAACTGTTTTGATAATGTTATCTATTCTGATTAATACTAGTTGGTAGCCCGTGCAACGCACGGGCTAGTTTGAATAACAAATTATATAATTTATTAAAGTTACAATGAGAAGAATATTTTTTTTATAATACATTATTTTTATATCTACATGTAAAATCTTTTGATAATGTATGCGTTGTCTTCGTTCAATCTTTTGATGTATTGTGCTCGTTGGTTGAATCTCAAAATGAGCATCATGTGATTATCCTGCACATAATATATATAAGATAAATAATCTATTTATAAGATAACAACTTTTAATTCTTGGTAATATTTATTTATGAAGTAATATAAAATTTAGAATACTACCTCTTCATCAAGCAATATAGCTGTAGTGTTGACAATTTGTCCAGTGCTCAAATTGATCCCATCTCACTTTCTTGTTAATATGACCTTTATTGTATAATCATCTCTATGACTCACGAAGACAAATCATCATCATCCTCAATTCCATCATCATCATCTATGGCCTCACCCCAAAGAAACCTCTTTACGCACAATCTCTAGAATCAAAAAGAAATCCAATATGCCTAAGTAATGTACAATATGTTTGCCGATAGTAACTTTGAAATTAAACCTGAATAGTAGATGCACAAATACCATTTTTATTGACAAAGCTTACATATAAAGTGAAACAAATGTAGATGTAGAGTACTTTTTGTGTGTAGTATGAGAGGTTTTTATAGGGTGAAATACTATGATATGTAGTATTTTTATTAAATGTATTTAAATTTTTATTTATATTCATTTAGTGAGAAGTCATATACTTAATGATTTTATTAAAGATTTTTTAATGTTCATGACTCTTCTCTTTCCAGATTTTTTTATTTTTTAATGATGTTTTAAATGTTCATGAATGTTAATAAATATATTTTAAATCTTAATGTTCATGACTCTTCCTTTTCATAACTTACATGTATGACTAATGTTCATGAATGTTAATAAATATATTTTAAATGTTAATGTTCATGACTCTTCCTTTTCATAACTTATATGTATGACTAACTCTGTTAAAAATCAAATCGATTTCAATTGATTTGAAATTGATTGAGTTAAGGATTGGCAAATTGATTAATTGATTTGAAATTGATTGAGTTAAGTATAAATTGATTTAAAATTTGGAAGCGATTTATTAATTGATTTGAAATTGATTGTCAAATTGATTTCAATTGAATTGATTGAGTTAAGGATAAGCAAATTGATTAATTGATTTGAAATTGATTGAGTTAAAGATAAATTGATTTGATTGATTAATTGATTTGAAATTGATTGTCAAATTGATTTCAATTGATTGAGTTAAGGGGTTGTGCTGTATTTATATATATAATAATATAATAATATAAATTGATTTGAAATTTGGAAGATTTGAAAATAAAGTTATAAATTGATTTTAATTGATTTCATTTGATTGAAATCAATTGCATTGCTTTCAATTGATTTCAATTGATTGAAATCAATTGCTTGTGTTGTATTTATATGGGAAGATGAATGGTCAATATTTTTTATCCGTATTATGGTACTACACTCTTCATTCCTTTTTAACTAAATTTTAAAGACTAAAAATTATTTATTTATTAGTATTTGTTAATTGTTAATTTTAAAAAATATTAATTACTTAATTTTTATACTACCCTCACATTAAATAGTAATTAATTTTTTATTAAATTTTGAATGGGAAGATGAATGGTCAATATTTTTTATCCGTTTTATGGTACTACCCTCTTCATTCATTTTTAACTAAATTTTAAAGACTAAAATTTATTTATTTATTAGTATTTGTTAATTGTTAATTTTAAAAATATTAATTACTTAATTTTTATACTACCCTCACATTAAATAGTAATTAATTTTTTATTAAATTTAAAAAAAATATATATTAAAATTTATATCTATTTTGATCGATTAAATAAATCATTAATTATATTACTAATTTGGGAACTAATATTTTCACATGTATTTAAAATTGATTGAGTTAAGGATAAATTGATTTGAAATTTGGAAGATTTGAAAATAAAGTTATAAATTGATTTCAATTGATTGAAATCAATTGTTTTATCTTTATATTTATATTGATATATTGATATATAATAATATAATAATAAAAATTGATTGAGTTAAGGATAAATTGATTTGAAATTTGGAAGATTTGAAAATAAAGTTATAAATTGATTTTAATTGATTTCATTTGATTGAAATCAATTGCATTGATATAATTGATTTCAATTGATTGAAATCAATTGCTTGTGTTTGTATTTATATGGGAAGATGAATGGTCGATATTTTTTATCCGTATTATGGTACTACACTCTTCATTCCTTTTTAACTAAATTTTAAAGACTAAAAGTTATTTATTTATTAGTATTTGTTAATTGTTAATTTTAAAAATATTAATTACTTAATTTTATACTATCCTCACATTAAATAGTAATTAATTTTTTATTAAATTTTGAATGGGAAGATGAATGGTCAATATTTTTTATCCGTTTTTGGTACTACCCTCTTCATTCATTTTTAACTAAATTTTAAAGACTAAAATTTATTTATTTATTAGTATTTGTTAATTGTTAATTTTAAAAATATTAATTACTTAATTTTTATACTACTACCTCACATTAAATAGTAATTAATTTTTATTAAACTTTAAAAAATATATATTAAAATTTATATCTATTTTGATCAGTTAAATAAATCATTAATTATATTACTAATTTGGGAACTAATATTTTCACATGTATTTAAAATTGATTGAGTTAAGGATAAATTGATTTGAAATTTGGAAGATTTGAAAATAAAGTTATAAATTGATTTCAATTGATTGAAATCAATTGTTTGTGCTGTATTTATATTGATATATTGATATATAATAATATAATAATATAAATTGATTGAGTTAAGGATAAATTGATTTGAAATTTGGAAGATTTGAAAATAAAGTTATAAATTGATTTTAATTGATTTCATTTGATTGAAATCAATTGCATTGATTTCAATTGATTTCAATTGATTTGATTGATTGAAATCAATTGCTTGTGTTTAATATTTATATGGGAAGATGAATGGTCATATATTTTTTCCAAGTATTATGGTACTACACTCTTCATTCCTTTTTAACTAAATTTTAAAGACTAAAATTATTTATTTATTAGTATTTGTTAATTGTTAATTTTAAAAATATTAATTACTTAATTTTATACTACCCTCACATTAAATAGTAATTAATTTTTTATTAAATTTTGAATGGGAAGATGAATGGTCAATATTTTTTATCCGTTTTATGGTACTACCCTCTTCATTCATTTTAACTAAATTTTAAAGACTAAAATTTATTTATTTATTAGTATTTGTTAATTGTTAATTTTAAAAATATTAATTACTTAATTTTTATACTACCCTCACATTAAATAGTAATTAATTTTTATTAAATTTTAAAAAATATATATTAAAATTTATATCTATTTTGATCGATTAAATAAATCATTAATTATATTACTAATTTGGGAACTAATATTTTCACATGTATTTAAAATTGATTGAGTTAAGGATAAATTGATTTGAAATTTGGAAGATTTGAAAATAAAGTTATAAATTGATTTCAATTGATTGAAATCAATTGCTTATCTTTTATTTATATTGATATATTGATATATTGATTGTAGGACCATTTTTCTCCTTTAGTTTTTTTCATTTTTATTGTTAAGACTTTTTTTTCGTTCTTATTGTTTGATTTTCCATTATTGTTTGATTTTTGCAATTGATTTGATTATGTGTATTTATATTGATTGAGTTTAGGTTTTTTTTTCATTTTTATTGTTAAGACTTTTTTTTTCGTTCTTATTGTTTGATTTTCATTATTGTTTGATTTTTGCAATTGATTTGATTATGTGTATTTATATATTGTTATTGAAGAGAAAATAAAAAAAAAAAATTATTTATGTGTATCATCATTTATGTGTATTTATATATAAGAATAGAAGAATAGATGAGTTATCAAATTAAGTGAGTTAACTCACTTAATTAATTAAGAGTGAACTCAACGATTTTTCCAATTGATGATGTCATCATTTCAATTGATTTCAAATTAGGGGTTGTGCTGTATTTATATATATATATTGATTATCATTACTAATTTAATTATTATCTCCTAAAATCACTACTTTTTTAATCCCAAATTAATATTTTGAATTTATAACTCCTTAAATCACTACAAATCTATTATTATATATACTAAATCACAGTACATGACACCATATATTGACAAATGTCCTTCTATAAATTCAACACTTGTCCATCTTAAATAGTTTTAATTATGTCCCAATTATCTTAATTATATCCTATCCTTTTTTAAATTATGGAAAAATAATAACAAACTAAATCACAGTACATGACACCATATATAGACAAATGTCCTTCTATAAATTCAACACTTGTCCATCTTAAATAGTTTTGATTATGTCCCAATTATCTTAATTATATCCTATCCTTTTTTAAATTATGAAAAAATAATAACAAACTAATTATCTTGATTATATCCTATCCTTTTTTAAATTATGAATAAATAATAACAAACCAATTATCTTAATTATATCCTATCCTTTTTTAAATTATGGATAAATAATAACAAACCAAGTAGAATTTAATCTCTTCAACAACTAATGAGCACAATTTTATATAGATAAAACTTCCTAACTCAATTAGAGTTTCAAATAATGTTAATGATCACCTGACCTAATCCTCCATGCATATACATACATATATATACACGTATATTAATCAGGCTAATTATTTATTCTTATAAGTAAATAGCAACCATGACTTCTTCTTCTTCTTTCACGGTCAATTTTTCTTTTCTTTTCCATTTTGTCTCTCTGTCTTTCTTCTACTTATGTCATTCACGTTTACATACGATGGAAGAGCCATTATATATACACATTATTACTTATGATTCTAATTTATATGCAGGAGTGTGAAACATAACCCAGAAGGGGGTGGAATTATTTCATTGGTTTGCCTATTTTCTAAATTTTTAGATATTAATTATGTGTTAAAATTTGAGATTATTGCATTTGCATTTAGTTGCTGATATACGGAATAATGTTTGCAATTGATTTGATTGATCTGGTATTTGTGTTGTCAATCGTGTTTAATTAAAAATTTTGGTGGGTTTTCGATTGAAAAGTTTGTGTTTAGATTAGAGCTATTCACGTTTCTTATATCAACAGTAAGGAACTGGATTTATTTCTTAATTTGATTATTTAGTATTTTCATTTTAAGTCTGTATTTTGGTTTTGTTAATATTATAAATAAACACAAACATGTAAGTATGCATGTAAATGATGAGGACATGAGGTATTTTATTGGTATGGCCTGTAGAGTTTTGGTTCTAATCCATACTCCCGTGTCCCGTGTACAAATTTACTTTTTAATTGTTGCCTTTATTTAGTACAAATTTACTCTTTTAGACTTATTCGTTTTAAATGTGTTATGTTTTTTTCTTTTTGACTTATCTCTAATCCGATTATACTATTTGATCATCGCTTAATAATATACTATTTTCTTATTATATTTTAATTTATTAATTATACGCACATATTTATTATTAAAAATTTGAATAATCCCGCCGCAACGCGGGGGTTTGTATCTAGTAAATATACTAAATTGCAGTACATAACATTATTGCATGACATTTGTCATTTCCAAATTGCAACACATGTCCTACCTAATTAATGTGCTCATCCATTACTCCACTTTTTATATTATCGCTACTTAATTATTATCTCCTAAAATTACTACTTTTAAATCTCACATTAATATTTAGATTTTATAATCCAATAAATCACTACAAATCTAAAACATTACGATAATGTTATACATTACAATTAATATTATCATTACTAATTTAATTATTAACTCCTAAAATCACTACTTTTTTAATCCCAAATTAATATTTTGAATTTATAACTCCTTAAATCACTACAAATCTAAACTATTTTGGTAATATCAACTGTTCTCATATTATCCTTTCTAATTTAATTATTATCTCCGAAAATTATTACTTTATGATATTATCATTACTCTAAGAGTTATTTAACTTAATTCCTATAAATACAACATAATATTATATCATTTATAATTATATTACAACATAATATTATACAATTTAAAACAAAATTAAAATAACAAAGAATATAAATCATAACTTACTATGTTAATTTTATAACCCCCAAAATCCACTACTTTTCTATTCTAAACATAATTATTATATCTTAAAATCACTATTTTTCTAATATTATACCATTCATAATTATACCATACATTATATCATACATGTATGATATAATATTATAATACACGTATATAACAAAATCACTACTATCTAAATTATGTGGATATTATCATTAATAATTAAATTATATTACAACATAATATTATCTACCGATTAAAACATTTAAAATAAAATTAAAATAATAAATAATATCATTTACTATATATATGTTGTATTTTATAATTCCCTAAATTACAACTTTTTCAATCTAAATAGTTTCTATATTATCGTTACTTAATTATTTTCTCCTAAAATCACTACTTTTTAATCCGATATTAATATTTTAATCTTATAATCTCATAAATCACTACAAATCTAAATTGTTCCGATAATTTTTAATTAGTTGTTCTAATATTATCATTACTAATTTAATTATTATATCCTAAAATCACTACTTTTTTAATCCCAAATTAATATTTTAAATTTATAATCCCTTAAATCACTACAAATCTAAATTGTTTTGGTAATGTCAACTGTTCTGATATTATCCTTTTTAATTTAATTATTATCTCTTAAAATCACTACTTTATGATATTTTCATTACTGTTGAATGACACTTCTGTCCCTCCAAGTTGTCACCCATTTTCAAAGTCGTCCCTAAAATTCAATTATTGTCAGTTAGGTCCTTAAAGTGATATTTTGTTGGCGTTTCCATTCCTTCAGCCCAATTTAACCTCAACCCGACCCATTTTGACTAATTTTGGCCAAACCCGATCCAGTTTGACCCAACTTAAAATTTTATTATTTTAAAATATAAAATTATTTTTAAAATAAGTATAAAATAATAATTATATTTAACATTTAAAATATATATATATATTTAATATTTTAAAATAAAATATCTTTTGAAAATAATTTGAAAATAATAATAATTATATTTAATATTTTAAGATAATATTTATTTTTATATTTAAAATAAAATATTATTTTAAAAAGTTATAAAGATAATTATTATTATTATTATAAGAAAACAAATTAGAAACTTTTATTTTTCTGAGTAAAGTTTCATAAAATATAGATTCAAAAAAATTACATAAGAAAATTAAATATAATTATTGTTTTAAACTTATTTTAAAAATAATTTTATATGTTAAAATATTAAAATTTTGGGTTGGGTCAAACTAGGTCGAGTTTGGACAAAATAGGTCGGGTTGAGGTCAAATTGGGCTGACGGAACGGAGACGCCAACAAAATGCCACTTTAAGAACCTAACTGACGAAAATTAAACTTTATGAACGAATTTGAAAGTGGGTGGCAACTTGAAGGGACAGAAGTGTCATTCAGCCGAAATTGAGCTATTATCATTATTCTCCGTTATTTAACATAATTTCTCCTGATAAATACATATCAACTATTACGCAACAACCCATGCTACAAACAATTCTAAATACTGTTAAAAGTGCAAAGGAGTTATATGGAGACCTTTAGATTATGGTCAGTGCATTCAATAGGAGGGGCTATGGCTTCAATTTTGTGGACTATATCTCACGGTGTTTATATTTATAGCTTATTCATCTATTGCACTCTATTATCTGGATTGTAGCTTGGCATGATTTGTTAAGTACTAGCATCTGGTAAATCATTTTCATAATCATTAATAGTTTTTTTTTGGCATTATGGTAATACTGTGATTGCCTCTACAATTGCCAAAAATGAATAAAAAACTAATGAGACAATGTATTCGTTTTTTAATTATAACATTGTGTTATGTATGACACGGTGTTATACTGCTATATTTTTGGACACGATGTTTGTTTGACATGAAGACCCAACATAATTATTAATGCTCGTGCTTTTCAGTTTCCACATGTAACATGTAATTTACCTTAAGGTCTGAGGACTGAAACTAAGACATTCTTCATCTGTTTCCCCTTTCGTTTGGATGTTTGAATTCTGGTGCAAGTAAGCGTATATGAGACATGGACTCTTTAAAATGCATCAAGTACCTGTGTTAGATATTTGAGGCTTGGTGAGGTTTGTGTAATAGGACTGAGCATTCGGTTATAACCGAACCGAATAGCTTATTCAGTTATAACCGAATACCGAACCGAACTTATTTTTGCTATCCGAAAGACTACCCGAATTGACAAATAACCGAATAACTTATTCGATTATTTTGGTTAATAACCGAAATTTCTTTCCATATTATCAAACAAAAACAGATTCATTTCAAATTTTCAATAGTACTAGATTTTTCAATCAATAATTAACAACGATCTTCAAGAGTGTATTTTACATACGAAAGTCCTCTAGTACAAACTTTGAATCATAATATTTCCTCAGCTAAAAATAGAAGGGGATGAACCTTAATTAAATCTCGCTTGGAATCCGAGTCTCTCTCCATTCTTCTTTGTGAGTCGAGTTAGCCCTTGGCTTGCCAACGTTGTCGTTGTTTTGAATCTGCCCCTGCCCCCTATCGTCCTATCGACTTGCAGAAATCAGAAATCGGAAATCGTTAGTTGCCAAAAAGGAGGCGGAGGCGGAGTTACGAGTCGCGTTTCTCGATTTGCAGAAGAACTCTGATTTTAATATTGATCGATTTGGGTTTTGGTTTCAGAATTCGTTGTCGTTGTTTTGAGAAAGGTAAGTCTCGATTTGGTTTTGGTTTGGGTTACAGGATAGAGAGATAAGATCATAGAGTGAGATAAGATTAGAGTGAGAGAATATATATGAGATGAGACTATGACTCATTGAGATATTAGAATAAATTGTAAAGAAGAATCTAGAAGATAATGGATTAAATAAATAAAAGAAATTAAGTGTTAGTGGGATGCCCTGTAGTGAGAAGTTAATGTTTTGTTCAGTTATTCGGGTAAATTGAATAACTCAAAAATGATATCCGTATAAACTAATCGAAAATCGTATATAATTTCGGATATAACCGAAATGTTAAAAATAATCGAATTATCAGAAATTTTCGGTTAATTTATTTCGGTTCGGTAATTCGGTTATATCCGTTTTTTGCTCAGTCATATTGTGTAACAGACTTCAAATATGCCGCTAATAATCATATCAATATAACAACTCGATGACATGGTGCATTACACTTTCTAAATATTTGTTAATACTTTAGAATGAAATAGGTACCCATTTTAACCCTATTGGTTACATTATAAATATTTTTATCAAGAAAAATATATATATATATATATATATATATATATATATATACACACACACACACACACACACACAACTGTTATATAATGTCCTAGGGTTTTGTATTCAGATTAATTCTATACTTGAATATGTATTTGCGCACAAAACTTTTACCCAACTCTATGTAACATATGTTACCAAATTTTGATTATTAATTGCACAACAATCTACCATCTTCTTATTATATTTTAATTTATTAATTTCACGTATAAATTTATTATTAACAAAATGAATAATCCCGTCGCAACGCGCGAATTTATATCTAATTCAAACATTATTATTCCGTTGGTTTGGGTTGAGAGAAAAAAAAAATCATGGAATAGAGGAAGGGGAATAATGATTTTATTTATAGCATTTTAAGTGCATGTTTAATGAATTTAAGAATGAAATTAATATTGAATAAAAAATTTAAATACCCCTCATTTAAAAGAAAAAAACACAGTTTGGTGGTGGTGGCCGCAGCGATGATGGTGGGGGTGGTTAGCGATGATGGGTGGGTGCGGTGGTGGTGAGTAATGGTGTTGATGCACAATTATTGTTTTGATAAAATGATCTCATTCTCCCACCTTACTCGTGGATAGACCTGGAAAACAGGTCGGGCTTGTCCAAACGAATTCGGGACCAAAAAAGGCCCGGATTTTGGTAAAATTTGGAATTATGCGGCCGGGTTGGAGCGGTACTTATACCCTTCATGAGCTTTTTCATTTATTTTTTTTTTGCTTTTAAAAACCTGTAAATACTTGTTGTAAAGCTAGATAAGAAAATAAGTAACATATTACTAATACATATTATGTATTACTAATACATACAATGATACAATCATACAAAGTACACAAATTCAAACCAAGAGGTCCAAGACTATTCATTTCATTTGACTGTTTTGACATGTCAGTATGTCACCAATCACCATCAACACTTCAACAGAGTTACAAATAAGCTCCAAATGCATTATGCATACTTCATACTTGCAAGTTGCAATCCCATCAGCTAGTAAAAGAATGGCTTGACATCCCTGTACAAAAAGATTCATAAATGTGTCATTATATATAGCATTTCCTTCTGAATTTGTGTCATATATCTAGATTCTAGCAGAAGCCATGAACAAAGATGTCTAGCATAAGAAATACAGATTTGCCATACTTCAACTTGAAAAGATGGTTCACAAGCATTCTTCATATAGACATTGGCATTAAACTCATTTCAACAAAGGCTATAGCATTCTTCAGTCGTGGAATGAAAATGTAACCAACTCTCATCTCACCAATTTTAATTTTCAATAATGACATTTTTTTATGTTTTACTTCTCCTTCCACCCCCACAAAAATAACTGAAATACAAAATATCTTAGTCCCTATTAAATATGTCTAAACTTTAAATAATTCAAAATGTTAAATAAAATTTAATATATACTCGAGAAATATTCAAGTACTGGAATCTACTAATTTTTTTTTTAAATGAAAATATAATTTGCATGCGGGGTTCTTTGTAGATAAACTAGAAAACTTGAACTATACTCCATCTTTTCTACTTTTATTTTCTTAATTTGTATGGAAAAAAATGTAGTTAAACATATTTTATAAGAATGAGGAAGTACGTACTTTTTACGCAGAAGCAGGCCATGTAAATATACCAGATTTTCTCTGTTGCTGCCAAAAATTATGAGTTGAGGTTATGTAGTTCATTACTGAAGATTGGACTCGGATAAAAATCTAGCAGCCTATAAAAAATTTAAAATGAAAATATTCAGAAGAAAACACTGGCTCAAGCTTTTTTTTATTGACCACATTACTAGTGTAACTTCCAAACTAATACTAATGGAGTATATTTTAGCAGCTAGCCATAACAGATTTTCTGGATAGTTAGTTTCATTACACTTGAAACTTACCATTCCTTCCAACTTACGGAAAATACTGAATTTTACACTTCAGTAATTAGAAAGAACATTTAAACAACCAGTCAAGTCCACCACAAGATTACGGCGAAATTTCAACACTAACATTCATTCTACTTTTAGTTATTGATGGATGGATTTAGTTGTAAGACCAAATCCGAAAGGGAACAGAGGATCATAATGCGAATCACCAACATTCATAGGGAGCTGATCAACTGTCCGGAACCAAGTCCTTGCAAGCTTACCAGTAAACCCGTAATCTCCGAAAAGAACATCAGTAACACCTTGTCCTTCAGTTCCCGGAAGCCAAGCTGCCACAAAAGCGTCTATTTTTGAAAGATAAGGCTCGATCACAAGAGGGCGACCAGAAATGAGTACAACCACACATTTGACAGCTCCACACACGGTATTGATAGTGCTCGGTCCAGGTTCGGGTATTGTTAGGTTTGTGCTGTCACCGTCAAATTCAGCATAAGGTGGTTCACCCATAACAACGATGGCGTAAGAGAACTTGCTAGACTTGACGAAACTTGCATCAGGGTTTGAACTGTAGATAACTTGGGTTGAAGGATCAACTGCTTTTGACACAGCAGTTAATATTGTGGTACCTGCAAATTTTAGACGAAAAAGATAATCTAATGATGTTGAATACTGCAAGTTTTTGGACCTTTTTCTACAGGTTAATGTAAATTCTGCTAATAAATAACGTTACCACTTTACAAATTATAGGTTTGAGGATCACAACATGTAAGGAATTTCATAATCATTTGAATAACAACAAATTCTCCAAATAACATACCAGTAGTAAGGTCATTGCCCTCAACACCCTGCCACTCAATAGTCCATCCCCCACATTGATAACCCAAGTTGTGACCATGAGTTCCAGCAACAAGTATCTTTGGGGCTTTCTTTGAAAGGGGGAGCAAAGGCGTAGCAGGATTTTTCCCATTTTTCAGTAGTACAAGAGATCTTCTCACAGCTTCCCTTGCCAGCTGTCTATGCTCCTGTTCAAGGGAATTTTAATTTTAACTATTTAATCAAGGGAAGTGTTGGAAAAATACGAATAAAATAGGATTCAACTATCAAATAAAAGAAGGGCAAAAATTTGACTTATCGATTTAGAGCGAATTATGTTGAAAGCGAGATCGTGCAATAATGCTTCGTCCTTAAGTAAATTTTGGCCCCTCGGAGAACTTTTCTCGGTGCTAAGGTCATTTGCGAAATCCTACTCAGATTCAATGACTCTTCACCCAACTTAATCGGCTTTTCGAAATAGTTGAATGACCCATGAACAACTTCTAATTTTCCTTATTCAAACTAAAATAAATACCACACACATCGTATATATATATATATATATATATATATAAATATTTATATGTGTGGTACAATTTTTGAGTTTGAGTAAGGAAAATTAGAAGTTGTTCCTAGGTCATTCAACTATTTCAATCTTGATTAATTGAGTGAAGAAATTGAATCTGAGTAGGATTTCGTCAAGGATATTAAGATCGAGAAAAGTTCTCGAAGGGCTTAAATTTGTACTTAATGACATCTTACCGATACTCGCTCAAAATTATTCGCTCTAAATCGATAAGTTTATTTCCGCCCTTCTTTTATTTTATAGTTGAATCCTATATTTATTCGTATTTTTCCAACAATCTTAAGTAGAAATTTTGGATTCTTATATATTTATTAATGTTGATAAGGTGCTAGTTGAGTTTTGTTATCAATTTGCTAAATTGAGGTATTGTTGTGGGTGCTGTTATTGTGTTTGGGAAATCTTTGATTGGGAGTTGATTTACCTGCCCCTTGTGATAATTTTATGAAATCTATATGTTGTACTTTTCTCGCAATATTGCAAATTTGGTGGAGAAACAGTTAAAGGGTAAAAGAAATTACCGTATAACTTGAGGCCGTAAAGATGCAACTAGTTTTTGCATAAAAATAATTAAGAAAGATAAAAAAAAAAAATATATATATATATATATATATATGCCTGCTTTTATAATAGTCCAAGTTTAATTTTCAAATTGTTCACTTTTTACACTATATTGATGAACAATGAACTGATGATTATATAGATTCAATATATCTAACTTGATTATTGAATCTTGAAATGAATAATATTTGTATGACCTTTTTTGTGATTTATCCTTTTGAATAGAGGAATCGTATTCCAAAGTGATACAAATATAAATGTGCATATTCTTAAAAAAATTCAGCTATAAGATGATTTTGACTCATAGGGTCCTACTATTTTGGCACAGTTAATGAAGGCCTATTCTTTATCTTTACTTCGTGTTATGCCATAACATAGGTTATTACTAAGTGATGTTGAGTGACAAGTTAGCTGAAAAGAATATGAAAGTTAATTGCACATCTTCAGAGAGTACTGTAAATTAAAATGCTAGCATGCAAAGAGCCAAAGAGCATAAAACTTGATTATTCCTAGAGTAGTCATCTCTTTAGAAATAAAGTGCTTGAACTTATTTTCAAAAGCAATGTAGCTGACACCCAGTTGTAGGACTGGGACTACAAAAAGCAAAACTAAAGTTATCTAATGTGAATGAAAGATTACATACACTACATTTATTATTATTGTTGAGAATCTACTATTAATTGAGGTGTGAAGATTCCAACAATCTTTCTACTCTTTCCACCCGTTGGGGTGTGCACCGAGTGATCTGGCCTGTTTATTGCGTGATGATATACATTGCATGAATATTTGCATGCAAAGTTCAAAATTTCAATTCCCAATATGAATAGTCAAGTTTGAATACTGTGTATTCAAGTGTGTATAATGTGTATATAAAGTTGCATGTTGGTGAAAACTGAAAAAACACCTTTTGAGCTTTGGAAAAATTATTTACCTAACTTGAAATACCTTAAAGTGTGGGGGTGTATTGCTAAGGTAATGTTACCAGACTCAAAAAAAAGAAAGGAAAATTGATTCTAAAACTGCTAATATGCTCAACAGATACGCTCATAATCCTAATAAGGATCATTGGACTGCTTTATGTAGAATACTCAGGTATCTGCGAGGTACTATTGGATTTGGTTTGTATTATTGCGGTAATCCTGCAATTCTTGAGGGCTATAGTGATGCCTACTGGATCTCTGATTCAAATGAGATCAAATCCACGAGTGGCTACATATTTACTTTAGGAGGAGAAGCAGTTTCTTGGAAGTCTACTAAACAGACATGTATAGCTCCTATGGAGTCTGAGTTTATTGCCTTAGAGAAGGCGGGTTCTAAAGCAGAGTGGCTCAGAATTTTTTTGAGAAATATTCATTTGTGAAAGAGCAGTTCCATTTGTGTCTTTACATTTTAATTGCAAAGCTGCTAAAGGCAGAGCTAAGAATAAGAGCTATAATGCCAAGAGTAGGCATATACGCCTAATACATAATATTGTGAGACAGGTGTTATGTGATGGGATTATATCCCTTAATTTTGTTAGGTCAGAGTTAAATCTTGATCCTCTGACAAAGCCTTAGCCACTAAGCAAGAGGCTAGTGAGAAATACATCGAGGGGGATGTGACTACTGTCTATTACAGAAATCAACAGTGATGGTAACCCAACTTATATGAATGGCAATCCCAAGAAGTAGGTTCATATGGGTAACAACAAATCATTGGTTGATTGGTTGAGACACTATCCATTTTATAAATATTTGAGTTCATCCCTATGGTGTAGGATAGTGTAATTCTACAATGTTAGAGGTTGAGTTATATATTCTTAATGCTTTCCATAGTCCTATTGGGTGATGTGTTTAACTGTAGAACACATTTGATGGAAACACCTATATGAGTGTAGAGGTGGGGCCGCCTCTTATGAAAACAAGATAGGTTTTCTAGAGCGCTCATGAATTCCAGGTATGGCGCAAGGCCAAAATGTGCCAAATCGCGTAGAACTTCTATTAAAGTTTGTAGTGTGAGTAATATGATTACTGATTCATAATAGGGAAGAAGGTTCATAGAAATTTTCATTTCACCAAATTCATGTGAATCAAGTCCTATTCACTCTATACATTGGTTCATAGTCCAAAAGACACCAGTGTTAACGCACTGCATTCTTATATTTCTTACTCAATTTATTTTTACTTTGTAATAAGTGGGGGATTGTTGTATTTTATACAAAATAAAATATTACAAAGTTAAATAAAATGTACATATTAGTTAATATGAAGATTTGTAACTGTTAAATAAATATTAATTGCTTAATTATTGGGATATTTATAATATATTACCGTTCAAAGAGATATTACCGTTCATGATGTTACCGTTGCATTAATATATTACCGTTGTTAGATATTAAAGAGAGATTACCATTCATGATGTTACCGTTGCAATTCCTTTCTATAAAAGGCTGAGCTCACTTTGTTTCAACACACTTTTTACTGGAATATCTAGTACTGCTACTGTCAATTTCAACAAAAGTGGTCACCTTTTTGCATACTAAAAAGGATATTTTGCATACTAAAAATGCATATTTATATATATTAATTCTTCCATTATAATTTTCTATAAAAGCTGTTGTTGTCCACTTATATATATATGTGGTACAATTTTTGAGTTTGAGTAAGGAAAATTAAAAATTGTTCCTGGGTCATTCAACTATTTCAAGTGCTGATTAGTTGGGTGAAGAGCCGTTGAATCCTGGAGTAGGATTTCGTCAGTGACCTTAGCACCGAGAAAAGTTATCCGATGGGCGAAATTTCTACTTATGGACAATGCGTTGCACGCCTCTGCTCAAAATTATTCGCTCTAAATCGACAAGTTTATTTCTGCCCTTCTTTTATTTTATAGTTGAATCCTATATTTATTCGTATTTTTCCAACAGGAAGCACTTCTAAAATCACAAGAACTAGATGAAAAGTAATCAAGCAATACTTTTTAAAACTAAATAAAGTGGCAATGACGGACCTGGCTTCCTAGTTGGCCGGCCAAGCTGAGATCAGCCATTGGCTTCTCAAAAAGCCCCATTATAAACTTAACCCTCAAGATCCTCTTTACAGCATCATCGATCCTGCTCATAGGGATAATATTTTTCTTCACCTGGAAGATCAAATCATCAATGAACTCTGTAAAGCTCTCCGGAAGCATAATCTGCAAAACGTCAAGACCAACTATATTAGAATATGTCAATGCAGTTATGAGTTGTACATGTTTCTTGTGTTTTTTTTTTCTTCTTTACTCTCTCTCTCTCTTTCTCTCTGCGCACAAAATCTTTTCTTTTCCTTCTTTTGGACGATATATCATACATTCCAGTGATCCGAAGTTAAGTTTTTGTTATGAACTAAACCTGATAAAGTATGGACAATTTGGGAAGCTCAACATTAGATCTAGCTTAAGTTAGATTTCATTTTGACATTACAGACGGTAGTTAGCTAATCTGAAACAAACTTATTTTCTGCTTTATTTTTGCACAAACTTGAAATAGTCCAAAAACAAGACAGAGAGATAGATATTTGGAACGGACAAATTTGCATCCAAATGCATTTGGACTAACCATGTCTATTCCTGCCTGAACTCCAGCTTGAACTGAATAAGAATAGTTTGCATGGGGTGGGAAGGTAATCTTGTCAATACCCTGCCAATCTGATATGACAAAACCCTGAAAAATATCCACAGAAACTCAATTATGCTAGACTTTCCCGCTGCTTTGTTTCAAGAGAATGAAGCAATCTTCTATTCAATTAAACATATTTTATTACCCTGAACTTGAGCTTGTCCTTGAGAAAGCCAGTGACGAGATCGCGGTTAGCGTGCATCTTCTTCCCATTCCAGCTTGAGTAGGACACCATTATTGTTGCCACACCCTTTCTAATGGAGTCTAGGTATGCAGGCATGTGGATGCTGACCAAGTTATTGAAGTTTATGACAGTGTTGTTTTCATCAATGCCCTTGACTGTGCCACCATCTCCCACGAAGTGTTTAGCACAGGCTGCAACTTTTGTCCTTGACCACATTAAACAATTTGTTAGAGGAACAGTATCATAATTCAGGAACGTTACTTAACCCATCATCCATATGATTATCATTGCAATTGATAGGACAAAACAATTATTATACTTAATTAATTAATTGAGCTTAATATTAGCTTATTAAACATAAGTAGAAAACATTTTAAGTTGAAGAGAACTAGTTTCTGCTCTTTCTGTCCTCCTGGATTTTCAAAGGCAAAAAAAATGTGAAGAAGATGCAACAGATAGAGGGGGGTACAGCTGGAAAAAATAATGGGACCACTATGCTGAATAAAAAAATGGGATCCATTACATTGTATTAACACCAGCACATTAAAATACAAGGCAAAAGGATTGACGGGACCAAGCATTTATGATTTGCCATTAATAAATGTTCGATATCTTGATAATGCTTGGCCCAGCAGAAGGCCTACAATGTGCTGGGCATCAAAAAATTTGTATATCAGCATGTGACTCTATCCACCTTTTATCAAAGCATATTATTTAAGTTCATGTATGTAATCACACTACCCAGGATTACAGTAATCATCATAAATCTGGCAAGGTAAGTCACCTTCATCGGTTGCAAAATATATGAAGTGCGTCATCAATCAGATTGACCCAAAAATAGTTAGTGTGAAGACATCTCGAAAGAAGGCTGAGCTCGTCGTAACGAAGACCAATAATGGTATAGAGAAAGAACTGAACTTTTATCATAACACAAAGATCACGTATCTCAGGCCCTTGTGATCACCTTTAATGACATGTATATGGTAGTGGAAGAGTTTTTCATGAATAATTAGAATAGGAGAGTTTTGATGAGAACGTTGTATTCAATTCAAGTCTGAAAGCAAGTAGGTATTCTGACAGAGTAAATGTGGTGGAATACACTTTGCTACCATTTCTATCCATGTATATCAGCAAGTAGGACTACTGTGAAACCCTATACACTGAGTCTAGCCTTAGATGATACATCAAAAATCATTATGATGCATCATAAAATTTTCCCTTTGGAATGAAACTGCCACTAGGTGATTATTTATCAAAGGGATAAAGAGATACAGAGTTTCAAGACATACTGTTCAGCAACGAAGGGAATGCCCTTTCGAGATTTCGCAGGGATATCTCCCTGTAAACCGGGAATAATTTCAGTCATTGCTTGAACAATCTTATGATCTTCACTATAACTTTCATAACAACGACCCCATCTCGGATCCCGGCAAACCTGTTGAACTAAATTATTAGACAGAACAAATTAGAGTTCCTAAAAGTAGAAGTATGCGTTTTGAAGTTACCGCAATACAAGGAGCAAATGTATAAGGAATTCCTGTTGCTCTAACTTCAAGAGCAGTTGCAGCCCCAATCCTCTTGACAAGCTCAGGATCTCTGATAAGATTAAAATGAATTCAAATATAAGCATGTTATGAACTCATAAAACAATATATTTGGAGAAAGCAGATTAAGATTCAAAAACCAAAATTCCAACAGAGTATAAAAAATGTTAATCAAATCTTTTCACTCTGTCTTCATTGCATAGGTAAGCTATGTTGGGTAAAAGATAAACAGATCCATGGTTCCAAATCTCCGTGTTATATAATGATATTCATCCAGAACAGGTTCATAAACAGAATTCCACAACACCAATATCTCTCATAATATTTCCTATATTTTCACATTAAACATATTGAATCTTCTCAGAATCTCAAATAGCCAACTTTTTTCGTTTCTATATTGTGAAGAGTTTTAACATACTAGAAACCTGCAAATCTGCAATCATCAAATATTTAGTTGTCAACTTAGTTTCATTACGAAACAGCTTGCCCCCTAAATGATGTTAGTATCTCAAACCATCATATTCCTTCAGTGAAAGCATGGCATGCATGAGACTCGAAGGGAAATTTGCATTCCCTAGGCCATTTCCCTATAGTAAATGAAGGGTTACGGAATATAAGATTTTAATCTATATTATGTTTAAAAACTATTCACAGTCATAGTTCCTGTTACTTGCCTGGTAACTCCAAGGCCAATATTGTGAGGGAAGATTGTTGCATTGTAGACGTTGTTGTGGCCATGAATGGCATCAATGCCATAAATCATGGGAATTCCAAGACGGGTGGAAATAGCACCCTTTTGAAAATCATTCACCATATTAACCCAACTTTCAGCAGATGCCTTTGGAGCTGGTACACTCCCTCCACCACTCAATATACTCCCTGCTTAAGTAATTTATTCTCCATTAAACCCAACCAACTTACATACACTTTAAATTTTCAAATATCAGCAGAATGTTTATGACCATGTAAGTAAATACAACACATGAAAGGGTTTATAATTCTAGAAGTATTAAAGCCTCATCCGAATTCCGAAATTAGAATGACTTGCTGGAAATGGTGAAGGCAATACACTTGCTCAATTTTTATAAGCGAAAGTAGGGTGCTTGCTCCTTTTTTAAAATAGTTAAAATTAAAGTTCAGTGAATTAAAAAAGTTTAAAATGCTGCAATGAAGGTTCACCAATGAAAGAATATGCTGTTAATTGTGGCCTTGTTCAAATACACAGAGATGCATACCATGTTTGCAATTTGACATAAACAACAGAGATGTAAACAACAATAACCTTAGCTTTTAAGGAAAAATTGAAAAAAAAGAAGGTAAAATAGTAGTGTGTATCATACATTTATAACCATAAGTGCAGCATTGGAACTTGTGGGGTCAATTACTGAATTTTTTTTTATGATATATGATGAATTTAGAAGAAATTTAAGTGTAATGAACAAATTGACCCTACTGAAATTTTATTATTTTTTTTAATATACGGGGTCAAATTGAAATATTTATAACTTTCTCAATTTCATATTACTTCTACTCTTTGATGTATGCATCTTCCTCTAATATTTTTAAAATAAATAATAATTTAATTTAGATTATTTTCATAACACAAGGAATTTAAATATTTATTAATAAATTTGTGATTAGAAAGGAGTATTAAGGGTCAATAAGGAGGGTATCCCGGTATTATTAAAAAAATAGAGGAAGCAGAACCAAGTCAAGATGATACGGATCAACCCCATCTTTAGCCACCGAACCTCCGCCAAATTATTTATATGATCACAATATTTTGACCCCCAGATCAAAATCCTGGCTTCACCACTGCATCCAGGTGTATCTTAATGAACACTTTAGTCTCTTAAACTTTCTCAAGTTAGCCATGTCGACTAAAAGACAAAGGGGGTATGTCATATATGGACCGTGGATGTGAGTAGATGCATTTGGATTTATGTATATAAACAAAGTAAAATATAAAAATAATTTCAATGAAGAATGTTCAAAATGTAAAGAGGCTGCATACCAATAAAGTACTTGTTGATCACAACAGCCGATGCAATTTTGCGCTCAATCTGAGTCATCTGGCCAATCTTTTCTTCAAGTGTCATTCGGCTCATCAAATCTTTGATTCTTACACCCAATGACTGTTTTGGGTCCTTATATTTCATGTACTCTGCTTCTGAAACTGCTGCCCAGCACCACAAGAACAAGAACCCCACCATCGGTATTACAAGCCTCCCCATTTTGGTCACAAGTATTGCTTAAAATCTGAAATTTTTAGCACAAAAAAAATAATTACTTTATAATCAATCCCAAAGAACAATAAGAATAACTTCTATTAAAAAATATCATTCAAATCAGCTAGAACTGAAAAGTTAGAAGAAAAAAAATACACATTAAATTTAAACAAGATAAGAGAGTAAAATGAGAAAGAAAAAAGAGTTTTTGAAATTGTTCAAACAAAATGCAAGAACAGATCAGATAAGAGAGTAAAGATGAGAAATAAAAAAGAGTTTTTGAAATGGTTCAATCATAATGCAAGATTTACTCTGTTTCGAGTTGTGGCAGAGAGAGAGTGGGTTGGGTTGGGTTGGGGCGGGGTGGAGCTGGGGGCGGGGTGGGAGGAATGTATTAGATTAGATGTATGTAGAATCTAATGGGTTGGTTTATAATGAAAGGGAAAGGTTAAATTTTGAACAAGATTTACTCTTTTAGAGCAACTCTTCAGCAGCATAATTCTAACTATATTTAGTCTAAAATTTATCTTTCAATCTAACAGGCAGATCAAATATAGTCCGTGACTATATTTGAAGCATTAACAAGATTAAATCGAAGAACTTGTGACTATATTTGAAGCATTAACAAGATTAAATCTAACAACTTTTATAATTTTAATTATATTTAAATGAGAGAGTGGAAGGAGATTAGAGCTTTTTTAAATTCATAGATTATTTTAATCTTTTTAAATTATAGTCCACGAGATAGTCTATGTGCTAAAAAGATGGAAGACTAAATGACATTTATTGATGTCATATGGACTATCAGATAGTCTAGTTGCTGGAAATGCTCTATTTTTTAACTTCTCTGTTCTGTTCTGTTCCGCCTGTCTCTATATCAGTATATGTTAGCTTTTTAGTGTCTCGATGAGCTCCCGACAAAGGAAGTTGAGTGTAATTGTCGAGTAACGGGTGGCAAATGGGTTGGATTCAGTTTACTTTTATTCAAAATTCAAATAATTATTTATCATTAAAATTTATAATATATTCAAATAAATAAAATTCAATTAATTAAAACTATACAAAGCATTATATTACATTTTGAGCCAAGTTTTATACAAAGCATTATATTACATTTTAAATTATACAAAGCAATTAAAAGGCTAGTTATATAATAAAGTTTTAAAAATATTAGAAGTCAAATGTTTCCTTTTAGTAATATTATATAATTGTATGTATATATAATTTTTCCTAATGAACCTAATCCTACGATTTTATATGCTTATAAAAATTATAAATACGAAGTATAATTAACGATTCATTTTATATTCCTTTCATTTCTCTCACATAAATCCAAATATAACTTTAGTAAAATTTAGAATAACAATGAAATAAAATCAATTGAATAATGTATTTTTGAAAGAGTCGTTTGATAAATAATTAAACACTCTTTGACTATTTTATACTCAACTATTTATAGTAGGTATTTTTAATATTTTCTCTGACATGAACATAAAGTGAGTTTAATCTTTATGTGATAGAGAATCATATAAAAATAACAAAAAAAAAAAAACGTAGAAATAATAGTCCCTTTTATATTACTTTCATTGTATCACCAAATACAATTTTTTGAATTGAAAGTGCATATATAATTTCACACATTTACCCTGTGCTGTAGGCTTAAATGTAGTGCTACAGGATAAATTATTAATTCCATGGGATCAAGGAAAGACTGTATGAAGAAGGTCAATGTCAACCAAGGTTATATCGACATTTACATAACTAAGAAGAGACAACAAACACCAGAAACCCTCATAAAAAAAGAAATTATGTAAATAAATAAATAATTGTTTGTACATCAATACATACAGCCCATGGCTATGTGCTCTCAACTGAAGCAACTACAACACTGAACAAGCTAGTAATCAACAACATTTTTTCTTCACCTATACAAGAAACAATTGCAACAAACTCTTGCATATCTTCATAAATCCTAGCCACTAGTGTATATGGATTTGTTTTAAAAAACTTATTATACATACATGATACATCTACAACCTTTCTTTGTGAAGGTTCGTAAGGTTAAATAACGACTCTGAAATCGTGTTGAAATCTAGCATCTCCAATCAATTGAAGCTGATGAAAAATGGTGAACATTCAGGCTTGAGGGAGTTGATACATGGATCAGCAAAGCCACCATACAGACTTAATGATTTCAACAACCAGCTATTCTATGTAGACCAACCATACACCATACCTCTTAATCATTTGATGATCTTGTATAGCATCTTGTCAGAATCAGCATGTCGCACCGCCTTTAGATGGAGAAATCATGGTGGCCCATTTCTTTACCGATAACTTCTGTGTAATAGTCATTGTAGTTGACATAATCCCAGAAACGTGAAAGACTGAACTCCCCATGCCTTGGTGACTTGAGATAACATAGATACAATTCCTTTAGATTTTTATCGAATATTCCCTTTACAGTAAGGACCTGAAAATCAAACGCAACAATTTGAGAAATTGTTGCTTTTTTGATACGTACGTGACCAAAAAGATGTCTGAAGAAATTAATCGATTCAAGTATTCTTGCCAAAGAATGTGCAACTGATTACCGAACAAATGAAATTATCAAAAAAACTTCTTTTTTTTCTTAAAAACTCGTACCTTTTTCTTTCTTATATAAGGAGGCAATGGCAAAATGACTCATTTGGTCCTTGTACTCGTGGTTGTTTTTTTTCTCAAAAATCTCTTTGCAGTATTTTTTAGAGTATTATTTTGGTCCTCAAACGCTGCCACCTCATTAGAAAAGTTGACATGGCACTAAAAAGAAGGGAAAATATGCTAAGGTGTAATTTTTTAACTACAAATATGTGAAACTAAGGACAATAATATCTTGTATGATATCATTATTCTCAAACGGCTATTAATATCACTAAAAATCAAGCCTCTCAGTTTAATCAATAAAGATGATCATGGTTAATTTGCAAAACTTAAATTTTAAATTCTTGCATAAGTTTATTTTAATTTTTAAAATAACATTTTTACAATTATGATCATAGTAAATTAGCAACAATTAAATTTTAAATTCTTGCATAAGTTTATTTTATTTTTAAAAATAACATTTTACAATTAGTAATAATTTTAAGTAGTTTTCATTATAGATTATTGCACTAATTAAAATAAAACAAATATTAGTATCAACTATGAGAATTTTAAAATATTGCAAATTAACTAGGAAAAATAGTAAATTAGATTTTTTATTTTTTGAAACTAAAATATGGGTAAAAGACATTATTGTCCTTAATCTATACATGGGATTAAAAGAATTACATCTCATCATTTCTTTTCTTAATGCCATGTCAAATTATTTTTAATGAAGTGACATTGTTGAGGACTAAAGTAATACTCTAAAGGGAATTGTTAAATCCACAACAGAAAATGTTATTTCCACAACAAAAGTGTCCCTATAGATCCTATAGCGACGATGATCTACAACGACACTTTTGTTGTGAAAATAACAAAAAGTATTGTGGATTTAACAATTCCCTACTCTAAAATATAGGGAGATTTTTGAAAAAAAATAAAGTAAAAGGACTAAATTGAAGCCAAACCATGAGTACAGATACCAAATGAGTCAAGTTTGCCCAAGGTAATTAAATGAGTTTACATGATGAATTAATCATAAACAAGACTAAGTTTTTTCTTTTATAAAATAGAGGTTGTGAATTGTGATGCCAAGTTCTATGCCATCTTTGGTAGCACCAAAACAAATTTGAAAAAAAAAAAAAGAATAAAAAGATAAAAGGAGAGAACTCCACTCATCCTTCAGTAGGGGTGAGCAATCGGTTATAACCGAAATTAACACATTTTTCATATCCAAATTGTTACCCGAATGAGCTGATAACCGAATTACCGAATAACCGAAGTAAATAACCGAAATGATAAATTCGGTTATTCAGTAAATAACCGAAATGAAAGAATTTGACTTCGGAACGTCTCTTTTATCAAACATCTAACATAGTTCTCAAAGTTGCTCAATCTATAGAGAACAGGAACCGTTGAACAAGTGCCGGAAAAAACAGAGGAATAGGAAGAGGTGTATAAAGATAATGCCACTAAGATTAGGGATTGTTTGGCTAAAATTTTGTTATTGAGAATTTGAGAGCAAATCTATCACGGGATTGCAGAGAGATAACTATGGGATTGCATTCTTTGTCATAAAAAGAAGTACCAAATTAAGCAAAACAAAATTTAAAAAAAATCAAAAACAAGAGAAAAAAACAAGGACCACGCATGGAAAAAAACAAAAAAACTGAGATTTGTGAAGCAAAGAGAAAGAAGAGAATCCAATGGAGCTGAAGAAGACAGGTGACTTGGTTTCCGCACACACCGCTTCAACACATCTGGGCCGACAGATCAATGTTTTCTAGTGGATGTACCGAGATCGAGATCGAGATCTGAGAGATGATATCGAGATCGAGATCTGAGAGATGATATCGAGATCGAGATCTGAGAGATGAGGGTTGAGGATGTTGAGATCTGAGAGATGAGCGATGGATTTGGGTTTTGAGTAGTGATGAGAGATATCAGATGAGAGATGAGAGATTTGGGTTTTGAGAGACTGTTAGACAGACATAGAATAGATCAAATTACTGTTTTATTTTTTAAGTTTTATTTTTTTTCTAATTCGTTAATTCGGTTAACCGAATAACCAAAAATTAAAAACCAAACCCGAACCCGAAAAAAAATCGGATATAACCGAATTACAAAAAATACCCGAATAACCGAAAAAATTCGGTTAAAAAAATTCGATTCGGTTCGGTAATTCGGTTTTATCCGTTTTTTGCTCAGTCTTACCCTTCAAGCCTGAAAATTCGATTTCCAACACAAGTAAGTCTAACGACTCTTGATTGATCTTGGTTGTTGATACACAAATTTAGCATTTAGTATCAAAGTACTTTTTCGATTTTGAGCTATGCTCAAGGCCAATCTGTTCAAGAGCAACAAAAGTGCTACCGAATTGGTAAACCAAAAACAAATTATTTTTAACAACAAAAATGATTAATTTCTAAACTTAATAAACAAAGTACACCAATGAGGTGGCACTACACACTTACAAAAAAACATGGCATCTGGTCAACATTAAATTGGGTTTATCCATGTCAATGTTACAGCTAGATTGACATATTAGAGGTTGTAATTATATAAAACTTGTTAGATTCAAATCTAAGTCAACAATAAAGTAATTTAATAAATTATTTACTTCTTTTTTTGGGAGGGGGAGGGGGAGGGGGAGGGGAGGGAGGGAAGAGAGAACGAGTCTAATGATTTTAATGCCCACAGAAATCAACCGTGTTGGATGCATCACAAAATGAACATAGTAACATGTGAAATTTACCTGGGAGATGTTGATCCTAGAAACTTTACTCGATGAATCTCCTTCATCTAGTCCAGTTTCCCAAGTGCTTCCAATCAGACAAGATCTGAAATCTAGTGCACACTGCAAAATGTTTTGGATGATGCTAGCTATACCCTGTGTTTCATTAGACAAGAAACATCTGCAGAGACAATATACATTATTAACTGATGATCAAATATGCGAGTACAATGTTTCATTATTTCTATCAACAGTACTTAAAAGACGAGGAAACTAACATAAAGGGGGTGAGCTAGGAAGACCACACAAAATTTATTCAAGTTTCAACAAGAAGGTTGAAAAGCGTATTAGGTAAGTTATAGCAATGACAATAAATAAACAAATAGAATTAAAAATCTCAATTATGCTATATAAAGGATAACTTTTGCATTACTGATTGTCCAACTTCCTACAACATACTTTCTGGTCAACCATATATCAAGAATTTATTTTTGTTCAACTATTCTCTTTTTTATTATTCAAATTCAAATATATGGCTCCTTATCACGTGGTATTGCTACAAATAATGCTTCTAAGCAAGACCTTTGCATAAACTTTTCAATGCTGAAATAGAACATTAGTAGATTTCGCACTTTTCTTTTTGATAACTTAATTTCCTTTGCTTTGATCACCCTTTGTTGCTCATGAGGAATAGGGATGAAATAATTTTCAGTTATTTTTACAGAAAGTATTGATACTGCAAAGTTTATAGATGTCAGAAAGTCTCAGCACAAGATTTGCATAGATATTGATCGATGTAGATATAGTTATTGAACCAATCTCAATCTTTATTTAAAATTGCAGTTGAACACTATAATTTTGTAATCAACAATTGATATAATAGAGAATTGGTTTTAGAAGTCCAAATATAATCTCATTTCACATTTTATAGATCGTAGAAAAATTGTATTAGAAAGATGAGAAAGATAGTCGACGTGGATAAGAAGTCCAACAAACAATAAAAAATGGAAAAGAAAAAAGGTCTTGTGCAAATAACTTCTCAGTTAGTCCTACATTATTTCCTTCTCATAATTTTCTTCCAGGATATCTAGTACTTCTCAGTTAGAGAAACTAAGTGTAGCAAACTTGAGTATGCCCCAGTGCCTTAAAGATCTAATAATTCAAGGATATCTAGTACATATATTAAAGGTCTAATAATATCTTGGATCGATTTATAGAAATAATGTTGCTCAAAGTAATGAAATAATTAATAATCTACCTATTTGATAATGTTGGCATGGACATTCAGCTTAATCTTATTTAGAAGATTCTTAGATTTATCAAAAGGATATTCATCTTTATTTGAATTGTATATGTCCAAGTAGAAGTACTTCTCATATTTAATATGTTGTTGGCCTTCTTTACATCCTAGTTTAGCTCCATACTCCATAGAAGGTAGTTTAACCTATATACTGGTATCTACCTATTGTTACAACTAGTCAAGTGCTGCAATGATATCAGAAAGATGGATGTGTGTGTAAGGGAGAAAAAAAGAGAGAGAGAACACAAGCACAAGAATTAACAAAGAAAAGACGTAAACTTACATGTGAAGTGAATCAGTTAGATAGGACATATGCGCAAACTCAAGATCCACCATATCTTTGACCTACATAACCAAAGATAAAACAGGAACTAAGACAAAAAGACAGACACGAACACAACAATCAGAGCATGAACAACTCAGACATCATAAGTGCTACATGGAAATTCAACTTGAAATGGACGCGAATAATTATAATAGAAATTATCACAACCATATGGCCCACATGGCTTATTAATATTCTGATGAATTGGGTTTAAGTGAGATTAACAGATCAACGCGAATAAGATTGATAAACCTAAATTTATGATGAGAAACAATGACTCACTATAGTTTCTTTAGCGTTGTAGACGGACTATGATGGTGTACGGAAAAAGAAATTCAAGAAGTTTATTATTAATTTTGTATGGTTATTTATAGATAAATGTTGAGTTATTAATGAATTTACTTAGTAGGATATCCTAGAAGTTTTAATTATAGTCGTAGTTTTTCATTAGGAGAGTTTTAATTGCAGTAGTAGATTTCAATTAGGAGAGTTTATTATAGTAGTAGATTTTAGTTAGCAAATTGTTTCTTTTCTAAATTAGAGTTTTTACTTGGTCCCCAAGTATTGGGTTTTCTATTCCAGTATAATAATACTTCATTATTTTTAGATTATTGAATGAATTAATTTGAGATTAAAGTTGTGTGTTTTTATGTGTGTTTCTTTACGTGAAGATAGGTACCTTTATTCCTTCTTCCTACCTTGTCCTACATTATAATGGTATCAAAGCCAAATTTCCTGATATCTTTTGATTTATCCCAATTCCTTCCTACCCTAGTGTTCTTGGCCTCCATCAAATTGTTGAAATTCGCTAGAGAATCGACAACAATTTCAGTAGGAATCGTCGTCACCACAGTCTCTATCTATCTGGAGAAAAAAAACTGATAAAGCGCTGATGCTACAGTTCTGCCGCTACAGTAATTATGGTATAATAATTCTGCTGCAAAATTACATTTTAGTACCCCTAGTTTCTGAAATTCTCAACTCATCCCCCAAAGTTTCTAAAACTTTCGATTCAACCCCTAAAGTTTCTGAAATATTCAATTTAGCCTCCAAAGTTTTTGAATTTTTCAATTTAACCCTCAAAGTTTCTAAACTTTTCAATTAAACCCCTCTACATATATACACTGTCATCCAGGTTTAACAATAAAGACTTTCTTTGGGTTAAGATAAAGCAACTTGAGCATCGAACTTTTGTCATATACGAGCAATTTACAAGGTCTCATGTCAAGTATTGAAAATTATGCGATGAACTTGCACTTTCTAAAACAAGCCTTGCAAATTTAAAGGCACATTCGAGTACATAATTACATGTTATGTTCGTCCATATTTTGTTCAAGCACAAAAAAATGTTCATCCTAATCGTATTTGTTCAACTAAAACGTGTTCACAAGAGGAGACCCACAAAGTAAATTTTTACAAGACGATGAATATCTCACAATATTAAAACGTATCAACAACAAATATGAAATTAGTGGGGGTAAAAAAGAGCAAGTACTCTCACACATTAATGCTTGTGAGAAACATAAAGCGGAAGTTAAGTATGTTGAACAACTTTCAGAGATGGCTTGTAGTGGGGAAATTGAAGTTAAGTTTAACCCAAAAAACAAAAAACAACAAGATAAAGTTGAGGTCAACTGTGTTGATTTTCTCTTTCCGGTTGATACATTTGAGTCCTAAACTACTTTAAATTTCTATATTATGTAATTGTTATTCCCGAAAATTGTGAGTAGAATGATGTGGTACGAAAGAAGAAATTCAAGAAGTTTATTATTAATTTTGTATTGTTATTTAAAGATAAATGTTGAGTTATTAATGAAATTACTTAGTAAGATATCCTAGAAGTTTTAATTATAGTAGTAGATTTTCATTAGAAGAGTTTTAATTGTAGTAGTAGATTTCAATTAGGAGAGTTTGTTATAGTAGTACATTTTAGTTAGGAGATTGTTTCCTTTCTAAATTAGGGTTTTTACTTAGTCCCAAGTCTTGGGTTTTCTATTTAAGCATGGTAATATTTAATTATTTTTAGATTATTAAATGAATTGATTTGAGATTAAAATTGTGTGCTTTTGTGTGTGTTTCTTTACCGATTATCTGCGGAGATAGGTACCCTTATTCCTTTTTCTCACCTTGTCCTACATCAGACTAGCCTAGAGCAGACTGAGAAATAATTGTTGGAAAACGTGTTTCCTTTTATTTCTCCTAAAATGTTGACTAATTAGTTTCCTTGGTTTACTCCTAGAATTAGGATAACCTTTGTGTATAAATTCTGTAACTTACGATCTTAAAAATTGAGTTCATTTTCTTACATGGTATCAAAGCTCCTTATTCTAACAGAATATTCTAAACAGATTTTTCCATTCCTTTGTTCAATTTTCTGCAGTTTTCCAATTATGTGATTCTGCAGTATTTTATTATGAGAATCAAAGTAGTTTTGCATAAACCAAACACCCTTTTTTGGAATCAAAGCAGCTTAGCAATTCTGTTAGTGATTATCAATAATTTGTGACTTGTGAATGATGTCAGAAGTTATAGGAACAGCCTCGACGGAGACAACCGCTACAGCACAATCAGAGGAGGTAGTTCGATCCCAACAGCCTGGAGAATTTATCCAGGCTGTCTATAGATTGAATGGAAAAAACTATCTCAAATGGTCCCAGCTCGTTCGTACCATACTAAAAGGAAAGTGAAAGTTGAGTCATAAGTTATGGGTACGAGGCCAAAATCGGGAGATCCTAAGTTTGAAGCATGGGATGAAGAAGATTCGATTATGGCATGGTTGTGAAACTCAATGGTTCTTGAGATTAGTGACACTTGTATGTTCTTGGCTACTGCTAAGGATATTTGGGATGCAATACAACAGACATAATTGAAGGCAAGAGATGCGGCTCAAGTACATGAGGTGAAGGTGAAAACGATGGCTGCTAAACAAGACAGTAAAACAGTTACCGAATATGCCAATCAATTGAAAGCCTTGTGGCAAGAACTTGATCATTATAGGGTGATTAAAACCAAATGTCCTGAAGATGCTGCTGTCCTAAAGAATTTCATTGAGTAAGATAGAGTATGATTTTCTTGTTAGGCTTAATCCAGAATTTGATCAAGTGAGAGTCCAGATTCTTGGCAAGCAGGAGGTTCCGTGCTTTAATGAAGTAGTAGCGCTGGTTTGAGGTGAGAAAAGCAGAAGAGGACTTATGCTTGAACCACAGAGCATGGACAGCTCAGCTATGGTAGTTAGTGGGGGAAATAATTCAGCCACAAACATGAAAAAAGCACCATTTTTTGAGGATAAGAAACCTGAACAATCAAATACTGATTATCGTGACAGTTTGTGCTGCACTTTTTGTAAGATGAAGCGACAAACTTGTGAGCGATGTTGGAAGCTTCGTGGAAAATCACCAAGGTACAATGGTCAGACGCATGTCACAATGGCACAACAAAATGAAGCAACACCAAAGGAGTCGGGCAGTCTCAACCAAGAAGAGGTCGAGAGGGTGAGATCTCTAATTGGCAAACTTGACAAACCTTCAGGTACTTGTTCATTGGCGTATTAAGGTAAGTCTCCATCCTCTGTTGGATTTAATGTCTTGGTCTGCTCCTGGATCAAGGATTTAGGAGCTACCGATCATATGACCTACTCACCAAATGACTTTTCCACATACTTACCTTGACCAAGCAGTGGGAAAATATCCACAGTAGCAGGTGTAGGAGATGTTAAAATAGGCCCATCATTGACTTTAAAAAGTGTCTTTCATGTCCCCAGATTATCCACAAACCTTGTCTCCATACAAAAGCTTACTCAAGATTTAAGGTTGCAGTGTGATCTTTCATCATAATTATTGTGTATTTCAATACCCGAATTCTTGGAAGATGATTGGACATGTTAGAGAACGGGATGGGCTCTATTACCTAGAAGCATCGAGCTAGTAAAATATCACCAAGGGCAAATTACCTTCTTCTTTTGTTTCAGAACTTTATTCATAAGAAAAAGTTTGGCTTCACCACCGCCGACTTGGACATCCGTCATTTAAGAGTCATTAAAATTCTGTTCAAACACAAACATGTACATTTTCCAAGTAGTGATAAAAGAAGCTCTCTCCCCTTTTATCTCATTCACAGTGATATTTGGGGTCCATCTACTATTCCTAATGTTTCTAGGGTAAGATGGTTTGTATCATTCATTGATGATTGTACTCGTGTTACTTGGCTTTTCTTACTCAAACATAAATCTGAGGTCAGTATTGTTCTCCCAAATTTTTGTTTCATGATTAAGAACGAATTTGGGGTCGCTATCAAAAGGTTTAGGTCAGATAATGCAAGGGATTATTTCAATCAAGTACTAACTCCTTATTTTCAAAAGGAAGGAATAGTACACAAGTCACCTTGTGTTAATACGCCACAGCAAAACGGAGTCATCTCCTTCAGTCGACCCAAGCCTTCTTACTCCAAAGAAATGTGCCTAAATCTTTTTGGGGAGAAACAGTTCTTACAACCACTCATCTTATAAATCGTTTGCCTTCCAGAGTCTTAGGATTCAAGAGTCTAATGGACATACTCTCAACATTCTATCCAAACATACAGACCACAAATATTATTGTCCCTAAAATATTTGGGTGCGTATCATTTGTCCATGTTCATAGTCAAAATAGAGGGAAACTAGACCCAAGGGCATTAAAATGCGTATTTGGGGGTTATTCCTCCACTCAAAAAGGGTACAAGTGTTGTCACCCTCTATCAAAGAAATTTTATGTCTCGGTGGATGTTATTTTCAATGAACAAACACCTTACTTTACCTCACCTTATCTTCGGGGGAGAATTCAATACCTGAAGATAAGGACGGGGATTTCTTGTTCGATCTGTCGTCACTTCCTAAACTAGTTTTTAGTAGTCTGAGCCAGTGTTTGAGTCCATGCCAAATCTAGTATCTGAACCCGTGCCAGAAATTTCAGACACTCCCAACTCTGTCCTTGAGAATGTGAGATTTGACAAAGGCAAGGTGTATTCGAGGAAAAAGACGATTGTCCCTGCAAGTCCAAGAATCCAAACCCAGATCCTGAAAAAATGAGGTAACAATTTCTAATTCTTCATTACAAGCTGAAATTGAATCTCATGTGGACAATAATGACCAGGATCTTCCCATTGCTATTAGGAAAAGAACTAGAGAGTGCACTAAACGACATTTATATCCTTTTGCACACTTTCTTTTCTTTAAACATTTTTCACCATCACATAGAGCCTTCCTTGTTAACTTAAACACCATTACTATCCCTACCACCTTATCCGAGGCTTTAACCAATGAAAAATGAAGACAAGCCATGAATGTAGAAATGGAAGCATTGGAGAAGAATAAAACGTGGGAATTAGTGAAGTTGCCTGACGGAAAGAAACCCGTAGGGTGTAAATGGATCTATACAGTGAAATATAGAGCAAATGGGTCAATAGAGAGATACAAGGCAAGGTTGGTAGCCAAGGGCTATCTTGACCTATAGGATTGACTACCTAGAGACTTTTGCTCCGGTTGCAAAGATGAATATTGTTAGAATCCTAATGTCATTAGCAGCTAATTATGGTTGGGAGTTGCAACAATTTGATGTCAAGAATGCATTTTTGCACGGATAACTAGAAGAAGAAATTTATATGGAGGTCCCACCGGGTTATGGAAATAACTTAGGTGTTCATACTGTTTGTAAATTGAAGAAAGCCTTGTATGGACTTAAGCAATCACCACGGGCTGGTTTGGCAGATTTGCGAGAGTTATAATTACCATAGGGTATAAACAAAGCTAAGGGGATCACACGTTGTACATTAAACACTCACCTTCAGGAGTCACAACACTATTAGTGTATGTTGATGACACAATAGTGACGGGGAATGATGATAATGAGAGATAACTTCTAAGTCAGTGTTTGGCTAAGAAGTTTGAGATCAAAGCATTAGAAAAGCTTAAATGTTTTCTTGGGATCGAGGTGGCTCACTCTAGGCGGGGGCATTTTATCTCCCAGAATTATGTTATGGATCTCCTAAAAAAGCAGAAAAAGACAACATGCAAAGCAATGAAGTACTCAATAGACCAAAATCTTATACTTGGAATGGCAGGAGGAAAATGACTGCAATAAATAAAGAAATATATCGGCACTTTGGTAGGAAAACTCATTTATCTGTCTCATTACGATAGGACATAGCATCTGTGATGAGTGTGATTAGCCGTTCAATACATTAGCCCAAAGGAAGTTCATCTGCAAGCAGCACACCGAGTGTTACAATATCTCAAAGGGACACCGAAAAAGAGTGTTCAGTTCAAAAGAAATGAAGGTTTGGTGCTCGAGGCATATACGAATGCTGATTATGTTGGGTCAATAGTTGACAGGATGACAGGAGGTTAACAACAGGATATTATACATTTCTTGACGGTAATCTTGTGACATGGAAGAGCAAGAAACATGTGGTAGCACCGTCTAGTGCAGAAGCAGAATTTCGAGCAATGGCTCAAGGTGTGTGTGAACTACTTTAGTTGAAGATCATCTTAGAAAACTTGAAAATCAAGTGGGATGGCCCAATGAGACTCTATTGTGACAATAAGTTTGCAATTAGTATAGCTCACAACCCGGTACAACATTATCGCATGAAGCACATCGAAATTGACAGATACTTCATCAAGGTACCCCTTATGTGTCTACACATGGCCAACTTGCGGATGTACTTACTAAGGGGTTAAGTAGCTCAATATTTCAGAGTTTTGTGTCCAAGTTGAGAATGAAAAACATTTATTCACCAGCTTGAGGGGGAGTATTGGAAAACATGTTTCCTTTTATTTCTCCTAAAATGTTGACTAATTAGTTTCCTTGTTTTACGCCCTGGTTCCTTGTTTTACTCTAGAATTAGGCTAACCTTTGTGTATAAATTTTGTAACTAACAATCTGAAAAATTACCAAAGAGAGTTCATTTCTTACAATAACCAAGAAATAGTTGAAAATGATGTTTTATGCTAGCAATGCTATTCAACCTTCAGGTGATTAGAATCTAAATAATATAATCCTCAGTTTGACTCTCTTTTTGGGTCAATTTGTGAAATCCTAAAATTTAAAATCAACACAAAATTATAGATTTCAGTACAAACAATTATAACTACTATAAACTAACTTCTTCAAGATACCAAGACATCTTGCCACAAGAGCTTCCCTCCTGTAGGGTACTTGCCAATCCTCGGGACTAGTGTCACGTTTACTCACAGGCTTAAAGAAAGACATGCAAAGTGCTTTGCCTTAGGAATGCCCCGGATTTATCGGTTTGACTACTACAGCCAAGGGGTTCCCGCCGTGAAAATACTTCTCTCAAATCATATCAAGTCTCTCCTATAGGATATATCCAGAGAGAGATTCATCCCCCCCCCAAAAAAAAAAAAAAACAGGCATGTGAAAGGTATTCACAACATCCTTCTGAACTAGCAAAAAACACAACAGATAATTGCCTACTTTGATGCTATACCTTTGGAGACCACCCTTCTCTATTTGTTGAAATTCCTAGAACATGTGGAACAGCCATAGGGCTATCAGCCTCATTTTCTTCCTCTCTCTCCATATATTGCTTAATTTTCTACGTCCTTTTATAAATTAACAAAAATATCTAGATAAAATTAGAAGACAATAATAGGGGAGAGAGAGAGAGAGCAGAGATTATAGAAACAGAAATGCTATTATAAGCCTGCTATACAGAAAAATAAAAATTACATTTGCAACTTGAATAATTAAAACTAAAAGAAAGCAATATACATGTTGCCACAAACCTCATGCTTAAGAGAGTGTACGAATTTGCACCAAGACACATGGGATAGCTGTGACTGAACATATTGCTGCAATGTGGTTACAAAATGATTAACTTGCTGCCTGAAACAAAATACAGGCCAAAGATTGTTTGTAAGTATAATTCTCAGCTGAACATTCCCAACAACAATTGATAAGTTTCATTTTTGAAAGGGTTCAAAGATTTAGATATCATGATTGATGCAGACAAGATGTAACAAAAATGATTTAGAAAAAAAAACGATAATTATTTATCATGTCATGGCTACTAAACTAAACACTCAATTAGGGGTAAATATGGAAGAACTAAAATATATATCATTAAAATCTGGAAATTTTAAATGGAAGGAGTATAATTTGGTGATGAGAAATGACATTTCAGTGGAAGTATAAGATGCAAGATTCACACTGAAGTAGATAATATTGTCACTCTTAACTATGTTAAAATTTTAAATTGGTACCTTGAGAAAACATAGCGTACCTCAGTTTCATAAAGATACTAAAATGGTAAACTTCCAATTTATAGCGTACCTGAGTTTCATAAAGATACTAAAATGGTAAACTTGCAATTCATGTAATTCAGAACCACCATGGTTCTGATTAATTAAATGCATAAGCTCCTGCAGACCAACATTCAAAGCGCATTAAGTACCTTCAAAAATGACTCAGAAATTTCCTATATTTCCATCAACTTTAATCAGTTAAAGTAATTTTAGCATGACTAAATTTATGCAAAAAAACCCTCCAAAATTGGATATTTGTATATAAAAATTTAACTGACCTTTTGCTTCTGCTGTCACTAGAAATTAATACAAGGTTTAAAACTCTTTTAAAACAAACAAAAAAAACAACCCATGTTTTCAACTTAGTTTAAGAAGCTGAGCACTCAAGAAATGCAAGAAGAGGATCTTAATGCAGGAGACATATAAGTATCGGTACTAAATTCCAATTAATGAAAATGGTGCGAGTCCTAAAACAAAACAAAACGGAAAAAAAAACATTCGTTATTAATTTAATCAAATAATTAGGATGAGCTTTGATGAATAAAAGAAGAATTGGTAGAAATTCTCATAGGTGAAGCAAATCAAACCCATTTTCAGACAAAGGAGATAATGTTGTTCTATCATGTTCCATCAACACACTAAAAGGGTTATATGATATATCCGGTGTGGAAGTAGGCCAACATTTCTATTGGAAAATAGGAGGTTTCCGAGTCCACAGCCAAGTACTTATTATTTCTTCGGTTGTAATTGCTATCTTAATAGGCTCAGCCACTATAGCTGTTCGGAACCCACAAACCAAGTACGGATAAAAAGGAAAACCACATCATGTAGCCTTTTCGTTTAATACAAGAAAATCTAAAAATTGAATTCAGAGTAAGAAGCTTTGGAAAGATTCAATTGGTTCAATAATCAATATATAATTAAATACTTGAGAATTCTTGGAATATGAAGCTTTGAACATTAATCACCATGTATTTTTGCACATGTGCATGTACGTGCACATTTTAACTTCAGGCATGCAGCATACAAATATACGCTAATTTTCATATACAGTATACTTAAATGCAATATTGAATATACACGTTGGCATGACGAAGTAGACTAGTTTCCACAAGCCCATACCTTCAATGAGCACCATGCTTCAGCTAATGAAGAAATTGCAAGCTTGACTTGTATCAGAAAACTGAATATCTCAGCATATATTTCTAATGCACCGGGCGTTAAAATGATACTGACAGGCCAATCTACTCTGTAACCCAAACCTAAATAATCGAAGGAATGGATTCCTGCTACATATACCAATATTGAAAAACTTAAAAGTGAATTAGAATGAGAACCCCAACCTTACACGAATTTAAAAGAAGATGAATAATCCAAAGGAAAGGGGTGGGGATGGCACAAAGAAAGAAACTCAATTTAGATCAAAAAACTGTATGTACCAATGGTAGAAGCAGAAAGAGAGATCTTGTGTTGTTCCTTCACGTACAAGTATATGCGATCTTTATAAATGTCACTCTCACATGAAGACCTTTGAATAGACAAATCTAAAAACCCCTGAATTTCTGAAATTCTCCTATCCGCATCTGTAGCATACCATTTCTGGTTTTGAGTTAAGAAAGAAAAGGCAATCAGAAGGGAAATTTTATCATCTAAAACCATATAACAGAAGAAGCAAGAAACCATCAAGATAATTTTAGGAAATCAACTTACATGACGCCAAAGAGACATGATAAACAAATCTGCCCAATCAGCTAATTCCATGAAATGGTATCTCCGCAATGCCAGTAAATGTTCTTGCAGATTGAATCCTTCTTCAAGAACCTTGATTGTCAGCTTGCTCACATACTTGTATCTAGTAAAGTTAAGGAGGCATATATAGAATCGGAATGACTGCTCTATAAAATAGAAAGATAATGAGCAGGATAAATAATTCTGTTTCAAGAACGTATAATTTATACAGTATTCAATAAGAAAAAGGGCGAGGGAAATATTTTTGTCAGAACGTTGCAGGATAAGCAGAAAAGTTTACCAAGTTAGGCTGGAATGAAAACAGCATATTTAGAGTTGCAATTTCATCCGGTGAAGAATGAATAGTAAACCAATTTTGGTTCCAAGATAATAACCCGAAATTCATATATTAAATTCGAACATTGCTTCCCACAAGAGAAACACAACATTAAATGCCTCTTATTCTATCAACTATCCAAGGAAACCTATTAACAATGCAAGACAAGCTATCAATCCCATCTGACAGCCTTGCAGACAACAAAAGAGGGACTGTTGCAACTCTTTAGCTTCTAGTATCAGTAACTACAATAGTGGAATGTAAACAACTCAGTTGCAGTGTATCAATTGGGAGCATTGGGAAGTACACAAAAACACTTGAGCAGCATAAACATTTCAAGGGTAAATATCGTAAAACATACAAGTTAATTGAACATATTATATTTATAATAAATGTTAAGAAGCCAAAATGGAATGGCCATATGAGCGACCAAAATTTAACAAAGGGGGTTGTGTTAAATGGCAAAATCAACATCTTACAAAAATAAATTTTAGATATAAATTCCAGAATAATTTCAAGTTCAGAAACTTAAACTGCTCCACTTTTAATCTTTTATTATAAATTATATATCCAGAATTACAAGCTCAGACCCACTTTATCAAAGATAGGCAAGGTACCAAAAGTTGTACGAGCATGAATATGATTCAAAAGAACTCAAATAGAGACAGTATCAAATTGATCTGCAGAGCATGCATTTATATTGTTCAAGTTCAAATTTTACTATTGACCCTTAGTGTTAAAACCCAAACATATAGATACTTTAAAAAAAAAAAGTTACCATGAACACTTGAAGGCAGATAGAAAGATACTTAAATTTTAAAATACACATACTTCATAACAATGCAACTATAAATCCATGACGATGCATGGTCATTTATCAACAGGGACGCAATTTATCAATCATATGACACAGCATAAATTAAAGAAAGTAAAACCTGCTCCACTAACTGCAGTAATGAAAATTATTGAGTTGTATTTTGCTCCAAAAAAAGGATACTGAAGAAGAATCTCTTCCAATAGGCATTTCTCAATAACAAAATCCAGCGGAATCTCAAGTTTTCCTGTCAAGCTTGTTTTATGATCTCTGGCAGCAATATCATCACTGTTATAAGAACTACCTAGCAGACTCTGCCAACCACTCCCACCGGAAACATTTTTCAATAAAATGTTTTCTCGGGAATCAACCATCGACCCTAGAGGGGGAAAAACATGGGATGATTTGGTATTATTAAGTGAGACTGCATTACCATGATGGCCCTTTTTATCATGGAAATCACTCATACCAAAGCCGGCAGCAAGAGCAGAATCAGTTAATGCTAAAAGTTCCGTTCCAAATCGATGTCTTGGACTGGTAGATAAGTTCTCCACAGATACCTTGAAAGGGTCTTTAACAGACGTAAAGTCAAAGGAAGATAAATGTTCTCTATATTCTGTAGAGCGCCTTTCTCCATGCATGTAAGTGCATTGAAAAAAATGTTTAGTCAATATTGGGTTTGCACTGAGAAATTTAGAATCGTACTTAACCTTCCATGATTGTGAACTAAATGAATTTGATAAGGCATAAGGACAACTTAGATGCTGATCGTCGGCAGTGCTCCCCTCTGAGTCAATTCTAGAAAGCATCATATCTCCAGAAATTGATGTGTTATTGTCCAGGACACTAATTTTTCTATTTATCACTTCCAACCCACTACAACAAAAATGTGACCATGTGTCATCTATATTCCCTCTACCAACACAAATAGGATTTTTTAGAAGGCCACCTTGCGGAAAGCACATATCATGTTCATTTTCAGGATCTTGAGTTTCAGACAGATGTGACAAATTCAATTCTTCTAACTCAAGGTGCATGGAACTTCTATTAAAATTTGGTCCATTATTTCGATGATGCTGGAAGTAGCTAGTTGGAACCTTCTTTTCCCAAGTTTCCTGCTCAGTTTCCACAGTGCAGGGCGCCTCATTTTTGGAAGGTGTATGCAATGAATTATACATAGATATACTCGAAGAAAAACTTAAAGCAGAGAGATATTTTCCCTCAAGTTTTGCCACATTATCATGAGGCTCAACCAACTGATCAGGATGATTTTGCTCTTCAGAGCTAGCAAGAGATGAACAATCAGAGTCCAAAGGATCCTCCACATACGAAACCTCATCCGTCATGCTAGAAGCCTCAGAATCCAGAGCACTTGTAGCCCTGAAAGAAAAACGATACCTTTTTAATCATATCAATAACTGGAAAGAAGACTACATAGATAACTTAACATGCAAATTCTGAACTCTTGGCCACTTTCTGATTTTGATAGACTCAAGTAACTTTAGTGTTTTTAATGTGTCCTCGTGCTTCCATGCAAGCACGCATGTGCACGAGAAGATAATTTGGAAAAGGAGAAAAAGCGACGTAAACACAACCATGTGGTGTTGGAGGAGAGAGAGCTTACGAATGTTGATTTTTTATATCTTTTGAAGGAGAAATAAGGCTATCCTCATTCATTGCAAATGATGTTGGAATGTTTTGATTTTTTCCGCTGTTATTAACAAAAATAGGTACAGTCACATGAGGAACAACCTGCAAAAAAAAAATGTAAGTGATGAAATGGTAGCTAAAATACACAGAGCACAGGAGAACAAAAATGCTCCTAAACTAAGCGAAGAATCTTTTTAAGATAAGTAATATTAATATCAATCAAAAGCTCCCCAGAAACCTAGAAAAGGGACCCAAACAGTACACAGGAAGTATACATACACAGGGCATAGGGAGAACAAAAATGCTCCTAAACATTATTTGCCTCCCAGCAGATCAAAAAACCTCACCCTGACCCTCATAAACACTAGATGACAAGGGTTCCAAACCCCCTCATGGGGACCACAAGCCAAAAGGAAAGAAGAAATTGATTTCCCAACCCCCTCATGGGGGCCACAAGCCAAAAGGAAAGAAGAAATTGATTTATTTAAATAGTCTGCCAACAGAATCATGAAGATGAGTCTTGAAAAGGGTTAACATTGATAAAGTTCAAAAGTCTAAACAGAATGAATAGCTCAAAAGCATACTGATCCGTCAATGAGGAGGCAACCAGCATGCATGCCACGTTACACAAGTCAATTGAAGCATAGCAAAATACTTGCAATTTGGCATGCGAAAATTTAAACCTCACGCAGGCAAAGACAGCATTCTCTTTCATGATTACAGACAACATGGTTGGTGATTAGCCGACATTAGTTTCCTATGTTAATTAACATGAAGAACTGACAGAAAATCATGCTCCTATTATAGACAGAGAAGCAAAGCATATTATAGACTCACCTGCTGATATCTGAAATTTAATTTCATTGAAAGACTTTCAAGTTTTTCCATCATCTGTCTGTGAAAATTGTTCCTTGCAAGTACCATAGCTTCAATACCTTCTTTGTTAAAAGTCAGTGGAGATGCATTGGCCAGAAAATTGCTTGGCAAACCCTTCCAAAAGGGAAAGAAATCCTCATAAATATGGTCCCAAGCACCAACATTATCAGACAACTCAAGCAACTTCATTAGTACTTGAAGTTGCTGACCAGCTCTGAAAAGTGGAACCAAGAATTCTTTCAGAAAACAAGGAACAGCAACTTTGTCTTGCTCCTGGAGGCGAGTAATTTTAGATGGTAAAGTCAGCAATTGAGGAATACAAGAAGTACATTAATTGTCTCTTGATCAAAAGCTTCGTAATCATTGTGGACAACATTACCCTGATGGTGGCTGACATGAAGTCAGCTGAGATTCCAGTGCTACCCACCATATAAGGCAGCAGATTGTCAACGTAGTCCACTATAAATTCATTATAAGGATCACTAATTTTGGCTTTATAAATCCATGATCTAATAAATTCAGAGTACGGTTCAAACGACCGAAGAAAGAGAAATTTGAGGAGAGCACAATGGACTGGATCAGAAACCTATCCCCAAAAAAAAATTAACACCGATGAGAACCACCAGAAATTACATAACAAGAAGCATGCTTGTATTCAACCGAAAAAGGAAAAGGCAAAAAAAAAAAGAGTTTAATATGATTAATGATTATATCTCAATTCTCATCTATAACTCAACAATGTTTCCGCCAATATTAAACATTAAGTTTCAGTTTCTCAGGAGGTTCAAAGAAGCCCTTAGTCACTCAAAACAATAGTCAAAATCGTGCAGCTTGGAGCCTTAGACTAACTACAGCATATTAAATTTTTTTTCTGGAATATTCTGCCATAATTCTACTTCGTCTTTCAAGGTTGTAACTGTCTTAAGAGTCACAAATGCATGGCCTTTCACGGACACAACACTATAACTTAATCCATATCCGCACTTGGTCGGCGTTTTATTATACCATCAGGAAGTTTAATACTTTAGTTATGTCCACTTTTAATGTGGGTCGCGACGACTATGCATTTCCTCACTTGGTTACTGTTCTTTTCTACAACATCAGGAAATTTAATACTTCAGTGAACCTCATTTTTAATGCAGGTTAATAAAGTAGATAAGAAATTGGTTAATGTGAAAGGCCTTAAATATTGAGAAGGCTATCGAATTATCTAGCAAGTGAAGACGTATGGAAAGGATACAAAAAACTGAAATCTCTAGTAAAAACAAAGAAACAACACTTCAAACAATGCAAACCTTTAGTTGGGTATACAAATAAGTGAGTAAATTTCCACCAATAGGGAAGTCACTGAATTTTGTTTTACCACCCAAATTTTCAAGGGATGATACTAAATGGCAAAGATCTATATCATGTACATTGCAGATGTTTCCCATAGCATCAATCTGAGTCCTCAATCCCTCAGTGTGTAGATAAACCTCCAAAAGTGAAACTTTAGAATGTGCAACACTCGTGAGAAAGCCTACTTCAGAAGATGCACATGAAGACACATCACTAGTGTTTGACGAATGCCTCAGACATACAGATGCATATAGTGTATCAAGGGCGGACATATAACCTTCTAAGATCTTTCCCACAGAAACTGCGAATGCCTGATTAACAAGACTGTGCAGAGGATGTTCTCCCCCTTCAGTTGTATGATCGTTTCGATTTTCCTCAGGCTCTGCACTTTTATTTCCTCTTGAAATCCCGTCAAAAGTTATAGTTGTAAAATAATCAACAAATTGGGTAAGTAGAAAAACTATATAACCTGAACGGCCTATGGATTTGAGTACCCTTCCTAGAGCAATAGTACTCGAAGACCGATTCCAAAGACTTGGAATTCTATGAAATGTCCTGTCAGCTGGATCAGAACTGAAAACTTTACAGAGCTTTTCTATACTTATAAGTGCAGATTCTACACCTTGCAGTGCATTCATCGCCAACCTCACCAAACTAGCCTCCTGCAGAACATTAGGGGGGGGGGGGGGGGGGAAGGAAATCATGAATGATAAACAAGAGTAGATATAATTATGGTTTATACCGAAGATTCTAAAAACTAATAGAGTGTGAGAACAAGCACCCAAGCTACAACTGAATAGCATAATACTCGGGTTCCGAAACTGTAGTGTTAAAATATAGTATTGTTGTCACATTAATGAGTGAGTATTACCAGTTTGTTTAGCAATTTCGTTTACAAAAGCAACCGTATTTATAATATGTCATGAAGGAAATGTAAACCGCAAAGAAAATATTAAAAATAAATTTTCAAAAACAACCACTAAATAATACTCCACAATTTTATCAGAACTTGGATAGAAAAAGAAAATCCATAATTCGCCAACATTTCCAAATTATTATAAAACTAAGCTTCAAACTTTATTCAGTTTGACAAACAACGCACTAGTATATCATAAATTATATATAGGTATACCGGGAGAGAGGGAGAGAGGGAGAGATGGAGGGAGAAAAATAATCTGGCTTACCAAGAAGAATAAAGTGTCATATAAGTGGGTTACAATTCTAAACAAAATATTGACCGATAAGTTTTAAAAAAAATCAGTTTACACGCATTTTTTTATAACTGATTTATAAGCAATGCATATGTCTGTATGTATGTATTTTATTCATGGTCTGCATTATTTAATTAATTTCCATCTTTACCAATCTTTTATTTATTGTTTGCTTTTCTTTTTAGTCTGTTTTATCTTTTTATTTTTTTCCTTACGTTTCTACTTTTAATCTTTCATATGGAATCCATTTTCAGCCTAACCAAACTATTTTTGGTCAAATAGTTTGGGATTGAGTTGAATTTATAAGTAATGCATATGTGCACATATATATATAAACATATATTTGATATTCCTACTGTCCCAAAACGAGAGCCCAATTATAATAAACCATGTATAAGGTTGTCTGGATTTCAAATTAAAAAAAAACAAATTATATTAAACGAGGTATAGGTTTTTATTCATAGTTCGTTAAGAACAAGTTTTGAATATCGTATCACTTTTTATTTTAGTTTTTAAATGTGACTCTCATTCTTGCCAAAATAAAGGAAGATAGACTTTCATTATGGGAAAGAGGAGTACAACATAAATGTAAGAGACAGAAAATTGCAAACAGACTTGCTGAGAAGATGGAGCACAGAAAGTCAAATTCTTAATAAGTTAACACTAATACTAAGCTACAAAAACGTTCAACTTCAAAGTAATGTGCAGCATATTTTTATATGACACTTAGACACTAAAGTTAGCATTATACTATGTATTAGATTTTTCTGAAGTGTGTACAGGAGGATGTTTAAATTTATACTTCATTCAGTTTTTGCTTAGCTTTAACATTTTATGTGAGACTTTCTTTATCCTTATAATTATTGTGAAGTTTGTACTCTCACCCAGTGTAAGGTTTACTGATATTATAATTAATTCTATTGATTATGAAATTCATTTGTACTTGTATTGATATCACTTCAAAATGGGGGTCTCAACAAAAAATTGTTTTCCTTTTCCCTTTTCCTTTTCTTTTTCTTTACCTAGCTCACAATTCCAAATGAAGAGGAAGAAACAGAGTTGCAACCACACTAGGAGAAATTGCAGGTTCATTTTATTGCTTGGATAACATAAATAGGCTACAATAAATGTTCTATTTACTTTCTCTTACACACCCATGTACATAATTGCAATTAGAGAAAATACGAATTGGTTCCAAAGAATGTTCAATTCACAATCAATTTACCACATTTAAAATTATGCTTACTAATATATAGAGAGAGAACTTACGGAGACAGTGGAAGTGTGATAGATGGGAGTAGAGAGAGAATACTGAGAGGTTGAAGTGTGTTTAGAGGGGAAATGTCCGCTCTCGGAAGGGATCGATTCCCAAGGTCTTGCAGGAAGTAGTAGTAGATCTTCTTCCTCTAGCTTCTTCAAGCTGTCGAACCAATGGTCCACACTCGTATCCACCGCCATTGTTGCGATGAAATTGACGGTGAAGGGTTTCAAATCAAAGCTTGATAATTTTCAATGAGCTATTGTGTCTTTCAAGTAAACAAGTCTTTTTGAGAATATCAAATAAATATTTGTGTTACGATTATTTTAAGAATATATAAAACCCCTTTTAAATATATTTTTGGTGGACTATAAATACTTTTTTTTGAGATTTATGTGTAATCTAAGATAAAACGTTTACTTAAAATACTTTTAAGCTTAGAAACTTAAAAGTAACAATGTTTTGATATCGAATTGCACTCCCCATATAATTTATCTAAATAATTTATTATAAAAATAAGTTGTTACATTTAAATTTTATTATGAAAAATAAGTTGTTATACCTGACAAATACATTGAAAAATATTAAGATATCTTTTGTATGATCACTTTTAACTTATTTAAAATTAAAGAAAATCTATTTTCATAAAAATATAGTATAATTTTATGGTCCGTGAGAATATAAAAAAATCACGCGTTTTATTTAAAATTAACATCAGGTGGCACACGCGTTGTATGTATAAATTATATTAATTAAATATTATAACTTTATAAATTATGGAGGAATAAATTGAAATATAGAAAATAATAATTAAAAATAACAAAATAATAATACAACTTTAATAAAGTTGTATGGACAAAATATGAAGAACTTCAAAAATAAGTGTGACATAAAATCACCAACTCCCTCAGAGCTGCATTATATATATAGAGACGAGCGTTTCTAAAATTGGTTTTTAAACTTAGTTTAAAAGAGGATAAATAAAAAATATTGTTTTGAACTATTGATATTTACAATTAAGTGATCATTTGTTTTTCACTTACGAACGGGCCAGTTCATAAATTGCTCTCATGAATCACTGATTGGGCCAGTTAAAACGTACGTGTAATTAAAAAGAAGTTATTTTAAATAATTTTTAACATTTATTAAACATTTAAGTATAAAAACATCATAATTTTCATAATTTTTTACCCTTCAATATTTAACAAATTTGAAGCAATTATTTAAAATTATAATTTTTTAATTACATATAAATATTGATCGACTTATTCAATAATTTAAGTGAATTTATGATATGACATGTTTAATTGAGCGTAAATTTAAAAAATAAAAAATTTGACCATCTCATTACGAAAGTTAAAATTTTAATCATCAAAATAGTGGTACTAATTTAAATTTAAGCTTTTAAAATAATACACATTAAAAATATATATGAATCGAGTTGATACTGAGTTATTCAGATTTAATTCACAACAATTTCAATTTATTGAGTATGATATAAGCCGAATAATTTTAAAATTAAGTACAAAAGTTTGAATTTTTTTAACCAATACGATATAAGTATTAATAAAAAATTATAATTTGAAGATATAATAATTTATAATTTTTTTATATATATATATTTGAATGTTTTATAGAGATGGAATCAAATTTATTTTTGGTTCAGCCTTGCAAGTATATAGGGAAGAGGAACGAAACAGAAGCCGGACAGTAGCAGTAGCAGTAGCAGTAGCAGTAGAATACATGAGACAAATTTCTGTGGCGCTTCCTACACTTGCACCCTTCTCTGCTCATGCCACTCTTATCTCCTTCCGCTCATCTTTCTCTCTCTTCCCAACTTCTACCCTCACTAAAAACCCTCCCACCACCTTCCGCTTAAACTTCCGCTTCAGGTTTGTTCCTCTTCCATAACTAGGATAATATAATATGCTACGTCCTACGTGTGTTTATATATATACATATATGTAGATGCATATTTAGTGATTAAATTTTATAATTATTGAAGAATTTGTAGAATATCAGTTCTATTTATCATTTCATGGATGATTGCACAGAGTTCTATTTACCATTTCATGGATGATTTCATAGGACCCTAAAGAGGATTTTATTGCAGGATGCTGTAACAAGACTCAAAGATGTTGATCCTTAAATTTTGGCATTAGGATATTTAATTTTCTGTTCTCATATTTCACATGTTAAAAACATTTTGGAGTTTATGAAATACACTGATTCAGTGAGTCCCCTTCACAATGTATAAAATTATCATCATATTTCCTTCCTTTTTTGTATATGTAATTTTGTATCTAATTTTGGGCAGTAGAACTGATAGGATACATATGATTTTGTTATTCTAATAAACTCTCTTTAAATATATCTGTGTGTTTCTTTTTTTCTATCGTATCATTTCTGAATTTTTAGATGAAAATAATAATGCATACCTATGTTTAGATCGCCAAGTACTGGATACATTGGTTTCAAATTATTGTAGTACTGATTTGTTTAGAACCTATACCAATCTCAAATTAGTCAGGTTAGTGTCTAAAATGTATTTTGGGTAAAAAAAGGTACGGGCAACCTTTCACTTGGGTACGAACTAAAACGATTCCACATTCAAGAAAGAACCTTCCAGTTCCTCTCCTATTTTGAAAACGAACGAAAGGGCTGGGCAAAACCTGTCTGCAACAGAAATAAGATATATACATTCTTTCTATTTGTACTGCATGAATTGAGCTTCGTACATAATGGGTTATTGGTGATTAGGGGTAACTTGAATGAATTGTAAAGATTGTTCTTGTTCTTGTATTTATATTTTTTTTTCCATTTTTTGTGTGATATCTGGTGCAGAACAATGGCATCTCACATTGTTGGGTATCCTCGCATAGGTCCCAAGAGGGAGCTCAAGTTTGCACTTGAATCTTTTTGGGACGGAAAGAGTAGTGCTGAGGACTTACAGAAGGTAGCAGCTGATCTCAGGTTATCTATCTGGAAACAGATGGCTGATGCTGGGATCAAGTATATTCCAAGCAACACATTCTCATACTATGATCAAGTGTTGGACACCACTGCTATGCTTGGTGCTATTCCTCCTAGATACAGTTGGAATGGAGGTGAGATTGGGTTTGATGTCTACTTTTCCATGGCTAGAGGTAATGCCTCTGTACCTGCTATGGAAATGACAAAGTGGTTTGATACTAACTAGTAAGTTATGGATTCTATCTTACAATTTGCACATCCTAATGTACTTTTGATTTGTTAATGCTATCTCTGTGTTGGTCCATTGGTTGATGATATGTATTCTTTATGCAGCCATTTCATTGTTCCTGAATTGGGACCAGATGTTAAGTTCTCTTATGCTTCTCATAAAGCTGTGCATGAATACAAGGAGGCTAAAGCTGTATGATTTTGCTGGTCACTGGCTCTTCTTATTTTTGTTCAGTTAGTTACTTATTTCATGTCAAAGATAATTGAGGGTGTACTCAAATGGTCTCAAAATAAAACCCTTATTTTTTTAACATATAGCAATTTAAGGCATAATATTCTAAAATTTAATACCAACGGCTAGTATAAGGTGATCAAAAGGTAGGAACTTAACATTGCATCAACTATCATCATTTTCCCATAGTCCTATGACATATTAACTAGCATTGGATATTCAATTATATAGCCAAAATAGGATCGAAGATTACATCAAAAAGACCATTGTCATGTACAAGTCATGAGAAACAAACCAGACTGTAAATGGAAAACAAGATGAAGCAAGCTAGTATTATCACTGGACAAGCCATAACATAGCATATGAGTATCCTTGTGTATCAGGAAGTATCCCTATAGTATCTCTAAGTATCCCAAATTAAAAAGATTGAAAATAATAAAGTTGAAGTATCCGAGAGTATCGGATAGGTATCAAGAAGTATCTGTGGAGTATAATGTCTGACTGTATCTAATACAAATATGTCAATGTCGATCTCTGACCAGTGTCTATGCTTTGTTGCTAGATGTACATAACCCATGTTGCATATGCAAGAAACAAATCATCATTTGGCAGTGAAATCTACTCAAATCATCATATTTGTCTGTTCCACTTCCACATTTCAGAAATTTTATGTCTAAATCCTATTAAACAAAATCATTTTTATAGTACGATGACTTTATTTTGTATGTGTATCTGTGGTGTCGTTCTTGTGCTTGCTCGATTCCCATTAACTATGGAACGTTGTTCACTCACCTCACCAACTCTATACTCTTACTGCTTCCTAGCTTGACATCCTTACTGTTAATTTGTAGCTTTTTCTTCCCAATTGAGGGAATCAACTATTGGCGTTTGGGTCTCTTCTCTGATTCCCATTGTTATTTAGTATTTTTATGAATTGAACAACCAGAATCATTTAGGCTTACTGATTATAAAAATCTTGGTGTTATTTATCATTTAAAAGATCGAAAATGTTTACAATTATATTTTTTTACCTTTTCTGTTATGCAGCATGGAGTTGACACGGTCCCGGTCCTTGTAGGCCCTGTTTCCTACTTATTATTATCAAAACCAGCAAAGGGTGTTGAGAAATCATTTTCTCTTCTCTCTCTAATCAACAAGATTCTACCTGTCTACAAGTAAGTAAATGGACATGTATTGTCTAGTATTGTTCAGTTCTTATATTTTTGTACTTCACTTATGCTGTAATTGAACATACACTGCAGGGAAGTTGTGACTGAATTGAAACAAGCTGGTGCTAGCTGGATTCAGTTTGATGAGCCCACCCTTGTTTTGGATCTTGATTCTGACAAATTGCAAGTGTTCACTTATGCTTACTCAGAGCTGGAGTCATCACTTTCTGGTTTGAATGTTCTTATCGAGAGTTACTTTGCCGATCTTCCTGTAGAGGCTTACAACACAATCACATCTTTAAAGGGTATTACGGGGTTTGGATTTGATTTGGTTCGAGGATCAAAGACCATTGATTTAGTAATGGGTGGATTCCCTTCAGGCAAGTATCTCTTCGCTGGAGTGGTAGATGGTAGGAACATTTGGGCTAATGATCTCGCTACCTCCCTTAATACCCTGCAGTCTCTCGAAGGCATTGTGGGAAAAGGTAGTTATCCTTTAATGCATATTCATTTTTTACATAAAATACTAGTTGAGACTTTTAATTGTATTATTGTGACGTGATAATTTAGAGGAACAGAAAAATGTGCTTCTTTCAAGCATTCAGAATAGTGATTGCCCGTTATCAGCCTCTTGCCAGAAGTATGTGCCATTCAATTTCCAATGATTGACCTCTCCTATGCCTATACTCGTCCTCCATTTTGAGTCCAAGTCATTTTCATCCAACCTTAATTCGTGTTCTATTAAGAACAAAGACCCTTACTTCTTTGTTGGTTAGGGTGATAAAACAAATAAGAAAACATTTTTTGGACCGACAAAGAAGTAAGGGTCTTAATTCGTGTTCTATTACTTCTTTGGGAGAATCCAAAAAATGTTTTCTTATTTGCTGTAGAATGGTACAATGAAATATCCTACAGGTTGATCACTATTCCATCAAAATAAGTTTTATATATATATATATATATATATATATATATATATATATATATATATATATTTCTCTTCCAATTTGATGACTAAGGACCTAAGCATTTTCTAAGGCTCCCATATTTCTGTTCATAAATTGTAGTCAACCTAGCTTGTTCCCATCTGTTTTGCTCCCACTTGCTAAAGATTGAATAGTTCTCGTTATTTCAAACATGAATTGTGCTTAGTGAAAAATAATTGTGTTTTTTTAAGTCTTTGCAATCATAGTTGGAAACTTGTGGTGGTGTTGAAGAATGATTTTCTTTCCACAGACAAGCTTGTGGTCTCTACCTCCTGCTCTCTTCTTCATACAGCGGTTGATATAGTGAATGAGACAAAGTTGGATGAAGAGATTAAGTCATGGCTTGCATTTGCTGCACAAAAACTAGTTGAAGTCAATGCCTTGGCAAAAGCATTGGTTGGGAACAAAAATGAGGTACTTAATGGCATTTTATCCCCCCTCCCCAAAAACTATTTTTTGTATACAAACAAAATTAAAGAGCCTGTGGTTGAAAGGAAAGTCGTTAACAAATAATACAAAATATTAGATACTAAACACAAAAGCAATTTTAATTCTGGCTGACGTCAGATGTAAGATTAGACATCAGTTAGATTTGTCTATTGTCAAAGCAAAATTTGCTTTTATTATGAATATGCAAAGAATTGATACTTTGTCTGAGTCACAATTGTTTGGTAAAACTCAATGTTGCTTTGGCAATAGTCTAATCCTAGCAGTTTCAAATTCGATGATTAAAAAGTCATTATTTATTATTTATTTTTAAATTTGATCAAGTCAATAACCCCACTTGGGCTTTAGATAACACTCCTGAAATGTGAAAACTTGAAACGTATACCATTCCTTAAAATGATCAACTTTTTGAATGCTTAACATTAAGGTGCTTCCTGCTAATATTTTTTATTTTTTTATTGGTTCTTAGTATTGTGCTTATTTTTAAGTAAATTATAAAACAAATTCTTTGATTTGTGGCAGAAAATTCTTGTAAGAAAAAAAATTTGGGGGTGGGGTAGAGGAAGAAATTTTCAATCTATAGATGCAAATTCAATTATTTATTGTTTGTTTCTTATAAAATATGAACCTAACCTAGGCATATTTTTTGGTATGATTTTTTTTTAAAAACTTAAAGACTCAATTTAGTAGGAGATTTTTTAATAATATATTACAAAAATTTATGAAAGAAATGGTGTCTATGTAACCTTAACAATCGAAACAGTCAAGAAAGTAGGATTCTATTGTCCAAGCTACTATAGAAAATGAACTGACATATATTCATATGATATATAGACTTTTTTTACTTTTGCAAGATAGTAATGCATGCCAAGAGCAGTAAATGTCATAACCAATCTTTTTCATTTGTTGTAGCACAAAATATTTGTAAAAAATATAGATCTGCGTCCTGATGCATGACAACACAAGCACTTAACCAATGAGGGACGTAATAAAGTTTACAAGTCGTTTTCAGATTAATTCAAATGTAATTGAATTAAGGCAAAGAGGGAAGATTTTGTGATACTCTGTTTGGAAAACAGGTCGATTATTCTTCCGTCATAGTCATGGGCCACTTTCTTTCATTACATCGATGTCGATTGCCTCGCAAAATAGCAATAAAGCTTTTCCAGACATTTATAATTCGTGGTCTAATTAGAAAAATAACCGATTGTATGGGAAATACTTCAGGAAGTTATGCAGGGGCACAATATGGGTTGTCCCTTACTTTATAGAATGAAAATGTTATAGAAACTTAAAAGCCTCACAAACAAAACTTATTCCATGATGTGAAGACGGGAGAGAGCAATTGAATGAAAGCAAGGCCATCATATTTGATGTTTTGTATCCCATTATCTCTTTCTTTTCTTTACTCCTTAATGCCTCTCTTTCTCTCCCTCCCTCTCCCCTCGCTCTCGCTCTCGCTCTCACTCTCACTCTCACTCTCACTCTCACTCTCACATCTTCACTTCGTGGAGTGACTGTTGTTTGAGTTTTATTTATTTTGGTATAGCACTACAATATGTAAGCAAAGAAGTTGTAAAAGTTATAAAAGTTGCGTCTTTAGTCTTTACTCATCATTATTACTTTAAAATGTTAATACCAATGCAAAATTCTATGTAGAGTAAAAAAGAAAAATATGCAGAAATTTGCTTTTTTAATTATAATAGTCTCAAAGATGGTTTTTCCAAAGAAATAGTAGACAATTAGATATCTTACTTGTGTGTTTAGGGACCCACCCAAGTTCATAATACAGTTATAGTATATTCGGCTTCTCACACATGGTTGTTTCTATTTAGGAATTCTTCACTGCTAACAGTGCAGCTCAGGCTTCAAGAAAATCGTCTCCAAGAGTTACTAATGAAGCTGTTCAAAAGGCTGCAAGTGTTTTAGGGGTTCAATTTTCATCCTTAAAATTTTTAGTGGCCTCTTATTTTTTATATGACCATACCTTAAATTGTTGTTCTTGCTTAGGCTGCCGCATTGAGGGGCTCTGATCATCGTCGAGCTACTAATGTGAGTGCTAGGTTGGACGCTCAGCAGAAGAAGCTGAATCTTCCAATTCTTCCAACTACCACTATTGGATCTTTCCCTCAAACCATGGAGCTTAGAAAGGTCCGACGAGAATACAAGGCCAATAAGTGAGTTATCTTTCTCTCTAGTTGTGGTTTCTTGGACTTCCTAGGTGCTATCCACCTTTATCTCATGTGCAAATGTTTTTTCTGACTTAGGATCTCTGAGGAAGGGTATGTCAACTTTATCAAGGATGAAATAAACAAAGTTGTCAAGCTCCAGGAAGAGCTAGACATTGATGTTTTGGTACATGGAGAGCCAGAGGTGAGATTTCTCTCACAGAATGGTGCAGCACCGGCCCTGGGCTAAAGCCCAAGGTGCTCGGGCTTTATTCCCAAATTTTTTTAGGGCCCCTTAAATATTATCTTCCTTTTATAGTTTTATTACTTAAATATTAAAGTAAATAATTAATCTGTGAGACTGAGTGACTGAGCGTTCGTCTCCTACTCTCCTTCATCTGAATTACAAATAGTCTTCACACAATTAGTTCATCTCCTTCACACAAATCAATTAATCTGAAAAGCAAATAATCAATTGAGCTTCTCCAAAGGACTTCGTCTCCTTCAGTCCTTCATTACTATTTATGTTAGGTATTAATTCTATTTTTTAGGGTTTTGAAATTAATTATTTTGTTTTGAAATTAATTGTTTTGTTTATGAGATTAATGGTAATCCGAGGTTACTGCGTCCTTTAAGTCTCTGTAGTTGAATTAATGCTTCGGTGGCTCAGTGCCTTTTGATTGAATATTACTCATATTAGCAAACATAAATAGGGATAAGGGATATCATGATTATTGTAATATTCTACATATTTAAAACATATAAATCTATAATTTGTACAAAACAGTTTAAATAAGTTTAATTATTATGTACCTGGGGGTTCATCATCAAATTCAGTCTTTTGGGTTTTTTTAATTGTTTGGGAGTAGTGTTAGACTTTAATAAAGGAGGCCCTATTTAGTAATTAATTTTTAGATAATCACGAGATTATGCTGGAATTTTGCAAATTTTTAAATTTTAATTTACCATGACTCCTAAAAAGTATATGTCTGGATCTGAAAAAAGAAAAAGAAAGAAAAAAGCGGATGAATTAGTTCAATCTCAAGCGGGTTCATTCGATAAATTTTTTGGTAGTAAGAAACGAAAGGAGAGTTCTAGTGTGCTTGAACAGTCACATAAATTTTTTTGGTAGTAAGAAACAAAAGGAGAATTATTATATTTGGTATTCTTTCATATTGATGCTCTTTTGTTCAGGAAAAGTTTTTCGTTTTTTTATGCCTATCTTAATAGCAATTCGCAAAAGGCCCCTTTTTTTGTTATCCGCTTTGGGCCCTTCAAAACTCAGGGTCGGCCCTGGAATGGTGTTATACTTCCAACTACTGAAAGTTCCAGAACATAGTACTTTAACAAGCATCTTTCATTAATGCACAGAGGAATGACATGGTCGAGTACTTTGGGGAGCAGCTATGTGGTTTTGCCTTCACTGTTAATGGATGGGTTCAATCTTATGGTTCCCGATGTGTGAAGCCACCTATTATTTATGGTGATGTGAGCCGTCCGAAAGCAATGACTGTCTTCTGGTCGTCGATGGCTCAAAGTATGACCAATCGCCCAATGAAGGGAATGCTTACTGGTCCTGTCACCATTCTAAAGTGGTCCTTTGTTAGAAATGACCAGCCCAGGTATAAATAATATCTTTCTAATTAATTTTATGGAGAATATTGCTATGGTTCTTATAGTATACTTTTCTTCCTATTCTTAGATTGGAGACCTGCTATCAGATTGCATTGGCCATCAAGGATGAGGTGGAAGATCTGGAGAAAGCTGGCATTAATGTCATTCAAATTGATGAGGCTGCTCTAAGGGAGGGTTTACCTCTAAGGATGTCTCAGCAAGCTTTCTACTTGGACTGGGCAGTGCAATCCTTCAGGATAACTAACGTTGGGGTTAAAGACACTACCCAGGTTCCTCATTGCTCAACTTTATTTTAAATTGATATTTGTACTTGGACAAGATTGCTCGCTTATGAACTAACTCGTTCTAAGGCATTAACATGGATACAAAAGAACAAGATGGTTTATGCTCTCTGTCTCTTTGTCTCTGTCTCATGCATTGAGGATGAGATCAAAGAGATTAGGGCTGTAACTTTGCCAAAAATAACTTGTGCTCTCCGGGGCCAGATCTCACTTTCCATCCCAGTGATAGAAATAGTTTCAAGTAAAATGTTTTCCAAAATTTAAGCCAATCAAATACTAGAATGTGGAAAGTATTTGTCGGAGAAACATTCAAGATCTTTTTCTTTTTTTTGAAGTCAAACATTCAAAGTCAAAGCAAATGTTAGAAACATAAATTTATTATTAATTTGGGTTTGAAGGTTTATCCATGAAATAGGAACATATGTTATTCTATTTTAAGTAAGTTAAATTTAATTGAAGCAGGATGCTTAAGTTGATTATTGTATAACTCCAAAAATTTGTAGTACTCGCTACTTAGTATGCAAATGAATCCGAATCCACACATGGTCAATTTTTCGTACTGATAAAAAAGAATATAAAACACAACTTGCACCCATTCCCATCAAGTAGCATTGAACTTCAAAAATATCGGATGTCTTAGCAATTCTACTGTGAATGTATTTTGACAGATCCACACCCACATGTGCTATTCCAACTTCAATGATATTATCCACTCAATTATAGACATGGATGCTGATGTGATCACTATCGAGAACTCCAGATCAGATGAAAAGCTTCTTTCAATCTTCCGTGAGGGAGTGAAGTACGGTGCTGGCATTGGGCCTGGTGTGTACGATATCCATTCCCCGAGGATCCCATCTGCAGAAGAAATTGCTGACCGGATCAACAAGATGCTTGCAGTCCTCGAGAGCAATATTCTCTGGGTTAACCCTGACTGTGGCCTCAAGACACGCAAGTATGCTGAAGTCAATCCTGCTCTCAGAAACATGGTTGCTGCTGCCAAGCACCTTCGCAACCAGCTGGCGAGCACCAAGTGAGTTGAGAAATAAGCCATACAATTTTATGTATACTATGCTAGACATAAGTCAAATCTCTTCTGTTGTAAGAACTAATGTTATGTGGGGTTTCTGTTCAATTGATAGAGTTCTTTTTTCGGGTTCTAGAGGGGATGAGTATTCTTCGGCACTAACTTATAAGTTGTTTTTTACTATTGAAGTGTTTGGGGATAACTTATTTTTTGACTTATAAGTCATTTTTGATAAGTAACAAATTTTGACTTATTAAAAAAGACTTATAAGTCATTTTAAAATAAGTAAATTTGACCAAATGTAAAGTCTGTTTTGCCCTTATTTTATTAATGTTTACATCTTATTTTAACTTATATAAGTCATTGTAGTCAAACACAAACTCATTTTATTTTAACTTTATTTCTGACTTATAAGTCGAAAGGTATAAAAAAAATTGTTTGCAAGTTATCACTTAATATGACTTGTAAATCATTTTAAATTTTAACTTATAAGTCATTTAAAAATAAGTCATCCCCGAACCCTAATGTATTATATTTTCGACACAATAATTCATTTGATTGATTTGTATCATTATACAAAACTTAACTGTAATAGTATGATATATTATTATTTATCATTTGATGCTTGTTCATTTTTAACATTCTCAGAATTGATCTCATTAATATGAACTTGATCATTTTGCGATAAATGTATGATTAATTGGAGCATAAATTTAATGGAGGGGAGTTGAATTCAACAAGTATGATAAACACGAGGAATTTTAATGCATTTATGAAAGTATTACTTAAAAAGTTTAATATATATTAATTATTAGTAATATATTTAATATTTGTTTGCAATGATTATATTTGAGATAATAATATTAATCTTAAATGTCTTGTTTGTTTTTAAATTTAAACTTTAAATTATTTATTTAGAAATTATAAAATAACTTAATAATCTTAAGATTATACCGGAATTATAATCTTATCATAATTCTTATCTATGATTAATAGTCTTATGATTGTAATCTTTATAAACAGACATGCTTCCTGGTCTCGTTATTTACAATTAAGAGTGAAAATGTGAATTTCATTTTTATTTTTCTTAAATTTAGAATGCATAACTATTAATAAAAAAGAACGATATTCTCGCGAAAAGTACATATTTAATCACTCTAGGTGATAAACATACTTTTTCAACCTCTAATAATTAATTAGCCAAATTAATTATACAACAATCACCTCATAACCAAAACAAGAAAAATATTGATATTTAAATTGCAAAAATCTAAATATAAATTCCTAATTAAACTATGATTCTTCAATTAAAGTACAAATTTAAATCAAAATGCAAATAATGAGATTCTATATACAATACATGAATCGAGGGAATTGTCTACAAGAAAATTTTGATATTTTTTTAAAAGCATTTTCACACGTGTTGGATTAATTTATTGTTCATGTGAGATAGATCTTATATAATTATTATTTTTATGTTTGTGAAAATATTACTCCCTCTGTCTATTAATATAAGTCGTTTTATAGTTATGCATAAGTATTAAAAATAATAATTATATAACATTAAATATAATATTAATTGTCTATATTGTTCTTGTATTGAAAAAAATAGAATTTTACTCATATTTATATATTGGACAAAAAATAGTGAGAAAATCAAAGTTATATTTAATACTTGTGGGATATTGGAAACTAAGCAATTAATGCTTACTTGAAATTTTTAAACGAATTATATTAAGGGACAAGAACATTTCTCTAAAACGATTTATATTAAGGGACGGCGATATTTTTCTAAATTGTTGCTCAAAAAACATCATTTTAGTTAGCTAGTGTTAAAAAAGGAAAATATTAATTACAAAATGCGAAAACATCTCTGCTTTTTCTTTATTCTTTTATATATATATATATATATATATATATATATATATAATGTTTATAAGTTACTCCTACATGTCCTAACAATATAAAAAGGGATGATATTGTCACATAAAAATCATGTAGCTTATCTCATATTAATATTAAATGAGTTTTACATCTATCCATGTAAAATATACGCATTTAGAAATAATTTAAATAGTAGAATTGACATCCTCTATATATATATCTATACAATAAAATATAAATAATTTTGAATTTTCCGCTCATCTTAACAAATTATCTGGGTCATTCAAAGTTTGGGATAAATTCTACCGTTCATAGTGCCGAAAGCACGGAACTGTTGCTAGTATATATATATTATCTGTGTGTGCACAATTTGTACATATATAACTTTTCATATGGAATTTCAGTTTTGCACGGTGTTATTAAATTTGGACCGTCTCGATTTAATCGATAAAAATTAAAATCACTTGATACTTCTGTCCAATTCAGTTCGATTTTATTGATAGTAGTATATATTTTTAAGAAATTAATATTTTTACAAAAAAAAATTCACATAAATATGTAAACAAGACCCATATTCGTATGGAAATATAAATTTTTCTTATAAAAATATTAATAATTTTCTATTTTTATATATTGATGTCCTCACTGGATAATAACGACTATTAATTAGATTTATTTTTTTCGATGACCGGTCCGCGAGCCGGAGAACTTCGGTTTTGTATGAGAAATAGGCAATAGGAGATCACCCGGGAGTATTTATTCCCTCTCTCCGTCTCTCTCTCCTGAGAAAAACAACAAACAAATTGGCGATTCTCTCACATATCCCAGAGAATAAACGCCTTCTCCGTGTATCAATCATTTAAACTGCAATTCAGCTATTCATCTTCTGTTTCGCTCTCTCACTCACTCTCTTTCTCAATATATGTACACAAATACTATCAAACAGTTTCTCTCTCTGTATATTTATTTCTCTATAGAGATGAATGTATAACTGTTGAGAGCGATAGAGAGAGGGACATTCATTGGAAACAAAATGTTCAAGTCAAAGCTTCAAGAATTTTGCCATCAGAAGAAATGGGGGTTACCCAAATACTGTGGTTTGAAAGACGGACCAGATCACAATCCAAGCTTTAAAGCTTCAGTTACTGTTAATGGCACGAGTTTTGACACACCCACAATCTGCAAATCCTCCAAAGAAGCGGAGAATAGTGTGGCTAAGCTCGCCTTTCTTCACTTCACTTCTGGTAGTGAATTTATCTATCCCTTTTCTATAAATTGTTGATTATTTACTTGTCCTTAATGGGTTTATATTTTTGTCTTCGTATTTATTTAAGAGTCCTTTTATGGGGACCGGATTATTGGACATTTTCAATTTTTTTGGCTAAAAAGTAATATTTATTCCATGCATATACAAGAATATGGTTGCCCATACCGTACAAATTACAATCCCTGTATTGTATATGTATCCAAATTACACCTAAAAACACTATATTCTGTAAAAATTCAGTTGTAATAAATACTATACATTTTTTAGGAGTCACAAGAAAAGTAAAAGGAAAAAAATTGAGACCAGTCCAATTTTCCGGTCCATTGGACCTATCCGCCAAGACTTATTCTTTATTTAATGTTTGGATTTAGGTAGGGGAATATTTTATTTCTTGTAATTTATTCTCAGTGCTCTATTTTGAAGGTCCAAGACTTATTCTTTATTTAATGTTTGGATTTAGGTAGGGGAATATTTTATTTCTTGTAATTTATTCTCAGTGCTCTATTTTGAATTAAATGTTGCATTTTCCTCGGTTTGCTGTGCCAATTTAGTGATTTTATTTTCCTTTTAAATTGTTCTAATGGTCTGCTTGTTAGATACATGAGTTAATGGAAAGTGAACACTTCCAAGTTTTTTTTTTAGATTTAGTATTTATATGTATGGTACACAGGCTCTTGTCTCATAATGGCGTTACCATAAAGCATAAGTAGATTAATTAAATAATAATCTATCATGAACCTGGCCTCAGAATTCTCAGTATTAAAAAAGTAACGAATGTGGTCATGTAACTAGCATCATATATGCTATTATGTTGAATTGCTTTGTCTGTGGAATCTTGCAGTTTTTTATATATGTTACAACTTAATCATCTGGAGCATGTGATTCTTGGAATTGGGTGCGCTGTGCCACTTAACCAGTTTCAGATGACAGTAGAAGAAAGGTTTTCTGAAAAGCTATGGCTTAAGCTGTTTCCACAAATTTCATCTCATAAAATGTAGCAGCAAGTTTGTTGGATAAAACATTACCTGCCTTGAGTACAAGTGGAACTTCCTGCGTTCTTTCTTTATTCATAATTAATTTCTGATCATAAATTATGCTCGGTAGACTGTTGGTGTTGATGTTCTTCTTAAAAGTAGCAAAATAAATCATTAATTTTATTCTTGAAACTACTTGAGTTGGGAGTCATTTGATGAAACAAGTTTCATAAGTTTCTTAATTTCACAATTTTTGAATGGTAATATCTAAACAACAAAACCAAGAGCATCATTATGTGATTATTTACACGAGTAGAATTAGTAGGAATAATTTGTTATCTTACATAAATTTTATGTGTTTTATTGCGTCTCTTTTTTGGTTGTGCAGTACTATTATTTCAAAATCCATTGATTTACTTTTCAGGACAAGTGTGATTTCTGATACACGAAAACTAGTTTAAGCTTTAGCTTACAGCAGGAGCTCTAAAAATTGGCCCAATAGACACTATAAAGCTTCTGCATTATCCTTAGCTATCTATTCTTTTCATTTATCTGTAATAGGTTAATACGGTTTATGTTGATATAACTGAGGGAAAGAATGAAATATGATCTGTAGAATAAAAGTCAGAAATGTCTGCATTATACAGAAGTGTTCCCCTTAATTGACTACTACTTTACTCGACTGTAGAGAAGGACTCCTCTGCTAAAGGACCAAAGATTGCAGATACATGCAAGAGCCCTGATGTTCATTCAAATACTTCAAGAGGAATACTTGGTAAGGAATTTAATCTAATATTTTATGCATATTGGTGTTGTGAATTTTTTTTATAATTATTGTATATTCTGATACGTTAGGGAATACTTTCATGTATTTGTTCCAAGTGTTATTTTTTTTTAAACGTTGCATATTTTCTTTGTTTTGCCAACTTTCTGTTTGAGAATGGAAACTTTTAGTGATATTATTTTTATATCTTAATTATACACGACGTTTCTGCAAATATTCAGGGGAACATATTTTTCTGGGGAGATTATTGAAAACTGAATAGGCCTAGTTGGTACTGAAGCAATTTTTCCATGAGTTAATGGAGATTAGTTATGGTGAACCTTTTCCAAGTTTTGTAAGATGTAAACATATATACATTTGTATATATATGTTCTAAGAATTAAGATATATACTTTAAAATTATATTGCAGCAATATATCCTTCAAGCAGTCAGAATTTAAGACATTAACTTCATCTAACAATACAATACTCATATTTTTATAGGGGTTATTTTTATGCCTATTTGGATTGAAGTAGTTCAATTTTGGTGTAAATAGCATATACTACAAACTCTTGCGTCATAATGAAGTTACTATAAAGCATATGTGAATTAATTAGTTTTCATGGTCTTGGTGTTAGTATATCAGTAGACATGTCATAAATGAGATGTAATTAATTAACATAATATTGGATTGGTTCGTTTGTGGAATCAAATGGTTTCAAATCTTTGTAACAAGTTAATCATCTAGGGCATGTAGTTCTTGCAATAGCATATGATGTTTCTCTTATCATGTTTAGATGGCAGCATGGACAATTATTTCCCCCCCCCCCCCCCCCTGAAAGAACCATGTCTAATGTTGTTTCCTATGACTGCGTCTGATAATACGCAGAAGCAACTTCTTTTTTGGGTTTAATCTATTGCTTTTTATATCCAAATTATTTGTTTTATATGTGCCATGAATAGGTGCATTGAGTACAAATGGAACTTCATTTTCTTTAATAAAAAATAAAACTTTTTGCAGTTATTTTCTGATGTTTCTTGCATTTGTGCATGAGTTATGTTTTTCTAGACTGTGTGAAATTCCATTCTCTTTATTTCACCAGCTTTAAAGATGTGAGAAGGTCATGTCTAAACCACAAATTTTAGAGCTTCATTGGTTGAATTGCTTTCAATATTCATAAGAATAAACTGAGTGGGAAATGGGAATAATCCCTTGCCTTACATGACTCTTTTTTCGTTGTATTGCTTTCTGTTTCTTGGTCAAGTAGTATTCGTATCTACATCCATTGGTTCCATAAGCCTTACATGACTCTTTTTTCGTTGTATTGCTTTCTGTTTCTTGGTTAAGTAGTATCTGTTACATCCAATGGTTTTATAATTCTAAATTTCTTTAGTAGTCATGAAAATAAACAGTTCCCTTAGTTTGAAGTATACGTGGGATTTTTGATACAAGTAGGATGCTAAGCTTTAGCTCATTACATAAGTTCTATATATTTAGCCTAATGGAGCTATAGTTTCTTAGTAATCCTGATCTATGTATTCGTTTCAATAACATAAGATAGTACTAAAGGTGTTAGTCTTATAGAGAGGGGTAATATATGATGTGTAGAATAAAATTAAAAGTCAGAGATATCCTTTATCATACAGAAGTGATATTTCTTATTAAAATGATACTTGACTGTAGACAAGGAATCTGCTGCCAAGGGAACAAAGATTGTGGAAACATTTAAGAGCCCTGATGTTCGTTCAAATGCTTCAAGCGGTATACATGGTAAGGAATTTGGTTGACCCCAGTTTGTTACTTGGCCACATTCACTTTTGCGTCCACATTTGCTACATAATTGAATAACTGTTATTTTTGCAGATGCATCATTTCTATAACATTGCTCTTTATTTTACTTGCTATGAGGTTGATACTTATGTTAAGGCTCATTATGGTTGTATTCCTACCAGGTTCCAACATTTTAAAGAGAAAAATTGGTACGTAGTTGATAGAAAACTGCTATGTTTCTTTATGACACTAAGATGCATTCTTTTATTGCCACTTCAATGGAAAAATGAGACATGCTATCATCAGCATTTAATTCCTTCTCTACTTGATGCTTATATATTCTGCTTGGAGAAAAACGTGCCTGAAATATGATAAAAAATTGCACAACTTGATAAGCTGAAAGTCATCTGCTTAAGCTATTCATGCAGTATCTTGAAGATTAACTATTGTATTCACACGATATACTTACTTCTTTACTGATTCCATAATTGATCCCGTTGGTGCATTTATATTTAGTCAACATGATATGCTACAGCTATTTATGAGGTTTGCAGTTGTCACACCAGAGATACATTGTTATGTATTTTGATTTACTCTTCTCCTACGGAGACTTCACCTACATTCAGTCTCAACTAACGGGTAGTTCAGTTAGTAATTTAAGATTCTTCCCCCCTTCGAAGTACATGGAAATAAATCTACTCGTTTTGGGAGCAACTTGCAACTGATGCACCTTATAAACTTATGTGCTTTTTGGGTAGCACAAATGTTTAAGAGAAAGTGTCTTTTCCCACTATGTTGTGGAGATCCTTCAATCATGCTTTGTCAATTCTGCAGATAAAAGAGTTTCTGTATCATGTTTGAATCTACCAAATAAGTTGGGTCTGATTTCTGTTCTGTTTGTAGATTCTCCATCTCAATTTCAATATTGGCTTTTTTCACAATTAGAAGTAACTCTTACTGTTGCTTTTATGTTCATAGATGCGCCAAATCAGTACAAGTTGATGCTGCAAATATATGCTCAAAGAAACAAACTTAGTATCCCAGTGTATTCAAGTGAAAGAGAAGGCCCACCTCATGCTCTTTGCTTCAAGGCTAAAGTTACTGTTGATGGACACACTTTTGAAAGTTCAGGATTTTACAAGACTTTGAAGGAAGCTGAGAATGCTGCTGCGGAGGTTGCTCTGATGTCTTTTTCGTTAGATGGCTTTCGAGAGGCAAGTTCTCTGAGCTAGTTTTTTTTTTCTTTTGTCAATCAACTCTTTGGTCTTGTCTTTAGTGCATGGGGGAGTGTTTTTGATGATTAATGATCGTTGCTTATATGTTATTGATGGAGTCCTACCCCATTTTTCATGTTCATTGCTTTGCTTCTTTCCAGAATGGTTCTCATTTTTACAAGAATTCCTTACAAGAATTGACTCAGAATGAAGGTTTTTTCTTGCCAAAATATAAAACTATAAAATATGGTGAACCTCATAATCCAACATTCTTTTCCACCGTGGAAGTGGAACAAGAAACTTTTCACGGGGCAGCTGCAAAATCCAAGAAACAAGCAGAATCCAATGCTGCAAAGTTAGCTTACACTGCTTTAACCGAAAGTAAGTGGTCATTCTTTCCGTATCTCTGTCGGTGGATTCAGAATATATAACAGGAAACGATATTTGTAGTTTAAAGCATGCACCGAGCATGAATTAGAGTAGTATGGTATGATAAGATTTTAAACTGCACAAGTCCCTGAAACCATTTCATATGTGCTTGTTTATAACTTCAAACTTACCTGGTCTCATATGTATGGAACCAATTTTTTTCCTGCAAATACAGCTTTAGGATATGCTGACTACTTTTGGTTTACCATCATATGTTTGTTCACGTTGGTTCATATTTTTGGTATTGCCTGCCTGTGAGTTTAATAGATTGGAATATCTTATTTGCTCCGCCTAGTGGCATTTACGGATCAATTTTCTTGCAATATGCCTAATTTATTATTATTTTTCTCTTTCTGTAAGTACGAGTGCCAAAACTTTTTCCTTCTATTACTTTCTTATACCTTAACAAATCAGTTGAATCTACCTAGGTTGATGTTTTATTGAAGATATCATTGTCATTCTCACCCTGTCCATTTCAACAGCACGTTAAGGATACTTGCTATAAACTTGTGTTAATATTAATGACAGATGGAGCCTTTTTTTTGTTTTTGGTGAGTTCGATGTAGCAGCATTCATAATAACATGTACATACGATAAACTTAGTAGACCTTAAAATTGGCACTGATGTTACATACTAACTAGTTTTAACATGGCTAATCATTAATTAAGCCTTACTGTTGCTAGAAGTTGGACCCATCATTTAATATAAATTCAACATCTAACAAAAACACAATTTGATCTGTATTCGCTCAGCTGTGGAGGCAATTCCTCACATTAACTGGCTACTTGTCATTCTTATCATTTTGTAGGTTCCTTTTACAAAAATATATATGCAGTATTTTATGGTCTGGTGGTAGCCTTGTACTCTCTCAAAATTGGCGGACTGTATTAGCTCACACATTTGTTAAAACTTAAACATGTGGTTATTGTGAACTGATTCAGGATGAGAGGGAGGACTAGGAAAATAACAGTTAAAATTGGACCAGTAGGCTTTTCCCTTGGCAGATACTAATATCTACACGTGTCTTCGAGAGAGAGGAGGGTAAGGGGGCGAATATGTGAATGCCTGTGCTCTTTGAGATTGTCATAACACCAAATAAATGCATACAACTTGTTGTGCATTTCATTGAATGTATTGGCTGGGTAACACTTTACAGTACACTACACGATATTAGTAACCTTTCCATTCAGATAAAGCAAGTCGGACTGCTAATAATTATTCACCTGCTTCCTCAGAAGATAAAGCTGTTGCAGTATCTCGTGGCTCAGAATTTCTCACCGATGTCGATTCACATGAAAATTTCAGATCTGGTTCTCCATTGGTTTCACCTTCAACTATAAAAGTCAAGGAGCAAACTATTGAGAACAAAGGTAACATCTTTCTCCAATGAAAGGAGGTTCTATCTTATTTTGGTTAGATTTGATTCCCTCTGAATGAATTTTTCATACTTTCACATACCTTATTGATTTACCCTTTTATGTAAATATACTTAAAAGAGGATTAGATATAAATAGCATAAATTTCTGACTAATTAAGGATAAGGAATTCTCCTGTCCTACAGATGAATATCACAAGGTTTCTCCTGCTGACAAATTACCAGCCTATTCCAAATTCAACTCACAGAAGTTTGTTGCGTCTCCAGCTTCACCAAACATGGATGAAATAACTGGAAATAAGAACTCAGACTCCTCACTGGAATCACCGTCTTTGTCACCCACAGGAAGCCAATCATCTTCATCTATGGTGACACCTCCTGACCTCTCCACCCTCTCAATTGCAGATTCAAACATGAACAAGCCCAGCGGAACCGAAAGTTACTTGCTCAACAACAGGTTCAGAGTGTACACAAGCTTTCCAAATATGGACTTCCCCAAAGGCACTGTGGTGCTACCAATTAGTGAGGACAAGTGGGTTGCCGTGAGCTTGGAATTTCCTAAAGAGAGAGATGCATAATCATTTTTAGCCAATTAAATCTGTCTTTGCCCTCACTTTTAAAATCATCTTAGTTAGATGAAGACAGTTTCTGTGCTGGTTGAATTAAGTGCTAAGAATTATCATTAATTCATATTTAAATGGTTTCTTAATTTAGCTTCTTCTTTTTACTTCATTTTATGGGTGAATTCTCTAACTTAATTCTTTATTATATTATCTTACAAATATTGTTACTGTTATAGTTATTATTAAAAATATCATCATCCCCTCGAAACATGGCTTCTTCAGATATAAACTCGGGAAACAAATGTGAGTATCTCTGACTTTTTTGTCTCATAAGCGATATTTTCTTACAAACCTGAACAATCATTTTGATTTATTAGATGCCTTGAATTTAGTCGATTTCTTTATTTATTTTCATCAATTTATTGCCATGATATATATATATATATATATATATATATATATATATATATATATATATATATATATATATATATATATCCATGACAATTAAATTAAACACATTTCTCTCAGTTTTCAGCTATTTTCCAAGAACTAACTGATTTTTTTCACATACAGGGCAAGTGCAACAGCCAATATAATAGCCAACACCAAGTTCATCACTTTCCTTGGCATCTTCAACCTTGTTGCTCCTCCAACCATCTTGGTGGCAAAGTTGCTCAAACCACTTTGTTGTTTCTGATTTGTACTTTCTTTTATCTTCTTTCCATCTTCAGCTGTACCATTAGTTTTCTCATCCGTCAGGTTATTTTCCGAGACACTCTTAGCATTAGCTTGAACATTTTTGGAATCATTTGACTCATTACTCTTTCCGTCTACAGTTTCCTGTTCTTTCTCCTTCTCTTGGGCATTATCAGGAACAACTCCAGCCTTTTTTGCTGAGTTATTGCTTGTTTCATTTGTCTGCTCAGCTGGATAATTAGTGGTTGAAGTCGGCTTCTGACCGGATTGTTCAGGCTTCTGAGGTTCTGGAGCTTCAGTATTGGTAGGCTTTTCTTCATCTTTTTTCTCTGCTAAAGTGATCAATTTTGGCTGTTCAATGAAGAGTCTAAAGGCCTTAAATTGGGGGCTGATTTTGCCGAAGTCACAGTTTTCAGAAATAGGAATAGTTTTAAGAAAGCGGCGCCAAATATTGTTTCCAAGTGGTTGTTCTCCACTGATAATCAGGTTTCCTGATTTAGAGAGTTGAACTCTGAGCTGCTCTTTTGTGTAACCTGCAGAATGAAGTTGAGATGATGCAGTGATACAAGCAAAGCAGCATAAGCACAATTAAGGGAAAATAGAAATTATAGTGAAATTTTAATACATAGAACAAGGGAAAAGGGAGGTCACCGGGTAGGTCGATGACAAGTATGGAGCAATCTTCCTCTCTTAGCACCTTCCATTGAGGATCAAAATCTTGGTACACTCGACCTGCTTCTGCTGCTGCTCTCTGCTTTGCATGATCCATCTTAATTACTAGTCTGTATTTCTTCCTCCTTGTTGTTGGTTGGTTGGTTTTCAAATGTGATATACATATATATATATATATATATATATATATATATATATATATATATATATTCTTTGCTTTTGGACCTTTTGTTTGTTTGTTCTGGGGGGTTCTGACTGACTGACTGACTGACTCACTATAAGTTCCTTATAACTTCCTCAATGGGCAACTGGAAGTTCTTTATTTCCATTCTACTCATTCTCATGAGATTTTACTTTATTTATTTCAAGAATTTATTCCTTATCCTTCAATACTTATGTCCAAACAAGAATGAAATATTTATTCCTTTCTTTTCCCCCCTTAATTTTATCCGTAACAGACTTACGGAGGAGCTGCATGCACAAGTCATAACAAGTACTGATTGACTTTTTGCATAGAGAATATAAATATAACAATTAATAATAAGAATATTATAAATAAATTATTATAAAAAATAGATTATTTAAGTTGATATTACTTTTATCCTGGACAGAGGCCCAAGGGAGTACTACTTTTTCATAGAGTTCCATTTCTCAAATTTTTTTTGACCCAAAGAAAAAAAAACATTATTTATGATAATATAAAATGAAATAATACACTAAATTTTACAATTACGCTCTGTTTCTGAGTTTTAAAATGGACAGAAAAAAAAAATGGACGAAAAATTTAAGTTTTCTTTCCAATTCTTATGTTTCTGAGTTTTTTAATAAACAGAAAAGAAAAAAAATGAAAAGAAAACTTGGTCACTTTTCCTGTCAAAGTTTTCTGAAAAGAAATTAGAATAAGTAATATTTTTATAATTCCCATATTATCCTCAACTTTTAATATAATAAATTTTAAATTACAACTCATGTCCTCAATTTTAAATTTTCTATTATTTTCTATTAAAACTCGTAAACAAATACAAAAGAAAAAACTTTAAATTTTCTATTCTTTTCTTTTCTGTTCTAATTTAAGTTTTCTATTCTTTTCTTTTCTGTTCAAAACTCAGAAACAGAGTGTTAATGTTGCTATATATAATATATAAATTTATATCAATATTAAATACCGATATATGTAAGTACATAGATATAAAAAAAAGGAAAAAAAGAGTTGCATATTAATATTCTATCTCATCGCTTACAATTTTAAATATTAAAAAAAAATCACAGATTAATATTCTTACAATTTTACTTTAGTTTCAACTACACAAATCATTTTCCATTTACAATTAAATTATCAGTAATCAGTGTTAAAATTTCAAAAATAAAAAATACAAATGAGACTTTGTTTATGGTACAAATGAATCCCCATCCCCATTCCCATTTCTTGGTCCCATCCCCATTTCTTGGTGAATGACTGATGCGATTCAGTGAATGAATGGATTCTCCTCCTCCTCCTCCTCAATAGTTTTTTAATATTCTTTTTTTTTAGCCCATTAAAAAAAAGAGATATATTTTAATTTTAAAATATAAACAACATTAAATTTCTAATATACAATTACTCATATTGTAGATTGAAAAAATATCACTTCTCTCTTTTCTCTTTACAAAACCCTAGCCTCCATATTTTCAGTCTTTGATCTACACTAAAAAGGCCCTATTTAATATATTTTTTTCTTACGGTCTTATCTTTAATTATTCTTATTTTCAATCTATGAATCCTTTATTCTCTTAGTTTGAGATTTTCTCATTATACAAAGTTTTTTTTTCATGATCTCTTTGTGGATGAGGTTTGATTGACATTAATCGGTGAAATTTGAGTGTGAGGTTATCAAGACGACCTCTTTTTTGTTTCTCCTATTTAAAAATTACGCAAATTAATTTGTATTTTTTTGTCTATTTTTTAGAAAATATATATGTTATCGAGTTTCGAGTTTTTATTTGAGACGAGAGAATGTATCACCTCGACTCGTTCTTGTAATTGATTCACTTATCAATGAAGATTATTTCTAGGAAATTTATATTTTTACATGAATTTTTAATATTTTCACATGAAAAATAATAAAAACTATATTTTCATGTAAAAATATTAAAAAGTTATATGAAAATATCAATTTCCTATTACCTATTCTAATTCTGGGGCTTTGTCAAACAAAAAAAAAAGAGAAAAAAAGAGTATTATCATGCTTATGCCATTATATTTTTAAACACCTATTGTTAGCTTTGTATCAATAAAGGCTTTCGGGTAAAACCCCGAACTTTAGGTGCTCAGATTCGATCTCCAGACCTTCAACTCACAATTTCAACTCAATGATCACCTGAGCACCACGGGTTAGCTGTTTTATTTTCGCAAGGAATATGATTTATAACTGAACAAATAATTTTCCCCAAATTAAAACAAACCCCCTTTTCTCAGATCTGCTAAGTCTCTCATTTCGTTCGATCGATCTTCAGGTTTTCGTTCTCTTTCCGCCATTAACGTAAACGAGCTTTCTCTCTAGGTTTTCACTCTCTCTTTCTAAAAAAACAATTTGTCCTTCTTGTTTGAGAAGAGAGAAAAAATTGCAATGGCGTACTCAAGCTTTGTTTCGGTGGTAATCTTCGCTTTGGTGGCTGGATGTGCTCTTGCTCAGGGGCTTGGCTGACTTCACCAATGCTACTCGACTAAACCTCCCGCTGTTGTAACACCGCCTGCCTGCCTCCTACTTCTTCTCCCACCTGTCTCACCACCACCCTACTCTCCACCACTTCTCCACCCGCTCCTCCGATGTTGTTCCTCCGCCCCTCTATCTCCGGCCCTGTGGTTCTCCAACTTCCACTCTCGATAACTCCGCCGACTTGAACAGAGTTACATGCATTTGGATCTCATGCGATTCTTTGTAGAGATGTGAGATGGAGTTCTTCACCTTTTACTTTAATTTATTGTGCCGGAGTTTGATTATGATTATTATTCTTTAGAATTTTACTTAGTATTTTTTTGGTTTAATTTACATTTTCTTTGATTGATTGTGATGAAGCTTGTTGAACAGTACATGGTTTGATCGACTGTTCAGTTCATTTGATTTATATTATTATTATTATTATTTATTAATTTCTAATTAACTTTGTATGCATATTTAAAAGAAATAAAATAATAAATTATTTATATTAAGTTATTTAAAAATAAAAAATATTAAAAATAAGTTATTTATATTAAGTTATTAATATTAAAAATATTATAGATAAATTATTATAAAAATAAGTTATTTAAAATAAATAAATATTTATTAATTTAAAAATAATTAATAGTACAGTAACAAGAACGTATTAATTATTAATCTGAAGAAGACTTAACAGATTTAAAAATACTTAATAGTACAGATTTAAAAGGCTCATTTCCCAAAATTGTTATTATTATTTTATTATATATTTTATTATTTTTTATTTTATTTTTATTTTTATTTTATTATTATTGTGATTATTATTATTAGTATTATTAGTATAATTATTATTATTTAATTTGGAAAAAATTCTTTGTTCGGTTATAAAGTATAATCCTTGCGAAAATATAACAGTTAACTTGTGTTGCTTGGGTGGTCAATTGGATTGAAATTTGAGTGAAAAGTCTGGAGATCGAATCTTAGCAACAACAAATTTTTTAGATCTATTTGCAACCTGACTTTACTTTATCTATAAAAACTATTGCTCCCACTCTTTCCAGAAAATATTGAATTAAATTAGTTGATCACACACAGATTGAGATGTAATCTTTCCTTCTGATCAATTGACCAATTTCATAATAATCGGATCCACCATCATTTTTTACTTTTTTTAGTAATTTTTTTTTTGGAATGGAGACACTCATTACAGGACAAGCAAAAAAATAAAATACAATACTAGTCCTTATGAGAAGGAAATATTCTAAAAGAGAGAGATCAATAAATCTGATTTTTTTAATAAATAATTATTGGTCCTTTTAATAATAATATAATGAGCAGGATGAAGGATAAATTTGAATAGTTCTCTACAAACTGAGAAAATATCAATATCCATTTTTCAATTTTTTTTATCCAAGATAATTTCATTTTTTTTATGATAATACAAAATAAAACAATATTAATTATTGATGTGCGTGGATAGATATTAGATGAGCCATAAAGAAAATCTAAATGTATATATCATTTTTCCTTTAGAAATTATAACTAATATAGCAAACAAAATAGTAAATACTCGAGAAATAAATAAATAATGAACAAAATACATATTTCATTTTCATTTTTATTTGTTGATACTGTTGCTGTAATTTTTTTATTGTTAATGGTAGAAATGAAATAGTATATTTTAGAAATTTATTATTTATATATACCAGTTGCTACATCACACAGGAACACCAACAACGCTCATATCCATGACCCATAAAAAAGGTTGAAACAGCTTCCGATTAGTGAACAACCGTTGACTGTTGCCGCTGCTGTTTGTTATTATCCCCAATTCAAAAACAGAAGAAAAAAAATTAATAATCGATTGTTATATATATAATATTCTTGAAATCGAGAGAAAATGGCAAAACAAGTAAAAAGAAAGATTTTATAGTTAGCTAGTTAACCTGAGAGAAAATTGCTGATGCGATTTGGAGAATGAATCAATGGATTCACTTCCTCTTCCTCCTCCTCCTGCTCAATTACCATTCGCCTCTGAAAACGGAAGAACTAATTTTGATCGAGAGTTTGAGACTGACGGCTAGCTAGGGTTAGAGACTAAACGCCCTTTATATACACATTTATTTTGGCTACGTAGGCCGGCCCATTAAGTGATAGTATTAAATGTTACAATCCAAACCTTTTAGTATAAACTTACCATATTTGTTATAAAACTCACTCAAAATAAAAACATTCCATTTATAATTATTTATAAATGCAATGTTTCTATTTTGTGAGTGTGTTATAGATGAAGATGTGGTATCTTTCAATATATATATTTTTTTATCTAGTTTGAGTTCCCTTAATTAATTAAGAAATGAGTAATTATTTGAAAATCAATAGTTCGTTCGGATCTATGTTTTATATTTTTTTCGTGGCATTTTAAAGTTTTCTTTATAGATAATTAAACATTACTTTCTTTCAATATATACTTTGTTCTTACTAATAAGTTTTAGTCTCAAACTAATACAATAAAATTTAATATGAAAATTTTAACAAATCAAATAGAATTTTGCACTTTGTATGTATGAGATTTCGTATATAAAAAGATAGGTTATCAGAAATATTCAATTCAATTCGTTTGACTTATTTTTATGGACAATTTCTAGTTAACTTGTGCTAATTAAATTAATCTCAAGGAAAAGTTTCAATCTAATTTTAAGACAACGTATAATGTGGGGTGGGGTTATTAGTGAATGATATGACAATAAAAATAAATAATCTCAACAACTCACTACAAGTGTCTTTAGTGGAAAGAAACCATTTGCCATTTGGCATGCATCGGCAGATAAAAGTTGGTATCAGAAAGTCGGATCCGGTTAGCATGAAGTTTATTTTTTGGTAGTAAGTTAATTCAATTGATTATCGATAGAATATTAACATCGCCAGCGTCGCTGCGTGTCTATTTGGCCAATCGACCAATTTACTCAAAAATAAACTTCATGCTAACAATTTTCTATAAAGTCTAGGCGTCTAGCCTCTCTCTCCCTCTTCCATATTTTGATATATGGGGAGGGTCAACTCTAATATGCATTAAAGAGATCCTTTCTAAAGTTATATATATATATATATATATATTCTTCTGTTTAATTGTTCTTATGTTTCCTTTTTCTTTCTTTTTTTTAGGTTTAGGATCACTCCGTAGAGAAGGTTTGATTGCGTTAAAAGCTAAAGTTGGTTTTCGTTGCTCGTATTGCAAAGATTTGTTTTATTTTTTCGTCTACTTTTTAAAAATATATATGTTCTCTAAGTTTCGAGTTTCAATTTGGGACCGGAGCAAGTTTATATAACCGTGACTCTAGTATTTTTGTAATTTGATCGTTGTTCTTATTTTAAAAAAAAAATTGGATGTGCTCTTGAACAAATAAATATTGACATGACTAAGAAAAATTCAAATATTAAATGACACTCAAAATTAAATATGTATATATATAACCAGTTGAAAGCTGCATGGTGTGAAGATGAGATGGGTACATAATTATAAAGAATTGAATGATATGAACATAAATGGTTAATCGTGGAAGAAAGACAACCAGATAATGGTTAGATTATAGATGAGTATGTTTTTTTAGATCTAATCTCCATGTTCACCAACCCTCAATTATTTCAATTTTTCCCTACTGTGTCATATGCTACTACTCAATTAACACTTGTCTTTAATCACTTTGTTGGCATGTCTTATGTTTTATATATGTGCAATTTGTGTTATTTAATTCTTGAAATCTGGCTTGCTTCTGTTCCTTTTTTATCAAGTGTTTTTGAGGAAAAGGTTTGCCAATGCAATGCCTAACATTAATTAAGAAAAAGGTCATCCCAAAAACACATTTACACCCACACACACACACACACACACAACAAGCAAGTGTCCAAAAAAAAGAACACACATGAGGAGGCACAGAAGCCTGATAAGTAAGCTGGCATAAATTATTTATATTCCACATAAAAATAATGGAGAGGGAAGGACAAGGGAGAGAGATCCAGCATCCACAAATTCCTTCTTCCTTTTTGATGAATCTCTCTCAGCCCACCGTTACTACTTCACCCTCTAGCCTGCACTGCAGCATCACCATCTTAGGCCAGACTCCATCAATCCAGTAATCCTATTTCATTCCCATCAACTTCATTTAATGTCTATGTCAACTGATGAAGATGGGCATCAATCAAAATCCCAAATTGCCAAATCCAAATTAGTTAATCTCATCCGTCGCCATATTCTTCATACATCAAACACCATGATGCTTGGTCTCAAGCTCAAAGACCGTTGCAAAACCACCCAAGTCCACGCTCTCAATAATACCTTAGATTCCACCGGAATAGCTAAGCCTAAGCTTAATCCTAATCCTAATCCCCATCTCACAATCAACTCTATTTTGTCAAACACTTGTGAAGAACTTGTACCCAATTCAGTGTCAACAGCTGACAGTCCTCTTCTCTCTCATGGACTCCCGAGTACTGAATTTCTTGAGCCACCCATTGACCTACACCTCAAATCTGTTGATTTTGTTGATTCAATAGCTGACCTTTTTCGCAGGATTGAAAGTTGTGATGAATCTAAGAAATCTTTGATGTATATAGAGCAGTATGCGCTGTTGTGCAGCTTGGGTGACCCAAAGCTGCTTCGCCGCTGCCTTCAATCTGCCCGTCAGCACGCCGTTGACGCGAATTCAAAGGCTTTGCTTGCAGCTTGGTTGAGGTACGAGAGGAGAGAGGATGAGCTTGTGGGTATTTCGTCTTTGGATTGTATTGGGCGAATTCTTGAATGCCCCAAGGCTGCTTTGGTGGAAGGGTATGATCCCAGTTCAGTTTTTGATCATTGCAGATGTAATGAGACACTTAATGTGATATCTGATGTGGATATTACAAATGGAGGTGAGTGTTCTATTTCTGAAGATGTTAAAGATGTTTGCTTTTGCATTGAAAATGAAGAGGTTTATTGTGTTAGAGGTAAAATTGCTGATTTATCTAATCCACTTAGAGTAATGTTGTATGGTAAATTTATGGAGTCGCGAAAAGATAAGATAGACTTTTCTCGGATTGGGATATCGGTGGAAGGAATGATTGCTGTAGATTTGTTCAGCAGGACAAAAAAATTAGGTGATTGTTCTCCAAAAATAGTTTTGGAGGTCCTTTCTTTTGCAAATAGGTTCTGTTGTGAGGAAATGAAGTCTGCCTGTGATGTTTATTTAGCTTCACTTGTTTGTAGTTTAGAAGATGCGTTGGTTTTTATTGATTATGGTTTGGAGGAGAGGGCAAATCTTCTATTGGCATCTTGTTTGCAATTGTTGCTAAGAGAGCTTCCAAGTTCTTTGTGTAACCCCAAAGTCATGAATATATTTTGTAGTTCCGAGGCTAGGGAGAGATTAGCTATGGCAGGGCATGCTTCCTTTCTGTTGTATTATTTTCTTAGCCAGGTTGCTCTAGAAGAGGAGATGACATCAAACGTGAAAGTAATGTTGTTGGAAAATTTGAGAGGATGTGCAACGGAAAGATGGCAGAAGGCACTTGCATTGCATCAATTGGGCTGTGTATTACTTGAAAGAAAAGATTATAAAGATGCTGAATGCTACTTCGAGGCAGCAGCTGAGAATGGTCATATTTATTCTTTGGCTGGTGTTGCTAGGATTAAGCACAAGCAAGGGCAGAGGTTTTCAGCCTATGAGATTGTTAACACACTTATTACTGAGTATAAATCAATAGGATGGATTTATCAGGAGCGATCTTTGTATAATGTGGGAAGGAAGAAGATTTTGGATTTGAATGATGCAACTAAATTGGATCCAACACTTTCTTTTCCATACAAGTATAGAGCTGTTGCAATGTTGGAAAGGAACGAAGGTGAGGAGGCTGTCTTAGAGATTAATAAAATCATTAGGTTTAAGCTCTCTCCAGATTGCCTAGAACTACGGGCTTGGTTCTTTATGGCACTCGAGGATAATGAAGCTGCTCTGAGGGACATTAGAGCATTGTTAACTTTAGAGCCCAATTACAGGTTGTTTCATGGAAGGATGAGAGGTGATTGCTTGGTTGACCTACTCAGTCGACGTGTTCAACAATGGAGTCCAGCTGACTGCTGGTTGCAACTATATGATCGATGGTCTTCTATTGATGATATTGGCTCTCTGGCTGTCATACATCAGATGTTGCTAAATGAACCTGGAAAGAGCCTTCTTCTGTTTCGACAATCTCTGCTTCTTTTACGGTAAGCTTTAAGGTTAATATTCTGGTTAACTAATCTCTGTATCATGCTTAGAGGCTTCATAAGTTCCTTCATTTACTTATTTCCTTGAGTTACTTAATATTTTCTAAATCAAGAGATGAATGTTGGAGAAGATTGTAACCCAAGTCGTATATCCTGTAATCATAATAGCTGAAGTAGATATTAGGGTGTCTAGTTGACAAGTTATGAGTTATTTTTATTTCTATCAAAGAATTGAAATGTCACTAAAACATTACCTAAACTATGTCAGGCTTCTTACTCTTTAATACCCACTTCTGTTAAATAAGATGTTATAATATTCACTATTACTGTATTGTTCTTAAGACTTAGAAATCATCCTGTTATGTAAAGTATTTAATCGTACAAGTTAATTATTTAGCATCATTAATCTATGTTATACCAACAACTTAAGAAACCCCTCTATGTTATATGCTGCAGGTTAAACTGTCAAAAGGCTGCAATGCGAAGTTTGCGATTAGCTCGAAATCATTCTAGTTCTGATTATGAAAGGCTTGTGTATGAAGGATGGATTCTATATGACACTGGCCATCGTGAAGAAGCGCTCTCCAAAGCTGAGGAGTCCATTTCCATTCAGAGATCATTTGAAGCTTTTTTCCTAAAAGCATACACATTGGCAGATACGACTCTCGATCCTGATGCTTCATCTTATGTTATCCAACTTTTGAAGGACGCTCTCGGATGTCCTTCAGATGGTCTTCGGAAAGGGCAAGTAAGTGTTGTGTTACCTAGAATGAATCCAGGAGGAAACTTTTTTGGGTCATTCGCATGAAGATGTGTTTGTTCATTTTATGATGTGATATTTTACAGGCATTGAATAACCTCAGTAGTATTTATGTGGATTGTGGTAAGCTGGATCTTGCTGCGGATTGCTACATAAATGCCCTTGACATCAAGCATACAAGAGCTCATCAAGGGTTGGCACGCGTTTATCATCTTAAAAATGAAAAGAAAGCTGCTTTTGAAGAAATGACAAAACTGATAGAAAAGGCACCAAACAATGCATCAGCTTATGAGAAACGGTCAGAGTACAGTGACCGTGACATGGCTAACAGTGATCTCAGTACGGCTACGCAATTGGATCCTCTAAGGACTTACCCATACAGATACCGGGCAGCAGGTATTTCTTTTGAGACTTCTAATTCTAGTCAACATTTTAATAAACTTGCGTGATATTTAATAATCACGGACCCATGAATTATCCCTGTCACATTAAAAAGGACGTTGGTATTTTTCTGAATCTCTGCTCTGATATCTTTATATGATGATATGAGAATTCTGCATTATATTTCTTGGGGTTGGAAAATTGTTGTCCAAGTAGTTGAACCTCGAAATTATTAGGGCACAATAATTATAAAGTCAACTGATGCTAAATATGGAAAGCATACCACATCCCATATATGTTTATTTGACGATGCCTTCTCATTCTCACTCTCATCTTTCTTTTTTTAATCACTTCTAAATTTCTCTATTTCTCTTTATTGAGCTTGGAAATCAAGTTTGGCCTCCATTTATTATCGTATCTTATTCCCAACTTTTATCCCCTTTTTATTCCCTGTTGTTTCTTTATGTTACTATTTATATACTCCCTCCGTCCCAGATAAAAGTCTTTATTACTCCCTCCGTCCCAGGATAAAAGTCCTTATTACTATTTTGGGTTGTCCCATGTTAAATGTCCTCTTTCTTTTAATAACCAAACTTTTACACATTTTTTTCTATTATGCCCGTAGCATTAAATATCTCATACTTTTTTTATTCTAATTCTCTCTCCATATTTAATGACATTATTATGGACAATTTTGTCATTTTATTCCTTTTCTTAATATGCGTGAAAAGTCCACCAGGACTTTTATCCTGGGACGGAGGGAGTACTATTTTAGGTAGTCCCAAGTTAAATGTCTACTTACCTTAAATGGTCTATTTTTTACAATAATTTGCCTATAATACCCTTATTATTAATTGTTATATTTCTATTCTCTATGCATATTTATGGAGCATCACTAGTAATGTGCAAAAAACTATGCAATTAAATGATAAATTAAATATGGACAATTTTGTCATTTTATTCTCTTTCTTAATATGCGCAAAAAGTCCACTCCCAAATTGGGAGTTCAGCTTCTCTATTTTTCTTTTCCAAAATGAGAGTCCATCTTCAATATAAATTAACTCCCAAATTGGGTGTTCAGCTTCTCTATTTTTCTTTTCCAAAATGAGAATTCATCTTCAATATAAATTACAAAATTTCATCATGTTAATTAAGTTGTTTTTTCCCGCTAATCATGTCAATAATTAAGTTTCTGAATAAAAACAGATTCTTATAGTGGACTCTCATTCATTTGGGGATGCAAGGATTTTAATTTACCCAACAAATTCTTACTCATCAAAAATAGAAAAATAAGTATGTTTACTTATAAAAAATAAATAAAAAATAAAAATCACCAACCATATGTTCTATTTAATTATGTTGGGATCCTTGTTCTTCTTCTTTCAAAGGTTTTAGGTTATAATTAGAACTCTACTAAAAGTCATTGGAAAATGTAGAAGGAAAAGTATAATTAAATATAATTGTGAACTTTGTCAGAGATATGTAAGAAGCTTGCATACGGGAAAAGGAGAACTAGATGCGCGCATATGCTTCTCAAAGAACTTGTCCCCTTGCAAATTTTGCTTCTAATTTTTTAATCCCCAAGTTTGCTTGCCTAAGTTTTTGTATGTACTAACATGTGCAATCACATGTCACCAGTGCTGATGGATGACCAAAGAGAAACTGAGGCCGTAGATGAACTTAATAAAGCCATAGCTTTCAAACCCGACTTGCAAATGCTCCATCTTCGATCAGCATTCCACGAGTCAATGGGTGATGTTGTTTCTGCTCTACGAGACTGTGAAGCAGCGTTGTGCTTGGACCCCAACCACAAGGACACCCTCGATCTGTATAGTCGAACAAGAGGGGAAGCTACTCATCTGCAGAAGTGAAGCCATAGGAAGGGAATTTCATTGTGAATCTTGCAGGACAGAAGAACTGTTTGAACTCTCAACCAACCTCAGTTTTCTTCAGAAATCATTGTTTTGAAGAGCATTCAGATGATGGTGGACATAGATCATGGCTACGAGAGTGGAAGGAAAATGCCAAGAGGAAAAGTGTACATATGTTTGGTATGGACAGGCTAGAACTTAAAGATAACCATAAAAGTTGAAAGAATGAAACGATTATCTGCATCAGCGAAATGTTGGTTCAGGATTTGAACACTTGGGAAGATGTATTGTACTGTAATTTTATACCATTCGTTCTTGAGAATGAAGGACCACAAATTTTGCCTAAATGGAGATATTTTTCTCGATTTACAAAAGCTATTGTATAAAGACAATGAAGTATATCAAACACTTTTGGTTTCTTTGCTGTCATGAAGAATTATACTCACATTTATGAACTAGTGATCTTCAAGGGTTTATCAATTTCGGCCTTTACATGTAAAAGGGCGCTTGAAATTCTTGTTCGTTTGGTCGAACGCATCTTACTTAAATCACAAATGCAACACTCGAGTTACCGAAGACACTCTTACTCTTTCATCCCAATATGCCCATAAATACTAAATTTTGTTGATTTAGCAAGTCCCTCAAGAGTACATAAAAACTAAGACATCAACTCTCTTCAAGGGGAATCAAAAAGGGAAACAAAACAAAGCAAAATAACAACAATAAGATTTCACCTACAAGCAAACCTTCATCTACAAAGACAACTAATAAGAATATTGCTGGCGAAAGTTTGCCAGCTAAAATGCATTAATCACAGAAATATATCCCCACAGGATGAAATTCCACTTCCTTGGTGCAGTAAAGAGTAATAAACAAGATCCAGACCAGTCTCCTCTTTCTCTAATATATACTCCTACATATAATCTTCACCCAGAATTAGATACAAACAGTTATCCACAGCATAAAAAGAAAAAAATTAATTAGAACATCATCTGTACTACTGACTTTTGAGCCTACTCGAGTCGGGAACGAAAACAGAAATTGAATAAAGAAATTTTGAATAAAAAAATGTGAACTTTAGAATTACTTGATACTTTTGTCACTCAATTAGAACCTCCTAAACCGACTCTGTAGACAAAATCTCTAGTTCTGCCCACCAAAGAGGAGATATTCTTGGCGTCGCTCCATCAGGTCCCAATGCTGTTATCTCTTTCAACTTAGCTGCGACTTCTCTCATTGTTGATCTCTGTTTTGGGTCAGAGTGGACACAATCTTTTATCACCTCAAACAGTTTCTCAAGCTGATCCTCTTCGAAAGATATCAAAGTTGGATCCACTATTTCTCTAAGGGGTGGTTGTTTACCAGTCAAATATTCTGATGCCCAGTCCACACGAGAGCCATTACCTACAGAGTATGGAAGCCTTCCCGTAATCATTTCAAATAAAACCACCCCAAAATTGTATACATTGCTCTCAGGAACTGAGGATGAGTTTTCAAAGAGTTCCATGGTAGCTGATCCCATCTTTGCTGCAGTTACCTCATTCCAGAAGCTGAAATCAGAAATTTTCGCTGCATAATCTTCAGTAAGATATATTGAAGAAGACTGCAGATTTCCATGGGCTATTGGCGGGTTGAGCTGGTGCATATACTCGAGGCAATATGCCATTCCCATAGCTATTCTCAGCCGCATTCCCCTATCCAAGTGCTCTGCTTCTTTTACTGCAGGAAGTTCAAAGTGGCATCAACAAAGCAATAGTCAGTTACTGTATCTCAATCGAATACAAGTGTGACACAGCTATGAAAATCAAATCAATGTTTTCAATTATGTCAGCTCATGGCATGGCATGGCATGGCATTTACACACTATTGCAGGTGTAGTTCAATACCTAAGTTTTAATACCTCGAGAACATATAAACATAGATATATTTATAGATTAGAAATTTGTCTGCAATTGATATCCTTCCCAGTTCCCAAAAGAAACACAAGAATACAAGCATTCTCTGTGAATTTATTATTTGAGACAAACTAATGCAGTTTACCCATATGATTCAACCCATAATGTAAACATGCAGCGTCCACTAGGTAGCATATATTTTTGATAAGTAATTTGGCCCTAAGTATATCAACCCAAGTTCCTGAGAATGTGTGGAAAACAAGAAAATGCTGTTTGTCAAGCAAAACCAAACGTCTATGCCAAGTGATCATCAAACGACTACAAAATGATCTGAGAACTTACTGTGTAGATGCTCAAACAGGGTCCCATTTGGTGCATACTCAAAAACCATCATTCTTGTGAAAGGCTTTTGTTCTTCACAGAACCCAATAAGATTCACAAAGTTTTTGTGGTTCATCTTTGATAACTTGTCTATCTGTAAAAAGAATGAAAAAGGAAAACCAAAATTATGTTATTGACAAACAGAGTATAAGCTATATCAAGTTTGATCAGATTTGAGTTTTGCATGCCTTGTTCCTGAATTGGGTCTCTAAATTCTTTGACCAGTCTTCAGCTGATTTCACTGCAGTAGATGTCACTGCTATTTCAACTCCAGTTGACAGAGTCCCTTTGTACACCGTGCCATCTGATAAAGAGCCAATTATATTACTGAAATCTTCACAAGCGGTTACAAGTTCTGATCGCTGGAGCTTCGGTACACCTAGAATGCAGACTCTCAAACATGAATACATTTAAACACACATAGACAGACATACACAAAAATACAAACACAAAAACAGAAGGAACACTCAAAAATAAAGTTTTCTCGTGCTAAAAAAACTGTAAGTTCATGAGAAAGGGAAATGACCTGTTACAAATGCTTTCTGCAGCTGCCCACTTAACCCCGTCGCCCAAGGTTTTACAGTAACCACCTTACTTCTTCGACAGAAACCAATGCCAACTACTGATAAGAAAATGAAAGCAGAACCACCAATCACTCCAGACAATATCATAACTGTATGATGCTTTGACTTGGAACTTTTTTCAACAGTTTGGCTAGGACTTGATGCAGGGGAAGGCAATGGAGCAGAGTAGGACTCTGGTGGTACTGAAACAGCAACAGGTGGATTTGCTGGAGCTAATGAAGCAGGACTGGGAGAAAGCATAGGAGAGGGTGAAGGTGCCGAAAATTCCGAAGGGGAAGGAGATGGAGACTCCAGTGAAGACGAAAAAGATGTTGAGGGGGGTTCTGATATAGATGACATTGGTGGGACTGAAGGCGATAATAAAGGAGAAGACAGTGATGGTGATAGTCGTGGTGACAATGCTAAAGAAGGTGATGACCGCAAAGAGCGAAAATATGATGCCTCCAAACCCCTCTTATTGCGTCTATTTAAGGTTAGACTTGAGGTATCTGCCACCTGCTGCAGCCTCCTCTGTGGTATATCTCCAGTTTGCACAATGTTCCTGACAATTAAATATCATTAGGTCCAGATATTTTTTGCATGATTTTATATCTCATGAAACAAGTCAGTTCGAGGATATAAGAGTTTCTGGTTATAATTTGCTTTTTTTGTATTCGTGGATAGTACCACCTGCACCAAAGCAGCAGGTGCAATGAACTTCCACGTAATCTTCCTCATCAATAAACCCTCTGGTGATCACCATATATTTCTTTATTTCCTTTTCCCCTCTTATATCCCTTTAAGCCCATAGTTTCTCTCTCAAATAAGTAAACAATTAATCGCTACTAATAAAATAATCCATAATTACTATATACTACTATTCTGCTATTTAGGAAACAAACACACTTTCCAATAATTAGTTGTAGCTCTATCATTATTTACTACTACAGATTTAAATGCCATCTTTATTATAAAAAAAAAAACTCCACCAAGACTACCAAAAGTAAAAAAACAAGAGAGGAAAGGGAAGGGAAGAGGAATATGGGAAGAAAGGGAAAAGAGAAAAAGAAAAGAAAAAAGAAACATGTAAGTTTAAGTGGAAGATAAAGGAATATCTACTAAACTTACCAAGAATCAGATCTACTATTGCAACTGGTCCGAAAAGCAGCACTAGTTAAGTATTTCTCATCTATTTGAAGTTCAGAAAGCATCTTGAGATCATAAAGTTCAGGAGGTACGCTACCAAGAAACTTGTTGTTATCCAGTAGGCTACAACAATTACCACAAGATTGAGTTAGCAGAAGCTTAGGTAATAGAGAAAACAGTAGCTCCATATTCAAAAGGCTGAACTCACAGAATTGAAAGCGAGTGGTTATTGCCAATATCAGAGGGAAACGGCCCACTTAAATTATTGTATCCCAAGTCCAACTCTTCCAGCTCCTTCAGTTTCCCAATTTCTTCAGGAATATTTCCGTAAAAAGAATTGTTGCGTAAAATACTGCGGCATATAGCATAAGAATCATACATCAAACATATATGAAAAGGGAAAAAGTTACAATAATCATGAATAATGAATTGGATCATGAATTCATGATCCCTTACATAGATTTTATGTTAGTCAGCTTCCCGAGTTCCGGAGCCAATGTTCCTCCAAGACAAAGATCTTTTAAGTTTCTGCCATTGAAAGTAAAATGACTTTAGTACACTATAAAACACTTATGAAGAAGAAAATTCTTAAAATGTGCTTTTTAAATAAGTACCATAATATGTTATCAGAAATGAACATAAAGAAATCGAAGATCTCTCTCTGCACTAGAGCCAGGTCAATTGTTCCGACTCCTTAGCCACCCTAAATGCAATTAAAGAATATCCCTATTTGTTCCCTCATCTTTATGAATAAGACTCCAGTACAAAGAATCAGACAGATCCTTCTAAGGTTATCGTAACAAGTGAACCTTACTGGGTCCTTGTTCACCAAACTCCTGCCAGAAGGCCCATAGGCCATAACTCATCTCCAATATCAGAAAATTACATGTTTTATAATACCACTCTTTGAAGAATATAGGCAAACACAAACTTTGATAACTGGTCATACACAATATTAGCATTATACTAATTTCTAAGATATAAGGCTACATTGTGTGTTGCAAACACTTATAAAAAATGATGATCAAGTGCAATTTCATTTTAATTCTTGGGCCTTTATGGAAATAAAGCACACCATCCACATCGAAACCTAGAAGAACTATCATTTATCTATGCCTAAAGCTTGTAAAAATCCCAACTGAAAATTAAGTAATAACTCGTGCTACCATATTATTGTTCCTTCACAAAAATACACAGCTCTATTCGGTCACAAAAATAGCAAACCAAATTTTTAGACACTGCAACATCTATCATAATTCATAGCATAGAAAGCCAAGTCTCCGTATAAAATCAGCATTCATATAAGTCACAATTCTAAAAGTTTCTTTCAGATATAAATTCATAATAACTCACAAGATTATGACTTTTCCATCTGAGCACTCGACTCCGAGCCAAGAACAAGGATCAAAGTCCCCTTCATTATTACTATTCCAGTTGGATAGAGCACCAAATGGATCACTCACAACTCTATCACGAAACCTCAATAACGCCAGCCCTGTATTCAATAAATTACATTGTTCATACTCAAAATCAAATTTTTAACTTAAAATTTTGTTATGAAAATGTAAAGTTCGTGCCTTCACTGTTGAGAGACCAGCATAAACTCAAATTCTGAAGAAAGACTAATACAACAGCCAACACCATTGCCATCCCAAGATCATGAAATCTCCACCGTTTATCCATTTTAGCTATTCAAAATAAACCCAAATTCGTAAACTGGGCAGACGGGTAGTAATCATATGGAGGAAAGAATTAAAAAAAGGGGAAGAACAATAAACAGAGTAGAATGATTAAACGGGTGTACAATATATATACATATATATATATATATATATATCTAAATATAGAGAGAGAAAACTTGGTGAAGACTCTGCAAATGCAAGCTAGTTTAGATTAGAATAGAAGAAACGCGTTAAACTGAAATCGGTGAAATTTAATAAGGAGTAAAGGGCCAAGTCCAAAACTTACCGACAGAAAGAGCGAATTTTTGGAAAGTACTAGGAAATTCAAATGTCCGATAAACCGATTCGAATGTTTTTGAAAATGGGCGATTTTTTTGGGAAAATTTAACTGTTGAAGAAGAAGATGGGCTACGGCTGCTGCCGATGCTGTTTCATTGCCAGCGGGAACTGCGGTGGTTGTTTATTAGAAGAAGAATTATTCCATTAGCAGCTGCTGGGCTGGGCTACAATATGATATGGTACGACTCTGTTTCCTCTCTCTTTCTTTATAATGGCGCCGTCCTCTGTTCCGGTTTTCAAAGTCACGTGATATGTCAGGTGCTAATTTTTTCCATTTTCTATTGTATTAATATCTCGCCTGTTTTTCTCTTTTTCATTTATGTAGTACTGGCAGGTCTCTTTTTTATTTTGTTTCCCCTTAATTTATTTAAATATTATTGACATATATGTATCTATCAATATTATTCATTAATATATAATCCCTCCATTCCATAATATATATCTAACAAAATACAACTAATTTTGAATTTTTCGCTCACCCTAATAAATCATCCAGACCGTTCAAAATTTGAAATAAATCTCACCATTTTTAGTGCCGGAGGCACGGGATTGTTGCTAGTATTATGTATGACGTAAGATAATTTTATTTTTTTCAAATTATTTGACGTTTTATATAATTTAAGATAATTAGTTATAATATTTTTAAAATTAACTCTCATGAAAAAATATTACAAATGAAAAGAGAGAGTATGAGATAAGTATATGGTAAAGAGTATTATAGATAATTAATATTATGAAAAAATATATATATACACAAATGTGAATGATACTGCTGATATCTACAATATTGTACGATTTTTTTTTTTAATATGGCGACGGTTCATAACCGTCGCCATATATATTTTGGTTTATGGCAATGATTAAACCGTCGCTATAGTCCAAAAAAATAATCGTCATAACACAAATGTGTACTACACATTTATATATATACATATAGTCCATAATATTATATTTGATATTATACAATCATTTTTTAAATTCTTGTGTATCACTCTAAAACGTCATATATTATAGATGAAGGGAGTTATTTATATTATCTATATTATAAGGAGGAGAGGAGGAAAGATGGGTTAATTTCTAGATTATTAGGTTTGTTGTGTAACGTAAGACTCCTCTTATCATAAAACACAAACTCAAATAATCCGCTTCAATCTGATTCTAACACAATGTGAGAGAGGTTGATATCTATGACTTTGCGTGTTAAGATCATTTGTGATTGCGTGAAATAAACTTACCATGAAGTTCATTTCATACTAACAACTCCCCACTTTTTATAATTGTTTCCTTACTCCCTTGATTATTATTTTTTTCATTTTCTCTCACTTTTATTTTTTGAATTACACACAAGTGTGAAAGAGGTTTTTTTTTTGGGTGGATCAAGTTTCTAAGTTGTAAGTTGAACTTTTTAGACCAAATAGAACTAGTGTATGAGTTGTAAATATTACTCAATTTTCGTGATACGGTAAAATTAGTTAAAATTCTTAAGAATTATATATATATATATATATATATATATATATATATTTATATATGGTATGAAAATGGGATCTAATACTTTATTTGAAATTAATCACATTTTGGATAAAAAGAATTTTGAGAAATCAGATCGACACACCTTGATAAAAATAAAAAGAATCAATAATTTAATATTTAATCACCGAGGTCACTTGGTCTGTTGATACCTCCTTTGCAGTGCGAAAGTTTTTGGTCCTATTTTTATTTTTTTATTTTTTTATTATTTCATATAATTTTATGTTGATTGCAATCTGACTTCGTCAAATATTTTATAGACATGTATATCATTTTCTAAAAATTAATATTCAATGCATTCACAATTATATTAATACTTTTGTACAATATATATATATAATTCACAAAGCGAGATTTTCACAAAAAAAAAATCTTTTGTTGTAAACCCAGGGCCCACAGACCTAAAAGACATACTCCATATCGGAAGTTTTGAATAAATAATTAAATATTCCCCTTATTTCAAAACTCACATTATATAATGTGAAGGAAACAATTACAAATTAACAACTCACATAATATTGTCTATTTATTTAATTTTTAAATAATTTGTCTATCTTCTATGATCATTTTCGTTTTTTTAATAAGCTTTTTCTTTAAATAATTAATTAAGGAGTTGTAACATGTTCCATTGGCCTAATAAGTTTGCATGGTCTCAATTGACTTTTGTATTTTTCAACTAAATCATACTACCCCAAATTATTACTTGTGATCATCATATACTATTGTGTATTAACTAACATCCAAGCTCCAACCTATTTATTTAATCTCGCTTATGAAAATATTAATTTTCTTTAAATATAAAAAAATATTTGCATATACTAAATTAATATAAATTATGTTGTTTCAGTTTACACAATATTATTATAAATAAATATGAAAAATGATATATGATGCAATAAAAGCGTTACTATAATTTATGTTTTCACTAATTGCTTATATATATTTATGCTTATTTACATAATACTCTCTTCGTTCTTAAAAATTAAAAAAATATAATATAATATAATTTTCACACAAAGTAAAAAAAAAATAGAGAAAGAATTTCAAATTTATACTTAATGACCTCACAAGATTATTTTTCATTCATTTTATAAGTTAATATAGTAGTATATAAAAAACAAAAAAGATCATTTCACATTTCATTAGTAATGTAATTTATTACTCCCTCCGTCCCAGAATAAAATATTATTATTTTAGGTAGTCCCAAGTTAAATGTCTACTTACCTTAAATGATCTATTTTTTACAATAATTTACCTATAATACCCTTATTATTAATTGTTATATTTCTATTCTCTATGCATATTTATGGAGTATAACTAGTAATGTGCAAAAAACTATGCAATTAAATAAGAAATTAAATATAGACAATTTTGTCATTTTATCATCTTTCTTAATATGCGCAAAAAGTCAACCAGAATTTTTATCCTGGGACGGAGAGAGTATAAACTAAACACCTAAAGTAGAATGGTGATTTTATTCCTGAAAGAATGAATGGACAAACTAAACATAAAAATGAGAAAGACCATTCCCATTCCAATTCCATTACTTACCTGCCAAGGAATGGGAACCAAACATAGTATTAGTGAGTTGAATATGAATCTAAGATTGCGGCCTGCAATTGAAGATGTGGTTGTATTAATCATCAAGCTAATAACTTACTGATTCGTCATTTCCAATTATTGCAAGATTATTGGTATATGGTAAAGGGCCAATTCATTAGGCTCCTATGCACACACGAGGGGACAGGAAATTGATTGTCCAACTCACAGTTAAATAGAAAGAACACTAGACACTCTCATTTTGGGACAAAGAGGGTGTTTGATTTTGTTAGAAGTGGCAGTAGATGTTAGGTGGTGGTGGTGCCATGGTGGGTTGTAGGATGGACCCATGCATGAGTTGAACACCAATGGTGAACAAGCCTAATCAACTCAAACTTAATCCTTAATTTTTCTAACAAGTGGTGGCTTTTGGGTGGACTGAGACTAGGTAACCTTATGTGGGCAAATTGCCAGTAAAGGGACTGTGTAACCTACTCACTACACTCACTCACTACTCTATATTGTGGTATATAGTCAACATTTTTGAACCTTCGCTCAAGCATCAAGAAGCTATTCTTTAATTTTCCAAGCCATTTTATATCAAATTTAGGCATTATGTACTTTTCAGGATTGAAGCACATATACTATCTACTAGTAATAAGATGTAAGCAAGTTGAAACAAGTCGATCAGTCTTTAAATTTGGGCATTATATATATATATATATATATTTTAATATTAAAATGCGTCTAAGAATTGAAAAATATTGATTCATTTTTATTTAAATGGCAATGTTGTTTTTGAACAGCCTACTGCCTCACTCATTTGATTTCATCACTACAATGAACACAAAACCAACCTTTATTTTCATCAATCTGTATTTCACAATTTCAATCAAACACCACATCTTTCTGTTTGTTATTTTACCATCATTTCCAGCTAGAAAATCCCACCAGTGGAATTCCCATATACCCCAGCACCATTTCATTTCCATTCTCTGCTTCATTTGTCACCCAATATTGACTCTCCCCTTGTCTTGCCAATTCCTTAACCTCATCAACACCATCTTTATTCAATTTCCTAGACTCCAATCCAATCACTGGAAAACCCTTTTTCCCCACAGAATTTTCCTCCCACCTTTGAAGGCAAGCATGAGAAGAGAAATATGGTGCCACAAATAGACACTCCATAGCTATCCTTGCTTCTATAAGTTGGGGAGGAAAATGTAAGTCCATTGATTCAAGCAAGGCATGGAAATGAGCCAACTTCCCTTCTAAAAACGCCCCGAATCCATCAAAATCTCCCTTTCTCCCCTCCATTAGTCCATCTCCAAATGTTACAATTCCCCCACTACTACTTCCCTTTTTCTTGATTGAATCCTTAGCTATCTCTAAGAATTCGATAACATGACTTGTACATCTGTTTCTCCCCATGTGTGGCAAATTCGCCATGCAATTGAATGCTTTCCATTCATTTCCTCCACCACTTTTCCTCATCATTTTCATTTCTCTAGCCAATTCTTCCATTTCCATTTCTTCTATTTCCAACTTTAGATTGAAAGAATCCGCATGCTCATTGAGTAGCCTTTTAGTTTCCTCAAACTTCCACAAGCAAGGCGCACAACTGAAGTAATTTTCCTCCCATTTTATTGATATTAGTCTCACTAGTTTCCTCCTTCCAAGTGACTCAATCAGCGAAGGCCATTGCAGGCCTTCGCCAATGTCAAAGTCCACAATAACAATTATCTCAGCATCATCAGGCACAGCGTTTAATATTTCAGAGTTTGCGAGGAAATGAGCGAATCTCCCATAAGGGAAAATCTGATAAAAGGCCAAGAAAGCCGGCCTATAAATCTTGAATGACTCTTGTTTTAGATAATCCATATGCTTGTCCAATGATTGAACCAAGTAATACGCGAGGCGTTGAAAAGTTTCTCCTGTTGGATCAGCTTTCTCCTTGAATCGTGCTAATATTGCTTCAACAAGATCTACCTGTCCATTCTCCATGGCTTCTCCATAAGCCTTGATCAAACTGCACACACTTAATTGGATGTCAAGCTCAATATCTTCCTGAGGAAAAATGAGTGACAATTGGGCTGAAGGGATCTCCACTAAATCCTTGTTGTTGCTAAGGATTTCTTGTGAAGGTGTCGAGTTATCGATATCCATCAAATCCGAAAGAGAAATGATTTCATCAACAACTCCTCCTTTTTCCTTTGAACTAAAGCTGGATTCCTCCAAATTTGGCAAGAACTGACCAAATTCAAAATTCCCATATTTCTCATCAGGTAACCCTGATGAGAAATATTGATTTGGGGACGAAATTTCGGAGGAATTCTCAGGTGTGGATAAAAAAGAAGGTAAGAACTCTAAGCTTCCAAGACCATCATTATACATATCCAAACCATAAAGCTCAACTCCATCAAAAGAGAAATCCATAGTTTGGTAAGGCCATGAGGCCTCAAGAAGCTCAGATTGTTGCATCATTTTTTAGGAAAGATTGAAGAAAAGACTAAATATATTTTTTCCCTGTAATAAAATGAATGGATTGTGAAATATATATATATAATTTTGATGATGTAGAGGAATTTCTATTGAGAAAAGATCCCAATGGATTGGATTCTTGCAGATCTTTGTCTCATTCAGTATTTTCAATTATCTAACTTTCCTCCTCAAGTGTTGTGTTCACATTGGAAACTTCTCAAGAATGGATGTGTTGTTGCTTTAGCATTGTGACAAATAATTAAAGATCATATCTAGACAAATGCATCAAACAGTAAGAATCACAAGCATAAATATAAAACATTAAGATAGGCATGTAAAATGGTTACCCCAAAATTTCTTTGTTCAGCACGAAAAATATAGTTTTTTCTCTCATCTTTTACATCAATATCACCATCAATACACATTATGACGACCAACCTTGGGGATATATGTTATTTTCAAACTTCCGTACGCATAACGAATTATTAGATTAATAATTTATGGATAATCCTACAATTCCAATATGATTACATGAAAGAATTGGTGTAGAATGGATGCAGGAGATTTGGAAATCGAGTATTGTGTCTTGTGTGTGATCTGAATACGACACAGAGATAAGTAATCAATTTAGTTTACTAAAAAGTGTTTAACCTATCTTTATCCTTTTTGATCTCTATTTATAATCTCACACATTTTGCCCTACTTAAGGTGTCCCATCTATACACGACTATGTGGGACCTTTCGGATCCTCTAAGCTTAATGGTTCTTGGGCCTGGGCCAACAAAAAATGGACCTTTGGGGCTATATCCTAACAGTGTGAGCATGATTGGCCAAGAATTAGTTAATACTCGCTGGAGAATGGGGAACAATAATATTGAATTGTTTTATTTTGTTTTGTAGTTGAGTTTTCAAAGAATGCAGAAGAAACTCATTTAGTATCAACATTCGGCTAGAAAATATTCGAATATATCCAATTCAAGTTTGTGGTATAAAAAATTATATTAATTACTGACCATTCATGTTAGCCATTTCGGATAACTGCAAATATTTTGATTTCTATTTGATATCAGCAGAGAATAACATAAGCAGCTTGTCATATGTAAGTTGGCAGCATCGATCGGTAGTTTGTTTATTTATTTATTTATATAAATAGTAGTATTAAAACTTTTGGTAGTTGAGAAGTGAACGTGTCTAACTATCTTATCTACCAACTTCTGTGGTAAATAAATTTACAAGTTCCATGAAGTTAATATAAAATTCAACTGCAGTGAGTAGCGGAAATATGGCATAATTATCTTTAAACTTCCTGTCTTCAAGGTAAAAATGAAAAAGGCAGAGGTGGTTATGCTGTGTAATGGAATGACTCTTTAGAAAAGATAAGTCTTATATGTATATAAATATTAATATAGCCATGAGTCCGACCCGACCCGACAAAATCATTTGCGAGTAGACGTACATGTTGAAATATAAGTGATCACATCTTCTCTACATGCCCGAAAATAGGATTCCTCATTAGTCAGGATTGAACTGAATCTGAAAGTCGGATTATATATATGATACTTTTGTTATAAGTTACAAATCAAATATAAATAGAAATCTTTGTTTTCTTAAAATTTTCTTAACCGCCCAAACAGGTTCTTCCTATGTCCTCCACATGGATCATCCGGGCCTAAATAAGAAATATTAATTCATATATATGAATAATTAATTCGTGGAGAAACTATATAAGCACTAAAGCTAGCTTAATCCTTTCTTGTAGAGTTGTAAAATGTTGTAGTTTACTTGGTTTGGTGAAATGATTTTCTAAATGTGGGCTTCAATTTTTTGGGCCTATGAAAACAGTGATCTAAACACCGGTTGACTTTGATCCAACCCGATTCGTTATCGATGAGTAAAGCTTAGCTTAGCTTAAGCTTAAGCTTATATAGGTTCTCTTCTCGATAGCTACAATTCAAGTGCTGGCTACGGAATATATATATATATATATATATATATATATATATATATATATATATATATATATAGGGATCCTCACCTTACCTCACCTCACCTCAAGCAACAACGTACGTACATTAGCATTTAGCAACTAGTAGTAGTAGTAGATGCATTAATTTTACTAGTAGCCTTGCAAGTGTAAATAAATGTTGAACAAGAATTAAGTAGATCATGCATGCATTATGGCTTATGCATATGGTAAGTTGGCAGTTGGACATGGAAAACGATCCATCAAAAAAAGTCCTACCTCCAATCATCATTCTTGTCTTAGAATAAACCATAATAATTTCACACCCCATTAATCATTATATATATATACCACCTTTTGTTTTTTCCAGGCGGATAGGGAATTAAAGAAGAAGAAATCTATCACTCATTAATAAGATTTCTTTTTCAATAATTTCTTTTCTTAATATTAAATTATAAAATAAAAATTGGTTATCGGAAAAATTATTAATAAAGCTTATAAGTATTTATGTGTTTCCTTGTTATAAGTATATAATAATATATACCAATTAATTGAGAGAACATGAACTTTTCCGAGTTCTCTTATAAAAGTCTAGGAAACAAGGTAGTACCGCTTTCAAACTTTGACTTTTGCACATAGTATTGTTAGGACCACCCTTCTACCATTATTAACCTGTTTTATTACAAAATTTCCAAACTAGTAGTATGCATTAATAAAATTTCTAAATTCGTACTAACATAATGGGGAGAAATAAATATTAAGCTACAAGGAGAAGAAGAAGCTCACTGATCTAAAATAGGGATTTTTTTTCTTAATTCCTTAATTTAAATGTGTGAAGAAAGGAATGGTATAAACCATAATATATGTATTATTTGTTTGATACGGCCGGCGGGCCGGCGGGCGGAGGAGTCGTAAATGGACGAATTATAAGAGGAGCCGGGAATATATATATTTCTCATGTTCAAATAAAATTAAGATACCCATTCCATCTAAATTAATAATTAAATCAATATCTACCCAAAAATAATTACCAAATTATATCAAGAAGAAGAAGAAGAAGAAGGTTTTAATATATTGGATTTGTGGGAGCTCCGACCAAAAATTGTCACTGCTTTACAAATTATACATACTACTACTACATAATAATAATTGTATTTCATCATATTGACATTTCTTTCTCAATCCCTCCTCCTAATCTTATACTCTACTATAAGAATTGATTCTTATGATTAATTAATTAAAGTAGTCAAATTCATCAAATCAGACTGTTCAAATTGAACAACAAGGGCACCTGATCAAACCATTCTCATTACACGCCGTGCAGCTCCTAAATCCACTGCTTTTCTCCGTATAGCACTTGTGGCTTCCGCTACACACGTCGCAGAGGATAAATCTGTACCCGCCGCATCCCTCGCAAACCCCGCCCTCCGCCGCCGGCATTCCTTCCACGATCTTCTTCAGCTCGCCGGCCTCGTTCAGCTGCCTGACCTCCTCCGCGCCGCCAATGTACCTGCCGCCGATGAAAACCCTAGGCAGGGCTAGTTTTCTCTTTTCGTGAATCTTGAGAATCCTTTGCAGCTCCTCCATCAAGGCCGAGTCCATTGACAAATCTCGCTCGTCCACCGTCACGCGGAATCCGCGTAGGATCGATTGGACGGTCCGGCAGTCCTCGAAAGTCGAGCGGACCACGCGGAGGCTCGTCAGGTATACAACTATTCGTTTCTCGGCTCCCGGGATTGAGATCGACGGCTCAGGTTGCTCGGCTTCCGCATTGTGCGGCGGTAATGAGGGTGTCGGCTCGTGTTCCGGTGGTGGAGCCGGAACTGACGATGGAGGAGGAGCTCCGAGTGCGCGGAGGACGGTGTTGGCGCGAAGGACACGGTGGAAGACGGAGGGTTTGTTGTGGTTGGATTTGAAGGATGAGGGAATCGGATTCGGGTTTGGAGATGGGATTGGGTCGGAGTTGTTGTTCTTATTCTCGTCGGAACAGAGGGATTCGATGTCTTTGAAAGATAAATTTTTGGAGAAAGTTCTTTGAATCCGAGCGCTAGATTTACTTCGGGATCGCCACATGAGGCTAGCTAGATATTATTGAGCTTCAATGCGGAATCAGAGAGGGGAATTTGGGTTTGTTTTTTTTAGGTTTTTTCAATGGAAATTTGCAAGAGTTTAGGTACAGAGGAGAGAGAAAGGATAGATGGGTCAGCTTTTGTTTTCTTTTCCTTTCAATTCTTTTTCTGTTTTTTCTTTCCTTTTTCCGCGGTTGGGACTAGAGAGAGAGGAAATGAAATGTTTGGGAGAAGGAAGAGTAAGGAGGGGGATTGGCTAAAAGGGTGATGGTTGGTTAAGTTAGTCGGGTGTGGAAGGTTTGTCTTTTTGTCCTCTATATCAAGTCAGTGATTATTAAGATGTTGGGAGGGATAATGATTAATGTTAGGGGTATATTTTTTTTAAAAATGAGTGTTAATGACATGATATTAAATATTTTAATGATAATTTATGACATAATTAATTATATATTATCTTCGTCTCATAATAAGTATTTTTTTAGTTAAAATTACACTTACCAATACACAAGCTAAAATGATAAAAATACCTTTAATATATTTTCTTTGAAGTCGAAGAGTTAATGAGTGTCATTAAATTATAATGATGGTAAGATACAATAAATACCATTAAATGCATAAGGACATATATGAGAAAATATTGTAAAAATTATATTGGAGTTCTAACACATCATTTATTTTGAGAAAAACTATTAAGCCTAAAAAAATATTTATTATGAGACAAAAATAATAATATTTATTTCATTAATATTATAATAACACATCATTTGATACATTTGTGAAAAAACCACCTGAAAATATTAACAACACATGTGAACGTAATGCTTTACTGAAAAGTAGAGAAGGTGCTTTTATAGGAGTGCATGCGTCATTGTTAAAGCTGAAAATTTGTAGTGGAGTCTGAAAAGTTTGATGCCTTTGTCTATCTGTCTGTCCTCCAACCAAATATCACATGCTTAATCGTCACCAAACTATTAACCCCTCCGAATATTCTTTATTCTACTCTTAATTGCAGCGCTTAGGTAGGAAGTGGTTTAATGAAGTTTATTTTGGAATAAGTTGGTAAATTGATCAATAGAATATTGATACGTAGGCGAAGTTGTATGTGTGTCAATATTCTATTTGCCAATTGACCAACTTACCAAAAAAATAACTTTATGCTAACTGGATCAACTTATGTAGTAACCCTCACTACTTCAAACAAAAAAGAACGAAAAACTACAATATTAGTTAAACATTTGACAAGAAATAATACAAATATTACTCCTTCTGTCCTAAAATAAAAATATTGATTACTATTTTTAATAGTCTCAAGTTAAATGTCTACTTATTTTAAATAATTTATTTTTTATAATAATTTTCCTATAATACTCTTAGTATTAATTTTTATATTTATATTCTCTATGTATATTTATGGAGTATCACTAGTTATATAAAAAATTATGCAGTTAAATGAGAATTTAAATATTAACAATTTTATTATTTTATCCTCTTTTTGTTAATATGTACAAAAATTAACTAAAATTTTTATTATGGGACGGATGAAATATTATATATATGCATGAAATTACATGCAAGTATAGTATTGCTAATCATTACTTCATCCGTTCCCAAAAGAATGATTAAAAGTACAACCTTTTGTCTCTAAAAAATGAGATAAATATATAAAGTGAAGAGTAACTAAGTCATTTAGTGAAATCTATCGAAATAAAAAATAGAAGTATTCATTATTATATATAATCTTGTGGACAACTAAGAATAAATTTTGATCTTTTTTATTATTATTTTTAACATGTGTGTAAATGGTATTTTGTTGATCTTTTTGGAGACGTAGAAGAGAGTATTATTTGTTCAAGACTTGTGAGCAACAAGAAAAATGTTGTAAATTTAGGGGAAGTTCATGTAATTGTACGTAATTCAGGGGGTCATTATAATAATAAATAACATTTTGAGAGAATATTGTAAATTTGTAAGAGTTCTTTTAGGGGGATATTCTTTTGCTGAAATTCTAGCGATATTATTTTTTTGGTTTTTTTTTTGTAGTACTTCTCAAAAAATGTACTATAATATTTATTCCAACTGAAATTTTTATAAAAAACAGTATTTTATGTGTAATTTAGATACATACAAAAAACAGAGTTGTACAGACTGTACAGATTCTGTTTCTTGTATGTATTCAAATTACATCTAAAACACTACTCCCTCCGTCCCATAGTTATAGGCTGATTTTTCATTTTGAGATATCTCAATATATAGGCTACTTACAATTTATAAAATTTAGTTGGTTCATTGTTTTATTTTTATGCCCTTGTAATAAATATTCAACCATTACTCTTTTTTTGAAGAAATAACATTCAATGTCATTATTTTTATCACCACATTTAATGTTGTTGTATTCTCTTTGGTTAAATTTTTATGGTTATGAATTTTAATGGTCAATACACGTCAATCAATAAAGTTGAGAGTTCCGGTGTGATAAGTAATGAGTAATTAACTTATTTATTAATTCTATATTAAGGGGTATATGTGGAAAATTTATGTTAAAAATTGTTATTTAATTAATTTTCTTAAACCATGTAAGACGGAGAAAATATTTTTTATAAAAATTTTAGTTAGAATAAATAATACGGAATATATATTTTTTTAAATGTACTAAAAAAAATAAAAAAATAATAATATCCTTAAAATGTCAACAAAAAAATGTACCAAGAATTATTGAATTTGTAATCGTATAGAGTTTGCTGGGAAAGTCTTTTCTGAGAACTCTCCTTCAGGAGGTTCAGGGAATAAGAAACCCAGAAGAGGGAAAATGGATAAAGGCGAAGCGACTGATGAAATTGAAGATAAAGAAACCCAGAATTTGATTAAGATAACGGTCAAGTTTAGCGGAAGATCTATACCCATCAATCTCTCAGTAGATTCCACCATTAAAGACCTCAAATCTCTCCTTCAACCCCTCACCAATGTCCTTCCTCGCGGTCAGAAACTCATCTCCCGCGGTAATTTTTAACCCCCTCTATATATATACATATATAATGGAGTGAAAAAACTAATTTTGATGATTTTTAGGAAAACTTCTGGTGGATGAAATGAAATTGAGATCTTCAGAAATCACAAATGGGTCCAAGATTATGCTCATGGCTTCTCAGGGGCTACACCAAGGGGTATTTTTTAAACATTTCCTTCTGATTATTATATAAAAAAAATCATGTTTTACACTTAAATTTCATATCTGATATTGGGTATTGAATTTGTTTTTAACCATTTCTATTTTCATAACCCATGAATCTTGTTTAATTGCTGGGATACTTATAAATAGGATGGTCCAATTAAAAAGGAAGCTCCAGCATTGCCCAGGAGAATGGCTGAAAGTAATAGAAGAAATATTGAGCAAAAAGATATGTCCGTTCAAAAGACTCGACTCGAGCGGTGGAAGGCTACTGGGGTTTTAGCATTGTCTGAATCAGACCTCAAGGTATAACAAAAATCAGAAAATTGTATTGTGATGTAGTGTGTGTAACTGTGTATTACTTATATGAACTTTGATTTGATTCATTTTAGTTTGTGTTTTGGGGAGGGGTTTGTGCATGTGAATATATAGTTGCACTTCCAAAGAAAGAATAGTTTTGGTCATTTATGGGGCAGTTTCTTTATTAAGGTCAACTTTTAAGTTATGCATTTTAGGTTTGCGCTTATGTTCAATAATTCTTTTCTTTAAATTGTGGATTGTGCAATCATTCTGTTTTGAAACATTGTTGACCTGTGTCTTTTATTAACTTATTATGCTAAAATCAACTACTATATTGCCCGGATTATGAAGAGAACTTTTTTATCACAAATAAGAAGCTTATATTGAAAAATAAATAAAGAAAGAAAGAAACTTGCAAGTACTCACTGATAATACATTTTTTCTCTGGCCAAATTATTTACTTAATGGAGTCGCAGATGTCCATTTACTAGAAAGATTATTCTAAAGAGGCTTATCAGGATGAAAAAAATTAATAGAAATGAAGGAAACTACACTAAGGATTATACTTCCACCTATAACGGTATGTGTTTGAAAACTAATTATTACATTGTTGATGGAACTTGAAAGGCCATACCTAATGAAGTCTGGACTTGTGGACCTTCTGCAAGAGTACTTGATCTCAGCCACAACTTCATAGAAGACGTTCCAGCTAGTATTAGTTGTCTGACTTCCGTGCAGGTAGACAGAGCTCTTCATTTTCATTATAGTTATCCACTTGAGCTGCTCAAGTAAATTATCTTCTATAAAAGTTTGTTTTTCCTCTTCATTTGGATTGTGGCAGAAACTGTTCCTGAATTCCAACAACATATCAGACGAATCCATCAACTGGGAAGGACTATCATCATTGAGGTCTCTAACTTTTATGTCTTTGAGCCAAAATCAGTAAGCCTGCCCTTCCCCTCATGCTACTTTGATGAGTCCTTTCCATATGTTCTTAAAAGACTACATAACATGATCATAATGTTTTTGCACTGTGTACTCTCTCTCTCTCTCCCACGCGCACACCCCAAATGCACAACCGTACTTGGGGACTCAAAAGGTCACAGTAGACGATTGGAAAGAAATAGCTGGAAATTTGAGGAGTGAGCACATAACCAAGAACTCAATAACTTGTACAGAATCTGTCACTTTTGTTAACGATATGCAATTCTGGAAACAATATTTTATATATTATGTTAAGATTTGGTTTACCACTTGTATATGGTAAAGCTTAGATGATAATAACACTGTCAGAAATAGAGATTTTACAGTCCGTCTCACATGGCCTAAAAAATAGAACCTGTGTCCTTCCTGCAGAAGGATGGTTTTCCCATTCTTCCCCTTGTTTTATCGTTATCTAATGCAAGACCGAAAGTAAGGTTTCTGATTGTCAGAGAATATTTATGTGTAAGAGCGTCAAAGACTCAGAGTAATATGCTAGCAAATAGCCATGCTGATATAGTAAAAGTTAGTCACGATTTACTACCACTTCCGCTCATTTCTTTTGCTTAGAACCCATACAGAAATGACCCTATTCTCAAATCAGGGAGGACACTCTCTGAATTAGGCAAGGTACAGTAGCTAAGGTCGGGCATGCCCTTGGTCCCCTTGGATTTGCCTGGATCGTCACGTCGATGCTGAGTTGCAATTCTTACTATAGAAAACTCCTTGAAAAGATTCGTTTGATACAGTCATTAGGAAAATAGGTTGCTTCTCCTTTTTCCCTCTTTTTTCAGAGGAACTCAGAGGTGATCAGAGCAGTTAGACAAACTCTCGAAGATCCGAGTATATGTTGGAGTCTATTAGTTAGAGAAAAGTCATGAGTGAAGTGTATGTATGTGAACAGTGGCAGATTCAATTTATGAAATCTGTAGCACATTTTGTTATGTTGTACTAACTATTTTCTCTTACGATCTGTGCAGTTTGACAAGTTTGCCTTCTGCATTGGGTGCTTTAACATGCCTAAGTCAACTTCATCTTGCGAGCAACAAGTTGACTTGTCTCCCTAATGAAATAGGACTTCTTACTAAGCTTCAGGTTTTAAAAGCCAACAATAATAGGTAATATGAGTTCAGATTAATTAGACCTTATTCTGTTTCATTCTCCTGAGCATCTTTTTCAGTCAATTGCCATAGATGACTAAGGAACTATATTCGTTGGACTCCCTTTTTGTTTTAATTTTTCTTTTACTTCTTACAATCGATGGAACAGTTTGCATTTTTATTCGGTGTTATGAATGATAGATTTTGCAATTACTTGTTTGTTGATTGCAGTGCACGATGACAAAATTATATTATAATGTTGTTTGCTTAAAGATTCTTACCATTTCACTTGAGCATGATGTCTCATGAAATTTGTTCTGATATTCTAACTGGCATCTTGCTCTGTGTAGGATTAGCACCATTTCGTCGTGTATAGGTAGCTGCATTTCCCTTGTTGAGGTAGGGTACCCTCTCTGTGTGTGCATGTGTGTTTTTAAGTTGGCTTTTCACTTGGTTTTTGATGTGATGCAGGTTGATATTTCATCAAATTTGCTGGTAGAGTTGCCAGAATCATTTGGCAATTTACGGAATCTGAAGGTCCATATATCTTACTCTTTTTTAGTGTTTCTCTTCCTTTTTCTTTTTCCTTTCCTTAATCATGGCATCCAAGACGGCCTTTCAATGTGACGACTGCCCAGCATGGCAGGCAGATTTAAATCTTGCTTAAATTTTTTAGTTTATGATTTCACACACTTTAAAAAAAAAAATTTGGATGGCAAAGATGTTGAACACTTGTTTTTATTATTAAAAAGAATAAAGGGGACTATATTCTCCTTTTGATTCTGGGCTTTATGTATGTCATTTTGTTCAGTCTTGGGTAAACCTAGTTGAAGAAAATCTAATGCGAGAATCACATTTGTAAAACTCATCCTCAAAACCAAAACATTGGATTGACACAAGCATCATGTTAAATTGAATGTTAACTTTTAAACAACACTGTATCATATGAATCTCATATAGTATACTGTATACCAGAGCCAACTTTTCAAAAATAGAAATATGCCAGAAACAAAAGCTTATAACACGGTTATATTAATTAATGTTCAAACGTAAATTCCATCTTTCAGTCATCATGTAGGGACGTTGTTGGTGATCATCTCTAAATTGAAACGTTGACCAAACCTATATTTACTTCCAGGCTTTGTATCTTGATAACAATGGGTTGAAGTCTCTCCCAGCTACGCTGCTGAAAATGTGCACCCAGCTCTCGACCCTGGAGCTCCATGGCACAGAAATAACAATGGATCTTCTCCGCGAGGTTTCTACCTATAATCTCAGTCAATGACAATCCTAACATTTTTGAATTTATAATTATAATATCCTTTTGCAGTTTGACGGTTGGGGAAACTTCGATGAGCGTCGCCGTCTGAAACATCAGAAGCAACTGGAATTCAGAGTTGCTGGGGACGCTGGTGTATTTGATGAAGGTGCTGATACAAGCTGACAGGCTACAGTGATTGTTGTATATACGCCTGAATCTGATGCAGCTTTTCACCTATAAACTAGATGATTTGCATTTATATATGAACCAAAGTAATTGTTTTGGGGAGGTTTGTCCTCAGCACTATATAGCTACACAGCTCAACTTAACCGACATTTACATGAATTTTGTTTGTTTTAAGACCCTAATTTCAGTTGAATTACTATTATACATATTCCTCTGTTATCGTCTTTGTTTCAAAAGGAATTTATTTTAATTTTTGATTTTTTTTTTGTAATTACTGATATTTTTTAATTAGTTTGCGATATTGGCGGTTGCATTAATCAAAACCATATATATTCAATTTAGCAAAAATAAAATAAAAAATTATATATATTCATATCAATTTTGAATTTTAAAATTTTACAAATAGATTAATTAAAAAAATGGGAGGGAGGGAGTAACTATTACCACTCATTTCACTTTGTGTTAGCTCCTTACAGGAAAACCCAATACAAAAATGCAAGAGAACCATCTCTTTTTCCCAGGTAACACAAGAAATCATTGCCTTGAAAATACGAAACAATATAAAGTAGGAAGGAAAAATACTCTAAAGATTCTCTATTAGAAGCCAAGCTTGGCGCTATATTCTAATTTAGCAGACTCATCTTCAACCTTGATTTTTTGCTGATTTTTAATTTTTAGTTTATTTTTAAACATGCAGATCTGAACAACTGAAGGTGGGAATCAGGATACAAGAATAAAAGATGGGGGAATGCAGGATAAATAGGACCGTAAACCTACTTAACATATCCATCAAACCCAGAATGCTTCATGCTTGTAGAGTGCTCTGTTGTGCTTTATGCCACCTAACAAGTATCAACCACCATCAAGTAGAACAAAAATTAATTAGACTGCAAACAATCACACCCCAGCTTAGCTCTGCAGAAGCTTTAACGAGCATTATAATTAACAACACCACTTTCTTTAATCATAATAAGGGCACTACTACTTGAGATGATCAGTGTTACTCTAGATATATGTATGAGAAAGTATATATGTGGTGAAGTAATATTTGTGTACCTTAATCAGAATCAGTGAGCTAGCAAAGAGTTCTCAAAACAACTATGTAATCAACAATATTCAGAAAGAGCTAACGGAAGTAAATGGATATCTGAGGTATGTCGACATCATTGTCTTCATCATCCTCACATGCAACCACAACATCCAAGTGCCGACGGTAAGATGGGAGCTCCACCTTAGCCACTTCCCTTGCAAATCCACCACCTTTTTGTCCATTCGGTCCCTGTGCCGAGGAAACATGCTATTGTAGAGCAGACAGCTTCCACATGAAATGCTGTAGGCGTTCAGCCCCTTGTTGGAAAGCCACTGGAGAAGCTCCCTCAATGTAGGATTGCCATTAACGATCCATCTGTCCCAGACAATCCACTTCATGTCTTGGTGCTTAACGACTTTAGGGGGGACAGGCTCAGCCATGGAAAACAGAGGTAGAGCTAGGTTTGCAAATGTGTTGCGATAGTCCTCCACTTTGTGCCCTCCACTCAGAACCTTGTAAAGCTCCAGGCAGACAAGACCTGTGGCCATTGATGTGGAGGTTGCAATTGCAGGGCTAATTCTTCCAGCAATAAATTTGGCTTTCAGCTTGTCAACTTCGGGTATTCTGTAATTTCTTGCCCTCATGTTGGCAAGTGCGGCTATCATGTCCATGTGGTAATTTGTATCATTGACCTGCATTATATGAAATATGCAATGTCAGGCACACTACTAGATGAATTTAAGACCAATACTTCTCAAATAGTCTGAAATACTTGTCATATAACAATGGGTACTCAGACCAGAAGGCATACATACTCCACACTATATGTTGACTAATGATGGAAAATGAACCATAATGGATACAAAAGTAATTTCAGAGTTGGAAAGGAAAAACCTTCTCAAATTGAATTGGTTTCATCCTGAACCCGGAGGGAAGAACTTTCTGACACTGCTCTAGCTTCATGATTAATTCGTTGATAACTGCACCGTCATCTATAGAAGAAGTAGAGAGGCTAGTAGCCTTCTCGTCAGTCTCGATTTTGACACCTTCCTTTGGTTGAAATTCAGGGACCATCACTTTATCAACAGCTTCCACCAACGTCTTAGGGTGCTTAGCCCAATCAGGAATAGAGATGCCAAATGTCTCAGCACGTAGTATGGATGCCGCCATGACAAAATGCAGGTGACTTAGATCAGTAGTAGAGAACTGAAGTGGCTGGGGAAAGCGCTTAGGGGCCGACCAAAATGGAACCCCAGTACTGGTTGCAGCATCTTCAGGGAAAGTAAAAATTAACTGCTTTACGCGGTTAGAAAAATAATCTTCAAACCTAAAGACGGAACAAAAATTATCAGAAACAGTGACATGACAGTGCACTTCACAGAGAAAAGAACAGAAAAATCAAACATGAAGGACGTACCTTAGGCGGGCCCATGTAATGCAGTCTAGGAATGTTGTGCATCTGTCCTTGTCGAGGCACTCAAGAACACGTTCCAAGTTGTCCCTGGCCTGAGCATCACCAGCATTCACCATTGCAGAAGTATATTCGCTTGGATTTGAAAGATAGGCATTCGCTTCAGCAGGTGTTTTCTCAAGCAAACCCTCAAATTCTGATCTCGCCCATGTCAAACAATGGTCAATGTTGTGTGGGAATGAATGGACAGTACACATGGGCGCCTGTTTCTCTGGCGGATCCCTCGAAGCACCATAGTTTTCAGTCAAGTGAGGAATGACCATCTGAGTGTTGCACTTGGCTCCTAGGGTTCCCGACTCTAAAAGTGGCTTTTGAAAATACAAGCATCTTTGATCAACATACAGTCTAGCATTGACATTGTCCAGGGCATTTACAACAACACTTAGATTCTCCCAGAAGGTATCATCAAAAACATTCTCCATCTCAGGGCCCACTCGATTCTGCAATGCTTCAATGTGAAGACTAGGATTTATCAATGCAGCAGCAGTAGCAGCAACAGTGGATTTGGCCTGCCCTATGTTCCAATCACGAAACAGAAATTGCCTACTGAGGTTACTCTTCTCAATTACGTCATCATCAGTGACTGTCAGCTTCCCTCCACTGTTGCATGAAACTCCCATCAGAGCTAAATTCTTCAGGAACTCACAGCCCAGTGCACCAGATCCTACAACAAACACCTGCGCATCTTCCAGTTTCTTCTGAAGTTTTGCTCCAAAAACTGATATTTGTGCATCATAACGGCTGTTCAATGGTCTGAGGTCACTGAGTTCCAGTGGCTCGGTAGGAAGAGACTCTGCTGAGTCAAAGTAGAAGAACTGCAGACACATTTGCAGAAAATACAAGGAAAAATATTGACAGTCGTAAAAAATAACTACAGTATGTATAGAGAGAGAGAGGAGGAAAAATAGGCAAAAAATGATAATGTGTCAAAAATAAATAAAACGACCATGTGCTTCAGAAGAATATGCTGAAAATGAATTAAGCCCAATACTGAAGACTCACAGTTTATGCAACTGAAATGCCCAAACTGTACAATGTGGGGATGATGAAACAATATTAATCAAAGAGTATTTTATAGGAAAAAAATAACCTGGAAAAGTGGATGAAACTTTCCGGAGCATGCTTTCATAACCTCCTGACCAACAATTCCACCAAACATAGCAGCCATAGGATTCAACACAGCTCGGGCACCAAATGCAAAGTGTTGCAGAAGTTTTGGGTTAATATCATCCAGTTTTCCATCTCCGAAGATCTCGTTGATGTTGCTGGTAATGGATATAAGCTTTTGTGCATCTTCTTCTGAACCAGAAACTGGGAGGCGTCCTAATTCAGATACAAACTTGTCAAGTGCTTGGAAAGCCAAGTGCAACAGAGGTGTCCTGTCAAACTTGGAGAAATCACTCAGCAAAAATTCGCCTGGTTCCTTGAGTGCTTCTTTTAATGGCTTAAAATTCAAGACCTTAGGCTGCTTCACCTGAGTGACAATACCTCCCGTCTCATATGCACCAAAATTTGCAGTATCCTCCTCAAGACTGAAAGAATATGGCCTTGCATTAATTATCTTCCGCGGTTTTCAATCATTAAGTTCCGTCATCCCCCGAACTTCTGAGAACACAACAAAATCCCCATCCTGGAACTCAAGCCTTTCATCATCAACGCACGATACAAGTACAGGCTTATCATTACTGATAGATGCAATAATACCCGTGTGAGGTTCCTCGCCATCAACATCAACTACAGTAAACTCTGGACCAAAATCACAGAACACATTACCAAAGAGACCTCTTACTTCAGTTTTTATGAATGCAATAGGTGGTTGATGATTATGACAGTAATCATTGAATGCAATTGCATTCTCCAAGTCAATATCAGTAAAAACCACAGCCTGCAAATGCATGAAAAAGGAGCATCATCTCAATGGGCATCATATATATTTTGTAATCTATATGTATTTAGGAAACAAAAAGAGTAAAGTCTGGGTGCAAATAACTGATGCGTGATAAAGTAATACAAAGAAGTAAAAGTAGGAAATGAACCCAATAACTTTCATTTATAAACAAATAAATTAATCACTGATTCGTGTAAATTTGAGTGCAGCAATTACCTGAAAATCAGATAATTGCTCATTAGTCAATCTTGTGGTTAAGGTAGAAATGACAACAGCATTGTTGAGCTCCTGCAGCTTTTGAACGGAAACAAGTGCTCTGTTCTTACCAACATCATTCTCTGTAAAAATGAAATTGCTGGACAAATCCCACAATTCCACATTCCCTTCATCATGCAATGTCACAGACTTGACACCAGCAAGTACGAGGTTCTTTGCTGCATGTGATTTCAATATAATTACATAAAATAAAAAAACCGTCATTCAATTTTGCAACGCAAAGATATGAAAATTTCATTCCACAACAGTAATCCATCTAGTCAAGAAAGATCATAATCATAAGTTGGAACATTAAATGCTTATTCGTCTACCAGCGGAAAATACAACTTATTTAGCTCACAAACACAACATTGAAGCTTAAACGCACCAAGTGGACAAAAGCACTAAACACTACTGCAGCAAACACTATAAAAGCTAGTAAGCGAACCTACCCTAAATATATTTATTCCCAGGACAAGTTAGATTAGTTAAATAACTACAAACCCTAAATTAACATGTGAAGTAGAGCAAAATTCAGTTGCATATAGGATACAAAAATAATCAACAGTGAGTATAACAAGAAGAATAGTTGTCAATCCAAACAAACAAAATATCAATGGTAGTTGTTAAAACTTTAAAGGGAATGTTTTACTGTAACTGCAAGTCTGCAACCATAAATAAGTGACGAGCAAAACGGCCTATACATCCATACCCGTTTAAAACATAAACAAACTACCAAAGCATAAAAATCAAGAAATAACTTCAAATCATGAACCTATCTACTCACTAATTTCTAGTCAAGGACTCGGAAACAATAGTGAGTGCAACTAGCATGTAGGAAAAATTGCATAAACTACAAAGCCTCAAAAGTAACATATGGATTAGAAAAAATGAGTAACTAATTAAACACAAATAGTCTTTAAATCCAAACCGTTTCAGATGGGAACAATTCCTAAACAGACACTCTTATTAGATTCCATACCGATTTCAACGCCAAGGCCTTGCATGCCGGAGACAAGGACATTAGAGGAAAAAAGGCGCCTCATCGTCTCGCGGCCGTACACGGCCAGCTGTCTGCTATGAAGATCTTCATCGATGTCTTGCGGATTTCCATTATCTAAAGCCATATTCGGTATAGACGGTTCAATAACACTACTGGTTCCTCCGGTGTTGCCAAGTACGGCGCTGCTGTTGTTAGAGTCCCCGCTGCCGCTCTTCTTGCTATCTGCAGTGGTGGCGGTGAGAATTGGAGAGATCAAACAACCGATCTTATTACTCCTGAGAAAACTCTCTGAATCACTACTACTGATGTTAATGCTACCGCTCCCTACAGCTCCTCCTCCTACTGGTCTTTTTTAGGAAACATATAGTGCAACAAACTGCTGAAAATCCACAAAACCCCATCCAAAAAAGAATTATCACAAAAACATATCTAAATTCTAATGCTCAAACACAATTAAATCAAGAGCAAACACATACGTGCTGTATAATCTCAGCTTAGCTTGGTAAAAACTTTAGCTTGATAAATAATCCTAATTACTGAAAAACCAAAGCTTTGAACATTAAATTAACACCAATCAAACGGGCCATAATAGCTGAAAATCAAGATGGTGAGATTTGGCATAGAGTAATCCAGAAATAATAGCACTTCGTTAATTGCGTCAAATGATTAGATAGTTGAAGTAAAGAATAAGATGAGATTAGAAAGATAAAAGAAATGGAACGTACAGATTGGAGCTCTGGAGAGGAAAAGTATGGAATCTGAGGGAGAGAAATGGCGAATTGAAGCGTGGTGTTGGTGGAATGGGCTATAGTGAGAGAATTTATGCGAGTGAGGTGTTGTTTTCATTCAAATGGAAGACGGAGATGCGGAGAGAATATATAGGAAAGGAAATGGCTATTTATGGAAATGAATTTCTCTCTCTCTTTGTTGCTCGGAGAAATATGAGAGAGATTAAAGTTTAAGCTTGGTAGGCTTTGGATGGATCGGTTAGCATGAAGTTCATTTTTAGGTAAGTTGGTTAATTGACCAATAGAATACTGACACACATCAGAACTCTATTAGCTAATTGATCAATTTACTCAAAAATAAACTTCATATTAACTACTTCCGCTTTGGAGTTGTAGGAGGACAATAATGAGTTAATCCCTAGAAACATGATGATGCGAGGCAATGCGTATAACGTGTTAATGGTGTCGTACGTGCTGATATATCATCAATTAATATTAATATACATTCATTGTTTAATCACTCTTTTAACTAGATTTAGATATAGTTAGAGCATCTTCAATCGTAGTAGCAATTTTTTTTTTAATTGAAGTTTGTTGATTTACGGGACAATTTGAAGAACATTATTTGTTACTTTCATATTTTGTGTTTCGTCAGTCTCTCCAATTCAATGAATTATACATCAAACCCATCAAGCCTAATAAATATTTTTAGCCTTTAATTGCATATTTGAAGAGCGAGAAGGAAGTTACAAATTTGATGACTAAGGTTTAAGAGGTTGTTGAAGACAATTTTTATGATGTGATTCACCAATTTGAGTATCCCAAAGTAGTTGAAGAGACCGTTGGAATTTTTTTTATTGTCTTTAATTGATCAACGGTTCCTTTTTTACTAAAAAATTAGACATGAGTGTTTTATAATTTTATGTATGGGTCCTTTACACTAATATACAACATTTAAAAAGTAATTACAAAAATAAAACATACACAACATAATTACAAAAATAAAACATAAGCAATATAACGCGCCTAAAAATAAAACATAAGCAATATAACGCGCCTAAAATCACGTGTCATTATCCAGTCAGTTATCCAATTTCATATTTGAAATTAACCGTCCCTAAAATCATGCAACTTTAAAATCGGAACAACAAATCAACGACGGAGAAGACAAAAATACGAAGCCGAAGCCTCCTGTCGCGACTAAACTCGTAATCGGAGAAGACGAAGCCGGTTGTCGCGACGCATCTCTAAAATCGAAAATAGCATACAAAATCAACAACGCCTTCAAGATCAGTAACCACATACTGCAGTGATTGTTGAATACAAGATCAACATCAACTTCGATAAAAAAATACTGAGGTATGTGAGTTTAAAATTTATAATCATATAGTTACCTATTGTTACTATGAATTACTATATTGGTTACCTTTCTTAAGTTTTTTGCACTTAAAATGGTCACACGGTAAGAATAATGAATGTTTTGATTGCAATTGCATGTAAAAATGCACTTCGTTTCTTAACAACATTACATTAGTTCTTGTCTCAACTATGTCTATGTTCTTTGTTTAATCTTTGGATTGGTTAATGCATAATGGTACTAACTAATGTTGCATTGGTTCTTGTTAATAATGATTTGTTATCGTGTCCATTACATTAGTTCTTGTTAATAATGAATTAGATATTGTGTACCATTGCTTTGGTTCTCGATTAATAATGACTTTATTCTTGTGTAACATTATAATGGTTACTTGATTATTACTTAGTTCTTGATTAATCGCCGACTTGGTTACTACTTAACATTACATTTAGTTCTTTGTCATATATGTCTATATTATCGTTTAATCTTTGGATTGGTTAATGCATAATGGTACTAACTAATGTTGCATTAGTTCTTGATTAATAATGATTTGATTACAATGTACCATTACATTGATTATTGACTAATAATGAATTGGCTACTGTGTATTATTGCATTGGTTTCTTGACTAATAATGACTTTGTTAATGTGTAACATTATAATGGTTACTAATGAAGACTTAGTTCGATTAATCCGACTTAATTATCGCTTAACATTACATTGGTTCTTTGTCGACTATGCCTATGTTCATCGACTAATCTTGATTTGGTTATGTGTGTACCACCGCATTGTTCTTCGACTAATAATGACTTTGTTATTGTGTAACATTATAATGGTTATTGATGAAGACTTGGTTCTTGATTAATGATGACTTAGTTCTTGTTTAACATTATATTGGTTCTAAATTTAACATAGGTTATTGACTAATAATTAATTGGCTCTCGTGTACCATTGCATTAGTTCTTCGATTAATAATGACTTTGTTATTGTGTAACATTATAATGGTTACTTAATGAAGACTTGGTTCTTGACTAATGTTGATTTAATTATCGCTTAACATTACGTTGGTTTCTTTATTCCGACTATGTATATTTTATTGACTAATAATGATTTTGTTTATCGTGTTCCATTGCATTGGTTCTTAACTAATAATTACTTTTTATTCTTGTGTAACATTATAATAATTCTTGATGAAGACTTGGTTATCTTGATTAATCTTTGATTTGGTTATTGTTTAACATTATATTGGTTACGGATAACATTGATTTTGTTACTTTACCATTACTTATTCTACATTGACATGACAATGGAGATGATTTCGGTTGTACTTTATTTCAACTAAGATACGTGGGCCGATAAGAACTAATACACCAAATTTGAAGTTCTCGCATATTAGTTCTATCAACAATTTCGTTCAAAGAAATGCTAACCAAAATATGCGATTGCATTACTTGTTGAACACAAACGCAACAACATTGTCAATCAAATTTGATTAAACGACATTCCACCGATCAAGATATCGGATGAAGCAACCTTATAATTCTTTACGAAATGAGTAGAAAATCGATGAACAAGGTAAATTCCACCGATTATGGATATTGAACACGAATGGGACGACAACGATCTTCAAGATAACTTGACAAATGTAGAAGAATCTACAATTCACGATGTAATATCAATCGATCAACACTGAGGAATTCAAAGACTTAGTTCCACTAAAGAAGCCAATCATGCCAATTTGGAACGCAATATCTTCGATCGACTTGCAATGGAAATTATTGAACAACAACGAAGACAGACAACATGACAAATCATACGCAGAAGAGCGATATGATGATGTAATATCGGATCCGAATAAACGTGAAGTAAAATTACATCAAACCTACATGAGAAAAAAATCCTCTCACAAGCTATGAGGCCAAGATTCAATCGTAGAAAAGCAGATAAACACAAAGTCCAACGAACAAGTTATAGAGACTTTGTGCTTTAGATGCATGTATCACGATGAAAATTGCAAATGGAAGATGAGAGCATCAAGTTTCGTAAAACCAAGATGTTCAAGGTTAGAGAATTCAATGATATCCACATTTGTTTCATTAATGTATTGTTGAGAGACCACAGACAGGCAAATAGTGAGTTGGTCAGTGAATGCATAATGCAAAAAATAACAAATTTGAAGAAAATATACACACCAATCGATATTGTGGAAGACATGATGTCAGAATATAATGTGTCTATCTCTTACCAAAAAGCATGGAGATCGAAGGAGAAAGCGTTGGAAAAGGTGAGAGGAAATCCACACGACTACTCACTCATTCCATCATGGTTACACATGCTGAAGAAAACAAATCCAAGTAACACCTTAAAAACATTTATTGGTTTTATAGCATTATCCAGTAACCAATATGATGTTCCACATTAACCAAGATATCATTACACGATAGATTGTTTACCAATGTAAATTGTTTACTGATTAATATTGTATTGGTTACCTTCATGCAACATGCTGGTTACTGTATAATGCATTGGTTACCAAACATGTGGTTACCAAGCATTAGTCAGTAATATTATTCAGTAACCAAAATAGCATTAGCAAGAACCAATTAAGCATTATACCAGTAAACAATAAACTATTACACAAAGAACTAATACACCTTTTTGCAAAGATGCATGTTTAGTTATTATTAGTATTAGACCATTTGTATGCGGTTATTATACATGTTTGGTTACCTTAATACGCATGTTTAGTTACTTAAATGTAATATACAATTTGTATACCATTAACCACATGAGCGATTCTACCGATTACTAGTGATTTGGATACGATTATATTACTTGTAATTTAATGATAGTCTTGATATTTTATATCGAGTTAAAATCCATGACCCTTGAGTTGGAAACAAATGGTCGTTTCAAGTATCTATTCTTTGCCATTGGAGCATCCATTCAAGCATGGCACCATTGTTTTTCCAATCATTGTAATCGATGGCACATTCATACAATCAACTTACGGGGGGACATTACTGATAGCAAGCACACAAGATGCAAACCGAAACATTATTCCGATTATTTTTTCAGTTGTTGACAACGAAAATGAATTGTCTTGAAAATGGTTTTTCGTAAATTTAAGAATTGCTTGTAGAGTTAGGGAAGGTCAATGTATTGTTTCAAACAGACATGAAGCCATTGTACAAGGACTGAATTGTGTGTTTCGGATATCATGCATAGTTCTCCTTATATCATATAATTGAAAAATATAAAAATAGATTCAAAAAGAAAGAGAAGAAAGTTAAGCGAGATTACAACGGGGTTTGTAGAGCTTACACTTTGTTGAACAATTCAACAAACACATGGTTGAACTTGATGCCATTGATCCTCGAATAAGGACATATCGGAGGAAGAGGTCGAGTTGGATAGGTGCACACCAGCTCCATGGGATCGTGTGGCAGTACTCAACAATGACTTCAAACACCAATTGAATCTATTAACAATGCAATCAAGTTTATCGGGGATCTTCCGGTTACGATAATGATTGAATGCCTACGTTATTCGGGTTCAAAGATGGTATTTCACAAACAAACAGCGATATATCAACATTCACAACACTTTCCACGACAGCTGAGAGAAAGTTGCAATCTAATATCTTTAAATCAAAGATACTTAAGGTAATTAATACTCGATTTAAATTATTGCATCTTAATTTGCATTTGCAATCTCTCGACTATTACTAACTTGGTTACTTACTAATGCTAACTTAGTTCTTTGTGCAACATTAAATTGGTTCTTGATTATTCTTTGAATTGGTTACTGTGTAACCATATAATGGTTGTTGGCTATTCTTTGAGTTAGTTATTGTGTAACATTATCTCGACTAACAAAGAACTTGGTTATTGGATAAAATTATAATCTTTATTGGTTCTGGGATTAATGCTAACTTACTTTTTATGCTGACATTATATTGATTCTTCGATTACTCTTGAATTGTCGTGTGTACTTATATCTTGGGTTACTATATAATGCTTATTTGGTTTGTGTAACATTATATTGATTCTTGATCAATAATCGACTTAGTTACTTATATAACATTATAATGTTCTTGAGATTTATAATAGTTTCTTTTATATTGGTGGTTACTTATCGACTAATATTGTGTACTAGTTAATTGGTTCTTTTGTATATTTGGGATGCAACTCTTAATCATATAATGGTTCTTGATTATTCTTTGACTTGGTTACTATGTAACCATATAATGGTCATTGACTATTCTTTGAGTCAAGTTCTTGTGTAACATTATAATCGACTGAAACTTGGTTCTTAGATAAAATTATAATCTTTATTGCATAATATTCCGATTAATACCGACTTGGTTACATACTATTATCGACTTACTTAATGTGCAACATTATATTGGTTACTAACTACTACTTAATTGTTTCTTTGTGTAATTATATAATGGTTATTGTATAATGCTTATTTGGTTATTGTGTAACATTATCTTTGATTCTTGATCAATCTTGACTTTAATTCTTATGTAACATTATAATGTTCTTGAGATTTATAATTGTTTCTTTTATATTGGTGGTTACTTGTTGACTAACATTGTGTACTAGTTAATTGGTTCTTTCTTGATATTTGGCATGCAATCGTTAATCGATTGTATACATTGGGTGTTGTAAGTTGAGACATCAAACTTAGTGATTTTCACTTGCTATTTATGTCTCTAAACAAAGATATCATGGACATCGAACAAAAGACATGCACACGCCAGAAATTTAAATTTACGTAGATGAGATACCTTACGCTCAAGACTTCTTAAGTTATGAAGCAAGAGAAATTTGAGTCATTATGATTTTTACTCAAGAAATTACACTAAAGCAACTTTGGTCAAGACATATTCAGCTTCCATCATGCCATTAGATGACAAAGAAAACTGGGATGTATCAGAAGAAGTAAAAAACATATGTATAAAACCACCCAACATAAGAAGGCCAGCAGGAAGACCAAAAAAAGGGAGGTACAAACACGGATCTAAAATCAAAATTCAAAACAAATGCAGCAGGTGCCAAGAAAAAGGACACAACAGAAAAACATGCAGTAATCCCCCGGTTTTAAGACCACTAAAAAGGATCTGATATAGTGCAGTTAAATTAAGAGTGTAGATACATGAATGTATTATTGTTTACTTTGAGTAACCATTAAACGATTGGTTTGTAAAATTTTTGATTGTGTATAGTAAACAAAATTGTTATTCATTTATAAATTGATTTCTGATTTCAATGAAACATTAACAATAATAGTAATCAAATAAATACATAACAGTAACCATAACAGTTTTTAATGGTAACCACATATTTACATAATAAAGAACCATAATAGTTAATACTAATAACATAACAAAGAATAATACCGCTTTTTAACCAAATAATTACATAACAGTAACCATAACAATGTTTAATGATACCCAAATAATTACATAACAGTAACCATCACAGTAACCACCTAATTTCATAACAGTAACATTACCATTTTATAATGGTAACCACAACATAAACAACCTGTATATCTAGCAACATATAATTAAAAGGGTATTGAAGTTTATGAAATCCATGTATACTCACACATGTCCACTTAACATATGATATATGTGTCACGATACAATATTGTAACTCTCGGTTACTATCAAATCATTATCTCGTTACCTATTTATACATGATTGGTTACCAACTCAGATACTCTAAAATTATAATTGGTTACCATTTTATACATGACAAGAACTATAACAGCTTTTTAATGTAAACCAAATAATTACATAACAAGAACTATAACAATGTTTAATGGTACCCAAATAATTACATAACAAAGAACTATCACAATAACCACCTAATTTTATAACAAGAATCAAACCAGGTTTATAATGGTAACCACAACATAAACAACCAGTATATTCAGCAACCTGTAATTAAAAGGGTATTGAAGTTTATGAAACCCATGTATACATAACACATGTACACTTAACATATGATATATGTCCTGATACAATCTTGTAATTCTCTCTCGTTACTTATCAAATCATTATCTGGTTACCCCTTTATATATGATTGGTTACCAAATTGTATATTTCAAAAAATTCAACAAACACAACTTAAAAAGAAACAAAATACCAACCAACAAACAATATCTCTTTCATTAATGCTAATATAATCAAATATGTAATCCCATCTACATAAGATCCAGTGAACATCAAAAAATCATAAACCATACACAAATGTTGTGTATAACACCAAAACTTAAAAAAAATACACAACAAAATTAATAAAAGACAAAACAACAAAATCCGAACTAATCAAAATCTGGAACAAATCTTCCCGAAATTCTCTATCAAGATTATAGCCTCCAACCGCTTGTTCCTAAAGATGCATAAATAGGTTCAGACATAACTTTTTCCGATATTTCATGAATGGGGAAAGGAATAGGAATCGATCAAACTTCGATGAATGACATGCTCAAAGAAAACAAATTGTGAACATCCCATAATCATCGTAATAACAAATAACATATAACAAAAATCAAAAATAAAATCAACCTATATGTAATAATTAAAAAATGTACACAATTTAACCCTTACCCTCTACTTGTTCAGAACCGACAAGAAATTCCAACTCAATTATATCGTCTTTCGTCTTATCATTGCGACACGGATCACACTTTGAAATCAATGTCGACCTATCCTTCCAAAAACCGGACTTACAAAGCGAGTAGTATGGGAAGAATGAAGATGTACGGCTCCACAAACATCGATATTTTTGTTTGCATGGATTTTCTTTTTGTTTCAGAGAATTGTAAGCAGCTAGACACCCACGATGCACATCAAAAGACAAAAACAAACAATGGTCCGGTGATGACATATGAATTGGGAACAATACATAGTCAACGTTCCTCCATGGTGTGTTGACATCCATAAACAGCCCATGTATGTATCCAGCAACATCACCCTCCCCAGACAGAACAATTTTGTCTCAATTTTTTTTGTATACTCCTCGAAAAGAGTGGTGATCTTGCTTTAAAACCAACAATCCGTGGTCGTTACCCTTATAGGAACACTTTCGGAATGTCTTGCCAATTTACGGAAATAATACAAGGCAATATTGATGTGCTGAGCCAAAAAAAAAATTAATAGGATATTAATGGTTGTTGGAAAATGCAAGTATGTGATTAATGTAACTAAATAATGTAAACATAACTACAAAAACATAATTTTAAAAAAATACTCACATCGTCGCGTCAACCACCGCCCCACGCGTCTTTAATTTATAGAACCACATCTTCGATGATATTGCAATGGATCCAAATACAAAAGAAGGCATGATAATATCGTTTTTCGTGAAATTTGTCCGATCCTTTAATATAAGAACATAATATTAGTATACACACTAACATTAACAATACCAGTATTAATATACACACTAATACAAATCAAACTCAGACGTTCTATAATTAACATACTAATCACCCAACTTAATTTTAAATAGACTCGCTAACCAACAAATATTAAAATCATAACCATAATCAAATAGAATTAATACATAACTAATAGGTAACCAAAACATAAACTATTATTAACGTAATATAAAGTAATAGTAACCATAACATTTATTTAATAAGAACTACACCATTTATTTAATATTAACATTTATTAAATATTTAATATTATGCAAGAACTAAAAACAAAGATTATTCAAGAACCAATTAAGTATTATACAGTAACCAATGTAATGTTACACATTAACCAATACAACATTCGACAGTAACCAATACATCACTAGACAATAACAAAAACAGCATACCAAAATCAGTAAACTAATCAACAACTTAAATTTAAACATTAATCTGGTAACCAAACCATAATCACATAGTAACCGAAACATAACTACTAGGTAACCAAACATAATCTAATAGTAACCAGAATATAAAATAATAGTAACCATAACATTTATTTAATATTAACCATATGTTACTACAATAATACAAACTTATTTGTTTAATAAAAAACTATAGCATTGTTAACAACAAAAAAACAAACCTTTTTCTGTTGTTTATTCCAATTTTGAACCATTCTTCAAACAATGCCTCTTCAAATTTTGAGGGCATCTCCATGCATGATTTGAGGAATGCACTTAAACGTCTGCAAAGTGTTTGAATAGCGGCACCACTACTGAGTAGATGATGAACCGGTGATCCGAACTGCTCTATATGAAGCAAGTAAAATGGCACTCTTTGCGGAGTTCACGCATGTGTCTACCGGCTTTGTGGACACTCTTCTCCAACTCATCACATTTAGCTATGTCTCCGTGTGGTGAGAACCATAAAATCAAGAGCATACCGTCTTTGCTTCGCCTCACCTTTCTTCCCTTTTTCAGGTTGACATAAAAAGGTAATATATACGATTAAGAACTTCGAATAAAATAAACTAGAACTAAACCGATCGTGCATAAATGACCAACAAACTAAAATGAACATGTTATATTAGTAATCAATAACATAAACTAGTAACCAAATCATAATATAATAGTAGCTAAAACACAATATAATGGTAACCAAAACACAATATCATAGTAACCAATTCACTATATAATGGTGACCAAAACATAAATAACATTTAAATAAATGATGACCCATAATTATAACACTAACCTTATCAAAGATCATACACAACAATCTCTTTCCCAAAGACATTAGCTTAATATGTCAAAAGACTAAGATGTCATTATTATTGTCAATCTGCAAGAAAATAAAGAACCATTTAATAATTAAAACAAAAGACATATATCACATAACAAAACAAACAAATATGTCTAACCTCGACATCTTCTTCATCATCATTATTTTTTTTTTTTTCGCCGGGTTCTTCAACCATAACAAAGACGTTCAACTTCATTAGCAATCTCAATTACATTCACATCATTCTTCTCCACGAATATTGACACATCATCACCAACTTCATTAACCAATTCAATTTCATTCCCACCCTTCTTCTCAACTTCATCCAATACATCATCACCATCATTATTCTTATTCACTTTTGAACCATAATCAACATCCTCATCAACATGGACCTCCTTCACCATGACATCAGCATTCTCATCAGCAACGTCATCAGCAACATCATCATCAGCTTCATCACCTTCACCACCTTCACCACCTTCATAACCTTCATCACCTTCATCATCATCATCATCATCATCATCATCATCATCATCATCATCATCATCATCACTAGCATTGTCAGAATCGTCATCATCAAAATTACCATCAAGCTTTTTGTCCCCCACGTCTTTGATAGCACGTAACTCATCTCTAATAATGGACCTAAGGTCCTCGTGATAATGGACATGTAAAAAGTCTGATTTCATCTTTAATATCGGTTCAGAACTTTTCAAATTCTTTCTTTAATTCGTAAACTTCTTTCTTCAATTCTGACACTTTCTTCTCCAACGGCATTGGACCGTACATCAATTGCCTCTTTCACAACAGATACATCAACACCAATGTTTTCGGCTTTCACTTTTTGTCTACTTTCTTGTCACCATCCTTCCCATTAAAAAAGTAAAAACCGCCCAAATCAAGCCGATCCTTCTCCTCGGTCGTGGGAATCAAAATGTTTATCCTCAGCTGAAAAATAATAAGTATACTTTAGTATATCATCTAACAAACAATGTACAATTACATTGAAATAAATAGTAAATAAGGAATCATAAAACATAATCAGTAACCAAATACATATATACAGTAACCAAATGTATAATAAGTAAAGAACCAACTAAATGTATAAATGTAACTAAATGTGTATATTCGGGTAACCAACAACAATGTCATTAGTAACTGAATGTAATCTAATCAAGAATAGTATTTGAATATTCAAGTAACCAAAAATATTATTATTATTAACATGCATATAAAATAATCAGTAACAAAACATGTATATAAAGGTAACTAACTACTTTGTTGATAGTAAACTTCACATAATATTTTCATTTATCAAGTATATAACTAAAGGTAAAACAACATACGTCATAGGAACAAAAAACTAATTCATTCAACTTGTCATTAGAAAGCGGCTTCATTAACTCCTTCCATCTCGAATAAGCGGACATCCGAGCGGATGCTCGTATCATTCATATACCCCGACTTTTGAATGTCGAAATAGTTTCAAACATAAAAACTTGGAATACATACGGAAGCCCATTCAATTTGTACAGTTTGGTGTAATGATCCATGTAAAAATTGTATGTTGAAACACCATTCTTTCCTTTCCTATAACGCCCCTTCAAAGCATTAGACAAAGAGTATTTTGTCATCTCAAAAGCAACTTTCCCCAAGGAAAACTACTAACATCGCCAGAATAACACAAAAAATTAACCATTGCCTCATCAACGTAATCTTGAGAAAATGTGCACATAATGAAATTAAAGACCAAAAATATCATAGACATCTTAATATTTCGTCATCATCATCAAAAATTGCCTTTTCTATATATCCTACCTATACTACTACGTGTCACAACTCGCCACACCAAAAACTTACCAATAAGCATATTCTCCATACCTTTATATGGAGTTATATCATCCTCACCTTTCCATCTCAACCCGGATATCATACAAAACTCAAGCAAACCGAACTCGACCTCTTTTCTCTAGAAAAAAACCACATTTCACCATCATCCTCCGGTGAACCTCCTCACAAGAGCGTGTGGTGAATAATCTGGGAATACATTTGGTGCTCACCAAACTCAAGAAATTCCTAAAACATGTTGCCTTAAATTTATCCGGTGACTTTTATTCAATTTTTTTTTGCAATGATCATGGGGACTTCCATGTCGCATCAATATATCACTTTTAAATTGAATTTTCCGTTCCATTCCTCGTAATAAAGATCCCATAACCGCAAGTAAACAAAATCGATTTACAAAGTTAACCAACCAATTATATGATAGTAACCAAAACAACATAGACAAGTAACCAATATAACTTTAGTCATTAAACAAAACATCGTTAATCAATAACCAATCCAGCATTAGACAGTGACCAAGACAACATTACACAATATAATAGTTAGACAACAACCAATAAATCATTAGACAAAGAACTCAAGACAACATTATACAAGAAACAAAGATGTTTAAAAAGGTAACCAATGTAAACTGGTTACTTATTAATGCTGTCTTGGTTATCTTCATGCAACATATTGGTTACTGTCTAATACATTGGTTACCAACCATGTGCTTACCAATCATTAGTCAGAAATATTATGCAGTAACCAAAACAGCATTAGTCAGTAACCCATTCAGCATTATACAGTAACCAATACAACTTTAGACAATATATTGGTTAGACAGTAACCAAGACATCATTAGACATTAAACAAGACACGCATAATACAGTAACCAAGACATCATTACACAATATAATAGTTAGACAACAACCAATAAATCATTAGACAGTAACCAAGACAGCATTATACAGTAAACAACATGTTGCAAGAAGGTAACCAATGTAAATTGGTTACTTATTAATGTTGTCTTGGTTACCTTCATGCAACATGCTGGTTACTGTCTAATACATTGGTTACCAACCATGTGCTTACCAATCATTAGTCAGAAATATTATGCAGTAACCAAAACAACATTAGTCAGTAACCCATTCAGCATTATACAGTAACCAATACAATGTTGCACAGTAACCAATACAGCTTTAGACAATATATTGGTTAGACAGTAACCAAAACATCATTAGACAGTAACCAAGACATCATAAGACAGTAACCAAGACATCATTAGACAGTAAACAAGACACACATAATACAGTAACCAAGACAACATTAGACAGTAACCAAAACATAATAAGACAGTAACCAAGACATCATAAGACAGTAACCAATACATTATTAGACAGTAACCAAGACACTTATAAGACAGTAACCAATACATCATTAGACAGTAACCAAGACATCATAAGACAGTACCCAAGTCAGTTTTGGTTACCTTCATTTACGCAACATGGTGGTTATTATTCAATGCATTGGTTACCAATCATATGATTACCAAGCATTAATCATTAATATTATGCAGTAACCAATTAAGCATTATACAGTAACCAATTAAACATTATACAGTAAACAATAACAATATTTAAATTAACACACCTTTAAAATTCATTGAGTTGGAATTATCTTCTGGATAAGCACTTGAGCTTCATTTCTTAACAGGGACATTAAAATCAGAATCTAATTGCACTTCGGAGTGTTTGATATCACTATGTGTCACCAAACTACTATCATTCTTACTCAATTTATTACCTACATCCTTCCCCTTTCCCTTCCCCTTGCTATCCACAACAAACTTCTTCAAGTTCTTAACAGAATCACCCTCCACGATCCTTTTCCTCTTTCCATCCTTCTTACTTGTATCATTCCTTCTTGTATCATTCTTTGTATCAACCATTTCTATACAAAACATAAAAACAACACAAACCAAAACAATGAATACTCCATTCTCGTTAAGAACTACTTTAATATATAATACATTAAACTATTAAGAAAATACTCACTTGAAGCAATAATAAACACCAGATTCGATCAATAGAAAAGAATAACGAGTAACAACGACAATAAACCAGACTGCAACCGCGATAACGAGTAACAACGAAAGAATCGAACCCATTACATCGCAACAAATAACAACAAACGATAACGAGTAACAAACGACAATGATTTAACAACTAAACGTAAGCGAAACAATGAAGAACAACTAAACGAACAATGAAGAACGCATTTAACAGAGATGAAGTCACGGAAACAAGCTTTTTAACTCCGATTTACGAGATTAGTCATGACGGATGGTAGAAACAAGGGTTTCAAAGCATTGCACGAGGGTTTAGTAATCGTAGAGTCCTAGACAAATGATATGCGGTTATCACGCGTTTCAAAAAAAACCTTTTGCCATGTCAGCTCATTAATATTTATCCTTTAAATTAAGGACTCCTAATTATCCTCACTATTGTAAATATATATGATGAAATGTCATATTTTTGTAATTATTTTATGAGTGTATGATTTTTGTAATTACTTTCATAAATGTACTATAATATGTAATTGTTCCTTTATGTATTTGTATTTGACCCCAATAGAAGAGCTCTTTTAAACATCAAATATTTATATAAATATTGTGCATAAAAATTATAATCAGATTTAAAAAATAAGGCCCATATAAATATACTTTAAGTTCACAAAGAAAAACAAATAATACCCATTACTAGAGATCATGTGGGCTCAGCCCGCGCAAGTTCGAATCCAGAAATTATGTGGGCTCAGCCCTCCCATTTTACACTTTTGACCTCACATTGGATTAACAAAAACAGAGAATGAGCACAAAAAGGTATTAGTACTACCGCATATCCTACACTCAACCGCTTCGGAATTTCGCCTTAAAGCTAAACCACCGTCGTCTTTCTTTTTCCGGCCACCGAGCGGGCAGATCTCAGGAGCTCAACCTCACCGATACACTTCTCATTCTTCTGAATTGAAGTTGGAAATTCTATAAATCTCAACCTCATCAGCTAGGTTCACTTCCTAAAAGTGACTTACACTCGTTAATATCTATTTTTCAGTTTGAATTGAGGTATTATTATTGATCGGATTCAAAGTACAATAACTATGGCATCTGTGTAGAAAATTTTGTAATTCTGCTTATGATCAATTTTATTAAGTTTTTGGGTGTTTAATTTACCAGGTAATGTTTCATGGCCTCTCCAACAAGGAACCATCTTTTAGCGAAGATGAGGATCAAGAAGAGGAGGTATGTACTGCATTACAGTCTTTTAGCTTTATTAATCTCTCCATTCCACAAGAGGAGTACTGTTTTGACTTTTGAAGTTAATTTGCAAAATCCTATTTTTTTAATGCAAGTTATGAACATAAGGAAATTTGTAATAGGAGTATTTTTTTTATATAGTTTGTTTGTAATAATTAGGGTTGTATTATGTAAAATTATGTGAATTCATATAAATTATTCAAAAGGTCAAAATGGTATCTGTTTTCGGTCGTACGAGTAGCGCCCTCTAGTATATTCAAATTTTGCAATTTATTTCTTGCTGTTTGATTGCATGTTTGGCTTTGCATTTAGAAATTGCTCAAGAAGAGAAAAGGATTAAATTTTAGCTTATACTATTACTGACCTCTGTAGTATCATTTTTCAAAGTTATATTCTTCAAAAATATGTGATGATTGGATTTTAAATTCCTGTGGTTGGCATTTACTTGTTGGAAGCTTGTTGATTGAAGCCTGCCTTATGACTTATTGTTCCTTACACTTAAGATATGATTACCAGATATTTGCGGTATTATGAATTGCGGGGCTGACTAATTGATATTTATTTTGGTGCAGTTTGAACATTTTGACGATTTCACTCTTGCCTCTTCATGGGAAAGGTATTTGGTTTTAACTAGTAATATCTCTACCTATTCAAGGAGCAGAATGTATGATATTGTATTCTTGTATTGTAGGTTCATATCTGAAATCGAGGCGGTTTGCCGACAATGGTTGGCTGATGGTCCCAAAAATTTGTTGGTATGTTTGAATGGATTAGGCAATTTGTTTGTTCTCTTACATGTTCTAATTGGTAATATGTGTGCAAAAGTTTAATTATATTAACATGGATATTGCAGAGAAATTTGCATGTCTAAATGGCTGTGATGATTTGTTCAGTCAATTTGAATGCAATTATGCAGCCTAAACGCCTGAAGAAGATTGAAGTTAATTTACTTCTTTACATTTGAATCTTGTCTATGGGAGTAATATATCTAGACCCTAGAAAATCCTACATTTAACTAATATAAAGTTGCCTTTTTTCTGCTATTTCATCGACAAATAATCTAGTTTTGTTTCATGTACATTTTTCTGTTTTCTTTTATGATATCTTAAATAATATAAAGTGATGCGAATCAACATTAAATTATAAAAAGTTTTCTGAAGCAAACATGTTATACCTAGTTATATTATTTAGGCAGTAGGGGCCCTTATGTTTATATTGCCTATATGTGGCAAATATGGGTAGAAACAGAAGAGTAGCCATTTGACTTAATATAGATAGTTGTCACGGCGTCTCGGCGAGGCACGGCGGTAGCTGAACGCCAAGACGCCTAGGTGATAAGACGTCCATATGGTGACAAGTTGTTCACAGTGTACAATTTATACATTATTTTTTTTTAAAACTACATTGAACAATGAAATTTTATATACATTAAAACTCAAAACATATTTACTAACAATATGGAATGCCATTAAACGTATAATTATGTCAATACATGTAAGAAGACATTGCAACATCTATTTTTTTAAAAAAAAAAGTAAAAAAAATTACAGGGACCTAGCTGAAAGACAAATATACAAAAAGGTGAAATTTATAAAGTTCAAAATTTAAGGGATAAACTAAATAGATTACCAAACTATGGGGGAATTCAATAAAATTTTGCCTAAATGATAAGAACAAAAGTATTATTTCCGATCGTATATTAAGACAAATTGGGGAAGCAGTCAGAGCAAAGAAAAAAACATCGCGACAATCCAGTGGGTGTGAGAGAGGGCAAGACTTGAAAGAGAGAAACTCAAAGAGCTGTTGTCGGCGTGATTGAGGCGATGCTGCTGTTGTGTTCTGTTGATGTGTGTGTCAGCATGTGTGTGCATGGCTACTGTTGCCGCTGCAAGTCGAAGTCGTGGATACTGGTTAGGGTTTCTTCTCTGCCTCTTTTGATCGCGATCGACAGAAGAAAAAGTCGCAGAAGACTTGGTTCTCTTCTCTCCTTTTAAGTTCATGGGTGAAGTCCTTGGTCCACGGTGTCGCCTTGGCGACATCTTGTGGACGCCTAGCTTCCAAGTCGAGCGCCTGGGCAACCTCTCCCAAGACGAGCGTCGCCATGCTACTTGTTGTTGGGCCAGAACGCCTAGGCGACGCCGTGACAACTATGATTATATGGTTGTTTGAGAATCATTCACATTAAGTAGTTGACTCTGTTATTGTTTACAAGTCTATGAATTTTAATCTAGTGAGCAGCTAGTTAGCTTATTGCCCTCCATATCTTCCAACTTCAGTAGAATTTCTTGCTTTGTGTGCTTGCAGGAGAAGAATGCAGTTTGTTTGAAGATCTCAAAGAACTTATACAAGGTGCAGTCTGAGTTAAAGTATCTCATGAAAAGCTATTGCATGGAGTATTACTTTGAAAGCAGTAATAATGGTACATACAATTAAACTCTAACAATCAATTCCAATGGGAGCTCTTTTTCCTTGACGTTTCCTATCATGATCGACTTTTTTGCTGGTCCAGGAAGCGTCGGGCACTGGAATTTTAATTTGCATGATCTGCAGTTGTCTTTTGGGGTGAAGGAGTTTCTGGTATCTCTAAACTCTGCATCTAACACTATTTATTACTTCAACTGTTTTCCTTGTTTCTTACTTCTTTTCTGCATTATTAGGTGATTGCACCTCAAAGTGCCAGTGGTGTGGTTCTTGATGCACCTGAGGCTAGCAAACTTCTGAGTGCTGTTGCCATTGCTTTGTCAAATAGTTCCAGGTGGGACTGATAATGAAAAAACTATTGATGTATAGATCATATATGCAATTATATAAAGACATTAGTTCCGGTATGTTATATCAAATTATTGCAGTTAATCCCGTAGTTTTTAATTTAAAACCAAGTCTCTTGTGCATCCTAGGTTCGTATTGTCATTAATGAACAGAGCCCTATGAGAGCAAGAGTATCTTAAGTAGATTTTTGATCTCATTTAATATGTGTTCCATGTAGCTTGTGGCCAGCATTTGTTCCAGTGCATGATCCTTCCCGAAAAGCTTATATTGGTATTCAGAATATGGGAACAGTTTTTACTCGAAGATTTGAGTCAGATCGTATTGGTAGCCAGGTTCCAGTAAAACTCATGCATTTGGAAGGTTTATATGAGTTGTTTATTTCTAAATTTGTAAGTTCCTTCGTCACTTTATTTTTCAGGTTATGTCTATGTGAGGACCGTAGTTGCATTCCTGTCTTGCACCATATTTTTAATATATGTGACAATGTTTCAAGTTGTGCATTTTCTTCAGCCAATTTAATTCTGTGCTCTATGAGCATCTAGATTCTAGGTTATATTAGGCTCATTCCCTTATCCATTATACTCTACCACTTCTTCTTTTGATGAAGGTCTTCTCCACATTGGACTTGTCTATGCATCTTTTCAAAGTCAATTTCACAATGAAACTGACGTACAAAACCATTCCCTATGACGATGACGATGAAGTCGAAGGAGCTGATACTGAAATCATTGATTCTAGTGATTCTGGAGTTGACACACACAGCAAAACACAGTGGGATGAGGATTGTCCTTGGAGTGAATGGTACTCTGCGGAGGACCCACTAAAAGGTTGACCTTTTTTTCCTTTTCTTCACTTTCCTTTCAACTTGTTTAGGATAAAAAGTGTTGCTGAGTTGAGTATATAAAATACATAAAGCTATCTAATAGCACTGGTATACTCTAAGAGCAGTTATTATTGCCTGCTACTTGTGGATTCTCTTGTTGAATCTATTTGATTGTAGATTGTTTGTTCCTCTCTCTCTCTCGGGTGTGTGGATAAATTAGATCTTTAATTCCTTAGATTTCTTGCAATCAAATTTATGCAGGGTTTGAGTTGATTGCTATGTGGTCTGAGAAAACAATTGAAAGCTCTCTGGAAATGGCTGAATTGGAAAATGCTTCACTGCATGAGGCCGATAAGTGGATCATATTTCCGATTTTTTCTCCAAATCTGTAAGGGTTTAATTGTTAGAAAATATTCAGACTTACGATTTGATTAGAATGTTTTATACCACCGGCATGTTTGTGATGATTGTTAAGAAACCTTTCATGAATGCTTGTTTGGTATTAGTTTAGGTGAAGCTCAGTCATCTACCGAGAATGGACAAATAAATGAATTCCTCTTGGCATTTTCGTATTAAAAATTTGATTAAATATACTCAAAGACCTGAAATTCACGACATAGTTTTTCTATACTTCATGATTTGTCTCGCTTGTGCTGGCAGTAGATAGAAATGGGGAAAGTGTTTAGTGTTGTAATACATTATGAATGCCTCTCTCAACCTATACTACTCCAGATTCCTGAATTCCATAAATCTCGGTCAAGATATCTAAGCACTTGCTGATGCTTCTTCACCTATAAACTTCTAAGTTCCAACCAAGAAATCACACTTCACATTATGTAAGAGGTAATCCCTGATTGAATTCAAATACAGAAGTTTGTAGACCTAATTATAGTAGAAGGATTCAGGTATAAGATGCAAGAGAGAAATTTTACCTTCTCAATCTCATAAACAGAAGTGTCAGTGTATTGAGGCTCATTAATGTCATAAGGATTTTGATAAGGAAACATCCCGGAAAAAAGAAAAAGAAAGTAATCTGCTAAAGATGTTAGGTAGTAAGGTATAACAGGAGGCATAAGATCCTTTCTGCATTAATTAAAATTCCATCTCTGGGTGAAGCCCATATGGAATAACTGTCTGACTGTCTCCATGGGAGCCAAAACAATTATTATTGACGAGAACTTATTCTTTTAAAAAAGCTTTAGCTAATGAGATTGTTAGCCTTTTATGCTAATTGCTACTTCTCAATTGTTACCTAACATTTTGGCAAAGAACTTCATATATAGACTTTGGCAAAGAACTTCATATATAGACTTTGAACTCGTTGAAGAAGCTTAAAAATTAGAAATTCTACATAAGATTACCCAAGTTTCTTTGATCTTGAACTGAACTTCAAACTGAAACCGGTAATTACTAGATCAGAGTATGGAATGTAGACTGTAGAGTAGGGTTGGTAAAGATATGAGGATGTGGTTTTATAGATGCTCAAAGTGTAACAACGCAGGCCAAATTCCGAGTCCAAATAAATCTTAGGTCAAATCCCAATCCGAATCGAATAAAATCCATACAAACAAGACCCCACTAGTATCTTCTTGGGTTATCTTAACCCACTACAGGCTCACCAAAAGGTCATGATTGAAGATATTGTTGGTAGTAACTTAATTTATAATTTTTTCCCATATATTTCGATGTGAGACTGGGGTGTTACAAACTCCCCCACTTAAATTTTTAATGCCCTAGTCAGAATCGATCACACACGGCCCACACAATTTTGTCTCTCTAGCCGATAATACCAGCTTGGCTTCATGTCCCGACCTCCACTTCTCTCCATTATGGGATAATGTTACAAGCCTTCGTGTCCCCACCTTCGACAACCCGATCAATACCATATGTAACAATCCAGGTCAAATCCCGAGTCCGAATAAATATTCAGTCAAATCTCAAGTACGAATTGAATCAAATCCATCCAAACAAGGTCTTAAACTAGTTCATAGTATCTTCTCGGGTCATCTTAGCCCACCACAAGCTCATCCAAAATGTCATAATTAAAAGTATTATTATTAGTAACTTAATTCCTTATATACAAACAATTTTTTTCCATATCTTTCGATGTGGGATTGGGGTGTTATACAAAGTAGTTGGGATCCGATGACCAAATAAAAAAGTAGTTGGGATCCTTATTTAATTATTTCACGTACAATACTAAATATTATCATCACAGTGAGTTGACCCAAGCCCACTGAATTTATCAAAAGTTGATGGGTAAAAGATCTAAACTTGGCCTTTTCTGTTACCTTTAGAGCTTTGCCCTGTAGGGTTCCAGATATCTTCACGTGTAATCATCCCTGTTATTCTTTGGGAGCTATTGGTCAACTAGCAAAAGAGAAAAGGTCTTTTAAATTTGTATTTACTGTGTACCAAATGTCTTTGGAACCTGCTGCATTCCCATTACGTGGTCAATATTTGCAAGTGAAAAAGCTAACACTCATTGCACTGTCATATTATATCCTTAGAAAATGCAGTGGTTGTTTCTCCTCATATCCTATATATGTTGTTCCTGCATTGGATCTGCGTAATCTATTTGTATTTTTTTTATAGAGAATATACCTAATCTATTTGTACAACCGTAACCTCTCATTTCTTAATCTCTGTTTCAGCACTGATGAGTCTAAAGGAAACACAATGGGATTTGCTTCTCAACTGCGCCTTTTGGTTATGGCATTAAATATGTCTTTTGGAGCTAAATATATGGAGGATTTTGTCTCAGGTCCGATATCTATGTATCTCATATCTTAGGCATCATTTTTTAGTTCTTCTAAATTCTAATTGTCAAGTTACCCATTTCTCTAAAAGCTTAAGCGACTAGAGAATGGACCTAACAATATATATCATGTTTTTGATACTCTGCTTCATGTACTATCCACAGTCACACGTGAAAAAACTAACCCTGGTGCATCAATATACACAAACTGAATATGATGGAGATTACACTAACAACATAACGGGGTGCATCATAATGCATGGACCAACCAAAACCTTTGAGTCCCCAATTTTAAATCCACGTGGGTGTGAGCCACTTTGAGGGTTCGATCCATGGACCCTCTCTCTGTCACTGTCACCCTCTCTGTTCTCTTAAACATAATGCACAAACAAGCTGAGTGCAAATTGCGCTAACAACATAATGGAGGAACCAAAAACAGGAAGACTTGAATATAAGACCTTGTGAAATTAGAGCTCTCATACCATTTAGTATAAAAGCTTAAGATGTTAGAAAATGTACCTAATCATGTATATCACTCTTTAATAGTTATATACGGATCAAAACACATACACATAAAATAAGATACAGCTCCTAGTCGTATGTGTTTGATAAGTCTAATAAAACTGTACAAATCTTCATGCCTTGATTCTTCATGTTCTATTGTCCAGTTGAAAGCTCAGGATCTGATACTTTAAAGTCTTCAGCAGTCATACCTCCACCAACAGTTCTTGATCGAGTGCTCAAAGATATATTTCATGACGGTACTGTTGCTTCTCCATTCCTTTATCTGCTGTTTGATTTGATGTTGCACTAAATCTATATTCACTGCTTATCTAAGGTCTACTAGCTTCTCGGTGCCAATCACTCATAACTCTTAATATTATCTATTAAAATTGCAAATTGTTAACTTGGGTGATGGTCTAATGCTCTTACCAAGTTTGAGTTAAATTCTGCTGATATTTTCAGCAAGTTGTTTCATTTTTACATCAAATACTAACTTGTTCATGAGGGGTTCAAAGCTGAGTGCAGTGATTTATGCTCGAGTTAACAGGCATCGAGTCTTTAAGCAAAAACATAACAGTGATAATACCCCCTCTGGTGCTTTCGTTGACAAGGCTAAAATGGGTAACGGCCTTTGTCTACTTACATTCACTGTACAGCTCAAAATCTCTTTATTGGACTGGGGCATGTAGTTTGTTTATATGTGAAGTGTGGAGGCTTATTACAGGGAAAGAACGTACTTTAGAAACAAAATCATTTTTCAAGCAAGGAGATTATATTCAAAATACTGAAATGAAGCTCGTCTTTCTATGCATTGTAGATTTTACAAAATTTAGAAATCATCCACTTTATATGCCCAGTAGTTTGACCTTGTAGTTATGGATGTTCAGAATCTCTGGGCTCTGAACTGAATGTATATGCATTACATATTATTTTTTCTTTATAACCACTGTTCCTTGTGTAACTGCAGGTGAGCAACTCGATTTTGCTGATGGTGAGGACAAGAGTTCTCGAATTATTAAAGGAGCACCACTTGAATCACTCTTTGCACAGTTCTGTCTCCACTCTTTATGGTTTGGGGACTGCAATATACGTGGTAAGTCTACATCAGTTTATAGAATTTGAATTACCACTGACTTGGTAGAGAGGTGATAGTAAGAAGCAAAGGTGTGGAAATATATTAGGATGGAGAAAGGGTGTTTCCCTTGTTTGGTAGAGAGGGAAAGGGTAGAGAAGTAAAAGTGCATGGTGCCCTTCCCCTCTGGGTGCAGTAAAGTTGAAGTAATGACCAAGATACTGTAGTCGTCCATACTGATTGATACAATTCACTCGTAACTTTTCTACCCTTTCCATCCTTTCAGAAATTAAAAAAAACAACAACAAAATAGAACCACATGGGAAAAGAAGTATCCCTCACGTAGGTACACCTCATCCCTTGGGCCTACCTCCCCCCTGCCCTTCCTCTCCCCTTCTATATATTAAAATGAGCATTATTGATCAGCTAATAGGCAATTTGTTTATTGGAGATTTTTCTTAACACAGTTTCTTTTCAACTTTCCTGACCATAGCTTTTTATTGTGTGTTTGGTTAGCTATTGCTGTTCTTTGGATAGAGTTTGTTCGGGAAGTTCGTTGGTGCTGGGAAGAGTCACAGCCATTACCTCGAATGTCAGCCAGTGGCATAATTGACCTATCAACTTGTTTGGTTCATCAGAAGCTACAGATGGTAATTATTAATAGTTTTCTTGGGACACAATTTCCTAGAACCTATTGGTCATGTAGATTTTGGGCATAAATTGCCATGAGAATCAGACTTATGAGGCATTCTTCCTTTCTTTTCACAACTGACGATGTCTCTTTCTTACACATCTAATGGTGAGGCCTGTCACTTTGACTTTCAGCTTGGGATATGCATTGAGAAGAAGCGTCAACAGGATCAAGAGAATCAAGATGGTGTTGGAAACAAAGAACATAATTCTGCTCGTGTTGAGGTCATTTAATGGATAACAATTTTTTAAATGCTAATATGCTCTGATTGTCTATGGTGGTTTAAGAATGAAAGATTTCCTTCTCAATAAAGCCTTTTGTCCTGCCCGGCACAGAGCCTGTATGGAGTATGTAAATAGTTTGCTTTCTTGGCTGCATTATAATTTATATATCTGGTTGAACTGCAGGATGGTAATCTGGGTGGGCTGGGACTATCTCATTTGCCAAGAGTCAAAGAAGATTTTGATGGGGAACATGACAGGTGAAATAAGCAAGTGAGAACTCCTATGATTTTGTAATTAGTTCCTGGTTAATGGGGCCTTGGAGTTCTTCCAAAATAGGTTATTTCTTTTTCGTCATGGCTTCTCTGAAGTATGAGACTGTAAGTTCAGTTTCTAGAAATTCATTTAGTTCGTTAGCATATGTCCTTGATCACTGTGCTTGGGTTATCCTCAAATTTTTCCCTTGTGGAAAGTTGGGAAACCACTGTTATCTCATGGATCAATGATTTTTTTTTTTAATATTTAAAGTTAGGCAAGGTATGCACTACGCTTGGATCTTAGAATGACAGTCCAAAGTGATCTGCATCCATTAGTGTCATTCCATCCATCAATTTACTGCTTTAGCAATTTGTCCTAGTAGGTTTTGGCCCTTTGGGACTTATTTGTGATATGCTATTCAAAGAAACTGCACTTTTTAAATGTTAGGTGCAGAAAGAAGAGAATCATAGCAGCTTCATGCAGAATTACTTTAGATTTAGAATGGAACTGCAAGAAATGACCCAGGAGAACTATTATTTCCTTGTTCCTAAAAGATAGATAACAAGTCTACTTATATTTAAGTTGAAATATGATGATACAACCAGCCTCATGTTTCCTTTATCCTGGAAAAGATTGAGCTGGGGCTAAGACCCTTGCTAAAGTGTCTCTCATGATTAAAACATTACTTTTTGCAGAAAATGATGAGTATATTAATACTACATAGTATGAATATTATAATAATACATAACTAAACCCTAAGGGATTGATCTAATGGTGCTCTACCTCAAATGATCTTGCCAACGCGGACCACCTAAACAGACATAATTTGGGCTTGCCCGCAGTTATGAGATAGGTTGTGCTCTTGGGTTTAGCCAGAGGTTGTAAGATGTCTTGATACCCTTCATCAAATAAAGAAAGAAACGGACTGATTTTTTTTCCGTTTTTCTTAATTGATGAACATCATGTTAATTTTGTAGTCCTTCATTGCCTGGTTCTGGTTCTACGTCCCAGCATGTTGTGACATCTGCTGCTTTAAAGCCTAAGGATACTGGCAGGAGCGGATCAGCTGGTGTTGTGGGGTCTATGATGCTACTAAACTCATGCCAGTACATGCATGCTCCATTCACCCAGGTTGATAGAGTTTACTAGCCTAGGCACTACCTTGTTACTTTTTGTATGTCTGTAATAGTTACCGATGCAATCATGGTGTCTTGAATCTTTTTCTTTTTTTTCATTATAGGATGCACCAATTATGACCGAAGACATGCATGAAGAACGACTTCAAGCTGCTGAAGCCTTTGGTGATTCTTTTGTAAGCTTCATTCTTTAGTATGCATAGTATTTCTCAAGTAGTAAACAATGATCTGATTTATCACATCTGCTCTTTTCTTAAACGTATAGCACGATTTGAAGTCAAAAGTGAATAACTTTTAATTTCAGTAGCCTTATTTACTGGACTCTGCCTTGTGTACCATGTAGTGGGTTTTGTAAAAGTGCCAACAATGATAGCAACACTTGCAAAAAAAGAAAGCACTCGTGTCATTATGATTCTATTAAATGACAGAGATTTGGATTCTTAGTTTGTTACCCAGGTCACCACCACCCCAAGATAATTCTTGACCACAGAAATGATGGATACAAGCAAGAGGATTTACTTTTGTGTTAATTGTACATATCGTTCTTATAATCTTATAGTGATGATCATATGCAGTAAAATTGTCGAAGTTCTTTGTAATGAAGTGCTAAACACAGTTTATTCACATAGTTATAAGACTGAACCAAGCCCATTCAGTCTTGAGAAGCATGCATTGGTTCTGTTGAGATAATAATGCTTGGATTTTGCTCTGGTTTGTTTGTGCTATTGCTTCTTGGCTATGGGCTGGCAGTAGGCCTTAAGCCATGTTTCAAAGTAACAGCCAAGCTGATTCGGTATGGAAGGGTGTCCAATCCAATCCCGTGACAGGATTAAAGTTTGTAAGGAATTTTCAAGGTATCGTCCATATTAACTATATAGATAGAGAGGGGGGGGGGGGGGGGTGCTCCGACTCAGATATTGAGTTCACAATCTAATTTCTTTCCTCTTTTCCACGACCTCGAATTTGCAGCGGCTTGAGACCTTGCTGAGTTCATTCGGCATCATATTTTGAGTTCCTTATTGCTCGTCTTCTGTATGCCACGGTGTACGCTGCGAAGTGTAAATGTAAAAGTCTCCAAGTGGACCTCTTTTTACTATATTAACAGCTGATTGTTCCCAGAATTGACACCTTTTATTTAACAAATACTAACTATATCATTAATAATTATCTAATAATTGCTTAGGTAAAGTTAAGTACGTAGTTACACCTATGTATTATATGCATTACTATTTGTAGTAGTAATTTGTTGAGTAATTTTATATCTGTATTATTAAAGTCTGATTAATATAAATTTAAAATTTTATGTTGAACATAAATACCAAAATACTTTTTTCATTTTATCCAGTTGATAAAGACTGATAACTCAAGGATAAAGTGTTAGAAACGAAAAGATCCATTAGATATTGTTGGCTCTATACCATCTCTGGCAATCTATTTTCCTATTTTAAAATCTGATTATATCACACTTGGTAGAACTACTTGGTACATTTTATGCTTTTATAATACATCGCATTTTTATTATTGCTAATGCATAATATAACTGTAGAAACTGAGAATAGGTTATTTCATTATAGTAATATATATACACACACACACACACACACACAAGTATCTTAATTACAGTTATAGTAATTCCTAAATTATAGTAATGTGTACACATTGATTATGAAAACTATTATGGCATATCTTCTAACACTTCCCCTCAAATTGGTGTATAGACGTCTCTCATACCCAACTTGAAATATAATGGATGAAACATCTTACTACTAAGACTCTTAGTCAAAATATCAGCAAGCTGATGTTCTGTTTTGACAAAAGGTAAGCAATTAAGACCACTAGTTAACTTTTCTTTGAGGAAGTGTCTGTCAATCTCAATGTGCTTCGTTCTATCATGTTGTATTGGGTCGTTCGCAATACTAATGACTGCCTTATTATCACAAAATAACTGCATAGGCCTTTTAGTTGTAATACTCAAATCTTCTAGCAAGGTTCAAAGCCACATTAGTTCACATATACCCAAGACGATAGCTCGATATTCAGTCTCAACACTAGATCTTGCCACCACAGACTGTTTCTTATTACGCCAAGTAACAAGATTACCTCTAACAAATGAACAATAACCTGATGTAGAACAAGGATCCTCTATAGAGCCAGCCCAATCTGAGTTGGAAAAAGCTTCAACTCTCATATGACCATGTGATGCAAATAATAAACCTTTTCCAGGAGCAGACTTGAGATATTTTGTAAACAGTTTCCATGTGACAATGTCGAGGATCATGCATATACTGACTCACTATTCCCACATTATAAGATATATCAGGTCTAGTATGAGAAAGGTATATCAATCGTCCCACCAAACGTTGATATCTCTCTATCAACTGTAGGTTCTGTGCCACCTATTAGATGATGATTAACTTCAATAAGAGAATTAGTATACTTACATCCCAACAAGTCAGTTTCTATTAAAAGATTAAGGACATACTTCCGTTGAGATAGAAAAATCTCACTGGAATTTCTTGCAACTTTAATACCAAGGAAATATTTCAAAGGACCAAGATCTTTGATCTCAAACTCTTTGGCCAGATTCGCTTGGAGATTAACTATCTCTTCTATTATCCCGTCACCACAAGGTCATCAACATAAACAATAAGAATGTTAGTCTTACCTTTTATCTGTTTGACAAATAGAGTATGATCTGTTCGCCTCTGCTTGTACCCAAATCTTATCATTGCTTTGTGGAACCAGCCATATAAAGCCTTTCGCAATTTACACACCTTACCCTTGGTGACAAATAAGAGTATTTCCATGTACACCTCTAAGCCACCATGAAGAAACACATTTTTCACATCCAATTGCTAAATATCCCAGCCGAAGTTTGCTGCACATGAGATTATGGTACGAACAGAGTTCATCTTTGCCACATGAGCAAATGTCTCCTGGTAATCAATTCCATGAGTTTGAGTATACCCTTTTGCAACTAGCCTAGCTTTGAGGCTCTCAACTATCCCATCTGGCTTCTGTTTGACTGTATATACCCATTTGTAACCAACTGGTTTTTTCTTGTAAGGAAGAGTAACTAGTTTCTATATATCATTCTTTTTCAGGGCATTCATCTCCTCGATCATAGTCTGTTTTCAATTCTCATCACTAACTGTTTCTCTCCACTCCTGAGGAACAGATATTGAAGACAAGGAAGAAACAAAGGAGTGATATGATGCAAATAATTTATTAGGCTAAGAAATTAGAGATAAGATGTTGAGTATAAGATCTAACCCCTTTTTAAGAGTAATAGGAATGTCATTATCATCAGAAGAACTAGTAGGATTAGGATTCTCACCATTAGCATTACTGAGAATAGGTTATTTCATTAAAGTAATTTCTCTCTATTTCATAGGTTCATATATATATACACACAATATCCTAATTACAGTTATGGTAATTCTTAAATTACAATAATGTGTACATATTGATTATGGAAACTACAATTATGACATATCTATGGCATATCTTCTAACAATAACAAGTCTGCCAGACTTCTGTATTATCATTTAAACGACAATGTATGTACTCAAGGGAGGTTTTATAGCTTTTATTGTGCATCTCCTGATAAAAATACAAATTCCGCTACTGAGTCAAAGAATAGCTGCTTATTCAATGGCAGATACCACAACCTTGAACCGTGTTTTAAGACCTAGATCTCATGTTGTTGATATACATGGTGATCACTTCAGACCATCTACTTGGGAGAAATGAGAAACAATCAATGTTTGCATGATCAAAAACGTTTATTAATGGGTATCAATTTTATAAAAAGTCTGGTTAATAGCGTATATAAAAGTTATAATTCCTCCGTCCCATGATAAAAGTCCTTATTACTATTTTTGATAGTCCCATGTTAAATGTCCATTTTCCTTTAATAATCAAACTTTTACACATTTTTTCCTATTATTTCCGTATCATTATCTCATATTTTTCTTATTCTAATTCTCTCCATATTTAATAAGTATAACTAGTTACTCCTTTCATTCCTAAATAAATGTTGTTTAAAGTTTTTGCACATGGATTAAGGAAGTTATTAATATGAGTAAAAAATTATTATACAAGACTAAAATACCCTTAATTAATATGTATATGGAAGGAAATGAATATGAAAGGAAGGTAGTCTACACCTAATCTAATGCAATGAAAAGTTAAAAAAACTAATTATTGTGTGCATTAATTGAACACTTACTGGAAAACAAGGATAAGGGTAAATTTAGAAGAAAAAATATTAATTATGCTTTGATTTCATTAAGCGTCAAATATTTTGGAATAAATCAAATTGTGTAAAACGTCAGTTATAATGGAATGGAGGGAGTATGTGCTAAAAATATTTTGAATTGAAAAGCTAGAAAGTCACTCTCTCACCTACATTGAAAATAATTAATGACATTATTATGGGCAATTTTGTCATTTCATTCCTAGAAGCACTGCTGCAGAGAAAAAAATTCTTAGATTTCCCATCTTTCTTCATAAGACAAGCTAGTTTGTAATACATTTGAAATTTTTGCACTTCGCAGATAATCTCACATTGAAGCAAATATTCATTTCATGTTTCATGTCTTTGTACTGCGCTGTTATATTTCCTTTGATTTCAAGTGTTTGTATTTATATATAGAAGTTTGCATTTGAGAAGAACTTCACTGTTGTCATCTAAGATAGCATTATTTTTATTTGATTGCAGAGCTTCTCTGCTCAACTAGAGAGGGATATCTTGTCATCAGGTAATTAGCATAAATTTTTACTTCTAAATCACTAGATTAGTTTGCAACTTGTTTTTATCCTGGTATCATTATTTTACCATTTTCAGTAAAACCAATCTATGTCAAGATAATTGGAATTTAAGTTAGTAGAAGGGGACTTGAATATGCTCCCTCCCTTGGTATCTTCTAGGGCCTTAAGTTGCAAGACTATAGAGATACTTTTGTGACTTAGGAGTTGCTATTTGTTGCAGCCTTATCTATTTGTTAATATGCTTATTTTCCTTAGATGTCGGTGGAATTTGTCTCTTGTTGGTTGTAGAATTGAGGAATTTTTGTTTACTTACCGTGGGGTCCCACTTGGTGGGAATCCTAGGTCAGTCTCGTTTTGAGATCCGATAGTTGAAAGTGATATGTCCGTTGAGCGTCTCATAGCTATGTCATAATAGAACACTTGCCTCGGATCGACTTCCAGATCATAATTGTTCTAGTGAATAACTAAAGAAAATAGATAGATGGGAGATAGAAAAATAGAAGAGAAACAAACTCATTATATAAATATCTCTTAAAGATTCACTAATTATTTGACTGTTGGCGGGTCAACGTTTAGATAGGTGGAAAGGTGCACATTTTTCCTTGGAATAGGATTACTTTGATTCAGGTTTGCTTGTCTAGTATACTCCTATATTATATTTCTCTTTTCAGGATCCCAATTAGTGTAACTAACACACTAGAAAAGTTAATGAGAGATTTTCTTTGGTCGGGAGCTGGTGTTGAGAGGAATGATCATTTGGTTGGGTGGAAAACAATGTCTTTCTAAGTAGGAGGGGGGTTTGGGGCTGGGTAATTTGGTCTTCAAGAATGTTGATTTGGTTGGTAAATGGTTGTGGAAATTTCCTTCGGAACCTCATTCCCTTTGGTATAAGGTTATTTTGAGCAAATTCGGCATGCGTTTGAATGGGTGGGATGCTAGACCCGGGATTTATGTTACTCATGCAAGTCCTTAGAATTCATCTCCCAATGGTATACTTCCTTTATTCGACATTTGAGATATGGAGTTGAGGATGGTCATCGAATTCGATTCTGGGAGGATTGGTTGGGAGATAACCATTTTTCTCTTGTTTTTAATCGTGTTTATCATATTTCTTAAAAATGATGCTCCAATTTCTAACTTCATAAAGCCTTATGGGAACTCACTCTCTTGGGATTTTCATTTCTTCAGGAATCTCACAGATTTGGAATCTAATGAGATGGAATCTTTGCCAACATTGCTTGATTCAGTTCATTTATGCACCTCTTTTGATAAGTGTATCTAGACTTTAGATTCAATTGGTTCCTTTTCTTGTAAAAATTACTCTTTTTTAACTCGGTCTATTGTTCCTCATCTTCCATTGGCTTCGTATATTTGGAAAGCCAAGGTCCTTTCCAAAGTTAAGACTTTTGTGTGGTCTATGATTTTACAAAGATTATCTTTATCAATATCGCAGGTCTTACAAAGTTCTATCTCCGGACATTTGTTTTATGTGCAGGCAGAGTAATGAGACACATGCTCTTTTATTTCTACATTGTCTTGTTGTTGCTTGGGGATTGTGGAGCTTTCTTTTTAGAGTGCTAGGAGAGGAGTGGGTGTGTCCTGCTACGATGGAAGATATGTTATTAATTTGTTTTAGAGGATTTGGAAGTAGGAGGGATGCCGAAATTTTATTAAGTGTGCCTTCTTTTTTATCTTCTGGGGAATTTGGAATGAGCGTAATGCTAAGTTGTTTAGTGATAGTTACTTATCCTTAAAGTTAATGAATGATAGGGTTATTTTTCTTGCGTCTCTTTGGGCTTCTGCTATGGGGGCTTTTAGAGGTATCTCAGTTACTAATTTATGTAGAGATTTAAAGGCTACACTTTTTTAAGGGCTTTCTTATTTTTTATCATTTAGTTTGTTGAGGGTGGACTTCTTGTCCCCCATTTATTGTATCCTTTCTTCTCTATTAATAAAATTTCTTCTTTTATAAAACATAAAAAAAATTTGTTCCAAAGGGTAGTCGTCCTAATATTATATGAGATTAATTTCAGTTGAAGCTTTTAGCATTTCATCTGCATACTTATTTTTTTAAATGCATTAAGTTATGTTTCTTATCCATGGAATATCTGTGTGTTCTTGAGCTTGTGATTGGATATTCCTTTTCCATTAAATTATCTTTATGGTTTTAGCACAGGGTTTTTGCTTTTTCCATGAAGTGATTTTACTTTGGTGTTATTTGACTTTTAAAATATGAACCAGACATGTCAGCATTCAAAGCTGCAAATCCAGATGCTGTTTTTGAAGATTTCATTCGATGGCATTCACCTAAGGATTGGGAGAATGATGACACTCAAGAGAGTGGAGGATCCAATAGTGATGCAATGGATCGATTGAAAACCAAGTGGCCACCTCGAGGACGGCTTTCTGAGAGAATGTCTGACTATGCAAATTCGTGGCGAAAAATTTGGAATGATGCACCTGCTTTGCCTGTTTCTAGCCAGAGGCCGCTTCTGGATCCATATCGAGAAGGAGAAAAGGTGAACTTTTCTGGACAGATTTATTCTTTAACATAATCTTGTCCTTTTCTTTTTAGTTTCTATGCCCCAGAAAAACATTATTGTCATTATTCAGTGAAACTCTTATGACACAACAAAGGTGATAAATAGGAAGAGAACCTGTGTTACAAAAAGGTAATATATTTAACAAGTCCTAGGGAAAACCTTAATATGCGTAAATAAATGGTCAAGAAGTTAAATAGGACTCTCTCTTGTTTTTTTTGGACTGATGGGTAAAAACTTTTAAATTAGTTGTAATAAATAATGTAATGTTGATAATATATGGTGGTTGTTGCAGAACTTTCAGATAAATTTGGTATTTCCTTCATCAATTGGTTTTATCAGCTAGTGACTGTTATTTGAATTCAGCATTTGATAGTTAGAAAAAAGTCATTTTATTTTGAGAACCGAAGTTGTGATTTATCTTTTTTTCTGAAGTTGTTAGACTATTCCCTTTGTTTTATATTAACTTTCCTTTGGGTGCCGTAGGTACTTCATTATTTAGAAACATTGCGTCCACATCAGCTGCTGGAACAAATGGTTTGTACTGCTTTTAGAGCAGCTGCTGACACTCTTAATAAGACTTCTTTTGGTGGCTTAAAGAATATGACAACAAAAATGGGGCAACTTTACCTAACTTTGGCTTCTATGTTAAAGCCTTTGCAAGGTATTTTACTTTTTATACTTCTATTTTTTTTTTTTACAATCTTCTTGATAGGTATGATTTTCAAAATTTAATTGTGCCATGTTTGCATTGCAGCAAATCTTATATCTGCTGACAGTGAGTTTACTGAAGACAGCAGACGGCTTTGTGTAATATTTGAACATGTTGAGAAGTTGCTAACTGTTGCGGCTTCTCTTCATCGTAAATTCGTGCAAGCACCATGTCTATCAGAGGCAATATTCAATGACTTCTTTGACTTTTACCTTCCAAAAATGGGAACTGACACAGTGGGAGCTGATAATAACAAGGTAAAAATTGTAGTGAGGTCATGACGTTGGTTTGCATATACTAGTCTCTTGAATAAATAATCAATTAAAAAAACACGCATTGTGTATGAAATGATGTTCGGCTAAGAATTTGAGTACTGTACTTGTCTATTAGAAAAACCACTTCTGTTCCAGACTAAATGGGATAGTGGGTTTTTAGTAGACACCTTTAGCTCGCACAAAAAGAAAAGAGTCTACCTTTAGCACAGGAATCACTCCAAATTAATCAAACATGAGTTTGATTTAGCTTCGATATTAACAAAAGTAAGATTTACCTGGGTCAGATCCTTTGTTTTTCGGTCAAGTTAAGCTCTCAGTTGTTGTAGTCTTTTAATATATCCTACTTTTGACAATGTATTTGCAGCGCAGCCATACCATCATTCTAAACATACTTGAACATTATATTTGGCTGATGCGGTATATTCTATTCTTTTGCTTAGGAGTTTGACAGGAAGCAAGAAGTAAGGATTCACGAGAGAGAAATTGTTGCAAATATGTTTTCTCCACCAACTGCAAACCAGTCGTGGAGGAAAGTTTTGAGCATGGGAAATCTTCTCAACGGTCATGAACCAATTCTAAGAGAGATTATATTTTCTGTGCGTGATAGAATGAGTGGCAGCTACTATGCTGCCAGTACCCCTTGGGGTCATCTACAAGAGATAGAAACATACAGAATGTATATTTGTGGAAGCTCAAATGATCTACAGGTAGCACTTTCTGTTGCATCTTGTGATTAAGCTTAATATTTAGTCATGTACGTTATATTATCCATACATATTCTTGCCTTTATTTATGGAACTAGAATATTTTTAGACTATGTAAATTATGCCGAAGAAATAAATTTTTTTCTGGATGCTGGTTTTGTTTGGTTGCTAGGACTCCCCTGTAGATGAATAAATGATGTCAATATATAAGAAACAATTATCTTTTTTCAAATTATTGGTCTTTTTTTCTTATTTCAATATTTTCCACCCTTATAGTCTGTTTGGGATTGGGAATGGAATGGAATGAACATTCCTATTCCCATGTTTGGTCAAAACTAGAAGTTACACTCGAGTTTTTTTTTAAGTTTGACGATTGGAATGGAATGGAATGATCAATCTTTACCCATATTGATGAACACATGTGAATAGGCATTCCATTGGAATGCTTATTGCCTCCCCTTTTGAGTAACCAAACATAAGAATGAGCATTCCTTTTAGAATGCCCATTATTCCATTCCCCCCAAACCAAACAGGCCATTAGTTTCTGTTCTCCCCTACCCATTTTTCTCTCTGTATTACACAAAGGATGTTGGAAGTATTTGAGTTAAGGTGCAAAAAGAGGACTGCTGTTATTTTAGATCTATTGCCTTAGAAACCTACAAGGTTTTTCATCATAAACGTTCACTAGATATCTGTTTTTAACAAGGGTAAGCTGGATGTCGGCAATCTTGGCCAAGAAAACGGTAGTATATTTGTCGCCACAAATGTGTAAAAGAAAAATATCAATTCGCCTTGGAGGAGGGTATGGACAAATTCCGACTTGAGACCTTGTGAGAGAGTATGTGAATAGAATCTCAACTACTCGGACTACAAACCGTCGATGGAGTGATGATGGATTTCAAGTGGGGTTAAATGTTTTTTCAGTGATCCTACTATAGGTCAATTTACAGATAGATAATTGATTTTTTTTTTTTACAGTCAACTCACTGTACTCGATTTTACAAACAAAAATTAAAAAAATCGTTAAGTCAACCTTTGACTTAACGGCAATGATGACGTGGCAGCTGACTTGTATTAAAAAAAAGTCTATGTGACAGTTAGTGTGCGACGTGACAGTGATAATGTGGATTTGGAGGAAATTTTTTATGAAAAAATGGAAAATAATATTTTAAAGTATAATATAAATTATAAAAATTAGCCAAAAAAACAAGAAAATAAATAACTAAATAAAAATAATTATTTTAATAAAAATAAAAAAATGCAGTTTTTTTAAAAATAAAAATGCAGTTTTTTAAAAAACCAGCGTTTTTTAATAAAAGAATTTTTTTAATAATTTTTTATTATTTTATAAAACTACATTTTTTTAAAAACAACAACATTTTAATTAAAAACAGCGTTTTATAAAACTACATTTTTATAAAAAAAACATCGTTTTTATTAAAAACTGCATTTTTTTAAAACAGCGTTTTTATAAAACTACATTTTTAAAAAAACTGCATATTTATTAAAAACTACATTTTATTACGTTTTTTAAAAAACTGCATTTTATATTTTTATTACGTTTTTTAATAAAAGAAAAAAATCTACATTTAAAACAAATTTTTTTAATAAAAATAATGTTTTTTTATTTTTATTAAAAAAATTAAAACGTAGTTTTTTTTTAATAAAAATAAAAAAATGTAGTTTTTTAATAAAAAAAAAAAATGTAGTTTTTTAATATATAAAAATGCACTTTTCTTCTTTTTTTATTAAAAAAATATAATTGTTAAAATGCAGTTTTTTTAATAAAAAATGTAAATTTTTTAATAATTTTTTTTTTTTTATTAAAAAAAATAAAAGCGCTGAATTTTTAATAATAATAATTGTTAAAAATGCAGTTTTTTTATAATAAAAAAATTAACAGATTAATTTTATTATTAAAAAAATAATTAATTTTTTTAAGTCAAGGTTGACTTAAAATGCATTTTGTTTAATAAAAAAAACTCTTTAAACTATTAATGATTTAAAATGCAATTTTTTAATCTCTAAAATAGTTTTTTTTAAATTAAAAAAATTAACAGATTAATTTAAAAAATGCAGTTTTTTAAAAAAAAAAATTTTTTTAAAAAAGTGCATTTTAATTTTTTAATAAAAAAAGCGCATTTTCTTATTTTTATTAAAAAAACTACGTTTTAATTTTTTTTAATAAAATTAAAAAACAATTATTTTATTAAAAAAATGCGTTTTATTTTTTTTTTAATAAAAAACTGCGCTTTTAATTTTTATTTAGTTATTTATTTTCTTATTTTTGGCTAATTTTTATAATTTATATTATACTTTAAAATATTTTTTTCCATTTTTTATAAAAAATTTCCTCCAATTCACATTATCTGTGACGCCCCCAAAATAGGTATACAACACCTACTTTGAGTCGCCAAATACATGGTATGAAAGCAAACTATAATTTCAATAATCAATTGTCGTGTAAATGCAATACGACAACACATCTTTGTGAGTTTAAATACAAATATTGTCTTCAAACAATATCCACACTCAAATAAGTCATCAATTACAATTATTCAAATATTATTTTACGAAATAGTGAGGAATTGCTAAAATATCTTTCTAGAACCATCACTCCGTACCCCGACTAGTTCCTGCTATGTTCTCACCTCCTGAGAAAAATGGAACAAAAAAAAAAAAGGTGAGCTCAACTAGCCCAGTAAAGAATATTATGATTAAGATAATATACAACAAATTATCGTTAGTCTTCAACAGGAAAAAATCTGATAAAATATAATAGCCAACAAGTTTTAGACCAACAACTGCAGCGGAAACAACAATCCATTAGAAGAGTCAAGTAGAGAATGAGTTTAGAAGAGTCAAGTAGAGAATGAGTTCTACTATCTTCAAAGATTTAAAAGTCCATCATCAATATTTTATCCCTGTAACAACAATCAATATACATCTTTAATCAAATATTCATCTTTGCATTTCTGAGCCAAAGATATTCATTCATATCACCGGTTAGTCAGTGTTCATCTCAACACTGTTCATCTTTGTCTACTGGGCCAAATATATTCATCGAGTTAATCATTTATCTTGCACTTTACAAGTAGAAGATATTTAGTAATATCATCATTTAGGATCGAGGATGATGAAAAATATTTTAAAGAAAAGCGAATCCGGTGAAACGGAAGGACAAATAGTAGAGATTAGTATAACGGTTTATCCAAGATCAATAATACTTCATAAATACCAATTTTGAAGCGTAATTCAAAATAAAGATCAAAACATGGATACAATCAAAGATAGTAACCATAATAGACATTTTGGACAAAAGAAGAAAATTTCATTTTTCAAATTGAATAGTCTTTAGTATTTGTGAATAGTCAGTATCGTGAATAGTCGTGATAGTATCGTGAATAGTAACCAGAACACAAAAAATTCCAAATTTAATAAAAATTGAGATCAATACTTGGCATAATGATATTGAAGAAATAATATCATATATGAAGAAAATAACATCCTTACCTCAAAATATCAAGTCGATCTTACGATCGGAATATCGGTATATAAGGTCAAGAAAACTTGCAACCGATGAATAGAAACTCACAAAGTATCTAAATACTCACAAAATACACTCAATAATCTCGAGAGAGAAAGAGAGAAAAATTGTTTCTGGTGTAATTTTTAATTCTAACTTAGCCCTCTATTTATAGGAAAATATTAGCAGACTTGACATGCAACCTGATGGCTTTACCTGCTACTATTTCCACCCACCACATTTAAAATAAATTCAGCACATTTCTTCACCAACCACAAGTGGGGCCCACTCAATTCGAGAATTTTCCACCAAAATCATTTATAAACCTAAATTTTGAATCAATCACCTTTTAAAATTCATAACAAATCATACGTTCATTTTTAACGGTTCAAAATTTATGGACGTATACTCAACTTATATATATATATAACATATCCAAAAATTACAACGATCCAACGGTCGGATTAAAAATTATAACTCACACAATATATCTCAAAAACACTGGTTTAATTTTTAATACCTTCATTCTGATAAAACACCTCAACATTAACTCCTTCATTTTAACCACAATAAATATATCCAACATTTATATCCACATAAAATAAATATTTCCTTATCATATGAATCAATAATTAATTATTCACAAATAATATTACGAATCACATTTATGACAATCGAACTGCTCCTGTGAAAGAGGGCTTTCCAATAAGAATTTTTTCTTATTAGCATGATAATAAGGTGATCAAACCTCTCCTCGATGAACTTTCTAGACATTGCCAATAATGCTATCTAATAATATTATTCAAATAATATGAATTATTGATCCGATAATGGGAAATCTTGTGCGATGACAATTATTGAAACAACAATAATATAAAATATCAACGCAACAATTATTGAATCAATAAAATAAAATATTGAGCGAGAACTCATCGTAACAATTATTGAGTAGTGCGCTTTTACGTAAGGATCAATAATTCATCAATCACATGCATCCACGCCAGACATTCGTATTTTAACCACCGTGTATTCCAACAATGTTAACGGTGAACAACTACGTAGTTATTTATTAAAACTCAAACTTGTCGTTTTCTTCATCCAAGACAGTTATTACATTATGGGGCCCATAAATGATCGCTAGCTGTAAGTAAATGCGAATATTCCCCGACAAAACAAGAATATTCCACGACCAAACAAATATTCCCTGACACAATGATTATTTTATAACCACTTGCATATTTTGTAAAATTTGCACATTTCACCCATAACCAGAGAATTATATCAAATTAATACCTTATTATTCACAAATATAATTAGAGGAAATTCGATTTTATTTATAATAAGTTGGGGTCTTACAACCTCCCCTCCTTATGATCGTCCTCGAAATTGGCATACGTACCTGGTGTTTCGAAAAGGTGAGGATACCTCGTTTTCATTTCTGATTCCAACTCCCAGGTCATTTCTTCAATAGCATGGTTTCTCTATAAAACCTTAACTTGTGGTATAACCTTGGTGCGTAGGACATGCTCTTTCCTATCCAAGATCTTAACAGGTACTTCTTCGTGACGTTAAATCTTGGCTATCTAAATGCAGTTCTAACGCAATAATATGGTTCGGGTCTTTCACATATTTCTGAAGCATGGATATGTGAAAAACATTATTAACACGAGACATACTTGGAGGCAATGCAAGTCTATAGGCCACATTTCTATCTTGGTCAAGAATCTCAAATGGACCAACAAATCGTGGATTGAGCTTTCCTCTCTTTCCAAATCTTGTAACTCTCTTCCATGGTGCAACACGTAACAATACATGATCCCCAATATTAAATTTCACGTCTTTTTGATGAAGATCCGCATAACTCTTTTGTCGATCTTGTGCTTGGTTTGTATATCGTTGTCGAATCATTTGGATCTTTTACGTAGTCATGCGCATCTTAACACTCGGTCCCAACAACGTTGCTTCTCCCACCCGTCGTCAAAGATACTGAGAAACGACACTTTCGTCCCATACAACGCCTCAAATGGAGCCATGCTTATACTTGCGATAAGCTGTTGTTGTAGGAGAATTCCACCCGGTGGCAAGTACTTATCCTAACTTCCTTTAAAATCTAGGACACAAAGTCTTAATAGATCTTCAAGGGTTTGAATAGTCCTCTCGATTGTCCAGTCCATTTGAGGATGGTATGCCGAATCAATAAATAAATGCGTGCACTCGTAGCTTTCTGCAAGTTAACCCAAAATCGTGAAGTGAATCTTGGGTCACGATCCAAACTATGGATCTTGGCATGCCATGCAATCTCACAATCTCATTCACGTACATGCGAGCAAGACGCGTTCGAGGAATAAGTCTCACGTATCGGTAAGAAATGGGGACTTGGTTAATCTATCAACAATAACCCAAATCGCATCTATGCCTTGAGAAACTTTGGGAAGACCTATAACGAAATCCATAGTAATGTGTTCCCACTTCCATTTCGGAATCTCAAGTGGTTGTAATGGACCCTTTGGCACTTGATGCTCCGCCTTTACACGTTGACAAGTTAAACACCTCGAGATAAACTCTGCGATTTCTCTCTTCATATTGTTCCACCAAAATGTATGTCGAATATCATGATACATTTTGGTACTCCCAGGATGGATTGCAAATGGGGTGTTGTGTGCCTCCATCATGATTCTATGCTTCAAGTCAGAATCGTTAGGAGCACAAAGTCTGGAGTTGAATCTAAGTATTCCTTCTTCATCGATTCTCGCTTCTGGAATAGCTCCTTCTTGCACTTTCTTCTTCATACGTATAAGCTCCAGTCCGTAGCTTGCGAAGCGAACTTTAACTTTATCGATTAAAGTTGGTTCTACTCGTATATTCGCCATCATCATGTGGGTCCCCAGAGTCTTTAATTCTACCTCCATCCTTTTGCAAGTCATATCTGAATGGGCCTTTCGATTAACAATATCGCTTTTCGTGACTCGCGATATGATCTTCTACTCAATAAATGCCCGCTACTATGTTCGCTTTTCAGGATGATATTGAATAGTGCGATCGTAATCTTTCAATAGTTCAAGCCAACGTCGTTCTTGCATGTTGAGTTCTTTTTGGGTGAAGAAATATTTGAGGCTTTTTGGTTAGTATAAATCTCCACTTTCTCCCCATACAAGTAGTGTCTCCAAATTTTCAACGCTGAATCGATGCCGCTAACTCTAGATCATGAGTAGGATAATTCCTCTCATATTCTTTGAGTTGTCGTGAGGCATAGGCTATGACTTTCCCATGTTGCATGAGAACGCATCCTAACCTTTGCACGAAGCATATTTGTATATAACAAATCCATCCGTGCCGGATGGTATTGCGAACAGTCTTTGAAATGAGTCTCCTCTTGAGCTCTTGGAAACTCTTCTCGCATTCCTCGCTCCATAAAAATTTTGTATCTTTCCGAGTCAACTGAGTTAAAGGAGTAGCGATTCGAGAAAATCCTTCCACGAATCTCCGATAATAACCAACGAAGCCCAGAAAGCTACGCACTTCGGTCACCGACTTTGGTTGCTCCCAACTTTGTACTGCTTCAATCTTCGCCGGGTTGACAGATACTCCATTTTTTAACACCACGTGCCCAAGGAATGCTACTTTCTCAAGCCAGAACTTGCATTTCTTTAGCTTGGCATAAAGTTTGTTTTCACGAAGCCTTTCAAGTATCAGCTTCAAATGGTGCTCATGATCTTCACGGCTTTTGGAATAGATGAGGATGTCATCAATAAAGACAACAACAAACTGATCCAAATATTCTTTGAATACACGGTTCATCATATCCATGAAAGCAGCAGGAGCATTAGTCAATCCAAAAGACATGACTAAGAATTCATAATGCCCGTCATCGAAGTTACGAAGGCGGTCTTTGGAATATCCTCGTTTTAATCTTCAAATTTGATGATATCCGTAAGCGAAGATCGATCTTTGAAAAGAATTGTGCTCCTTTGCAATCGGTCGAACAGGTCATCAATACAAGGTAGCGGATACCTATTCTTGATGGTGACATGGTTTAATTCTCAGAGTCAAAGTCGCATACTCCCGTCTTTTCTTCTTTACTGAATAAAGCAGGAGCACCTTAATGAGATGTACTAGGGCCAGAATGAAACCTATGTCTAACAATTCCTGTAGTTAGACTTTTAACTCTCGAAGTTCAATAGAGCCATTCGATATGGGGTTTTAGAAATGAGTTTTGTACGGCTACCAAGGTCAATAAAGAATTCAACATCACGTTACGGGGTAGGCCGGAAGTTCTTCAGAAATACATCGGAAAATTCTCTAACAATGTAAATATTATTCAAATCGACTTGTCTTTGTTCAAATCCATAACATGGGCTAAGAAAGCTTGACATTCGCTTTTCAAAGAAAGCGAATAGCTTTATGGCTTGATATGATAGTGGATCGATTTTAGTGGTTTAGTTGTTTGAATTCGTATGACAAATTGGTTAGGAATATGAAAACTAACAACCTTACGAAAATAATCAATTTTGGCATGATGAGTGGTTAACCAATCAATTCCTAAAATCACATCAAAAGCAAGTATCTTTAAAGATATAAGATCAATGAGTAATGTGATAGTGCCAACTTGGATCATGCAAGATTTATAAAGCGTAGATGTAACGAAGGTTTCACCCCAACGGAGTTTTAACAGATAAATCAAAGTCCAATTTCTCCAGAGTCAAGTTTAAACGTTGAGCACAAGGAGAGATAAAAGAATGGGTAGAATCCCAGATCTAGTAAGGTATAAACTTCACAAGAGTTCAAGATTAGCTTACCCATAATCACCTCGTTCGGGTTCCTCGCGTTTTGGCGATCCACGCAAAACTTCTTCCAGAACCGCCGATTTCGACTAATCCGGATGACCTTGGAGTCACCATCCCTATTGAACTTGGTTTTGCTCTGAGAACAATCCCGAAGCTATGTGGCCTTCCTTTCCACAGGTTGTAACATACCTTGGATTGTTGTGGGACGGTTTAATGATATGTCCTCTTTCTCGCATTTGTAACATTTAATGGCGGTCGTTCTCCTCCCTAGAATTTGTTGTTGGTCTTTGGTCTTTCTTTGTTGATGTCTTCCCATCATTGTTGAATCTCCTCTTTCGAAATTTCCACTTGACTCACCTCTCCTATTATAATGGCCACGATGACCACCGAGAGTGGTTACCGCCTTTTGTTAGATTTTTCCTCCTTGTTGGTTATCATCGCTCGACGATGGCCATTCTTAAGTATGACCACGGTTGTGGTCCCTCGGTTGAACATACTCATTATTTCACTCTAATAATTGAGCCCTGTTTACAATATCTGAATATAAAGAAAATTTATGAGATATAAGATATTGCCGAATCTCGGGCTTTAGACCTCTCAGAAACATCCTCGTCATGCGTTCCTCATTTTCGACCAAATGAGGTGCAAACCTGGATAACTCTACAAACTTCGCCTCATACTAGGACACCGTCATGTTGTTTTGTTCCAGTCTGATAAACTCCACCTCCTTCATATGATGAATACTTTCAGGAAAGTACTTGTCATTGAATAGTTTCTGAAACGTTTCCCAAGACACCGAGTGAGTGCGGTTTGGTGGACGCTTCTCGCACTCCCACCAATAGTCGCCTTCATCATGAACATAAAGGTGGCGAATGGAACCTACATTCCTCCGTGCATCCCAAGACATCGAATATCTTGGTAATTTGGTTGACCCACGTTTCCGCCATGATCGGATCCGGTTTTCCCTTAAATTTCAGTGGTCCTAACTCCTTGAATCGCTTGTTTGTGACAAGCAGCGCATTCTTATCATTTCCACCGTGTTTTGTGCACGAGTGAGTCTCCCTCGTCTGGTTTTGCATGAATTGCAAAAGCTCCTAAACATTCCATCATTCATCGTTTGCTCGGTAGTGTTGTTTTACATGGAGGAATATTGCCTTCTTGTTGCACATTCTCCGGTTTCAGAATTAAAGGTTGTTCCACAGTCTCATACACTCCATTGTTAACGTTCTCAGCGGCCATTCTTAAATACTGCCATAAAACAAGGGTTAATTAAACAAATTAACATATCACATAATATCCCTATATTATGACTGACCAACAAATAAGCTTAGATAAGACACACTAGCGAAGGATTTACTCATCTCTCCCCTCCTAGTTCTATTCCCCGATCTCCGCCAGAGACCATATCCCTAAACTTTGATACCAACTGTGACGCCCCCAAAATAGGTATACAACACTCATTCTGAGTCACCAAATACATGGTACAGAAAGCAAACTACAACTTCAATAATACAATTGTCGTGCAAAATACGACAACACACATATTTATGAGTTTAAATACAAATATTGTCTTCTAGACAATATCCACACTCAAATAAGTCCTCATTACAATTATTCAAACACTATTTTACAGAAATAGTAAGGACTGCTAAAACATCTTTCTAGAACCATCACTCCGTACCCCGACTAGTTCTTGCTATGTTCTCACCTCTTGAGAAAAATGGAACAAAAAGGAAAAGGGTGAGCTCAACTAGCCCAGTAAAGAATATTATGACTAAGATAATATACAACAAATTATCGTTAGTCTTCAACAGGGAAAAATCTGATAAAATATAATAGCCAACAAGTTTTAGATCAACAACTGCAGCGGAAACAACAATCCATTAGAAGAGTCAAGTAGAGAATGAGTTCTACTATCTTCTAAGATTTAAAAGTCCATCATCAATATTTTATCCCTGTAACAACAATCAATATACATCTTTAATCAAATATTCATCTTTGCACTACAGGCCAAAGATATTCATTTGTATCACCCGGTTGGTCATGTTCATCTCAACACTGCTCATCTTTGCACTACTGGGCCAAAGATATTCATCGATTAATCATTTATCTTTACACTACTGGTAGGAGATATTTAGTAATATCATCATTTAGACCTCGAGGATGATGAAAAAATATTTTAAAGAAAAGCGAATCCGAGTGAAACGGAAGGACAAATAGTAGGGATTCGGATAACAGTTTATCCAAGATCAATAATACTTCATAAATACCAATTTTGAAGCAGAATTCAAAAATAAAGATCAAAACATGGATACAATCAAAGATAGTAACCATAATAGACATCTTGGATAAAAAGAAGAAAATTTTATTTTTCTATTGAATAGTCTTGGCTTTTCGTGAATAAGTAACCCCGACACAAAAAGTTCTAAATTTGATAAAAATTCAGATCAATACTTCTAAGATAATGATATTGAAGAAATAATATCATATATGAAGAAAATAACATCCCTTACCTCAAAATATCGATCTTACGATCGGAATATCTCCAGATAAGGTCAAGGAAACTTGCAATCGATGAATAGAAACTCACAAAGTATCTAAATACTCACAAAATACACTCAATAATCTAGAGAGAGAAAGAGAGAAAACTTCTTTCTGGTGTGATTTTCAATTCTAACTTAGCCCTCTATATATAGGAAAATGTTAGCAGGATTGACCTGCAACCTGATGGCTTTACCTGCTACTATTCCCATCCACCACATTTAAAATAAATTTAGTACATTTCTTCACCAATCACAAGTGGGGCCCACTCAATTCTAGAATTTTTTACCAAAATTATTTATAAACCTAATTTCTAAATCAGTCACCTTTTAAAATTCATAACAAATCATACGTTCATTTTGAACGGTTTAAAATTTGTGGACATATACTCAACTTATATATGTATAACATATCCAAAAATTACAACGATCCAACGGTCGGATTAAAAATTATAATTCACACAATATATCTCAAAAACATTGGTTTAATTTTTTAATACCTTCATTCTGATAAAACACCTCAACATTAACTCCTTCATTTTTAACCACAATAAATATATCCAACATTTATATCCACATAAAATAAATATTTTCTTATCATATGAATCAATAATTAATTATTCACAAATAATATTACAGAATCACATTTATGACAACCAGGCCTTTCCCAGGAAAGAGGGGGCTTTCCAATAAGAATTTCTCCTTATTGGCACGTAATTAGGTGACCAAACCTCTCCTTGACAGAACTTTCTAGACATTGCCAATAATGCTATCTAATAATATTATTCAAATAATATGAATTATTGATCCGATAATGGGAAATATCGTGCGGTGACAATTATTGAAACAACAATAATATAAAATATCAACGCAGAATTATTTAATCAATAAAATAAAATATTGAGCGAAGAATTCATCGTAATAATTATTGAGTAGTGCCTTCTTACGTAAGGATCAAAATTCACCAATACCGTGCATCCACGCCAGACATCGTATTTTAACCACCGGGTATTCCAACAAATTGTTAATTGAACAAATACGTAGTTATTTATAAAAATTCAAACTTGTCGTTTTCTTCATCCGACAATTATTTCGCTCGGAGCCCACAAATGATCTGCTAGGGGTGCATTTAATATTCCCCGACAACAAGAATATTCCACGACCAAACGAATATTCCCCGACACAATGATTATTTTATAACCACTTGCATATTTTGTAAACTTTGCACATTTCACCCATAACCAGAGAATTATATCAAATTAATACCTTATTAGTCACAAATATAATTAGAGAAAATTCGATTTTATTTATAATAAGTTGGGGTCTTACAACCTCCCCTCCTTATGAAATTTCATCCTCGAAATTGACATACGTACCTGGTGTTTCGAAAAGGTGAGGATACCTCATTGATTCCAACCCCCATGTCATTTCTTCAATAGCATGGTTTCTCCATAAAACCTTAACTTATGGTATAACCTTGGTGCGTAGGACATGCTCTTTCTTATCCAATATCTTAACAGGTACTTCTTTGTACGTTAAATCTTCAGCTATCTCGTCTGGTTCTAAAGTATTAATATGGTTCGGGTCTTTCACATATTTACGTAACAATACATGATCCCCAATATTAAATTCCACGTGATGAATGAGTTTTATACACATGATTTGGATACATTCGGGCTTAATTTATTGTTGTTCTCAAGTCTTTTAGATTAGTTTTTAAGTGTTTATGTCTATTCAAGCATGTTTTATGTTGTTTTGTAGGAATTGGGACAAAAGTTACATGGATCGACGTTCGGAGTGGATAGATTCGCGTTTTCGGCTTGCCATTTACACACCAGTCACTTCAGAGCCAATTTAAGTATTGCTACAGACCTTATTTAGAAAATCTTAAAGAATGAAAGTTGTAGATCTACTTTTTCTCTTTACGGATCATCTTGAATCATCAAAATCGGAGTTCAGACGAAGAAGTTATGGCCATTTTCCCAAAGGACGTCGGAGCAGAAAATATCAGAAAAAGTGGTAGCGCCGGGGCGCTAATTTTAGGATTATTTATTTAGTAGCGGGCGCTATATAAAAGTTGTGTCTCGGCGTCGTGCCCAATACTGGAGTCTTTGGGGAAGAGGTTAAGTCTTGGCCTGGACGTGTTTTGGGCGAATTTTGACACCTTTTTGACTCCAAATTGGATTGGGTTTGTTCCTAAACTAAAAATTGGACTTGTAACCTATAAATACATGATGTAAGACATAAAATAAGGGGGGATTACATAGATTAGACTAGAGATACACTTCATTAGATTAGAACATAACCCTAGTTCTTATTAGTTTTGGAGATTGAAGAAACTTGGAGACCATTGAAGATCAAGAGCAAGAGCAAGAGGGAAGCATCAGATTTGCTGACAACAGATTCTATTCTCTTCTCTCATCATACTTTTATCTTTTAATGTCTATTCAATTGTGGATTCTTGATTTTAATTCATTAATTATGAACTAACTCTTTCATTAAGATTTCAATTGAACTTTTTATGATTATGAATTGATTATTTGATTTATTCTAATTATTTATGTTGAAGTGAATTGTTCATCTTGCTTTGTGCTTATTGATTAATTATCTGATCAGTAATTACCTTGTTACTCTAGAAGGAATTGAGAAAGGAATTCTAGGGTTAGAAGCTGGGCATGGTGACATGTGACTTAGTTTATTTGCATGATGAATAATTAGGTTTGTGAATAGAATGAGAATATCTATTTTGCGCACGTAACACATAAGGAATTGGGGTCAGAATGAGGTTAATTCAATTGTTTTGCATAGAGATATAACAAAATTAATCTGGGTTAAATAGAAGGCAAATGATCACTTTCGAGAGAGGCTTTTGGCATTTGAGAATTCCTGTTAACAATTCAGTAGACATAATAATTGAGATAATTGGATAATTGGTTTATAGTTCATAATTGAGGATATTGGAGTCTTAGCCTTTATTTATTTGAATTCATTTATAAAGTAACCTAGTTTTAATTAGTTAATTTAGTTTTCTTAATTAGAAAATTCACAATTTGCTATTGTTTAAATAAAATTGATTTGGTTAAGAGTTAGTATTTGGTAATTTTTATTAAATAATTCCTCGTGGGAACGATACTCTACTTTCACTTTATTACTTGTTGACCGTGTATACTTGCACATTTGCTTTGATTGCGAAATCGATCAACAAGTTTTTGACGTCGTTGCCGGGGAATTAATTTAATAATTATTTATCAATATTAATTTCAATCAAATTAGTCTTAATTTAAACATTTTTATTTTTATTTTTATTTTTCATTCTCTTCCTATATTTCTCTCTTTTTTAGGTACCATGGATGAATTTTATGTGATCAATGGCCATATACGAACATGAGTCAACCAAGGGGGCGGAGATTGACAGACTCGAGACACTTTCGCATTATCGTATGCAGATGGAGACACTTTCGAGGATGTTTGAAGCTTTTGAAGCTCAATGTCATCAAAGTGTGGCGATTACTTTTGATTATTGTCTTGGAAATCATATGAGTCATCAATGCGCCATCGCTTTTGAGCCTAAGATGCGGTATGGTGGTGATTACCCCAATAATTATGTCTATCCCAACAACTATCATCGAGATTGGGGTATCACCGGATTTTTCATGGAGTATCAATCAAGATCAATTTTATGCTCCAAGTCCAACATACCCACCGGATTTCTCGTGTCCATATCCACTACAACAGGAAGAACATTCAAATTGGGAGGAAGCCTTGGAAAAAGTTATTAAAGCTTCTGAAAAGAAACACGAGGAACATGAAAAGAAACTTAATCAAATGGAGCTGAGTATACAAAGTCAGAATGCATCGATCAAGAATCTAGAAAATCAATTGGGGCAGATAGCACATGTGTTGAACAATCGTCCTCAATACACTTGGCTCTATGACATGAATTTTGAGACTGATGGTGAGTCCGAACCAAATCTGCAACCGGATGTGCCAAATGATATAGATGTTGAAAGAGATGAAAGACTTGGGGACCAAGAAAAAGAGATCGACAAAGATCTAACTTTGAGTACCAACGAAGATGAGCCAATTTCATTAGTATCCCATGTGCCTCCTCCACTAAAGTTCAAGAATCCGGGCAGTTTTGCAAAACCATGCCCAATTGGAAGTCATGTCGTCGGCAAAGCTCTTGGTAACGTAAGAGCTAGTAAAGTTGTGGAGTTATGGTGGAATGAAAAGGAGAAGATAGAGGAAGATTCCATTATGTTTATTAAGTTTTAATGCCCTAATCTGATCATCGACATAATGGAGGAAACACCTAGTGGTTTGCCGTTCTTAATGGGGATCCTATCTACAAAGAGCATGATAGGTGACTTCAATTCAAGGGTTTTTGCTAATGGGAACCTCCCAAAAGAGACATTGCTTCTGATGGATGGAGGGTTCCTCAATTTTCGTAGGGGAATTGGATAGAGAATTGAAGAAGTCGGGGATGAGACTATAAAACAAAGCGCTTATTGGGAGGCAAACCAAGTTCAATTTTTATTTTAGTTTTTATTAAGTTTTATATTAGTAGTTTTGAATTTGCATTTATTTAGGATTTAATAAAATTGCTTCTATCATGGTTTTCTGTGTTATTCAAGTCAAATTCAAGTGTGGTGCCCAATTTATTCCATGTGTGCTTTGCTTTATTCTCCAAACTTAGCGGACGAGGAGGAAGTCATTTATATTTTCGTGGGAAGTCCTCCGCTTTAATTTTTTCTATTGTAGCCATTGAGGACAATGTCTAGTTTAAGTTTGGGGACATTTTAGTGTCAGATTGCATATAGTTAGTTATCTCGCGATAGTAGTTTTTTTTTTTTATGTTAACATTATGTTTTTTTTAGGTTGCATATAATACATGGTATTTTTTTTTTGCATCTTCATATATGTTTTTATGTAGTATAATTGCATTTTTTTTATTTTTGCATGAATTTGTGTGATAGGTTGGTGTGGTCTTAGCTCGGCCTATGATAAGATTGGTTTTGCATGTTAACTTGAACAGTGTTGATAATTGATGATGAGTTCTAATTTTAATCATGATGATAATCTGAGTCTGTATGAAACTTATGTAATCGGTTAGCACTTAAAGTTTAACTATTTTAATCCACTTGGTTCAAGGGTTTCATAATTTGTTTCTGAGGGAAAATCTTTATTAAAATTTAAGAAAATTAGTGAACTGGCGGTAAAGGTTGGAATGACGTAAAAGCTTGAGTTTGGGGGAATCTATGAGATATATATACTAAAAAAAATTGATGAAGAGAAAAAAAAAATAGAAAATCCAGAAAAAAGAAAAAAAAAGAAAAGAGATGATGAAAAAAAAAAAAAAAAGAAAACAGTAGTTAGTTTTGTTTCGGGGCCTTTGTTACTTGAGCAAGCACGCCTCGAAAAGGTGTCTTAACACCTAAGCGCCCTAAGGTCTTATATGGTGCGGGAGTCGTTGGTTGAAAGCTCGCTAAGGGGTGACCTTTGTTAGCCTAATGGAATGAGACATTGCATGACCATGAAAAAAAAAAAACACGAGAAAGAGCAAAAATGCCCTCGTGGTTGAATAAAAGTATAAATAAACTCTGTATTTACCCTTAGATTTGGTAATTGCTTAGTTTTAATCGGAGTTGTCATGTTCACAAAAGTAATTGAATTGAACCTGAAATTTTCCTTATAAGAAGTTTGTTATGTGATTATCTGAAGCTGTGGTTGGTTAGAATGGTTAACAAGCACACACACACACAATATGGGTGATGACAGTTTGGGTTGACTAATTAGTTAGAGTTATGAATTTTGAATTGATTGGATATATTGTTTGATTACCAATGGTATCTTTGAGGCTGTTTTATATATATATATCGATTTGATTATTACTCGATCAGAGGTATATTAGGAAGTAGATTATGCATATGCATTCATTTAGTTGAGTTATTTTGTTTATTTTTAGTTATTTTGTGTTTTTGCTTGAGGACAAACAAAGGTTTAAGTTTGGGGGTATTTGATGAGTGAGTTTTATACACATGAATTGGATACATTCGGGCTTAATTTATTGTTGTTCTCAAGCCTTTTAGATTAGTTTTTAAGTGTTTATGTCTATTCAAAAATGTTTTATGTTGTTTTGTAGGAATTGGGACAAAAGTTACATGGATCGACGTTCAGGTTGGCTAGATTCGCGTTTTTCGGCTTGCCATTTACACAGCAGTCACTTCAGAGCAAATTTAAGTATTTCTACCGACCTTATTTAGAAAATCTTAAAGAATGAAAGTTGTAGATCTACTTTTCCTCTTTTCAGATCATCTTGAATCATCTAAATCGGAGTTCGGACGAAGAGGTTATGGCCATTTTCCTAAAGTGGTAGCGCTGGGGCGCTAATTTTAGGCTTATTTGCAGCGCCGGGGCGCTATAAGGCAGTGTTTGAGCATCGTGCCAGTATTTGGGCGTTGGGGAAGAGGTTAAGAGTGCGACACTGGACAGCGTTTTTGGGCTTAATTTTGACACCTTTTTGACTCCAAATTGGATTGGGTTTGTTCCTAAACTAAAAATTGGACTTGTAACCTATAAATACATGATGTAAGGCATAAAATAAGGGGGGATTACATAGATTAGACTAGAGATACACTCCATTAGATTAGAACATAACCCTAGTTCTTATTAGTTTTGGAGATTGAAGAAACTTGGAGACCATTGAAGATCAAGAGAAAGCGAGAGAGGAAGCATCGAGATTCTTTGACAATGATTCTATTCTCTTCTCTCATCATACTTTTATCTTTTAATGTCTATTCAATTGTGGATTCTTGATTTTAATTCATTAATTATGAACTAACTCTTTTATTAAGATTTCAATTGAACTTTTTATGATTATGAATTGATTATTTGATTTATTCTAATTATTTATATTGAAGTGAATTGTTCATCTTGCTTTGTGCTTATTGATTAATTATCGATCAATTAATTACCTTGTTACTCTGAAGGAATTGAGAAAGGAATTCTAGGGTTAGAATCGAAGCATAGTGACATGTGACTTAGTTATTTGCACAGTGAATAATTAGGTTTGTGAATAGAATGAGAATATCTATTTGCCGCATGTAACACATAAGGAATTGGGGTTGTAACGAGGTTAATTCAATTGTTTTGCATAGAGATAACAAAATTAATCTGGGTTAAATAGAAGGCAAATGATCACTCGAGAGAGAGCTTTTGGCATTTGAGAATTCCTGTTAACAATTCAGTAGACATAATAATTGAGATAATTGGATAATTGGTTTATAGTTCATAATTGGGGATATTGGAGTCTTAGCCTTTATTTATTTGAATTCATTTATAAAGTAACCTAGTTTTAATTAGTTAATTTAGTTTTCTTAATTAGAAAATTCACAATTTGCTATTGTTTAAATAAAATTGATTTGGTTAAGAGTTAGTATTTGGTAATTTTTATTAAATAATTCCTCGTGGGAACGATACTCTACTTTCACTTTATTACTTGTTGACCGTGTATACTTAAGCGTATTCATTGATCATGTAAATCGATCAACAAGTTTTTGTAACGTCTTTTCGATGAAGATCCGCATAAACTTTTTCGATCGATCTTGTGCCATTTGTATACGTTGTCGAATCATTTGGATCTTTTTACGTAGTCGAGCGCATTTAATTCGGGTCCTAACAACGTTGCTTCTCCCACTTTCGCCCCAAAGATCCGGAGAACGACACTTTCGTCCATACAACGCCTCAAATGGAGCCATGCCTATACTTGTTTGATAACTGTTGTTGTAGGAGAATTCTACCAGTGGCAAGTATTTATCCCAACTTCCTTTAAAATCTAGGACACAAAGTCTTAATAGATCTTCAAGGGTTTGAATAGTCCTCTCTGATTGTCCATCCGTTTGAGGATGGTATGACGAACTGAATCGTAAATCCGTACCCATATCTTTCTGCAAGCTAACCCAAAATCGTGAAGTGAATCTTGGGTCACGATCCGAAACTATGGATACTGACATGCCATTCAATCTCACAATCTCATTCACGCATACGTACGAGCAAGACGTTCAGAGGAATAAGTCTCACGACGGTAAGAAATGGGCGGACTTGGTTAATCTATCAACAATAACCCAAATCGCATCTATGCCTTGAGAAAATTTGGGAAGACACGTAACAAAATCCATAGTAATGTGTTTCTACTTCCATTTCGTAATCTCAAGTGGTTGTAATGGACCCTTTGGCACTTTATGCTCGCCTTTACACGTTGACAAGTTAAACACCTCGAGATAAACTCTGCGATCTCTCTCTTCATATTGTTCCACCAAAATGTATGTCGAATATCATGATACATTTGGTACTCCCGAGATGGATCGCAAGCGGGGTGTTGTGTGCCTCCATCATGATTCTATGCTTCAAAGTCGAATCGTTAGGAACACAAAGTCCGGAGTTGAATCTAAGTATTCCTTCTTCATCGATTCTCGCTCGAATAGCTCCTTCTTGCACTTTCTTCTTCATACGTATCAGCTCCAGATCCGTAGCTTGAGTAGATTTAACTTTATCGATTAAAGTCGGTTCTACTCGTATATTCGCCATCATCATGTGGGTCCCTGGAGTCTTTAATTCTACCTCCATCCTTTGCAAGTCAAACAGAATGGGCCTTTGCATTAACAATATCGCACTCGTCTTTCGCGATATGATCTTCTACTCAATAAATGCGCTTCTACGTTCGCTTTTCCGGGATGATATTGAATAGTGTGATCGTAATCTTTCAATAGTTCAAGCCAACGCGTCGTTCTTGCATGTTGAGTTCTTTTGGGTGAAGAAATATTTGAGGCTTTTATGGTCCGTATAAATCTCCACTTTCTCCCCATACAAGTAGTGTCTCCAAATTTTCAACGCGAATACGACTGCTGCCAACTCTAGATCATGAGTAGGATAATTCCTCTCATATTCTTTGAGTTGTCGTGAGGCATAGGCTATGACTTTCTCATGTTGCATGAGAACGCATCCTAACCTTTGCACAGAAGCATCATTTGATATAACAAATCCATCCGTACTCGGATGGTATTGCCGAAGCAGTGCCGAAATGAGTCTCTCTTGAGCTCTTGGAAACACTTTCGCATTCCTCGCTCCATAAAAAATTTTGTATCTTTCCGAGTCAACTGAGTTAGCAGAGAAGCGATTCGAGAAAATCCTTCCACGAATCTCCGATAATAACCAACGGCCCGTAAAGTTACGCACTTTGGCCACAAACTTTGGTTGCTCCTAACTTTCAGACCGCTTCAATCTTCGTCGGGTTGACAGATACTCAATGTTTTGACACCACGTGCCCAAGGAATGCTACTTCCTCAAGCCGAACTCGCATTTCTTTGACTTGGCATAAAGTTTGTTTTCACGAAGCCTTTCAAGTATCAGCTTCAAATGGTGCTCATGATCTTCACGGCTTTTGGAATAGATGAGGATGTCATCAATAAAGACAACAACAAACTGATCCAAATATTCCTTGAATACACGGTTCATCATATCCATGAAAGCAAAAAGGAGCATTAGTCAATCCAAAAGACATGACTAAGAATTCATAATGCCCGTGACGAGTTCGAAAGCGCGTCTTTGGAATATCCTCGATTTTAATCTTCAAATTGATGATATCCAGAACGAAGATCGATCTTTGAAAAGAATTGTGCTCTTGCAAACTGGTCGAATAGGTCATCAATGCGAGGTAGCGGATACCTATTCTTGATGGTGACATGGTTTAATTCTCAGTAGTCAATACAAAGTCGCATACTCCCGTCTTTCTTCTTTACTGAATAAAACAGAGCACCCCAAGGAGATGTCTTGGGACGAATGAAACCTATGTCTAACAATTCTCAGTAGTTGGACTTTTAACTCGAAGTTCAATAGAGCCATTCGATATGGGGTTTTAGAAATGGGTTTTGTGCGGCCAAGGTCAATAAAGAATTCAACATCACGTTCTGGGGGTAGACCAGAAAGTTCTTCAGGAAATACATCAGAAAATTCTCTAACAACAGAAATATTATTCAAATTTGACTTGTCTTTGTTCAAATCCATAACATGGGCTAAGAAAGCTTGACATCCGTTTTTCAATAAACGAATAGCTTTATGGCTTGATATGATAGTGACTGATTTTAGTGGTTTAGTTGTTTGAATTCGTATGACAAGTTGGTTAGGAATATGAAAACTAACAACCTTACGAAAAATAATCAATTTTGTCCTGATGAGTGGTTAACCAATTAATTCCTAAAATCACATCAAAAGCAAGTATCTTTAAAGATATAAGATCAACAGGTAATGTGATAGTGCCAACTTGGATCATGCAAGATTTATAAACTGTAGATGTAACGAAGGTTTCACCCAACGGAGTTTCAACAGATAAATCAAAGTCCAATTTCTTCGGAGTCAAGTTTAAACGTTGAGCACAAGCAGGAGAGATAAAAGAATGGGTAGAACTGGTATCTAGTAAGGTATAAACTTCACAAGAGTTCAAGATTAGCTTACCCTAGAATTTGTTGTTGGTGCTGGTGCTGGTGCTGCTGTTGATGTCTTCCCATCATTGTTGAATCTCCTCTTTCTGAAATTTCCACTTGACTCACCTCTCCTATTATAATGGCCACGATGACCACCCGAGTGGTTACCGCCTTTGTTCGTATTTTTCCCTCCTTGTTGGTTATCATCGCTCTGATGACTGTTGTTACCGGTATGACCCTGGTTGTGGTCCCTCGGTTGAACATACTCATTATCTCGCTTTAATAATTGAGCCCTATTTACAATATCTGAATATAAAGAAAATTTATGAGATATAAGATATTAGAATCTAAGCTTTAGACCTCTCGAAACATCCTCGTCAATGCGTTCCTCATTTCGACCAAATGAGGTGCAAACCAGATAACTCTACAAACTTCGCCTCATACTAGACACCGTCATGTTGTTTTGTTCCAATCGATAAACTCCACCTCCTTCGTATAGCCGAATACTTTCGAGGAAAGTACTTGTCATTGAATAGTTTTCAAACGTTTCCCAAGACATCTTTGAGTGCGGTGGTTGGTCAGTACGCCTACTGACTCCCACCGATGATGCACTCACCGCGGAACATAAAGGTGGCGAATGGAACCTTACGTTCTTCCGTGCATCCCAAGACATCGAATATCTTGGTAATTTGGTTGACCCACGTTTTCGCCATGATCGGATCTGGTTTTCCCTTAAATTCTGGTGGTCCCAACTCCTTGAATCGCTTGTCATTTGTGATAAGTCACAGCGCATTGCTATCATTTCCACCCGTATTTTGTGCACGAAGTCTCCCTTGTTTGGTTTTGCATGAATTGCAAAAAGCTCTAAACATTCCATCATTCATCGTTTGCTCGGTAGTGTTATTTACAGGAAGAATATTGCCTTCTTGTTGCACGTTCTCCTGGGTTTCAGAATTCAAAGGTTGTTCCACGCCTCATACACTCCATTGTTAACGTTCCGGTGGCCATTCTTAAATCTCGCCATAAAACAAGGGTTAATTAAACAAATTAACATATCACATAATATCCCCATATTATGATCGACCAACAAATAAGCTTAGATAAGACACACTAAGCGAAGGATTTACTCATCTCTCCTCCTAGTTCTATTCCCCGATCTCGCTTGGAGACCATATCCCTAAACTTTGATACCAACCATGGCGCCCCCAAAATAGGTATACAACACTCATTCTCGAGTCACCAAATACATGGTACGAGAAAGCAAACTACAACTTCAATAATACAATTGTCGTGTAAAATACGACAACACATACCGTGAGTTTAAATACAAATATTGTCTTCAGACAATATCCACACTCAAATAAGTCCTCGTTTAATAATTATTCAAACACTATTTTACGTAAATAGTGAGGATCGCTAAAACATCTTTCTAGAACCATCACTCCGCACTCGACTAGTTCTTGCTATGTTCTCACCTCTCCGAGAAAATGGAACAAAAAAGGAAAAGGGTGAGCTCAACTAGCCAGAAGAAGAATATTATGACTAAGATAATATACAACAAATTATCGTTAGTCTTTAACAGGAAAAATATGATAAAATATAATAGCCAACAAGTTTTAGACCAACAATGCAGCGGAAACAACAATCCATTAGAAGAGTCAAGTAGAGAATGAGTTCTACTATCTTCTAAGATTTAAAAGTACATCATCAATATTTTATCCCTGTAACAACAATCAATATACATCTTTAATCAAATATTCATCTTTGCACTACAGGCCAAAGATATTCATTTGTATCACCAGTTGGCATGTTCATCTCAACACCTGTTCATCTTTGCACTACGGGCCAAAGATATTTGTAAGACCCCAAATAATTAATAAATGAAATTTATTTTCCTCTATTTATTATTTTGAAATAGTAAGGGTTGATTTGATTAATGTGGATAGTTATGGGTAAAATACGCAAATATTTCAAAAAAAGCAAGTGGTTATAAAATATTCATTGTTGTCGGAGAATATTCGTTTGTTCATGGAATATTCTTATTATCGGGGAATATTCGTACGACGGCGCAGCCATGTGTGGGCCCCATAGCGAAAAGCAATTGGATGAAGAAAATGACAAATATAAATTGTTTAAAAATAACGGCCAGTAGTTATTATCAATTAATATTGTTAAAATACTGGAAATTGGTTAAAACACAAGAAGATTGCGGTATTGCACCATTCAATTATTGATTCTTACGTAAAAGGCACTACTCAATAATGGTTAGAGTAATTTCTTATTCAAAGATTTTATTTTATTGATTTAATAATTTCTTTGCGTTGATATTTTATATTGTTGTTGTTTCAATAATTGTCATTACACAAGATTTTTTCATTATCGAGCTAATAATTCATATTATCTCGAATAATATTATTAGATAACATTATTGGCAATGTCTAGAAAGTTACATCTAAGGAGAGGTTTGGTCACCTAATTGCTTACACACAAGATGAGGAGAAATTCTTATTGAAAGCCCCTCTTCCTGCAAGAATCGCCTGGTTGTCAATATTGTGATTCTGTAATATTATTTGTGAATAATTAATTATTGATTCATATGATGAGAAAAATATTGATTTTATATGGATATAGATGGAGAAAATTTTTAATGTGACAATTGTTGAAAATTGAAATTTTATCTTTTTCTGATAAAATAATTCATTTAAATATATTATTATATTTTAATAATATAATAATGATGATATTTTTACAATGAATGTGGGATATATGAGTATACGAGGAGGAAGAGTATTTTTTTTGCAATAAATGTTTAAAACATGTTAAACATGTCGGTGGATTCTTGACTGAAATTTGATTATAGCCTATAAAATCACCCGTTTGTGGATTTCGGTCAATTTTTGTTTGGAATTTGGAAAAACTTCCTTCTGCAAAGTTGTAGAGAATTGAATTTCCTATAAAAAAAATCATGAGATTCGAATTTTCTGATAAAAGAGTTATTTATTATGAATTATTGAAGTTTCGGAGTTCAAAATTATTGATTTTTGGAAGTTTTAATTATTTTTATTATGAAAAATATTTTTATCATTAAAGGTGGGTCTTGCATGTGATGTAAATGTTGAATTCAGATCCTTAGAAGTGGGCGTAGGAATTGTAATATTAATATTAATATTTTAATAAATTTTCTTCTTTGGTGTTCTACAAGCATTTTCCTATAAATAGGGTCTTTAGGTTAGAATTGAAAATCACACCGTAAACTCAAGTTTTCTCTCTATATTATCGAGCGTATTCTTGTGAGTATTTTGAGTATTGCTATATCTTGCAAGTTCAAGTCATACTTTATATCCGGTGTTTCAAATTAGAAAGATCGATCTTTCGAGGTAAGGGATATTTTTTTTTGTAATGATATTATTTATTCAATATCATTGTCTTTGAAATATTGATCCGAAGTTTTATCAAATTTGGAACTTTTGGTGTTTGAGTTACTTATTCACGATATACGGCACTATTCACGATACTGACACTATTCACTTAATACTTAAGACTATTCATCAAAAATGAAAATTTTCCTTTTCGTCCAAAAATATCTATTGTGGATACTAGCTTTGATTGTATCCATGTATTGATCATTCTTGAATTTTACACCACTATGATTATTTTTGAGGTATTTTTGGACATGGATAAAACAAAGTACTTAATCCTTAATCCTTAATCCTTGTCATTTTGTTTCTTTGGATTCGTTTCTTTAAAAAATATTTTCATCATCCTCAATCTTAAATGATGATATTATTGAATATCTTTGGCTGCGGTGTAAAGATGAATGATTTCGATGAATATCTTTGGCTCGTAGCAAAAGATGAAGCAGTGTTTAGATGAAACATGATTAATCGATGAATATCTTTGGCCCAGAGTGCAAAGATGAATATTTGATTCCGGATATATATTGATTGATGTTACAGGATAAAAGATAGGCGATGAACTTTAAAATTCATACATAGAAGATAGTAGTTTGCATTCTCTACTTAACTCTTCTAATGAATTATTATTTCATTGCGAATATTGATTTAAAACTTGTTGTCTATTGTATTCTATTAGATTTTTTCCCGTGAAGACTAGCGATAATTTTGTTGTATATTATCTTAGTCATAATATTCTTTATCGGGCTAGTTGAGCTCACCATTTTCCTTTTTGTTCCATTTTTCTTCTCGTGAGGCGAGAATATAAGCGAAGTATTTAGTCTGGGTATGGAATGAAGGTTTAGAGAGAGTTGTTTAGTAGTTCTCACCATTTTATAAAATAATGTATCAATAAATGTGATGAGGATTTATTTGAGTATAGATATTATCTAGAAGATAATATTTGTATTCAAACTCACGTTTTCTTGTTGTAATAATAAAGTTGTAGTTATTTCGTACCATGTATTGACAACCTCAGAATGGGTGATGTATACCTATTTTGGGGGCGCCACGGTTGGTATCGAGCTTAGGATATGATCTCTGGCGGAGATCGGGGAATAGAACTAGAGGGAGAGACGAGTAAATCCTTATTAAAGTGTGTCCTACCTAAGCTTATTTGTTAGTTGGTCAAGATATAGGAATATTTTGTGATATATTGATTTCCTTAATTAACCCTTGTTTTATGACAGATATTTGAGAATGTCGACTGAGAATATTAATAGTGGAGTAAATGAGATCGTGGAGACGCTTTGACTCACCAACGAGGAGAACGGCAACAGTCGGGCAATGTTCTCCTGTGAACAACACCACCGAAGCGAGATGATGAACGAGGGATGTTTAGAAGCTTTTTGCAGATTCATGCAAAATCGCACGAGGAGACTCGTGTTCAAAATACAAGAGGAAATGATAGCAATTCACGGGTTGTCACACAATGCAAGCGATTCAAAGAGTTGGGACCACTGAATTTAAGGGAAAGCCGATCCGATCACGGCGGAAACATGGGTCAAGCAAATTACCAAGATATTCGATGTCTTGGAATGCACGGAGGAATGAAGGTTCCATTCGCCACCTTTATGTTCCGTGGTGCGCAGATTCATTGGTGGGAGTCTCGTGAAGCGCACTCCATCCACCAAGCACTCAAAGACGTCTCTCGGGGAGACATTTCAGAACTATTTAATGACAAATACTTTCCCGAAAGTGTTCGCTATATGAAGGAAGTGGAGTTCATCGATTATAACAAAACAACATGACGGTGTCTCAAAGACGAGGCAAAGTTTGCAGAGTTATCGAGTTTGCACCTCATTTGGTGGAGAATGAGGAACGATGACGCTGGATGTTTCGAGAGGTTTGAAACCCTTAGATAACTGACAATATCTCATTTCTCATAAATTTTCTCTCTATTCGGATGTTGTAAACAGGCTCAATTATTAGAAGCGAGATAACGAAAGTACGGTGGCCAATCGAGGGACCACAATCGAGGATCATAAGGAGATAGCGATCAACAAAACAACGATAAAAGAGGAGATTTAACAACGACTATGTGAAGACGACAAAGGTCTGGCAAGAATCGGTTCTAAGGTAGGTAGAGAACGACCACCATCATATCTTGTTATAAATGCGGAAAGAGGGACATATCACCAAATCGCCCACAACAATTCAAGGTATGCTATAATTATGGAAATGAATGACATATCGCCGAGATTATCTGCAGAGAGCGAAACCTAGTTCAATGGGACGGTGACTCAAAAGATATCCCAGAAAGTCAAAGTCAATCAGTTCTCGGAAGAAGCGTTTGTTGTGATCGGTAAAAATGCGAGGAACCCAAACGAGGTAATCACGGGTAAGTTATTTATAAATTCTTGCTAAGTTTATACCTTACTTGATACCCGGTGCTACCCATTCATTTATCTCTCCCGCTTGTGCTCAACGCTTAAACTTGACTCGGAGAAATTAGACTTTGACCTATCTGTGGAAACTCCGTTAGAGAAACTTTCATCACATCCATCGCTTATAAATCTTGTTTGATTCAAGTTGGCACCATCACCTTACCGTTAACCTTATCTCTTTAAAGATACTTGCTTTTGATGTAATTTTAGGGATTGATTGGTTAACTACTCATCATGCCAAAATTGATTGTTTTCGTAAGGTTGTTAGCTTTCATATTCCTAAACAACTCTGTTGTATTTAATTCAAGCAACTAAACCATTAAAATCGACCACTATCATATCTAATCATAAAGCTATTCGTTTATTGAAAAACGGATGTCAAGCTTTCTTAGCCCATGTTATGGATTTGAATAAAGACACGCCAAATTTGAATAATATTCGTTGTTATTGACTTTTCCGACGTATTTCACGAAGAACTTCCCGGCCTACCCCGTAACGTGAAGTTGAATTTTATTGATCTTGAACCGGTACAAATCCCATTTCTAAAACCCCATATCTAATGGCTCTATTGAACTTCAGAGTTAAAGGTCCAACTACGAGGAGTTGTTGGACATCGGTTTCATTCGCCCCCAAGTACATCTCCCCGGGGTGCTCCTATTTTATTTGTAAAGAAGAAAAGCGGGAGTATGCGACTTTTTGTATTGACTATCGGAATTGAACCATGTCACTATCAAGAATAGGTATCCTCTCACCTCGTATTGATGACTTGTTTGACCCGATTGCAAGGAGCACAATTCTTTTCAAAATCGATCTTCGCTCGGATATCATCACCAAGATTAGAATCGAGGATATTCCAAAGATGCGCTTTTGAAACTCGATGCGGGCATTATGAATTCTTAGTCATGTCTTTCGGATTGACTAATGCTCATGCGGCTTTCATGGATATGATGAACCAAATATTTAAGGAATATTTGGATCAGTTCGTTGTTGTCTTTATTGATGACATCCTCATATATTCCAAAAGTCGTGAAGATCATGAGCACCATTTGAAGCTGGTACTCCAAAGGCTTCGTAAAAACAAACTATATGCCAAATTAAAAAAATGCGAGTTTCGGCTTGAGAAGTAGCATTCCTTGGGCACGTGGTGTCAAAACATGGAATATCTGTGGACCCAAATAAGATTGAAGCAATATAAAGTTGGGAGCACCGGAAGTCGGTGAACAAGACGTAGCTTTTCGAGGCTTAATGGTTATTATCAGAGATTCGTGGAAGGATTTTCTCGAATCGCTACTCCATTAACTCAGCTAACTCGGAAGGATACAAAATTTGTTTGGATCGAAGAATGCGAGAAGAGTTTCCAAGAGCTCAAGAGGAGACTTATTTCGGCACCTGTTCTAACAATACCATCTGGAACGGATGGATTTGTTATCTGGCCGATGCTTCGTGCAAAGGGTTAGGATGTGTTCTCATGCAACGTGGGAAAGTCATAGCCTATGCCTCGCGACAACTTAAAAGAGTATGAGAGGAATTATCCTACCATGATCTAGAGTTAAAAGATCGTTTTCGCGCTTAAAGATCTGGAGGCACTATCTATATGGGGGGAAAAGTGGAGATATATTCAGACCATAAAAGCCTTAAATATTTCTTCACGTAAAAGGAACTCAACATGCGGCAACGACGTTGGCTCGAGTTGTTGAAAGATTACGACCACACTATTCAATACCATCCCGAAAAGTTTAACGTGGTAGCTAACGCGTTGAGTAGAAGATCTTATGCAGGAATGAGTGCGATGATGTCAAGTATACGATAGAGCCAACTTTAATAGAAAAAGTTAAGGTTGCTCAAGCCACCGAATCTTGAAGCGGATGCGTATGAAGAAGAAAGTACAAAAGGTGCTATTCCTAAGGCGAGAATTGATGAAGAAGGAATACTTGAGTCCACTCTGAGACTTTATGTTCCTAACGACTCGATTTGAAGTACAAGATTATGATGGAGGCACACAATACACCATTTGCAATCCATCTCGGAAGTACTAAAATGTATCGTGATCTTGACATACATTTTAGTGGAACAATATGAAGAGAGAGATTGCAAAGTTTATCTCGATGTGTTTAACTTGTCAACGTGTAAAGGCGGAACATCTAGTACCTAAGGGTCCGTTGCAACCACTTGAGATTCTGAAATGGAAGTGGGAACACATTACCATGGATTTTGTTATAGGTCTTCCTACGGTTTCTCAAGGCATCAATGCCATTTGGGTTATTGTTGATAGATTAACCAAGTCTGCTCATTTCTTGCCGATACGGGAGACTTATTCCCTTGAACGTCTTGCTAGTATATATGTAAATGATATTGTGAGGTTGCATGACATGCCAGTATCCATAGTTTCGGATCGTGACCCAAGATTCACTTCAAAATTTTGGGTTAGCTTGCAAAAAGCTATGGGAACGGATATACGATTGATTGCATACCATCCTCAAACCAGACGGACAATCGAGAGGACTATTCAAACTCTTGAAGATCTATTAAGACTCGTGTCCTAGACTTCAAGAGGCGGTTGGGATAAGTATTTACCATTGGTGGAATTCTCCTACAACAACAGCTTATCGCAAGTATAGGTGTGGCTCCATTTGAAGCATTATATGGACGAAAGTGTCGCTCTCCAATATGTTGGGATAAGGTGGGTGAAGCAACATTGTTGGGACCTTGAAAGTTAAGACGTATGATCACCGAAAAGATCCAAATGATTCGACAACGATATAAAAGCGGCACAAGATCGACAAAAGAGTTATATGGATCTTCATTGAAAGGACGTGGAATTTAGTATAGGGGATCATGTATTGTTGCGAAGTTGTTCCATGGAAGTGAGTTACAAGATTTGGGAAGAGAGGAAAGCTCAATCCACGATTTATTGGTCCATTTCAAATTCTTGACCGGGTAGGAAATGTAGCCTATAGACTCACGCGTTATTCTCCGAGTATGTCTCGTGTTCATAATGTGTTTCACATATCTCAGTATTTCGTAAATATGTGAAAGACCCGAACCACGTTATAGAGTTAGAACCGGACGAGATAGCCAAGACTTAACGTCACGAAAAGGTACTGTCAAGATCTTGGATAAGAAGGAGCATGTCCTACGCGACAAAGGTCATACCACAAGTTAAAGTTTTGTGGAGGAATCATGCTATAGAGGAAATGACTCAGGAATTGGAAACGGAAATGAAAGCGAGGTATCCTCACCTTTTGAAAACACAGTACGTACGCCAATTTCGAGGACGAAATTTCATAAGGAGGGAGGTTGTAAGACCCCAAATAATTAATAAATGAAATTTATTTTCCTCTATTTATTATTTTGAAATAGTAAGGGTTGATTTGATTAATGTGGATAGTTATGGGTAAAATACGCAAATATTTGAAATAAGCAAGTGGTTATAAAATATTCATTGTTGTCGGGGAATATTCGTTTGGTCGTGGAATATTCAGTATTGCTTTGGGAATATTAAATACGATTGGATGAAGAAAACGACAAATATAAGTTGTTTAAAAATAACTGGCGTAGTTGTTATTCAATTATCATCGTTAAAATACTAAATTGGTTAAAAAACACAAGAAGACACTCAGATTGCACCAATTATTGATTCTTACGTAAGAAGGCACTACTCAATAATGGTTACGATGAATTCGCTCAAAGATTTTATTTTATTGATTTAATAATTCTTTGCGTTGATATTTTATATTCTTTGTTGATTCAATAATTGTCATTACACAAGATTTTTCATTATCGAAGCAATAATTCATATTATCCTCGAATAATATTATTAGATAACATTATTGGCAATGTCCGAAAGTTACACATCTAAGGAGAGGTTTGGTCACCTAATCATGCGCGCCAAGAAGTGGAGAAATTCTTATTGAAAAGCCTCTCTTTCGCAGGAACCGCTGGTTCACAATATTGTGATTCTCGTAATATTATTTGTGAATAATTAATTATTGATTCATATCTTTGAGGAAAATATTGATTTTATGTGGATATAGATGGAGAAAATTTTAATGTGACAATTGTTGAAAATTGAAATTTTATCTTTTCTCGATAAAATAATTCATTTAAATATATTATTATATTTTAATAATATAATAATGGTGATATTTTTACAACGAATGTGGGATATATGAGTATACGAGGAGGAAGAGTATTTTTATTGCAATAAATGTTTAAAACATGTCGGTGGACCCCATTTCTTGACTGAAATTTGATTATAGCCTGTAAAATCGCCCGTTTGTTGATTTCGGTCAATTTCTGTTTGGAATTTGGAAAAATTTCCTTCTGCAAAGTTGTAGAGAATTGAATTTTCTATAAAAAATCGCGAGATTTGAATTTTGTGATAAAAAGGCTATTTATTATGAATTATTGAAGTTTCGGAGTTCCAAAATAATTGATTTTTGGAAGTTTTAATTATTTTTATTATGAAAAATGTTTTTATCATTAAAGGTGGGTCTTGCATGTGATGTAAATGCTAAATTCAGATCCTTAGAAGTGGGTATAGGAATTGTAATATTAATACTAATATTTTAATAAATTTTCTACTTTGGTGTTCTAAGTATTTTCCTATAAATAGAGTCTTAGGTTAGAATTGAAAATCACATTTTAAATTGAAGTTTTCTCTCTATATTATCGGTTTATTCTTGTGAGTATTTTGAGTATTGCTATATCGGTGCAAGTTCAAGTCATGCTTTATATCCTGTTTCAAATTTAAATCGATCTTTCGAGGTAAGTGGATATTATTTTTTTGTAATGATATTATTTCTTCAATATCATTATGTCAAATATTGATCAAGTTTTTATCAAATTTAGAACTTTTGGTGTCTGAGTTCTTATTCACGATATCTATATTCTTTATTTATTCACTTAATACTAAGACTATTCATCAAAAATGAAAATTTTCCTTTTCGTCCAAAAATATCTATTGTGGATACTAGCTTTGATTGTATCCATGTTTTGATCATTCTTGAATTTTACACCACTATGATTATTTTTTGAGGTATTTTTGGACATGGATAAAACAAAGTACGAATCCTTAATCCTTAATCCTTGTCATTTTGTTTCATTGGATTCGTTTCTTTAAAAATATTTTCATCATCCTCAATCTTAAATGATGATATTATTGAATATCTTTGGCCCTGTAAAAGCAAAGATGAATGATTTTCGATGAATATCTTTGGCCCGTAGTGCAAAAGATGAACAGTGTTTAGATGAACATGACCGGTGATGAATATCCTTGGCTCAGAGTGCAAAGATGAATATTTGATTCAGATATATATTGATTGATGTTCTGAGGATAAAAGATAGACGATGAACTTTAAAATTCATACATAGAAGATAGTAGTTTGCATTCTCTACTTAACTCTTCTAATGAATTATTATTTCATTGTGAATATTGATTTAAAACTTGTTGTCTATTGTATTCTATTAGATTTTTTTCCTCGTTGAAGACTAATGATAATTTGTTGTATATTATCTTAGTCATAATATTCTTTATCGGGCTAGTTGAGCTCACCCTTTTCTTTTTGTTCCATTTTTCTTCTCGGGAGGCGAGAATATAGCGAGATGCAGCTTGGGGTATGGAATGAAGGTTCTAGAGAGAGTTGTTTAGTAGTCCTCACCATTTTGTAAAATAATGTATCAATAAATGTGATGATGATTTATTTGAGTATAGATATTGTCAGAAGATAATATTTGTATTCAAACTCACGATTTCTTGTTGTAATAATAAAGTTGTAGTTATTTACGCACCATGTATTGACAACTCGTCGAGAATGGGTGATGTATACCTATTTTGGGGGCGCCACGGTATTCATCGATTAATCATTTATCTTTGCACTCTGAATAGGAGATATTTAGTAATATCATCATTTAGGACCTGAGGATGATGAAAAATATTTTAAAGAAAAACGAATCCAAATTGAAGCGGAAGGACAAATAGTAGGGATTCAGTATAACAGTTTATCCAAGATCAATAATACTTCATAAATACCAATTTTGAAGCGTAATTCAAAAATAAAGATCAAAACATGGATACAATCAAAGATAGTAACCATAATAGACATCTTGGACAAAAGAAGAAAATTTCATTTTTCTATGAATAGTGTCGATATTAAGTGAATAATCAAGATACACGTGAATAGAAACCCCGACACAAAAGGTTCTAAATTTGATAAAATTCAGATCAATACTTCTAAGATAATGATATTGAAGAAATAATATCATATATGAAGAAAATAACATCCCTTACCTCAAAATATCAAGATCTTACGATCGGAATATCGGTAGAAAAGGTCAAGGAAACTTGCAATCGATGAATAGAAACTCACAAAGTATCTAAATACTCACAAAATACACTCAATAATCTAGAGAGAGAAAAAGAAAACTTGTTTCGGTGTGATTTTCAATTCTAACTTAGCCCTCTATTTATAAGAAAATGTTAGCAGACTTGACCTGCAACCTGATGGCTTTACCTGCTATTATTCCCACCCACCACATTTGAAATAAATTCAGCACATTTCTTCACCAACCACAAGTGGGGCCCACTCAATTCTAGAATTTTCCACCAAAATCATTTATAAACCTAATTTCTAAATCAGTCACCTTTTAAAATTCATAACAAATCATACGTTCATTTTTAACGGTTCAAAATTTGTGGACATATACTCAACTTATATATGTATAACATATCCAAAAATTACAACGATCTAACGGTCGGATTAAAAATTATAACTCACACAGTATATCTCAAAAACACTGGTTTAATTTTTAATACCTTCATTCTGATAAAACACCTCAACATTAACTCCTTCATTTTTAACCACAATAAATATATCCAACATTTATATCCACATAAAATAAATATTTTCTTATCATATGAATCAATAATTAATTATTCACAAATAATATTACGTAATCATATTTATGACAACCAGTAGCCGCTCGAGTGAAAGAGGGACTTTCCAATAAGAATTTCTCCTTATTGGCACAATTAGGTGACCAAACCTCTCCTCGATGTAACTTTCTAGACATTGCTAATAATGTTATCTAATAATATTATTCAAATAATATAAATTATTGATCCGATAATGGGAAAATCAGTGCGTTGACAATTATGAAACAACAATAATATAAAATATCAACGCAAAGAATTATTGAATCAATAAAATAAAATATTGAACGAAAGAATTCATCGTAATAATTATTGAGTAGTGCGGCCTTTACGTAAGGATCAATAATTCATCAATCACGTGCATCCACGCCAGACATCTTGTATTTTAACCACCGGGTATTTCAACAAATGTTAATCAGTAATAACTACGTAGTTATTTATAAAAACTCAACTTGTCGCTTTTTCATCCGAAGCTTATTATTACATTATCTGCCCATAAAATGATCATCGTGCCGCATTTAATATTCCCCACAACAAGAATATTCCACGACCAAACGAATATTCCCAAACCACAATGATTATTTTATAACCACTTCAGATATTTTACAAAATTTGCACATTTCACCCGTAATCGAGAATTATATCAAATTAATACCTTATTATTCACAAATATAATTAGAGGAAATTCGATTTTATTTATAATAAGTTGGGGTCTTATGATTTGATTCACAAAATTTATATCGAGTATAAAATAAAGTTTGATTAAGGCTCATTTAGTTACTGAAGTAAAGTTACACGATTAGAATCGAGCGAAAGCGATTTGAACTTTTCGAACGAATATGATCTAAGTATCAATAAAAAATTACAATTTGAAGAGGTTCGAGTAATTTATCGAACTTTAAAATTTGCTCATATTTGACTCATTTATATTTCGAGTTGAGCTCGAATCAAGGGCGGAGCCACCCTTGGGCTGGGGTGGGCTCCAGCCCGGGTGAAATTTTTTTAGTTATAGTATTAGTACTTATAAGTTATATACTTTCAATAGCCCAACGGTCCAACTCAACATTGAATACTAAATACATATTGCTTAGTTTGTTGACAGAGGACATGTAAAGGCATTTATAGGATGCCCTAATTCCTAAATGAATGAAGAAAAAGAGAGCTGCATCAAAGAAATGAGTCAGGGAGAAGATATCAGATGAAGATAGCAAGTAAAGGCAGATACTTTTGGAAGCTATCTATCTAGTTAAAAAGATAGTCTTGGGGCTTATAATTTGGAAATATTATGTATTTGTAGGTGGGTTTTTTGGTGGTTCATGTCATCTCCATTTTCTTGTAATTCCCAATTTCCCATATTCAAATTGGGTTTGGCATTTCTGGGCTATTTTTTTATATATTTTTTTAAATTTTTTTATAGTATTAATTGATAAGAGGGTTTATCTAAATTGGTTTTTTTTCTGTTTTGTTGATTAACTAGTTATGTCCCGTGACTCCGGCACTATATGGATGGTGACATTTATTCCAAACTTTGGACGACCCAGATTATTTATTAGGGTGAGCGAAAAATTCAAAATTAGTTCTATTTTGTTAAATAGAAGATAGTTGTGGCTTTTTCTTTGCTCTGTGACTTTGGCGGCTAAGTTGAGAGGGACTCTGTGAAATTTCTGTATGAGGTCAGTATGTATTGTTTTAATAATAAATATTAGTTGTATACTAGTTTATGGGTATTTTATTTCTTTTAGCAATTGATGAACATCATTCTTTCATTCAATTTGTTCTTTATTTTTTGAATGTTAAGGATATCATTGTTTCTTATTTAGAACAGAGCACTCTTGAGTTTTGAAATTCTGAATTTATTTTATTTTCTTATTCAATTAATTGGTACATTGAAATAAATATTTTACTTATTTATGTATGCATTATTTAAATATGTTTTGTGTTCCAATTTCAAGCATGTTAGGCTAGAATATTTTATAGGGTTGAAGATGAGTATAATTGATTGATTCTATTGCACGTATTCATGCCAATTGATTCTACCAATTTAGTGTTTGACTTTAGAGAATTTCAATTTGAACTTTGAAGGTAATTTCTGAATTTTTAGGTTTTGGGAATTTTCAATTTGAACAAGTCATAATGGAAAGTCAAGGAGCAAGAGAGAAAAAACTTTATTTTTTTTTCTTTAAATCAAGAAAAAGTGCATCAACTAGTGAAGGACATTTTCCATCCATCTAATGTTGGTACTTGGTAGCCCGGTACGAAATAAATTCTTGACTCCACCCTTGGCTCAAATCGAACTTTTAATCAAACGAGTACAAATCGAGTCCGAACTGTTTACTCATTTTACAGACTTACCGATGTGTATATAAATATATATAAATAATATTTGAACAATTTTATATGACATTAGCGTTAGTCTTAATGAAATCCACAAGGCCAGCCGGGCCGGCTCATCAGAAGAAGTGATTGTAGGACATTAATCAAGTGAATACTGACAATTTGAAATCCCACTGCAAAATCATTCACTTCTTCTATATCTGACCCCACCTCTTTAATCCACTGCCAGGGGTACCTACCTACAGTCAGATTTCCTCTCTCTCTAATTCACTTTTTTTTTTTAAAGGATTTTTACTTATTTATTTAAATAATAATGTCAATATATATGGTCATTACATTACCAATGACCTTTCTTTTAATTTCGTCCACATTCCTCATATATATATATAATTATAGGGTAATATTAGTGTCATAAGAGTAACTGGACGTGCATGGTTTTAATTTGGAGACATGCAGGGGCAATTTATTTAAATTTCATTATAAGTAATTTAAATAATAACTTTATACTTTTTTTTTGGGTAATAATAACTTTATACTTTGATAATTAAGGCCTCTTCACGTACTCCTGTAAGATGGGTCCCACGGCTTGTAAAAAGAAGTATTTTGAAAGTATATATATATAATAACATATAAATTTATATTTAATCGATATATTAAACATTATAAGTTGAAGGGTATATTAGATATTATATTAAAAATATTTTTGAATATTATTTGATCAACCATACTAGAAATAGTGAATATTACATATTAAGACTGGAGATGTAATGACTGCTATTTAAAAAATTAGAGAGATAGTGAATGTTATTATAGTATCTACATGGAATATCAATATATTTTACTCTATGTTAAATTTTGAGTTCATCATAAAAAAAATTTGATGAAAGATCGAGCCGTGTTACGTATTGCGATAAATTTATGCCGACTCATAATTATGAAATTTATCAATACATAATATTGGTATAAAATATAAAAGGATCCCATTTATTACCAACCACTTTTTAAAAAAATATCATCAATATTTATTCACGTAACTGATAATTAAATAATCGACATAAATATTCACCGTATATATCATTTCCCTCCTAAAAAATAAAAATAGAGAGAAGAGTGGAGGGGCCACGGAAGTTGAATACTCTTTCCGTCCCTTAAAACAAAACTTTTAGAGTTGTGATCAAGCATTAAGAGAATGATTATATAGCATTAAATATAATATTAAATATCTATATTATCCTTATATTAAAAAAATATTAGTAATATTATTTATTGAGCAAAAGTGTACTTAGAACGGAGAGAGTGGTAAAAGTGTAATTACTACATATAAAGGTCCACCACGTGAAATCAATCTCCCATCATTTCTTCCTGCCTTCCGTCATATAGAGTTATCAAAATATAGGAAAATGATATTTTTCTAAGAAGAATTAATTTTGCCTTTCATTTTTTTTTTGTATGAGTAAATAGAATTCACATTCATATAAATAATATTTTATAAAATTATTAATTTTTTTTATAGAAATAATAATTTTCAAAATATTTTTACATTATTTAACTCATTCACTTATGTACCTTACTTAATAAAATTTAATTATTTAATAAATATAATTTTAAATCTTAATTTAATTATAATATATTAAATTATTTAATAATAATTAAGAAAATGTACAGATGCAACTTATGTAATTGATAATAATTTAATAAACTTGTTTGGCTAAATTTTAGATAATTTGTAAGTAAAATTATTGATATCAATGGACCTCGCTTATACGTGCTTAATTGACAGTATCATTTTTACTCTAATAATTAGTAATATTTACTGTCGTATTTAAAAAATATAATTTTATATATTGTTCGTACGCATATACATAAATATTGCTATTAAAATTACCCATTATTGATAAAATATATTTATATTAAACAAAATAATTTTAATTTTAATTTAATAATGTGACGTGATTCTAAACATATTAGATATATTTATATTAAATAATAAAATAATTTTTATTTTAATAAGTTGACATAATTCTAACCATATTTGTCAATACATAATGTATACACGTATACAATTTAAACTTTTTATTATTTTTTTAATGTCATTTTCTATTTCCTCCTCTTTTCCTGTCTCTCTCCTCCACCTCCATCTCCATCTCTATCTCTGTACGATTCTCTTTCAGAACCCTCATTCATTACCCAAAACACTGGCCTTCATACCAAACAAAAAGAAAAGAAATAAATAAATTTAAAAACACATGGAATAAGCGTCACGAAATCGAAAGCAACATAAAACCTTGTCTATTTCCCGTGACAATTAATTCCTCCCCTCCTCATCCCCTAACTTAACCCTATCTCTACTCCCTCCCATGCACATACAGCCATAGATTAGATTTAATTTAGACACAGAAAATAAAATGGATTCTACATCAGGAGCAGGAGGAGGAGGAGGAGGAGACGGTCCATCATCATCATCACCAGCTGCAGTGGCGGCAGACGGTGGTGGGTCAACGCCGGCAGCGGTTGCACCACTGAGTCGGTACGAGTCACAGAAGCGGCGAGATTGGAACACCTTCTTACAGTACCTTAAAACCCACAAGCCGCCGTTAACGCTGGCCAGGTGCAGCGGTGCTCACGTGATCGAGTTCCTCAAGTACCTGGACCAGTTTGGGAAGACGAAAGTGCACGTGACCGGGTGCCCCTATTTTGGGCACCTGAACCCTCCTGCCCCGTGCGCCTGCCAGCTCAAACAGGCCTGGGGCAGCCTCGACGCGCTGATTGGTCGGCTCAGAGCCGCTTATGATGAGAACGGCGGTCACTCCGAGTCGAATCCATTTAGCGCCAGAGCAGTTAGGATTTACTTAAGGGAGGTGAGAGAAAGTCAAGCTAAGGCTAGGGGTATACCTTATGAGAAAAAGAAGCGGAAACGGCCGACAACGGTTACTACAGCTATCACGGTGGCTGCTAGCTCTACTATCGAGGTGGGTGACGGTGGTGGTACTAGCGGCGGCGGTGGGGATATTACTGTTTCCATTGCTGCTGCTGCTGCTCCTACTTCAACAGCGTAGGAGTAGTTTTTCTTTGTTTGATGAAAGAAACATATATAAATTAATACACTTAATTTTAACTCTTCAACTATAATTAGTACCTACTAGCTATATATAATTATTTATTGGCTATATATAATTATTTATTGGCGATCCTGGTATAAATTTGATCAAAACCCAGATCAAGGAAATTTTGTTAGAATTATAGCTAGCTGATTTCATTTTTCTCATTTGTAAAGAAAATGGATCTATATATATATAAACAAGTAGCTAGCTAGATGATCAGGTTTTTCTTTTTCTTTCTTTTTTATATATATATATATATATATATATATATATATATATATATTATAGGTGCTTAATTATTTAGATCGATCATCAATTAAGTTCATGAGTAGTTTGGTACTCCCTCCATCCCATTATATTTGACGTTTTAGAGAATTTTTTTCTTCTCAAAATATTTGACGTTTTATAAAATCAAGAATATTTTGTCTATTTGTTTCCTTTTTTACCCTTTCTTGTCCACCACCTTAATGGTTATTTTCTCGGTTTTCAAAAAACAGTTCAAATTTTATTCTTTAATTAGGAGAGAAAATTAGGAGTGAGAGTGTGAAATCAAGTTTGGTGTTAATGGAAAATTAAATGAGATTAAAGTATTAATTAAGGGTAAAATAGTAAAATTATATCTATTCTTAATCTATGTGAAAATCTCTAAAGCGTCAGATATAAATGGGATGGAGGGAGTAGTATAGACTGTATAGTAGTTTAATTAACAGTTCACATGATCCAATAGTTTGGTAGTGAGAACTTTTATGCCGGCCTAGCCAAATTAATCCTCTCGGGTATATAGAGGTTAATTAATTGAGGGTTCGTGTCCTGATTTAGGTTATATATGTGATGGTAAATGTTCTATATATATATATATATATATATATATATATAGAACATTTGATTCCCAATTCAAATATTAGCTATTCAAATATTAGCTAGTGATCAACTATTGGAGTAGCCAAAATTAATCTCAGATAGATGTTGAGGGTTTGTGTCATGTAGTTTTGCAATTCAGAATCGGTAATTATAACTCTAGTGGCCTAGGTAAGTTAATTTACAATAGATTTTATATCTATGTAGTAATTCTTAATTTATGTGTGATTGACTGCTATGTTGACCTAGTCAAATTAGTTTTTGTTATCAACCCTCGTATAAATTAATTCATGAGCTATAAGGATCTAATTATAGGTTGGTCACTCGACTCTCTACCTTGTCCTCATCTCTTCTTTATTTTTTTGACTTCTTTGTTGGTGCCAAACCACATGATCCATCTTTATTTCTGCTATTTATTAATGTATTAAATACACATATTCCTATTCTAATTACTCCTCAAATTATCAGGCAGCCATTATGATCGATGTTTTATGCACCTTTGCACTCATGAAGCTCTATATATTGATCCTAGTTTGTCCTATAAATAGCTAGGTCTCGATCTTTATATATATAGTAAAGTAGTTGGTTCAGAGTTTAGTAACAATTATTGTACTACTTCAATATTCTACTCTTTTGAAGACACTACTATTACTACATGTACGTATATAGGTTTGACCTAAATCAATCCCAAGAAACTAGCTAGCTAGGACAAATCATATAGTATTTCATATGTGATTACAATATATATAGTGGTCTCCAATCACGAATTAATCATGTTTTAGGTCTCTCTCTCTCTCTATATATATATATATATACAGCACTCAGTAGTAATGCATTATATTGTCATTTTTTAAGGTCCATGTCCATTCCCTCTCAATATACATGTCGAAGGTATTATACTGATCATATCACAGGGTTTACGTACGTTTGATACTAAATTTTCTGCACCAAAATCAAACAATTTGTAATGCATTGAATATTTGCACATGCACCAAACCAATCAGCAATGTTTCACACACATGCATGCATATACAATGATCACATTGTAAATACAAATCAACACAAGCCACACACGCTCACAAAGTTAGAATTTGTAGTATAACATGCGTTTCAACCTTTTATTGCTCACTCAGTACTTACATCGGCTAAAGGCTTGCAAGACTCGAACAATGTCTGCACCGCACCAATACATACATATAAATATATTACTGTACAAAATAGCCTGCGGTTGACATCCCTAACTCACTGTATAGGAATTTCAGCCAATGTCCAACCGACATTTGAATGCTCAGCAAATTATATGTTTGAATGTGCGCACAAGCCGAATTCGTTTTTAGACAATGTCCAACAATGATCATGTTGTCTGCATGTCTGCCCTGCAACTATTATCAGTAACTGTTGTCTAACCCATTCGGCCCAACATCTAGGCAACCGACGAAGTCAGCCTGCCCATGGCCTGAGTGGACTTCACCACACCACCCCCTATATACTAACACTTTGTGTCACTACTACACATCAGGTATATATGCTTGAAGAATTAATATCCCTAGGTATTACCCCCAAGTGTTTGATAAAATACCATGCCACGAGTCAAGTGTCATACGCTGCCTGACGCCTAGCATGCCAAAATCAATGTCAATCGGTAAGGAACTAAAACTCAATTTGTAACCTAGCTAGCCTAGACTTGGGACCGTCGCCCTTATATGTATATATGTAGAGAGAGAGGGGGAGGGAGGGAGGGTACACACGTGGGTTTCAATATATGACGGATCGGAAGTAGTACTCAGGACTAACTTCAGTTTCAGGTGCCTCCTTCAATTCTCACGTCTCTATCTCTCCTCCATGATTATTAGATGATGGCCTCCAGGTTCATCTGAGTTTTTGTTTTTGGGAATGGGATTAATTTAGAATTATGCATTAATTATGTCTCTCTCTATATATATATGTATATATATTTAGTTCCATCACTTTAAGTTTCTCTCTGGTCTGAAAGGAATGTTTCTTTTGGGGGTGAAATTAAATACTATAACAAATAGAGAAAAATAAAAGTACGTACTACAAGCAACCACTTAAGCAGCAATGAGGATGCATACAATAAATTGTAATTCTTACTAAATATAATAATCATTTAGAAAGAATTATAATTTGTATGAAATTTCATCACTATCCATTTATGGAAAGTTGGAAACTATTAATGCAAGAGAGAATTTATTGGGAGAATGAAAAAAGTTATGGGTAATATAAGAAAATAAATAATTTATTTTTTAAAAAAATTATAAACAACAAATAAATTGAAATAATTTTTTTCTTTTAAATAGACAATTATTATAGAACCGAGGAAGTACCACAGTACTACTCTATTGAGTTTTTCCAAAGTGCCAAATCAAACACTCAATTTCTCTTTTTATTTATGAAGTAATTTTACAATGTGTATGGGAATTTTATTCTATATGGATTTTTTTTCTTACACCTTATTTCATATATTCACGTAAGTCAGTATTTAATATCAACATAATTTTCTGTCATATACAACGGCTCATGTCTTTATTACTCGGTTCAATATGGAAAAACAACTTATATTTGTTCGCAATTATAATTTGACATAAATTTATCATACTTCATATATATTGGGAAACTGATATTTCCACAATAGAAGATGATATTTCCACATATAAAGTGTCGCTATAGATCCTATAGCGACGGTTTTCCCATGACTATACATCTATAGCAACACCTTTTATACTTTTTATGTGAAAATATCAAAAAATATTGTAAAAATATAAATTTCCTACGTATTGACTCATCATATTACTACTACTATATCTGAATAAGTCGTGATCTTAATGATTAATTGTGTTAATTTTTTCATAAGAAAATACTCAAGTTCTAAGGGGGAGTAAGAAAAAAATACATGACGAGATTTACATCATCCAATTGAGCACCTCATAATAACTATCTCAATTTGAAATCACTATCTCAAATTTATACTCCCTCTGTTCCAAAATAAACGTCCTAATTAGTTTCGGCACGCTGATTAATAAAGTTTTCTTTTACCTAAATTGCCCTTTTTAATTACTTATTAATTAAAGTATTTTTTCACTTTTCTATGACCTCAATAATTATTTTTTCATTTTTCTATGACCCCAATAATTGTTTTTTCACTTTTCTATGACCCTAATAATTGTTTTTTCACTTTTCTATGACCCTAATAATTACTCTTTCCTATGTCATTTAATTTTCTAGATACATTTTTTTGTAACTCTCACATTTCCAATAAGTATGTTAAATAGATTATGAGGTTATAAGAGGAAGAATAGGATAAATATAATTGCTAATATATAAATAAGATATTTATTTTGGAACATCCTAAAAAAAAAATTAAGACATTTATTATGGAACGGAGGGATTACTTGAGAGCAGGTGCCCCCAGAAAGTGTACTACTTGTATTTTTCTACAAATAAATTACAATATTTTTGAAACATAGCATTTTACAATCATTATCCATATAGATACAACGACTGACAATAACAAAACAAATTGTTTCTGGGCACTACATTTATTGTGGTACGCCTATAATAACAAGCCAACTATAGTACCACCGATTGCATTACCAATTTATACAACAGTAAGTCTACTATCACATAAAACTGCTCACATGCATATTTAGATGGCCCACGTGCAGAGCAAGTCACGTAGGCAAGTGTATGTGAGCGATTTTATGTGATAGAAGACTTATTCTTTATACAATAGAACTAACACTGAAGTGTATGGAAACATCGACAGTCTAGATTGCAGCAGCTACGTTACCCTGGCGAATCCACGATGCTATGGCTGCTCTCAGTTTTGATAGTGTTGTCTTGGTTGTTTTTTCTGTGTAGCATACTTCAGGAATACCGTTTGCTCTCTCCACTGTTGAGCTACTAAGGGATGATTCAGCGCAAGCTTTGGGCAAGGTAGTGCCTTTATAAGCCTTACAAATATAGCTTATAAAGTTCCTATAGTCCTGCAACAGAAATAAAAAAATTTATAAAAAAAAAGTGTCATCTTTTGAAGCTACAGATCACTGGCATGAAAATGAATAAGATGGACTCCAATGTACTAGAATATTAACTACTGCTCATCATTTGCTAAAGTTTGATTAAATTTTCACAAATCTTAGCTGTGCATTATAAGAGTATGACATGACATTTCATAGCTCAAGTTTCAATCAATGGAATTTTGAATAAGTTTATCTTTTGACAAAGCAATCAAAGGAACTTACATCATATAATGGTTGTCCATCCACAACTAACCAAGGCACATATGTATGACGAGGTTCAAGGGCATTCGTTTCATCTGCATATTTTAGTTCAAGCTGCATAGAAGTTGAAATTCAATCAATCAAAAAGATAAAGAGAATAAAAAAATTTACCTAACAAAAGCAAAATGTGATGAGAAGATTAGAACAGCTGATCCAATCTCTCTTTTAAATTATAAATAATACTAACTTTTAAAAAAAAAACTGACTGAACACAATATCATGAACATAAAAAACATGGCATCGATTTTGCTAAATAACAGAAACAGAAAATCTCTCTCATCGCCACAAACATACAATGTCAAATGGTGAGGGAATTTTATTAGACCATTCTGAATTTTTATTTGTTTACTTTCTCTAGTACACCAATCTGTTCAATGTAATTTTGCTCTAGAGTTCAGTCATATAGTTTAGTAACTTTAGTTCCAGTTCCTTATTACTGGTGCTCAGGGGCCTTGGGCTTACCAAACACTAATTTAGGGTTCTAATAAATGCTTTATATTACTAACAGTACATTATACTCCTTGGAACAATGGTAGTATGTAATCATTCAAGTGGAGGAAAAAATAAACTCTGGTCTTTCTGAGAATTTGGCTTCCAAATGGAATCCAAATTTGGGTGGAGATAGTATATTTGATTATCTAACTCATTTCTGAACAGAATCATCGAAAAACATATGACCCTGTCAATGCACCACTCTCAGCTAATTTATGGTGATGGAATTTCGAGGTAAAGCATATCAAAGGAAATAATGTTTATACAAACTTTATTGTTGCACGTTGTGTCCATTATTTTCACATAGTCCAATTTACTCTCCAGCCAACTTTTCAGGCCTGGAGTCTGGGAGGTACAAAGAATAAAGATGCCCCTACAAATCTTCATTGATGTAGCATCACTTCTCCTAATGCAAGTGCTCTACATTCTACATGTAAAACCCCAATCCCACATCGAAACATGTGAGATTCATTGATATGTATATAAAGTTTTAAGCTACTATCAATACTATCTTCAGTTATGACATTTTGGGTGAGCTTATGGTGGACTATCATGACCACGAAGTACTACTGAGACTGTGGATTGGGCCATGTTACGTTATGATTTGACTTGGAATTTGACCCGGGTTTTTACACTACATCTTTGTGTTTAACCTTCTTCTTTGCTAATTAACTTGTACACTATCGCTCATGCATGCATTTAGAAAGAAAAGAAAACCAATTCTTGACTTGATTAAGCACAAAATCAGATAGAAAATTTCTTCATGATTACTCTACTCGGCACCTTTGACAATGGCCCACCAATAAAAAGTGTAGAAATGCACTGCCAAGCGTTTGAAATGTTGTGATTAATTCCAGGAATAGCGTTTGAAATACATATTGATATGCAGGATTCGAACTTTGAATTCAGGAAGGTATCTTGGGGAAGAGGAAGAAGAAGAACACATGTTCATCTATTGAAAAGAGTCATGCATATATCACATATGTAAAAATATTAGTTGAGTAAGCAATATATACCCGCAAGCAATCACCGAGAAAAACATACCTTGTCCCCATATCCGCTGCTATAACAGTTGGTAACAGGTTTAGGATCTAAATTCAAATTCTCAAAGCAAGTCTCCCATTGGTCAGACTCATTCTCATAGATAAAATCTTCAACACAATAGATAAAAGGAAAGTAGTCCTTCTGCATCAGAGATGTTCAAGAGAACTATTGAGTGGAAGTTATAAAATTGCATTTCCATGTAACGTGACAGTGAGTAATAGAAAACTCTGCAATTTCAAGGTCGTACACTCTTTAAAGTAGAGTTACTATATATTGATTCAAATGAAAAAAAAATTACATAGAGAAGAACATTATTTTTAGGTATAATCCAAAAAGAAAGTTAAATACTGTCTACTGTACAAAATCTTCTAAGAATTGAATATTTGAACGTATGGGTATAATATTAATAGCGGAGCAGCAGAAACACCAAATCTATAATATAATTAAAACCACCAAAAAAATGAGTTTCAAACCAAGTCAACTCACAATTTTGGTCCGTTCAACCTAGTTAAAAACAAGGTTTAATAATTTAGTTTCACAAGAAAACAATCTTACCAAATACTAATCCGGCTACTATTACAGTATTACTAAAATATGCATAAAATAATTTGTGTTTAAGTAAGATACTATTATTACTTAGATAAATATAGTTTGAGGAAACAATTTTCTTATAAAGACTATCTTACCTAATTTTAGTTTGTTACTTATTAAAATATATAACTATAATTTGAGTATAACTGAGATTGTATTATTACTTAGATAATATAATTTTAGAAGAAATATTTTTTTCTTATGAGGATCATCGTACCTAATATTATATTAATAATACTACTAAAATACAAGAAAAATTAGAACATTGACCAACCATATGATTCAATTATTAAGTCAAAAATAAAATTAATTATTCTTTCCATTAAGAAATTTATATAAAATACAATAAAAATTACAAACAATATTATAATTCTATCATAAGACACATGCTAGTACTGTTACTAATGGAGCACATGAAGAAAAAGAAAAGAATAATAACATTTTACTGTATTTTCAGTAGAAGCAATAATAAGTATGTATATGTTAACTCTTCTAAGCAGTAACATTGTAAAGTGGAGTTACCACATCAGGCCAGACGTGGATTGCACACGACTCTATTTCGTTCAGCAAGCATTCAGTTGGACCATGCTGCAAAATCACAAAGAAGAACCTATCAGCCCAAGTTATTGTTAGTCCTTCTGTTCCAAACTATAAGATAAAATTGGACTTTTTGAAGCCAATTGAGACATTTTCAATTTCAAATTTAAATGAAGTCAAACAAGTTAGTCAATACAATTATGAATATTGTAAACTATTCAAAAAGGACTACCAATCATAAGATTTATTATTTTGAAAAGTTATATAGTCATCAATTTTGAATTTGAAAACATCTCCAATTGATTTAAAAAATCAAACTTGATCTCTTATATTTTGGAATGGGGGAGTATAATATACAGTCGAATAAATAGATTACAAAAAGTCCAAATAAATAATGTTCTATATGACCGATAATTGGTAGCTGACAAATTATACGTAACTAAAAGAAGGAAAACGAAGTGAAAATAATGATGAGAGGGACCTGGCAAGAAGGTGTTGTTGCTTCTAAGTTTGTCACTGCCCCAAAGGAATGAGATTGCATCAACGAAGTCAATCTATCCATTGTGGGAAATCTTGTTTAAGTCATCAATAATGATTTCAGGGTTTCGTAGTACAAGTGTACAACCCAACTGAAACTTGCTTCGAAGAAAATGAAGCAAACAGGGGAAGAATTGAAGAACTGGGAGAAAGTGAAGAATAGGAGGTAAGATAAAGGAGTGAATGTGAACAATAAATAACTGGAAGACATCATTGGAAGTGGCTGGAAGTCAATGGTTCATAAGGAGTTAGTTCTAGCATATCTGGCACTTGAAGAACGAAAGAGAAAAGGAGCAGGAGCCAACACTCTCTTTTAGTTTAGTGGCAAAGTAAGTGACCTCGTGAACAAATCATTTTTTCTACTCTTTTTTTTTACCAAAGCAGAGCCAACTGATTTATTTTTCTCGTACTTTACTACTTTTGTATTTTGTTTACCGCAAAGAAAGGGTCCCCTCAACTTAACTTTTTAAGAAAAGGGTATGTGAAGGTTTAAAAAATCTCTTAAAAATACAATTTTTTGTATGTATTTCAGAAGAGAAAAAAAAGTCCCAATACAATGGATTGTTAAATAAAATAAGTATTGTTCTCTTAGTTTTCCATTTTATTTATTTTTCCCATACTCTCAATAGTCAATACCAGTCAAAACATTAAGTACTATTGAAACTTCTATCATTATGCTAAAATATTGATTTTAGTTACCCAACATACTTTTAGTAATTTAATCTCTCATATTAATTATAGTTCATTTTTATGAACCTATGCTACTTCATAAAATTCAGAGTATCAAACGAAGTACCAAATGGATCCAAATTTAATCTACAAACACGAAAAATCTAATCAGAAACGTAAATTAACAGAGTCGAGCAAAATATTAGAAAAAGTTAGGAAAGTCGACAAAAAAAAAACCTGGCAAACGATGGTGTTGTTGCGAATCTTGGCGTTGCCGTAGGGAATGAGCTTGAAGTCAACGATGTCGTAGAGTCCGTCATCGAATATCTTAGACAGATAATTCACTATCAGGTTTGAGCAGTACGGGCACAGAGTCTCGTAATACAGAGCGACCGTAACCTTCTCATCACCTTCCAATTCCTTTTGATCTCCCGCAACAGAATTTATAGATAGAGAAGAAGAGGATTTTGCAGATATTATTGTTGTAGTGGTGAATAAGAATAACAGGTTGAGTAGAAGAGAAACAGATAGATACGATATTCTCCGACCGGTGCCCATTTTTGGTACTTTCAATGGAGATTTCACTCAAATCACTTTGTTTATATATTTGGTTATGAATATTTGATTAGCTGATAAAATACTCCATTAATTGATAGTGACATTATCTTTGTGTTGAATGGACCAGGTTCAATGAACCTGCTTATCTATTCGATCAACTTTGATTTCTTCCGACTAATTGACAATATCTTTTTTATGGAGTATAGTTTTTTAAATATCAAAATAATTTAATTATATATTTTTTAGATTATTATTATTATATATATATATGATATTTATATTTTTTATGATTTTTTTTATTGTATATATATCAAATTATAATTATATTTATTGAATATGGACATGTATTATTATAATTATATAATTTGTATTTGAAAATTATAAATTGATTTTTAAATTACTCTTAAAATGACCAACTAAATTAATTTGGATAAAATCTTATACTTGTTTTTATATCATTCTCTTTCCGTACAAGACAAACTGTTGATTTTTCAAAAATCAATTTAAACTATATTAATAGTAATATTTTAAAGATATTTATATATTTTAATTCCCGTAACAAATTAATTCTGAATACATCAAGTTCCACATGAAGTGGTTCATATTCTACAAGTAATTATCATTCCAAATGAGGTGGTTCATTTTGTGCCTTGTACGTAACAAAGTAGTAGTAGTCCTGATTTTCAAAACACTTGGACGTCATTTTCTACATAATTCTGGCTACAATTTATTTTTATAAAAAATATTCGCTCCGTTTCAAAATTAGTGTTAATTCACAAAATTATAAAATTTAAATTGGTATAAAATTATTTAATTTTAGTACAAATAAATACAACAATTATAAAATACTACTAATCATCATATTTGTTGTTTTAAAAATTTGAACAAAATTATATCAATTTTAAAATTGACTCTAAAAGATCAAAATGTATCTTAATTTTAGAACAGATGTAATAATATGATAGTATAAGGTTATATATGATGCAGTGTTTATGCATATCAAACTGCATAAAAGAAATACTATTACTTTGTAGACAAAATGTTGATAGTTCCGGCTGTTGAAACAGAAAGTAATTTTACATTCGTCATCATATTGTATATGATTAATATAGTACAAGAAATAAGCAACTTCATTTACCACAAGTACTGCCAATACACTTTTTCCACTTACTCATTTAATAAATCCTTTGCTCTTCAAACTCTCAACAGAGTCCCTGATAATCTGCTCCATGGGAGTAAATTGTAGACCCAAGTCCATCAGTTTCTTAGATGCATTCTTGGACCTCAGCAACCCAGGCTGGGTATCTCTTGGTAACCTACAATAAATGAGCATTGACCTTTCGTTGAATAATTCTAGGGGGACATTGAAGTAGCGAAATTTCTAGCGACATAGGTTTAATACTCAAGTGCTAAGAAGCCTAGTGATAAGTGTCATCCGAAGCATAGGTCATAGGTTTAATACTCCGCAAAGGAAATGATCTCCTTGGGGCCACCCTAAGGATAGTTCTTGCGGTTCCACCATCATAAAAAATATATAAATTAATAAATAAGCAAAAACCATTGGTACTCAGAATGCACAGTAAGTTCACATCAAAAAAAGAATCACCAATAAAACTGACTACTTTTCAACTGGAAAACTTTTATTCCAATCCACAAGACCGCTTTATTTTCTTTAATTAGATCCCATCCCTTTTGCTCCCTCAGGTCAACCCTAATCCCTTCCCTTCCTAGAAATATTCCCAAGTAGAAAATAAAAAGGTGAATGCCATAACAAACCACAAGGCAGAGTCATAAGCATTAGATCCTGCTACATGGTTCTGTCAAACCAAACATAATAGTTTCAATTATAGAGTCGAACAACTACCTGGGTAACTGATATTCAGGGTACAGTTCTGCAACCTTGGCCGCAAAGTCACCATAATGAGAGATGGCTTCAACACACATGTGCCTTCCGGTAGCAGAGGTTTGTTCATAAACCAATATGTGTGCTAGAGCCACGTCTTTAACATGAACTGATCCCATAAAGAAGTCCTCATAAATTTCTGTACAACCTGAATGCATGGCAGAGTGCTCCTGAGTGGTTGAGAATTATTAAACATGATTCATATGTTCATCAGTTCATGATGATGGGGAGTGAAAAATTAAAAGATTTGATGAATGCAAATAACTAGGTAACTAGCGGTTGCTTCAAGACACAAATGCAAAACTGTGTGGTACAGAGATTGGGAAGACCTAAAGGGTTGTTTATTGAAACACAACCAAATTTTAACTTCATAGGGATTGTCGTCAATCAGCTTCTTAAAACACTTCAATATTCAGACAGCTAATCCAGACCAAGGAAATGGGTGAAAAGTTATGCAAGTATAACAGCTCAAAGAATATCCATCCAGAAATCCTTGAGAACTGAAACTGCAAAATGCCATCCTTAGTTATAGACTTATAGTTAGCTTTTAGCTAAACACTTGGAGTTAGTAGAGTACAGGCAATATAATATTTGTATCGAGGAAATATATAAATCATAGGATCTAAGTAACAACTGAAGAACAAGGAAGCACCGAAGCAGTGTTGTTCCTAACAACACATGTATGACCAGTTGGTCAAGAGGCATCGAGAGAGATCAGTATTACAGAAGAAGGGATCTATCCAAGACATGGGATATACCCCTACCTATAATTAATAATGCATGTACTACTACTATCTTTTCTCTAGTATAAGCTTTCACAGAAAAGGCTTAGTACTGGGAAAACAGCCTATGAAAAGTCTTTAAATAACCCATCGAAATCAGAACCCTCGGAAATTTAGTCATCCAAATTCAATGTAAAGAGAACCTAGGCTTTAGATCTGATTCAGATTCTATTGGGCCTCATTTACATAGCGAGAATTTGGATTATAGACCAGTTTGAGAGAAGAATAAATAAACTATCTGATTGTGTTACAAATAATGACACAAAATTGTTTAGACAACTTCCCAATGAAGAGGTTTGCATGGCCTAACCCTGTCACTGAAATTATATCAGCCACACAGATTTATTGGATCTTTTGTGAACATGAAAAAAAAATATAACATTAGAAACACTCACAGGCATTAGTTGAACTAATTTAATCTATGTTGTAATTTAATAGGTTCTGTACACTCTTCCCCTCCCAACTCACCTTTTACTACTATGGTTTTAGGTGGGCACCAGGCAGCAGCTGTAGAGAAGATAACGCTACACATATATAGCTATGCTACCTGTGGTCTCTTTGATGCTAATATAAATGTACTCAAATCAACAAGGCTTTACATATGAATGTAATTCAGTAAAAATTATGCAAGTAAGTTTTTCTGGATTCTAGAAGTTACCCTGGAGAAGTCGAAGGATCATTAACATGCTTGCATTAATAGTTGGAGGAAGAACAGGACCCATCACAGTTCCAGGATTCACCACAACCACATCCAAACCTTTTTCCTTAGCAAATTCCCAGGCAGCATTCTCAGCTAGTGTCTTAGAAGCTGGATACCATAACTAACATATAATGAAAAATAGAGCTACGAATTATTAGATCTCAAAATTGAAGTGATTCTTGTAGTACCAATCAATTTATTTCTTTACATTACAATATTGAGAGTATGCCAGGGAACTGTTTATTTTTTATCTAGTTAAATAGATGTCTGGTACTGTTAATTACATTCATTATTCCTTAAAAACACAATAAAATAGGCAGTATTATCTGAACTCAATAAAGAAGAGACGGTGCCTCACCTCGTTCTGCTTGCAGTATTCCACATCTGTCCAGCAATCCTCACTCTTAACAACGTCAGCTGGCCAGAAACGGCTGGGAACAATGGCCGAAACGGATGAGGTGAGAACCACACGCTGAACACCAAGCTCCTTTGCCGCAGTGAGCACATTGATTGTGCCCTTAATTGCTGGTGCTAATAGCTCCTTCTGAAACACTGATTATTAAACATAGAGCATATATATGATATATTTACATAATACTCTTTCCATTCCGATAAAAGAGTCACCTTTGAATTTGATCAAAGTGACATTGAGAAATTTATTTAAAATTATGAAATAATACTTCTTGTTTAAGTAATACTTATAATTAAATAAGTAGTTTATAATACTAACTATTGGATTCATCAAAATCAAATAAATTCAAGGCCAATTTGAAATTTTAGTATTTCGCAAATTCACTACTAAAAATACTCTTTTTGTGTTGTGTATAAACTATATACATATATGTAGAGGAGAGAAAAGGACGTAGGACCTCGGGATCAAGGACTCTGTCGACTGTGCAGGGAGAAGCGAGATGAAAGACACCGGTGGTGCCATTAACGGCGGCGACAATGGAGTCGTACTCGAGGAGATCGATTTGGAAGAGACGAAGACGCGATTGTTCGTCTGTTCCTTGCTCTAGGGCTTGGAGATGCTTTGTTTCTCTCTCGTCATCTTCTCTTGCACAAAACAAGCTCTCGATTAATCTTCAGAAAATGAAATTGAAGACGAATATATATATATATATAGAGAGAGAGAGAGAGTGTGTGGGGAAGAGAGTACTGAGATCTTTGACGGTGGCGTGGACGGTGTAGCCACGATCGAGTAGGAGACGAACCAGCCACGAACCAATGAAGCCGCTACCTCCTGTTACGCACACTACTTCTCCTCCTCCTTTCTTCTCCATTTTATCTCTCCTTGCCACTTTTCACTAATACTCCTATACCGCTGACCGACTGAGCGATACTATTACGTTTGCTTCTGTCCAAAAAGTTAAATAAGATAATGCTATTACATCCTCTGTAGTCTGTCCAACAGGGGGAAAAAGACCCTAAACTTTTATCATTAAAATCAATTTGCAACCTAAATTTTATTTTAAACTAAATATACCTATAATTTTAGCAAGAAAATCAAATACACCACTCAAAATTAATTTTAGGAATAAATTTAAAATTTAGTCTAAAAAAAAGAAGAAAAGAAAGGTTTCATTCATACCTTTTAAAAATCAAATAAAGATGGTTATGGATGGATTAAGGAAAATTTATTAGTTTCATATAATATATTTTATATTATAAAGCGGAAATGAGAGGTGACGCATATTTTTAGTGCTAACATCAAAAGTGTTTCTATCTTTACCCTCTTTATTAATTTTATTACATAAACCGTTATTTTTTCATTCTTACTTTCTCTCTCCCACTCTCTTACCCCTTTTAATTCTCCCACTCTTTTTCACTCTCTTATTATTTTTAAATTAAATCAAACACGTAGTGGGTGCAGGTAACTAGTCAAAAAATGATATCTATCTAATAATTTAGTAATTCGTCATTTACAATATTATTCCAAAATTATTGGGATTTGGTAAAGGGCCAATTCTACAGCCTACTATGCACGATACAAGAGGAGCCAAGATATCGATTGTCCATCTAATTGAATTATATTTTTGTATTTCATTCCCAAATCCCCAATAATTTTTAGTGTTTATGAATAAAACAGAAATAGAATAAATTTTTACAACCAAAAGATGTGGTTCACCTTTTCCCAACCACGAAACAAAATAGTACTAGTCCTGATTTTCAAAATATTTGATAGTCATTTTCTACATAATTCTGATTACAATTATTAGAGCATGACACCACCACACCACCTACTGCTCAAAACAACACTAAAAGGTTTTACTATGCTCTAGTAATACTTCTTGAACATGCTGCATATAGTACAATACATAAGTAACTTCATTTGCTATATTACAGCATCACTGCCAACACACTACTTCCACAATATAGAGATTTTTATTCAATAAATAAATCCTTTGCTCTTCAAACTCTCAACAGAGTCCCTGATAATCTGCTCCGTGGAAGTAAATTGTAGACCCAAATCCATCAATTTCTTAGATGCATCCTTGGACCTCAGCAACCCAGGCTGGGTATCCATCGGTAACCTACAAGAAATGAGCATTGATATAAATTAAGTAACCCTCATTTCTCATATATCCATCTATCATCGTAAAGGGATTAGCTCAACTGCTAGTACGCCTACTCCCACGCATAATAGTTTCAAATATAGAATTACACACACTACCTGGGTAACTGATATTCAGGGTACAGTTCTGCAACCCTGGCCGCAAAGTCACCATAATGAGAGATGGCTTCGACACACAAGTGCCTTCCAGTCGCAAAGGTGTTTTCATAAACCAATATATGTGCTAGAGCCACGTCTTTGACATGAACTAATCCCATAAAGATGTCCTCATATATTTCTGCACAGCCTGCATGCAGGACAGAATGCCCCTGTAAGATTCATAACGAACTTCTAGGAATAAAAGTTGAGAATATGAGAGAATTAAACATGATTGACCAAGGAAACGGGTAAGACAAGAAAGTGAATACAAGGAAGCAGTGCTGTTTCTATAATTAAACATGAAATTTCTGTTGTTCAAAACATGACCAAGGACATGGGTGAAAAGTTATGCAAGTATAACAGCTCCAAGAATATCTGTCATGTAAATGCTTGAGAACTGAAAATGCAAAATGCCAACCTTACTCCTTAGTTATAGTTAGTTTTGAAATAAACACTTGGAATTAATAGGTATAAGCAATATAAAGTTTGGATAGAGGAAATCAATAAACCAGAGGATCTACGTAAGAACTGAAGTACAAGGAAGCAGTGTTGTATCTAACAATAGATGTATGACCAGTTGGTCAAGAGGATCAGCATCACAGAAGAAGGGTTCTATTCCAAGACATGGGATATACCTCTACTTATAACTAATTATGCATGTAGTGTCTTTGTTGCTTGTATAAGCTTTCACAGAAGAAGCTTAGTAATGGGAAATTTGCCTATGGATAGTCATTACGTAGAGAACAGTTTGATTGAAGAAAAAATGAACTTTCTGATTATGTTAAAAATAATGACAGAAAACTGTTAAGACAACTTCCCATTAAAGAGGTTTGCATGGCATAACCCTGTCACTCGCATTATCAGTTAGACAGTTAGATCTAATTGGATCCTCGGTGACCGTGTAGAAATAAATAAAACCTTAGAAACACTCACAGCCATTAGTTGAGCTACTAGCATATCTGTTGTAACTTGTTAGGTACTGTATACACTTCCCCTCCCCACTCACCTGTAACTACTCATATGGTTTTTTCGTGGGTACCAAGCAGCAACTGTAGATAAAAGAACGCTACACGTATATTGTTATACTACCTGTGGTCTCTTTAATGCTAATATGAATGTAGTCAACTCAACAAGGCCTTTCATATGAATATATGTCAGTAAAAATTATGCAAATTTTTCTGGATTCTAGAACTTACCCTGGAGAAGTCGAAGGATCATTAACATGCTTGCATTAATAGTTGGGGGAAGAATAGGGCCCAGCACGGCTCCGGGATTCACCACAACCACATCCAAACCTTTTTCCTTGGCAAATTCCCAGGCAGCTCTCTCAGCTAGTGTCTTGGAAGCTGAATACCATAACTAGCATATACAGAAAAATAGAGCTACGAATTACTAGAGCTCAAAATTGAAGTGCTTCTTGTAGTACCAAGAAAGGTATAGTAGAAAATAAAGAAAAGTACAAGGAAATCAAAGTAAAAAAGATTTTAGAGGTAGAAGTTGGGTACTACATTGACTTGTTTCCCTTCTTCTTATCCTCTTTTTTTTCTTCTTTTAGAGTTTTCAGAGAACAGAGATATGAATCAGAATCAAGAGTATCGTGAGTGGAGATGACTGTATAGCTCTTTTGGTGTAAATAACACACTTCTACAACCAATGGTTTCGACTGTCAGTATGTCACAGGATAGATCACAGACACAATAAACTTTTTTACTAAAAGATGCTTCAGAAAAATTTCCATCTGTCTTATAAGCACATAATATGTGTACAATCATCAATTGTACATTTGGTATTGCCCCACTTTCAGTGTTTTGCCAAAGTTTTTATATATTTAACATGATTATATTGCGAGTATAATAGATAAAGGTATACTCCCTCTACCCAACTTTACTTTTGTTCCGCCTTTCCTTTTCAGGAAGTCCCAAAACCTTGTCATCCTAAGTTTCTTATTAATTCAAATAGAACCACTTTACCTCTTCTTTTTCTTTTCTGAAATAAAAGAAAATTATGGATATTAGTTAAGGTTTGTTTTGGGGATTGTAAATAACTTTTTCAACAGTCTTAATGTTTTCTTAAAATGTGTGAGAGTGAAAAGAATAATTAAAGTTGAATGGAGGGGATGACTGGCTAACAAGGTTGTACGGGACAGCTACCAAACACCACATGTCCACATCCAACTTATCAGTTGAATTAAATTACAGCTTGCTCTTTTAGGAAAACATAGAAACTGAATGAAGTCTGTTTTCAGAAAAAGTTGAAAATGGCAATAATAAAAATTAAGAATTGACTAGAATGTATTGTTTAATTTGTTTCATGACAATTCCAAAATGCACCAAACTATTTCCATAGATCAAACATCTGCACAACTAGAAATATCTTTGTTTTTCTTTTGTCTTTTCCTTTCATTACTTCCTTCCTACGCAAGATCACTGATAATACTACTCTAGAATAAGATTTCATCATAAACCATTCAGGAATCAAATAACAATGGCTTCTCGATAAGAACAGAAGTCAATTAAACTTAAACCTAAGCATCTGACTGTCATAATTAATCTTCAAATACCCAACATTCAAATGTTAAGTAATGCACAACCTACGCTAGCACATGTACTGATGTACAATAAACAAGAAGCTTATAAACATGTGTACAACATTTGTTCATCCAAAAAATACAACCAGTATATTTCTTCGCATTATAATACTGTGAGTACACTAGGGAACTTTTTATATTTTACCTAGTTAATTAGATGTCTGGTTCTGTTAATCACATTCATTATTCCTTAAAATAGGCAGTATTATCTAAACTCAATAAAGAATTGACGGTGCCTCACCTCGTTCTGCTTGCAGTATTCGATATCTGTCCAGCAATCCTCACTCTTGACAACATCCGCTGCCCAGTAACGGCTGGGAACAATGGCCGAAGTGGATGAGGTGAGAACCACACGCCGAACGCCAAGTTCTTTTGCTGCCGTGAGCACATTGATTGTGCCCTTAATTGCCGGTGCTAATAGCACCTTCTAGAACACATAGTGTTAAACATAGAGCATATATATCTATACAATACTCGCTCCATTCCACAGTAAGAATCCCATTCGACTTTGATCATAGTTAATATGCTAAATCCTAAAATTCAAGTTGGTGTGGAAAAGAAAAAATAAATTTTGAATGACAATTTTTGTACTTAATAACACTAAATAAATTCACATCAATTTTAGGATTTGGCAAATTGATTACAGAAAAAATCAAATGAAACTTTTTTTTTTGGAACGGAAGGAGTACAATGTGTATATACATACATATATGTGAAGGAGAGAGAAGGACGGAGGACCTCGGGATCGAGAACTTTGTCAATAATGTTCGGAGAAGCGAGGTGAAAGACACCGGTGGTGCCATTAACGGCGGCGACAATGGAGTCGTACTCGAGGAGATCGATTTGGAAGAGACGGAGACGCGATTGATCGTCTGTTCCTTGCTCTAGGGCTTGGAGATGCTTTGTTTCTCTCTCGTCATCTTCTCTTGCACAAAACAAGCTCTCGATTAATCTTCAGAAAATGAAATTGAAGACGAATATATATAGAGAGAGAGAGTGTGTGGGGAAGAGAGTACTGAGATCTTTGACGGTGGCGTGGACGGTGTAGCCACGATCGAGTAGGAAACGAATCAGCCACGAACCAATGAAGCCGCTACCTCCTGTTACGCACACTACTTCTCCTCCTCCTCTCTTCTCCATTTTATCTTCTCTTCTATATATATTAATATAATATTTCAGAGAAATGATTTTTGGTAGTGAGATTGTATCATGATAAGGTGTCAAAAATAAAATTTATGGATGTATGAAAACTGTGGTTTGAAAAAGACTGGACAAAAATTGTGGTGAAAAGAATAATAAATGGAGAGAAAAAAACAATTTAAAGTTATCATTCTTTCTTTTCTTATATAGTAGTAATAGATAGATAGACTATAGAGGAATTGATTTTTTAACAACCGTCATATACGCAAATGGTAGGTAATTTTTATTGATCTAAAATATTATTGATTTTTTAAAATCTTATTTCAATGTTAAAATTGATTATAATTCATTTAATTTTAATCAATATTCACTATTAAAATAGTATTAATTATAATATTTATTATTTCATATATAATTTTGATAAATCTCATCAACATTGAGTTTAAAAATATTTCTAATTAATGTTCAAAGTTAATAATTAACATATGATTTGGAATGAGAATATTTAAAAATTGTCTACATTTCATTTGAGGAAGGGCGACCCCCTATTGGATATTTCACAATCGTAACGGGAATAAATTTTTGAGTCAAGTTGAGTTTTAAACACGTACGAAGTTGCGGGCTTCCCAGGTTATCCCAGCACAAGCAACAATGCAATCATTGGTTCACAAGCCTCGTGGCTACTAGTGCCAAAAGACTGGTATTAGCTAAGAATCCTTCTCAGAAAGATGATGTGAGAAATTCTTTCAAATCAAGAACGCATGCAGTTATTAACCATTCAACACATAAATTAATAAGCTAACCAACTACTAGTAGCTTGAAAACCTGATCATTACATATTGTATTAAGCCAACACAAATCATAAATGGGCTATACTTTTCCATATAATTAATGAACGAGTATCCCAAGAAATTATAGTGTTATCATAACAAGGGGATTAGATAAAAAGGCTTCAAATTTAGGATATATATATATATATAATAAGTTGGAAATACACTACTAGTCTTTGTCTGCAAAACTGACCGAGTAAAATACATTCCTTCTCAATCATGTCTTTCCAAAAACTTCTCTATTAGAACTGAAAATGCAGCAAAGCCTGCACAACCAACGCATGCCGCCTTTGGCCCACCTGAAATACACAAAAAAGCTAGATGTCTTTAGCATTAATTAATAATGTTACAGGGAAGAAGACATAATCTCTATTCTATATATATAAATGCGGACAGCACTGCATCTGCATGCATGGACAAATTGTGTGTGTACTAGCAAGTCAATGCATATAAGTAAGTTTTAAATTATCTTCACTACTTTTTTCCAAGCACTCCCTAATTTTTATCTTATATCAATTTAACACATCTATCTACCCTAGCTTTTGATCTTAGGCCATGGGACCTATTGCGGTGGCTAGATTAACTTCAATTAAAGTTTACATATTTCAGCAAATTTCTTATCGGAAAAAAGGAGAGATTTGGAATGGAGTCAGTTGTTGCTTTACAAACTATCAGATTATTCGCAATAAACCCAGTCTGGTGGCAGAAGGTTATTATACCCAGTATAAAACCTAAAAATCCCTCCGGCAGGTGATGTCCCCACAAAAATAAATTAAATAATCCTATACAGGCCGGATTCACCTATTAGAAGGGAAGTAAACCTTGTGGATACACCTTGAGCACCCAATACAAAGGCAAATTTAACATAAAAATTTCTCAACTCCTTCAAAGCTCCTCCAAAAAGACTAGGAAAAAAGAATAAGGTATACCTATCTCCGCACACAACTTTAATTTCAAATTAATATATTCAATAATCTACAAATAATGAAGTATTATAATGTTTGAATAGAAACTCAATACTCTGGGATAATTTAGAAAGGAAACAATCTCCTAACTAAAATCTACTACCACAATAAACTCTCCTAATTGAAATTTACTACTACCATTAAAACTCTCCTAATGAAAAGCTACTACTTTTATATTCTACTAAATAAATAATTTCATTAATAACTTAACATTTATCTCTAAATAACAATACAAAATTAATAATAAACTTTTTAAATTTTTTTTCCCGTATCGCATCATTCACTACTAGAAAAACGAGAATACGTAACGAAATTTTGTGATAGTTTTTAAAAACAATCACAAAAGATAGTAATTTGTGATGGACTTTTTTAGCAATCACAAAATAATAATATATATGATGGCTCTTAGTGATGACTAATTTTACCATCATTATAGAGTATTTTTGACTGCCATTGCAATCACCAAATCTTATTTGGAAGTAATTTTGTTTAGTAAGTCAACTCACATATGTTTCCTTTTATATTTTGTTTTAAAATTATAATCATGATCCGGACTTTGGTGTAGTGGTAATACTCGTTATTTAGTTTGCAAATGGGAGAGGGTTTGAATCCTACAAGTATCATTTGATACAATTAATATAGATATAATTAATATAGTGAAATAAATTATACGTAAATAGATATTTACGTTCTTACATTTGATCCCTAAAGTCTTGTTTTTTTTTGTGATGACTTGGACAATCACAATAGATTATATGTTAATGTGATTGTATTAATCATCACAAAAGCACTAAGCGTTTGCGTGATTGCCAAAACCATCACGTAAAACTTTTCATGATGGGCTTATACAAGACGGCCATTGTGATGCTTAAAGCCATCACGTAAACCTTTTGTGATGGTTTTCCTACTTTTTATGATGGATTTTGACCATCATAAATGACCATTTTTTTAGTAGTGATTCTCCTCACCTTTGAAAAATACTCGTATCGTAGAATAATAAACCACGGTCCGAGAGATGTCTTCCAACAAAGCATTCACATCCGATGTTTTAATGTCATGAGCACAATTTTTGGGAATAACTATGACATAATATATAAATTTGAAGTAGCTTAATTGGGACTCGAATGTATAAACCAAAAAGATAAAATTAACATGGCTAACTTCAATTTTATCTTCCTTGATGTTTTCGCATTTGGGGTCAAACTTAACTTCAATTTTCTCATTGCAAACCATCTATGAATCTGCAAGTTGTTCAACACACTTAACTTTTGCTTCATGTTTCTCACAAACATCAATATGTGAGAGTATTTGCTCTTCTTCATTCTCACCAATTTTATATTGGTTATTGATATGTTTAAGTATTGTGAGACATTTATCAATTGTCTCGTAAGAATTTACTTTGCGAGTCTCCTCTTGTGAACGTGTCGCTTTAGTTGAACATACACGATTAGGATGAACATTTTTTTGCTTTTGAACAAAATATGAACGAACATAGGATGTGTTTATGTAGTTGTAATGTGCCTTTAAATTTGCAAGACTTGTTTCAGAAAGTGCAAGCTCATCGCATAATTTTAAATACTCGACACTATACAGAACATCTGTGCTCAACCACTTGAGCTCAAACAACATCAATATTAACTTTATTCAAACGTTAAATTGATTAAACATATATGCGAGCTGTCTATTTTATCATTTAGACAATCTTATGTGCACTACATAGTTTTTTTTTGTGAACTTAATTGATTCATCTTGTTATTCTTGTTATTTATAATTTTTTCATTTTTTTTAAACTCCTAACTAGCTAACACTAATTGTGCGTATCGTCAGAAACCAATACCGAGTCAAAAAATAACCTTCCAAAATATAGGCCGCTACTGCGACTTTGAAGCATGATTCCCATAAAACACCTATAAGTATTTTTTTTCCATGATAGTTGACATTGAGCTTTATAGTTTATAAAACTCAAATTATATTCCATTTGTATGCCACAATTTTTTTCTCTATTTTCTTCATATTTTTACTTTATATTTAGACCTGACAATTTAAGCTCAGGCCCAACCGTAAAAACATGGGCTATGGGCCGCAATATTTTAGCCCAAAAATACGGACTAAAGTTGATGCATCGGGTGGTTTGTTTCTACTATATTATTAATTAGCAGTTTGCTATCTTTGTAATTGTTGACTAGCAATACTTGATAAGGTGTACACTGCTATCTGTAGTTTTGTTTTTATATTATCACATATATAACGGGATTATGGAATTTTTGAAATACTGTCTCTCATGTAATGTACTATATTGTAATTTAGTACTAGTTACATGCTTATAATTGTCCCATTATCCAAGACGCCTTTCCTTTGTTTTCATTACATGTTATGCCTGTCCTAGAAAAGTAAAGATATTCTTTGAACCATCCTCAGTAGGCACAAGCAAAAATAATAACTTCAAAGCATCATGAACTGATGAAAGATAGCGTGGCATCTTGCAATAATATAAGTAACAGTTTTAACTGATTATGTTTTTCATGCTAATTTGCATTTTTAAGAAAGATAATGAGTCAAAAATGGCAGAGATAATTAAACAAGATGTTACCCTTTGCTGATATTGTTCCTCCAGTTACACATCCTGCAACAACTGTGTTTGTCATGTCATGTTTTGCCCGAGCCTTCAAACCAAAAGAAAATTAAAACATTAATCCCCATATAATATTAAACAACTGGATTGGAATTTTACACTATTTACTATCCCTAAATCTTTCGAGAAGGATAAAACTAGTAAAAAAATTTATAATTACAGACATACAAAACTCCACATAGATTTGGTGCTCAAGCCCCACCCCCTCTTTCCCAAAATAATTGAATATAATACCTTTTCAACAACACATTCAGCAGCAGAGAAAATGAAACCCATCACAGCAAAAGCCTTGCAGGAACCCCAGCTCCTCCTACCCATATGCTTAGCATTATACATAAATTGCTGCCTACCCGTCATTTCATCCTGCATTATGGGGTTGTCCAGTGCCCCTAGAAACAATCCCATAAATAACCCAAGCCCACCTCCTACAAAAATTAAACAGCTCAACAATAAACAAATTCATTGTCTTATAACTATAATTCACTCCAAACCCCCCAAACTAGTTAAGTTCATTAAAGACACAGATCATTAGCTTGCCAACAAATTCACAAGAACATAAAATGATAAAATACTCCTATTTGAATTAAACTTTATATTGCCATTAGTTAGGCCTAGAAAGAATATCCCTCCACCCAGATAGACCAGCCATTTATGCCATAATTTACACTTACATTATTTAGAAACCATAACAAAACCACCCACCATAAAAAATGGAGCCACTACTACTGAAGAGTTAAAAACTTCAAATCATTTTATTCAATTATAAAAAAACACTCCTATCCTAATACAGGGACTTAGTTTTCACTTAAAAAATGTCCATGATCTTCAAATTAGGGGATAGCAAGACACCGCATTTGTAACCGCAATCACATAAAACCGCACCACACTCTATAATAAACTATATATTTTATATATACTAAATATTAAGTTGGTAGTGCATATAATATTTCTGATGACATTTAGTGTAAATCTTCCTATAATATAAATGATTCCTATAATATAAATGATATGTTAGATCTTTATTTGTGATGAGAATTAAAATAATTAAATCAACGACTTTATTTATTTTTCGTTAAACATATGTAATAGTCTTACATATTAGTATTCGTGAATAGTTGCAATTTGTAAATTGATTTTTTTGTTATTTGTGTTATACATAAGATTTATTTTCATAATGTAAATTATTATTATAAAAATTATATATTATAATTTCTTTAAATATATATGTCGCACCCGTCAGCGCACTCCAACTCCACCGCAAGTAACCGCATAGTTGTAATTGTTAATATTGGTAATGGCGTGTTGCGGTTGCAGCGCACCGCGCTCTCTCTACTTCCAATAAACACCCTTAAAAATCAGTTTTCTATCTCTTCATTTCTCAGAAATCAAACAAAACTACCATGTAAAAATTCAAAAAGAAGAAGAGAAATGGAATCAAAAAGTTGAGCACAAACCCATAACTCCACTGACACACTACGAACAGCACAATTGTTCCAAATGTCTTGTCCCCGTACTTCTTCGATTGTGGGCAATCGCATCGGCTCCGCCGGAGGCCTCTGTTCTGCAGCTTCACTTGAACTCGGTGAATTGTTGGTTTCCTTTTCTGGACTGGAATTACTCATTTTGGCTTTGTGATGTAGACTGTGTACTAGAAAAGCATATAACTGTGGGATTGGGATGAAAACGGTTTATTTAGCCGCCATGGGAGGTTTGTTTGGAGATTCTTCAGTGAGAGATAAAAGGAAGGGAGTTGGATCGGGAAGTCTTGGGCTGCAAGAATTGTCACCTGCAAGCAATTTGGTGTCGGTATCGGTCGTGTTGTGCAAATAGCTAATATTTTGGGCTTTACAAATGATGACAACTCTGTAAGTATGGGCTCTTGTCCAAACACTAATATATTCATAAAGTGTGGGGTTCACTTTTTATAATTTTTGTTTTTTGGACAGTAGCTACAAAGTACTCCCTTCATTCAAAAACAGCCTCATTTGCTATTATGTTTGTTGTATATAGAAAAACAAACAAACAAATCTAACTCTACGTTAGAACAAAACGACTCGATTCCAAAAAATAAGAGCAACTTTTAATAATAACTTGCACATAATTTTGTTCTTATAATTTGGGGATAGATCATAGGACATTAAATTAAGAAAATAATTGTATAACATTAAATACATTATTAATTGTCTATAATACTTTTTACCATACTTATCTCATACTCTCTTTCTCTCTCATCTGTAATATTTTTTTATGTGGGTAATTTTAAAAAGATTGTGGTTAATCATTATATTATGGGACAGAGGGAGTAATACTTTATTACATCATTGTTATTAGTTAAAGATATGTTGCGATTAAAGATATGTTACGATATAGACTCAAACCTCTATTTTCTCTTAAAAAAAACTAATTATCCAAGAGGGTCCAAACCTATATTAACCATGATATCACATGCTACCTGAGATCTATCCATATGACAAGTTCACATTGACATTCATAACATTCCACCACACTCCCTTATCGACCTCCACAACCGTTATCCCTTATCGATGTTCACAACCGCTATCCCTTATCGACGTCCACAACCGCTTCACTCTAGTGACACTGACCCGATACCTTTTGCACCTATAAGTATTTTTAATCTGACATCTAAGTAGTTCTTTCCACTTAATCGGTAGTTTCACGAATCGTCTGTTCTGATACCCAAATGTTAATTCTTGATCTTTTAGGCATTTGGAGTAACAATACGACTCAAATTAAAGACAGTGAATCAAGTCTCGATTCGGATTTATGGTAAGTTTAATTTTTTACATATAGTATCAAGAGTAGTGGCACGTTGTGGTGTAGGGTGTGTGAAGTCTATAAATTTTATGAGAATTGTGATTCTATGACTGAATATTGTAATTTAATTGAGTCATGAAAAGTCTATTAAGGATAACAATTTATTATTTAAAAACTTATTATTTAAACATCTTATCGGTAAACAATTTATTATTGGTTAACAACTTACCAATAAGTTTATTATTTGTAAACAACTTATTATTGGTAAATAACTTATTATTTAAATAACTTATTGGTAAACAACTTTTTACATTTTATTTGTAAAAATTTATTTAAACAAATTTTATTGGTAAACATTTTTTGATAAATAAACAATTTTAAATTATGTTATTATTGGTAAGAGTATAATAGTCCAAACATTATTTTTTTAAATCCAATTATTTAATTAATTTTGGAAAAAACAAACATAAAATGAGATTATTTTAAGTTATCTTATGAATAATCTTATAAAAAATAAATATGTGACTAAGACTATTTAATTTTATAATTAATAATTTTAAAATTATAATTCTATAAATTATAATCATTACAAACAAACGTTGGGATTTGTATTTGAGGATAGATATTTTCGTTAATCATTATAGCAGGATAGGATGACCATTTTATTTATCAAAATTATACTAGTATTATTTTGGTTAGTTTTTGAATGTATTTTGGGCCGTTCTCGAAAAATAATCAAATTAGAAAATGGGCCAAGTTGTATAGTAGACCAGACTACACTTTGTTAGTTTGGGTTCAAAAGTTGGCCCAGGAAACCATATAAAAAAGCATGCCTAAGGTTTACTGTCGGTCTAATTTTCATCCATCTAACTTCATTGGAGAAGCAGCTAGAGCCTAGAGGAGATCAACACAGTTCAGTCGTCGTTGGCGGCCTAAAAACTCAGGCCGATCAGTTAAACCAAAATACAACAACATGGTTCGTTCCTACTACTCTCAAATTTACTAACTGAACTGAACTATGTGATTTATATTTTCTGTGTATGATTTCATTCTTAATGTCTGACCTGAAATTGTTTGCATTAGTCCTCTAGGTCGTTGATTTCGTGTTTGATTACACATCATGAGCTAATGTTTGGATTTTAGATCTACCTAGTAATTTATAAACTTATTTAAGAAATGTTTCTCCTTTCCATATATATGAATAAATTTTGTGAGTGAGTTCACCTTATAGAGATATTATTGAATGTCTGTTTTTCATTTTTGTATAATACTCCGTTCGAAATGATGTTCAATTTAACTATTTTAGTCATAATTCGAATGCTTTTATTTCAATAATTTTATAGCCAAGCTTGGGTGTGGCAAGTCAGATATTCCCTTTTTACATTACATATATAGATATATTAATTTATAATATTAGTACTGTAAAATGTGGGATATATTGTATTAAAACTTTTCTGTAAATGACTTAGAAATGATTAATGAGGTAAATAATTGGTCTCTCATTTTGGGCAAAAGTGAGTGTGGTATACTCTCTCAGTCTCTCTCTTCCAGAAAAAGGGTACCATTTTTGAACTTTTTAAAATCAGTTTGTGAAATCCTAAAATTCATAATTGGTACAAATTCATTTGATTTTAGTTGGTACAATCATAATTATTTTAAACTGTCTATATAGTAGTGCAAATTATATTGTTTTCACAACTCATCAAAATGGGGCCTTTTTTTCTGTGGAACTAAGGTAGTAACTAATATCATAGGATCTTAAAATAGCTCCTCTTGCAACTTTTTTGTTTTAATGTTTATGTTTCTAGGAGATATTGCATGAATTCTAGAACAGTTTCATTATAATAAAGGTGAAAATTTGGGTTTACTTGGCATATACTAATAGAAACTGACAATTTGAAAAAGTGGAAATACTAGAAATTGGAGCTATAGTTGGAGTGAGACAGAATGTCAGAGTTTGATTATCAGATTTTAGGTCCTAGTTAGATACACGCATACTTGCCACATGATATAAGCACAATGCCTAAAGGCCTTAAACCTAAAGTCACTTGTAGCTATATAGATTTGAATGAGAACTATGAATGATATACGTTTTTTATGTCATTGAGTAATGGATCCTTTGGAGGAAAATGGTTTGGTTTGAAGTTCCGTTTGTAGATAAATTTTGGCAAGAGCTTGCTATTTATCATTAATTTTCCATGTATGGCTTAATCCTTCTTGAAATATTCCTAACATGATCATCTTTCAAGTTCAGTACTGTTACTGCACTGCTTCACTTTCTGATGTTTTGGTGTTTAACAGGCTAGAGGTTTGAAGAAACATTTGAAGAGGCTCAATGCCCCAAAGCATTGGATGCTTGACAAGCTTGGTGGTGCATTTGTAAGTGAGCTTTGGTGCATGAATGATATGGAATTTGTAGATTATCTGCAACTGTTTTTCCTTATCCCTTTAATATTTTGTTTTCCAGGCTCCCAAGCCTTCTTCTGGGCCACATAAATCAAGGGAGTGCTTGCCCTTGATTCTTATCCTACGAAACAGGCTAAAGTATGCATTGACATACCGTGAGGTCCAATCCATTCTGATGCAGTGTCATGTTTTGGTTGATGGAAAGGTTAGGACAGATAAGACCTTCCCTGCAGGCTTCATGGGTATGCACACTGCCAGTCTGCCACATTTCCTTTTTAGGTGTTGTTAATTAGATTGTATATTCTTTGCTTGTGAAAATGCTTGAACTAATAGATCGTGGAGATTTAGATTTCAAACCTTTTGGTTTCAATAATGTTATTTTGGTTGAGTTACGAAAAAATAGTAACTGTATGCTAATCTTCATGTCCAGATGTCGTGTCAATTCCAAAAACCAATGAGAATTTCCGTCTTCTTTATGATACAAAGGGCCGATTCCGTCTGCACTCAGTTAGAGATGAAGAGGCAAAGGTTGGTTGCATTCTATATTCAGCAATGTTTTGATAATTTTTTAGCTTTTAGAAACTAATACGCGCGAGTACTATTGTTGCCTTCTATCTTTGTGGATGTTGTTGCTTCTTCTAAAATGCAAGCAAACTGAACCCGACGGTAGCTTTAATAAGATTTCATTGTTCAACAGCTGTTATAGTCGGTAGTCACATGCTTTTATGAATAATTTTTTATAGCTGAGATGATTTTTAATTAAGGAAGGCAGTAAAATTTGATGGAAGTTTAGTGGTTTACTTCTTTTGCAAATATTTTGGATATTTTCCCCCCGAACTTGGAAAATTATTTTTTTATAGCTCTTAGCCAATATTTGCAAAGTCCTGATTTCTATTTATTGGTTGGCTTTAATTCATATTTATATTAGTAGCATTGGTGCAGATTCTGCTTAATTTGATATTTCTAAGTTCTAATTTATGTGTTGCCTTCTTTCAGTTTAAGCTTTGCAAGGTCCGCTCCGTACAATTTGGGCAGAAAGGGATTCCATACATCAACACATATGATGGACGAACCATCAGATATCCGGATCCCCTAATAAAGGCTAATGACACAATCAAGCTGGATCTGGAGAACAACAAGATCGCCGACTTCATCAAATTTGACGTTGGTAATGTTGTCATGGTGACAGGTGGAAGGAACACTGGACGTGTCGGAATCATTAAGAACAGGGAGAAGCACAAGGGAAGCTTTGAAACTGTCCACATTCAGGATAACCTTGGTCATGAGTTTGCTACTCGTCTGGGCAATGTGTTCACAATTGGTAAAGGCACAAAGCCTTGGGTGTCCCTACCTAAGGGAAAAGGTATCAAGTTGACCATTATTGAGGAGGCACGGAAGAGACAAGCAAACCAGGCAGCCACCACTGCTTAGTGTAGCTTGTCATGAATCGTATTAAGTGTTCCTTTATGGATGAGGTGAGGGAAACTTGCAGCAGCCTAGGCGGTCGCAATTGCCTATTGTAGCTTGTCTCCTTATCCTAGGTATTAAGTTTATATGGATTATACTCGGGTGGAACTTGAACTTGCAGGGTAATCCTTGTGATTACTTTGATTTAACGGTTTAATTCTTGCTTTTTTATATGCACCGTCTTTTGGCATTAGTTTTGTTTTAAGTTTATGGTTTGGCTGTCAGTCGTGGTCTTTGGACATCATAATGAATTTGCAATATTGTCATTTTCTTTTACCAGTGTTTTGGGATCATATAAAGTAGATTGGACAATTTTTAATCTCAGGTACGAGTATATGTTCTATTCCTCTATATATGATTGGGTGGTTTGTAGCCTTCCCCTCCCTGGCTTCACCCCTCTGACTATTTGTGTGGTTGGTTATGCTGTAAGTTGGGTATATTGATTGTATCTTGTTCGGTATTATCTCTACAAACAAAAAACAGAGAAGAAAAAAAAAATGAGTCTTCAATGTCTTTAGTTTGATTTGAGATTTTCTCATGTTTATAATTTAAAGAACCTTTCTTTCATACCTGTCCTTTTTAATGGGAAATTTAAACTTTGTCACATTTTAGATGTTTCTTGGGTGCTCTATTAACAAAATAAATATGCCAATAGATTTATTCACACCCAAAACCACCTCTTGTATAATTATATGTTTGACTAAAGTTTAAGGTGGTGTTCATAGTTAAATATTTTGTGTCTCGTGTAAATTTTATGTAATTGGTTATGTATTTAAGTAGGAGTAATAATTTGTACATATTATTATCACTGTTATTATTATTATTTTGATAAAAATGGTACTTGATATAAGTCATTTTAGAATAAGCTGATTAATTTACAATATTAATATAACTTTAATTCTCCATAAATAACACTATATTTTTTCAATACAAATACAATATATGCAATTGATATTATATTTAATATTATACAATTATTTGCTTAATATTAAAACGATTGTTTAGAGAAATATTTTTATCTTTTAATATTTATTGTTTGAGAAAATTATTAATTGCTTAATTTTTAATATTATCTCAAATATTAAATATAACTTTGATTCTAAAACTATTCTATGTTCATATCACTCTTTCTTTCTAATACAAAAATAATATAAATAATTAATATTATATTTAATATTATATAATTATTTTTTTAATATTTATGCACAATTCAAAAACAAGGAGTAGTTATTTTGGAAAGGAAAAAATCAAAATAGTCATGACTCATGAATATCAGCGAAGTTTAGGTGTTTTTGCGCACTTCAAAATAAAACAATTCAGCAAAGAATAATAGGCTTGTAGTTAAATAAATAAATTAACAAAAATTCGACCAACTGCTTAGTTAATTAAACTCTGGCATTTGCTTTATTCCCACACAACATTCGAAAATGTGAAGCTCCGTAATTCAAAAATCAAAAAGCACGAGAACAAAAATGAGGTAGCAGCAGCCATTACACACCTTTCTCTCTCTTCCGCAATGCCTTCAAATCTCAATTCCTTACTGCCACTATTATTAGCCATTTCTAGCCTGGTTTTGTCTAGGGCTGGAGCTATAGGTGTGAACTGGGGAACCGCCGCCTCCCACCCACTGCCGCCGGAAAAAGTGGTGGACCTCTTGAAGTCCAACAGCATCACCAAAGTCAAGCTATTCGATGCCGACCCTCAAGTCCTCCAATCTCTCTCCGGTTCCAATATTGATGTAACTGTTGGCATTCCCAATTCGATGCTCCATAGCTTGAACTCCTCCTTCAAGGCCGCCCAGAATTGGGTCCATGATAATATCACCCGATACGTTTCTGAAGGAACCGGTAGAGTCCGAATAGAGTATGTTAATCTTGGCCTTTTTTTATCTATACATTGTTGAAATCCTATATTTATTTTGTATGATTATTGTTCTTCGAGGTGGAGTGTGCATTAGAACAGAGGAGTTTTGGGTTTCTATTGATTTACTACAATTTTATTGATAAGATTTACATGTCTTTAGGTTTGTTAAGGTTCACTGGATACTGATTTGGGTGTTATTGTCTTAATGTGATTAATTCTTACATTTTGCTTCACTTATTATAATTTTTTCTCTAAATTATATTGGGGTTCAAATTACATTGTTGATTTATGGGGTTCTACATTCTATTTTCATTGTGATGTCCTTTTGGTTATGATGTTAATTGCTGAATTTTCAGCTTATTTCCTGGATCCATTACCTCTTGGAATCAAGGCAAACTTTTTTGGTTGGCTATTGAGCCTGCAATACTGGCAGATGCATGTTTGTTTGAGAATACCCTATCTCTGATGCTCTACCTGATGGAATACTAAATGAACAGTAAACAAAAGCATTACTAATAGAGTTCAAGCAATGGTGTAATGTAATATGTAATACCACAGTAGCAAGTAGCCAGACTGTCATTGCAAAAATAGATATTTACTATGCTATTGAGGGAAGATTATTATTAATACTAATCCATTGAAAATAAATAGGCCAATACATAGTCCCATTTTGCCAATCACTTTTTGTTTTTGAATTTCCCTTTATAAAGTCTTGGTGTAATGGTAACCTATCAATTAACACATTATTGAACTTGGAGGAAGACTCTGCTTCCAATTCCCATACTTGTTGCCAAACTTATCTATCATACCCCCCCCCCCCCCGAGAGTCTGTCTCCAAAATGGATGAATAGTGAAGTGTGCAATACATTTCTATGTTGGAGAAGCAAACTCTGGACTAGCTTTAAGTGATTATTCGCTCTCAAAGGCCTTGTCAGCCAAATTTGTATCACTAGAATGGGAGGATATGATGCTATGCTGCACATTTGTCTGTAGTTACTAATGGTTTAAAATTACTAAGCATATGCATGAGCTGAAGCATATATTCTGCTTTCAATATAGTTGAACTTTTTTTGAGAATGTTAATATATGCACATGCAAAAGAAAATGTTCATGATGACTTCCATTATGACTAAATATGTTGAAAGCAAAGGACATTTTGCTAACTGAGCTATGTACCGACTTCTATAGAATTATAGATACTTATAGCTGATGGGCATGTAAGCCTGCTTGTAATAGAAAATCAGACCTTTCCATTGCGATATGGTTTCCAATGATATTTACAGCGGGTTTATAAATTAATTCATTATATGGCTTCCATAAGCTAATATGTATTAGAGAGTAATTCTGGGTCAGTGCCTTGCTAAGATTTCCTTGAATAAGGGATAAATACATTTTTCCCCACTCTATTAGACACCGGTTTACAAATGCATCACTGAACTGAATTTTTTTACGGTCAACTCATTGAACTATACATTATTTACAAAAAGTGATTTTGCAGTCTATGTCTGTTAACCATTTAACTAAAAAGGGACGTGACAATACGTGGCAATACTGATAAGGAGAGAAAAACTGAGTTGGATAACTAATTAAATTAAATTATACTCAATTCTATAACAAATAGTTAAACAACATATAAATCAAATTAATATACATAACAAATAATTAAATTAAATAAATAAATTAATGAATAAATTTTACAAATGTATTTATATAAATTAATGAATTCATATTTTTTTAATTTCACTTTAAAAATATAAAATTTATCTAATATTTTGAAATGGTGGGATTATTATTATTATTATTATTATTATTATTATTATTATCATTATTATTATTATTATTATTATTATTATTATTATTACTACTACTCTTCTTCTTCTTCTTCTTAGCATCACCACCACCACAACCCCACCTTCTTCTATCTCACTCATCTCTCCCTAAATCAAATTAGGAATAATGGAAATGAAAGATTTGTGAGAAGGAATGGCCTAAATCGAGTCAACTCAAAAAATAAAAAGAAATCGAGTCAACTTAATGGCCTAAATCATATATGTGAGAAGGAAAATAATAGAATTTTTGAACTCTGGCCTTGAGAACTATTTGTTCTTCGATCTCCAATTCCATGGCGTCAGGAAGAATGGAAATGAAAAAAGATGTGGAGAGTCATCTGTATTCTCTGCATCCTTCAATGGAGGATTCTGAATTAAGAATATAAAATCCTCCACCCCTTTCCAATTAATTTTCTCTTTCTTCAAAACCATATCTGTTTTCACAAATCTAGAGAGAAAAATGAAACGTGGTTTGAATTTGGAGAGATAAATTTAGGGATTGATCTGATTTGGTTTTCTTAATCTTTTGATTTGTTTTAATTTCTTTTTTAACTTTTCTTTTAATTTGTAATTTAATTTCCAATGTGGCAACAACTAGGATGATAACACATGAAGCAACTGACGTGGATGTTAATTTAAAAGCTGACGTGGATGTTCTGTTAAAAGTCAACTCATTTAACGGATTTTGTAACGATTTGAAAATAATTTGTAGTTCAATGACTCGATTGTAAAAAAATTCACTTCAGTGATGCATTTGTAAACCGAGGTCTAGTAGAGTGGGAAAAGTGTATTTAACCCCCTTGAATAATGATTGGATATATAAAGAAGGTGTATGGTTGCTACTTGCTACCATTTTCAACCTGCTTTTCAGTTTTCCATACTGTTCCACAAAAAAATTGACATTAGAGCCTCAAAATATCTTAACATGTGCCTCAGGTACTCGATAGAATAATTCTTTGTTACTCCTTCATAATACCAATGAAAGAAATATTGATCACACAAAGTATTGGATCGCTTACCTTTGTAGTTAATAATATGGTACTCACATATGTCGGACATACAGGCCATATGCGGGGCTTTTATTTTAGTGGCCCCACCTCTAGTTAAAATTTTGATCACCATTACACCCCTCCAAGTGTCCCCTTTTTACTTGTTGACATAGGTTGATACTCTGTGGATCATGCATCTCTTTCTCTTTTGTCGTGCTGACCTTCCCTGTGACAGGCATATAGCTGACTACATTGGAAAAACAATCCAAGGAATATCATCCACTGACATGGCGATAAGGCCATAAATAAAGTAGTTGTAGATCAGTAACTTATGAACTGCTAAGGATGTCCTCATTTCCTTTCAGGAATCAAATCCCAGTTATGGTTCAAATAATGAATTTTTCAGTAGATCATCTGGATGTGATCTTCTTAAGGCACCTGATTGATTATTGATGGCAATAGCTTTATTTTCAAATAACTTCAACTTATATCGTGCACTGCATTTGCAGGTACGTTGCTGTTGGAGATGAAGCATTTCTTCGAAGTTATGATGATCAGTTCCATCCCTTTGTTGTTGGAGCAGCCACTAACATTCAGGCAGCACTGGTCAAAGCAAAATTGGCAAACAAGGTACAGGTTGTGGTTCCATGCAGTTTCGACGCATTCCAGTCAGAATCTGGCCTGCCCTCCAGAGGACGTTTTAGGCCTGACATCAACAAAACCATGATTGAACTCCTCACATTTCTCAACAAGCATCAATATCCTTTTTTTGTGACCATTTCCCCATTTCTAAGCTATTACCAAAATAAGAACATTTCCCTCGACTCTGCTCTCTTTAAAGAAACTGCACGCCTTCGCAATGACAGCCACAAAATATACAAAAACAGCTTTGACTTGAGCTATGATACTTTTGTTTCTGCATTATCGGCTGCTCGGTCTCCCCAAATTGATATTGTCATTGGGCAGATTGGTTGGCCGACTGATGGAGCTGCAAATGCGACTTCATCCATCGCAGAAGTATTCATGAAGGCCCTGATAGACCATGTCCACAGCAAGTCTGGGACCCCACTCAGACCTCGAAATCCGCCAACGGAAACTTACATATTAAGCCTTTTGGATGAAGACCAGAGAAGCTTTGGTGCTGGAAATTTTGAGAGACACTGGGGTGTATTTAGTTTTGATGGTCAAGCGAAGTACCATGTCGATTTTGGCCAGGGCTCAAGAAAGATGGTGAATGCAGAGAATGTCAAGTACCTTTCTTCCAAATGGTGTGTTGTGAATAATAACAAAGACTTGTCCAATGCAACTGCAAGTGCTTCAGAGGCATGTTCTGTTGCTGACTGTAGCGCCCTATCTCCTGGTGGATCTTGTTTTAACATTAGTTGGCCTGGGAATATATCTTACGTGTTTAACAGCTATTATCAGCAGCATGACCAGAGATCAGACGGTTGTGATTTTGGTGGGCTGGGACTCATCACTACAGTTGATCCATCAATGGATCATTGCAGATTCTCTGTTGAAATTGCTACTTCCATTTCTGTTTCTCGTTGTGCTTCATATTTTGTCCAAGGAGTGGTTGCAACCACATTGTTTTGCTTACTTGCTGTAAGATTGTAAAAGAAAACTCTTGTTAGAGCTAGATGATTCCTTCAGAGCATTTTTGCTGCTCTTTTGACGCCAATATTTTTATGGTCAGTACAGATGCCTGTGATCATTGGTATATCTTCTTTTGTTGTGTAACTTATGAATAGAGTGTCAACATTTTTGCTTAAGTAGCAATTTAGTATGTCCTCTACTCATCTTTAATCAATACATTGAAAAGTATTTCCCATTGTCCTGCTATGAGATCAATGTACCTTTGACCTCATAGCATGACCATGGTAAATACAAGCAGTAAACTCAGCTACACCTCACATCTACACCCCTCAGTCTTAAAATAAATACCCCCTTAGTTAAAAATATAAGAGCAAATTTTAGATTTTTGAAATAAATTCAAAACATATGTATATTTAAAATGATTTGATTTATTTAAATTTTAAAAATAATAAATCTTATAATTAATATTCCCTCCGTCCCAAATTAATTGCTTAGTTTTGACTTTTTAAAGTCAAATTGACTATTTTTAGAATTAATAATTAAGCATATATAAATATGTGACGCCCCCAAAATTAGGTATACATCACCCATCTTGGGTAAATCGGATACATAGTATGTAATTCAAATACAACTTACTAATACTGTTGTCAGTGTACAATACGACAAACATAAACTGTGAGTTTGAATACAAATATTATCTACTAGAGATTATACAAACTCAAAAGGAGTCCTCATTACAATTATTATCACACTATTTCACGTAGAATAGTGAGGACTACTAATGCTATCCTCCGGACCATCACTCCGCTTCCGACTCGTCCCAACTATATTCTCATTTCACGAAGAGAAAAAGTGAAAGAAAGGGTGAGCTCAACTAGCCCAAGATAAAAATATTATGACTAAGATAATGCAAAATAAATTATCATTAGTCCCCAACAATGTTAAACCGATAAAATATAATAGACATCAAGTTTAATCATGAAATGAACAAGCAATCCATTAAAAGAGTCAAGTAGAAAATAAAATCTACTATCTTTTATGATTTAAAAGGTTTTTCATCATCATTATCATTTGAGACTCAACTTTTAATAAATATTCCACATCATCGAATCATCCCTCGCACTACGGCCAAGGATATTCTTTAAGTATCACGACCACAATTATCCATGCACTACGGCCGAGAATATTTGTGTATTCATTAATGGTCGTGATCATGCCAACAATCGGCCCATCAATGCACTACACGGCCAATGAGGACTTTTAATTTTACATCATTTGTAACATTACGGGCCATGATTACACCGAATAATCCTCGGTCATAATCATACCAAGTCCATCTATGCACTACTGAGCCACATATGACTTTCAACATAATATAAACATGAGGATGATGACAATGATATAATAATTCAATAAAACAAGTTCAAGAATTAATTTGTCCAAGAACTATTAATGTCCAAATTGTCAACATCATACTGCTTTGTAGAGTAAAATTCAAGAATGATCAGAAGAATATTTCCATAAAAGATCTTTGGATGAAGCCTTAAATATCAAGGATATTCTATTAATTTCATGGAGTATAGAAGTCAAAACTTTAACCAACCGAGTATAATAAAGAATGGAATAACAAAAGAAATCACCCGTGCATGCAGATTACTTGGATGTACAAAGGTTATTCGATAGAATACTAAATAACGGAACGGTCGGTGAAATTAGACCAATGGGATGTTCCAACAAAATAATAAAGAATGGAATAACAACGAAATCACCATGCATGCGGACTTGGCGTAGGCGAGTTATTCCAACAAAATACTAATAAGGGCGGAATCAGTCCAAACGTAAAACGCTTGCACGTGATATTCAAAAGAATAATAATAAAGAGCGGAACCGGTCCGTACGTAAAACGCATGCATGCAGTGATATTCAGCGAATAATAATAAAGGCGGAATCGTGTCGGCGATAAAACGCATGTAAACGGGATATTCCAATGAGAATAGTAAAGAGGCGGAATAATAGAAGAATGTCACCAAGTATAGGGTAGATCACAGCGTATCAAAAGTTATTCCAATGAGAATAATAAGCAATGGAATAACAACAATTCCCTTCATGAATAAGAAAGAATAACACCCCTTAGGAATACAACAAATAATATTTCCTACCTTAAGAAGAAGAGTATTTGATATATAAGTAGTGAAGTAAGCGAGAATACTTTCTTTCTTCTTTTTCTATAGTTTATCTCTACAGAGTTTTAGTGAATTAAGTAAGAAAATAATGAATGAATGAACTTCTATTTATAGAAAAATGGAATGCATAGTAACTAACTCATGAACGGTCGAGATTGATTTACTTTAATCTGACGGTCCATATTTAAAGCAAAATAAAATAAAATATATTCTATTTATAATCTAATAAAACGAATAACTTTATAAAAGATTTTACTATGCAAATACTACGCAGCTTTATGCAAACACTATGCATAATAAAATATAATATATTCTAATTATTGTCTAATAAAAGCAGATAGCTTTATAAAAGTATTACTTTTATATAAAAATATTTTACTATACAAAACACTACGCACGAGACATTATGCATAATAGAATATAATATATTCTATTTATAGAATAACTTTATAAAAGTATTACATTTTATATAAAAGATTTTCGTATTATTACATTAATAATACCAACAAAAGCTGAGTGACTTATCACTTAAGCATCAATAATTAATACCGTGTCGCTACTTACGCAACCACGCGTAGACATTTATTTCTTTAACACCGGATGTTTCAACAGATTAACGGTAAAACTTCCGTAGTTATTTTCATAAAGTATTTTTGTCATTTTCTCAATCCGATAATAATTTCGTTGTAGGGTCCACCAATGATTGTCTTAGTTGTCTTAATATTCCTGTTAAAGCGAATATTCCCCGACCAATCGAATATTATATAACAACTTCCGTACTTTGCAAAATTTATAAATATTACCCACAACTATTATATCAATTTCACTCCATAATATTCAAAAATAATATTTATAGAAAATTCATCTTTATTCAAAAAGTTGAGGTTTTACAATCTCCCTTCTTATGAAAATTAAGCCCTCGAAATTAGGGTACGATACTGGTAGTATGTCGAAGAGGTAAGGATACCTTGATTTTATTTTAGATTCTAACTCCCATGTCATTTCCTCAACATCGTGGTTTCTCCACAAAACTTTGACTTGAGGTATAACCTTGGTGCGTAGAATATGTTCCTTCTTATCCAAGATTTGAACAGGAACCTCTTCATACGTCAAATCTTCCGCTATTTCGTATGGTTCCAACTCAATAATGTGGTTCGGGTCTTCCACATATTTACGTAACATGGATATGTGAAAAATGTTATGAACACGAGACATACTTGGCGGTAAAGCAAGTCTATAGGCCATAGTTCCTACTCGATCAAGGATTAAAAATGGGCCGATAAATCGAGGATTGAGCTTTCCTCTCTTTCCAAATCTCGTAACCCCTTTCCATGGATCAACACATAACAACACATGATCTCCTATATCGAATTCCACGTTCTTTCGATGAAGATCGGCATAACTCTTTTGTCGATCTTGTGAGGTTTTTATACGTTGCCGGATCGTTTGAATCTTTTCTGTAGTCATACGTACTCAACTCCCGGTCCCCAACAACGTTGCTTCACCCACCTCATCCCAAAGATCTTTGGAGAATGACACTTTCTTCCATACAACGCATCGAATGGAGCCATGCCAATACTTGCTAACGATAAGCTGTTGTTGTAGGAAAACTCCACCAATGGTAAGAACTTGTCCCAACTTCCTTGAAATCAAGGACACGAGTCTTAATAGATCTTCAAAAGTTTAAATAGTCCTCTCCAACTGTCCGTCCGTCTGAGGATGATATGCCGAGCTAAATCGTAAATCTGTGCCCATAGCTTTTTGCAAACTAACCCAAAATCGCAAAGTGAATCTTGGGTCTCGATCAGAAACTATGGATACTGGCATACCATGCAATCTTACAACCTCGTTTATGTACATACGAGCAAGACGTTCAAGTGTATAAGTTTTTCGTATTGGTAAGAAATGAGCAGACTTGGTTAATCTATCAACAATGACCCAAATCGCATCTATACCTTGAGAAACTTTGGGAAGACCGATGCTTGAAATCCATGGTAATGTGCTCCCACTTCCATTCTGGAATTTCAAGTGGTTGCAATGGACCTTTTGGTACTTGATGTCCGTCTTGACTCGTTGACATGTTAGACACCTTGAGATAAGCAAATTGCTATCTCTCTCTTCATATTGCCCCACCAAAATGTATGTCGAAGATCATGATACATTTTGGTACTCCTGAGATGGATTGCAAGCGGTGTGTTGTGCACCTCCATCATGATTTTATACTTTAAATCGTGGTCGTTAGGAACACAAAGTCTAGAGTTGACTCAAGTATTCCTTCTTCATTGATTCTTGCTTCCCAAGATCGCACCTTCTTGCACTTTCTTCCTCATAACGCATCAATTTCCGGATTTGTAATTTGAAAGCGACTTTAATTTTATCAATTAAAGTCGGTTCTACTTCGTATATTTGCCATCATCACGTGGGTCCACAGAGTCTTTATCTCTATCTCCATCCTTTACAAGTCATACAAAATGGGCCTTTGCGTTGACAATATTGCACTCGTGCCGCGTATGATCTTCTACTCAATGCGTCACTACCATGTTCGCTTTTTAGGATGGTATTGGATGGTATGATCATAATCTTTCAGCAGATTCAAGCCAGCGTCGTTGTCGCATGTTGAGTTCCTTTTGAGTGAAGAAATATTTGAGGCTTTTATGATCCGTAAAGATCTCCACTTTCTCCCCATACAAGTAATGCCTCCAAATTTTAAGTGCGAAGACAATAGGCTGCTAACTCTCTGGGTCATGAGTAGGATAATTCCTCTCATATTCTTTGAGTTGTCGTGAGGCATAGGCTATGACTTTGCCATATTGCATGAGAACACATCCTAACCCTTTGCCCAAAGCAGATTGTAGATGACAAATCCTCCGAACCGGATGGTATTGTCGTAAGCGAGGTCTTTGAAATGAGTCTCTCTCTTGAGTTCTTGAAAACTCTTCTCACATTCCTCGCTCCAATAGAACTTTGTATCTTTAAAAGTCAATTTGAGTTAGTGGAGTAGCGATTCGAGAAAACCTTCTACGAATCTCCGATAATAACCAATTAAGCCAAGAAAGCTACGTTTTGATCATCGATTTAGGTTGCTCCCAACTTTGAATAGCTTTAATCTTTCTTTGGGTCAGCAGATATTCCATGACTTGATACCCGTGCCCGAGGAATGCTACTTCCTCGCTTTAACTTGCATTTCTTCAACTTGGCATAAAGCTTGTATTCACGAAGTTTTGGAGATATCGACCTCAAGTGTTCCTCATGATCTTCACGGCTTTTGGAATATATGAGGATGTCATTAATAAAGACGACCACAAAATGATCCAAATATTCCTTGAATACTCGGTTAATCATATCCATGAAGGCAGCAGGAGCATTAGTCTATCCAAAGGACATGACTAAGAATTCATAATGCCCGTACCGAGTTCTGAAAGCCGTCTTTGGAATATCATCGGTTCTAATCTTCAATTGGTGATATCGGAACAAAGATCAATCTTTGAAAAGAATTTGGCTCCTTGCAATCGGGTCAAACAACAGTCATCAATACGTGGCAATGGGTACCTATTTTTGATGGTGACATGATTCAACTCCCAATAATCAATACAAAGTCGATACTCCCATCTTTCTTCTTCACGAATGTAACAGGAGCACCCCAAGGAGAAATCTTATGGCGAATAAAGCCAATGTCTAACAATTCCTGCGGTTGAGTCTTTAACTCACGAAGTTCAATAGAGCCATTCGATATGGGGCTTTGGAAATGGGTTTTGTATCTGGGTTCAAGGTCGATACAAAATTCAATTTCACGCGCCTAGGGTAGGCTGGGGAAGTTCTTGGGGAATACGTCGGAAATTCATTAACAATAGAAATATTATTCAAAAGCGGCGTATTTTTGTTTAGATCGTGACATGAGCTAAGAAAGCTTGACATCCGTTTTTCAATAAACGAATAGCTTTATGGCTTGAGATGACGATGATTGATTTTAATGGTTTGGTTGCTTGAATTCGCATAATAGGTCGATTAGGAATATGAAAGCTAACAACCTTACGAAAACAATCAATTTTTGCATGATGAGTAGTTAACCAATCAATCCTAGAATTACATCAAATGCAAGTATTTTTAATGTAATAAGATCGATGTGTAATGTGTGGGTACCAACTTGAACCAAACAAGACTTATAAACCGTGGATGTAATGAAGGTTTCTCCCAAACTGAGTTTCCACAGATAAGTCAAAGTCTAATTTCTCCGAGTCAAATTTAATCGTTGGCGCAAGTAGGAGAAATAAAAGAATGGGTAGAACCCAGTATCAAATAAAGTGTAGACTTATTTAGAGTTTATGATAAGCTTACCCGTGATGACCTCATTCGGGTTCCTTGCTCTCTGGGAGGTCACAACAAACGCTCTCCTCAGACTCTCTGGGCTTTGACTTTTCTCGGGATGACCTTTGGTGCCTCCATCCTATTGAATTTGTCTTTGGTGAGCGACAAAATCGGGCCTAAGTGACCTTCTCTTCCACAATTATAACATGCTTTGGACTAAGATCGCGCAATTTGGGTGATGTGTCCTCCCTCCGCATTTGAAGCATATGATAGGTGGTCTTTCTCCTTCCTTAACTACTGGTCTTTGGTCTTGACGTCTTTCCATCATTGTTGAATCTCCTCTTCTTGAAATGTCCATTCTTATTGTTTTGACCCTGATTACCACTGAAGTGGTTACCATTTCTGGCATGTTGATTCCCTCCACACTTGTTGTCACCGCTTCGATGACTGCTCTCACTAGTATTATCATTTTGCCGACTGCTCTATTTTTGTTGCGTTGACTCGTTATCGTGCTCCACCAACTGAGCCCTATTTACAACATCTGAATACAAACACAGTTTATGAGAAATAAGATGTTGACGTATTTCCGGCTTCAAACCTCTTAAAAACATTTGTGTCATTCTCTCTTCATTATCCACCAAGTGGGACGCAAATCGGGATAACTCCACAAATTTTGCCTCGTATTGCCACACGTTCATATTGTTTTGCTCCAATTTGATAAACTACACCTCCTTCATGTGACGAATACTTTCGGGAAAGTATTTGTCGTTGAACAGCTCTTGGAACTTCTCCCAAGACATCTTTAGTACGGCATGTTGAGTACGTTTTACCGATTCCCACCAGTAATCTGCCTCTCCGCGCAACATAAAGGCGGCAAAGGGAACCTTTTGCTCCTCGGAGCATCCTAAGACATCAAATATCTTGGTGATCTACTTTATCCATGCTTCCGCCATAAGTGGTTTTGGCTCTCCTTAAACTCCGGTGGTCCCAGCTCCCATGAAGCATTTAGCAGTATCACCGAGAGTTTCAAGTGTTTTCACCTACATTTTGGACAAGAGCCGCGCTCTCACATTTCATTGCATGAATTGCATAAAGCCTCCGAACAATCCATCATTCATCATTTGGTCGGTGTTGTTGTTTGCATGAGGATTGTCGCCTTCACGATGCACATTCTCCCGATTATTGATATGTGGAGACTCAGCGGTCTCTTGTGCTCCATTCTATTCTCAACATTTTCGGATGTCATTTTTGAGATCATCGCCACAAAACAAAGGTTAATTGACATGTAATATAATATCTCTAAACTCGACCAACCACTTTAAATACAAAATAAATTTAAGTAGATCATACTAGCGAAGGAATTCCCGTCTCTCCCTCCTAGTTCTAGTCTCACATCTTAGCTGAGGATCATATCCCTAAGCTCGATACCAACTGTGACGCTCCCAAAATTAGGTATACATCACCCATCTTGGGTCGTCAGATACATGGTACAGAATTCAAATACAACTTACTAATACAACTGTCGTGTACAATACGACAAACATAAACTGTGAGTTTGAATACAAATATTCTCTACTAGAGATTATACAAACTCAAAAGGAGTCCTCATTACAATTATTATCACATTATTTCACAGAATAGTGAGGACTACTAATGCTATCCTCTAGACCATCACTCCGTTCCCCGACTCGTCCCAACTATATTCTCATTTCCTGAAGAGAACAGTGAAAGAAAGGGTGAGCTCAACTAGCCCAGTAAGAAATATTATGACTAAGATAATGCAAAATAAATTATCATTAGTTCCCAACAATGTTAAACTGATAAAATATAGTAGACATCAAGTTTAAGCTGCAATGAACAAGCAATCCATTAAAAGAGTCAAGTAGAAAATAAAATCTACTATCTTTTACGATTTAAAAAGTTTTTTCATCATATTATTTGAGACTCAAACTTAATAAATATTCCACATCATCGAATCACCCCGCACTTCTGGCCGAGGATATTCTTTAGTATCACGACCACAATTATCCATGCACTACTACGGGCAAGAATATTTGTGTATTCATTAATGGTCATGATCATGCCAACAATCGTCCATCAATGCACTACGGGCCAATGAGGACTTTTAATTTTTACATCATTTGTAACATTACGGCCATGATTACAAGAATAATCACTCGGTCATAATTATACCAAGTCCATCTATGCACTTCTGAAGCCACATATGACTTTCAACATAATATAAACATGAGGATGATGACAATGATATAATAATTCAATAAAACAAGTTCAAGAATTAATTTGTCCAAGAACTACTAATGTCCAAATTGTCAACATGACATCTTTGCTTTGTAGAGTAAAATTCAAGAATGATCGGAAGAATATTTTCATAAAAGATTTGGATGAAGCCTTAAAATATCGAGGATATTCTACTAATTTCATGGAGTATAAGTCAAAACTTTAACCAACCGAGTATAATAAAGAATGGAATAACAAAAAGAAATCACCATGCATGCGGTCTTGATGTAGGCAGTTATTCCAACAGAATACTAAATAACGGAACCGGTCAAAGAAATTGCACCGGCAAGCGGGATGTTCCAACAAAATAATAAAGAATGGAATAACAACAGAAATCACCATGCATGCAGACTTGGCATAGACGAGTTATTCATTCCGAGAATACTAATAAGGACGGAATCGAGGTCCAAGTGTAAACGCATACAGATAGGATATTCCAATGTAATAATAATAAAAAGCAGAACGAAGTCCAGAAAACGCATGCATGACGGCGAGGATATTCCAATGAGAATAATAAAAGACGGAATCGGTCCCACAGTAAAAGCGATAAACGAGGATATTCCAATGTAGAATAGTAAAGATGGAATAATGAAGAATGTCACCAAGTATAGGGTGAGCACAGATACTGAGTTATTCCAATGAATAATAAAGAATGGAATAACAACAGTTCCCTTCATGAATAAGAAAGAATAACACCCTTACGAATACAACAAATAATATTTCCTACCTTAAGAAGAAGAGTATTTGATATATAAGTAGTGAAGTAAGTAGAATACTTTCTTCTTTTTCTCTATAGTTTATCTCTAGAGTTTTAGTGAATTCGTAAAGAAAATAATGAATGAATGAACTTCTATTTATAGAAAAATGGAATGCATAAGTAACTAACTCATTAAGCAATCGAGATTGATTTACTTTAATCGACGGTCCATATTTAAAGCAAAATAAAATAAAATATATTCTATTTATAATCTAATAAAACGAATAACTTTATAAAAGATTTTACTATGCAAACACTACGCAGAGCCTTATCAAAACACTATGCATAATAAAATATAATATATTCTAATTATTGTCTAATAAAAGCAGATAGCTTTATAAAAGTATTACATTTTATATAAAAATATTTTACTATACAAAACACTATGCAGAACCTTTATGCAATACTATGCATAATATAATATAATATATTCTATTTATAGGATAACTTTATAAAAGTATTCTGCATTTTATATAAAAGATTTTACGTATTATTACATTAATAATACCAACAAAACCTGAGTGACTTATCACTTAAGCATCAATAATTAATACCTGGTGTGCTACTATGCAACCACAGCAGACATCGCATTTCTTTTAACACAAGTGTGTTTCAACAGATTAACAGTAAAACTTCCGCCGATTATTTTCATAAAGTAGTTTTTGTCGTTTTCTCAATCCGACAATAATTCCGTTTGTAGGTCCACCCAATGATTGTGCCTTGTTGTCTTAATATTCCCTCGTTAAAAGCGAATATTAAACCAATTGAATATTATATAACAACTTGCGTCTTTTGCAAAATTTATAAATATTACCCACAACTATTATATCAATTTCACTCCATAATATTCAAAAATAATATTTATATCTTTATTCAAAAAGTTGGGGTTTTACAAAATATATTTTTAAAATTATAAAAATTGGGATTAGTAATAAATTATATATACTTTCTTTTGATTATAATCTCTTCCCCTATATTTTAGCAAAAATAGTAAAAAGATTAGTTTTAAAAATGGTCAATTTGATTTTAAAAAATCAAAACTGAGCAATTAATTTGGGACGAAAGGAGTAATATTTTTAAATAATTATAATTAAATTAAATAAGTAAAATTTTTGGGCTTAATTATTTGTTTTTCCGACGCAAATTGACATTCGTATAATACACAATAACAATAATATTTGTTTTTCCGACACAAATTGACATTATTTGCATCGCTCAATTTTTTCTTCTTCATACTTTTCATGCAATTATTATCCAAATGCAAATAATGTTGCTTAAAATTAATTTTTTTGGTAAAGTTTTATTACAGTTCACCATTTGAAAATCAATAGAAAGTGTTTTTTCTCATGTCCCAAAAAAAAATAAAAATTAAAAAATTAAATATATTTTTATATATATATGGACTATATATATATACATAATCACAGACATACATAGTAGAAATATATGATAACGGATTTTTTGAAATTCATCGAAATTAAATCAGAATGTCTGCCACCGTATATATATATATTTTTCCCTATATATATATATATTTTTTTTTTTAAAATTTTTTTTTTAAAGAAAGCTAAGTAGTCTAATCAGTAATCACCACCCTCAACTTAATCCATTCCTTTAAATGAACGGCCTAGATCAAGTGAGGAGATTACGAATAGTAGACGCTGGAGTAGCGTGGACTAAACTCCGTCGGGTCAACCTATATTAAAACCCTAATAAACTGAATCGTTCTATTTCTCACTCATCTTTTACGAGACAGAAAAAACCCTAGATCATGTCTGGTTCGTACGGTCACGAAGGCAACGGATCTGCTCCACCGCCAAGCGGCGGAGGTTACGGAGGTGGAGGCGGAGGTAATTACGGTGGTGGATATGGCGGAAGTGGAGGAGGCGGAGGATATGGTGCCAGCGGTGGAGGCTATGGAGGAAGTGACGGTGGATACGGTGGAGGTGGCAGTGGGGGTGGGGGTTATGGTGGTAGTGGAGGAGGAGGGGGTTATGGTGGCAGGGTAGGAGGATATGGTGGAAGCGGCGGCCGTGATGATGGTGGTCGTGATGGTGGAGGCTATGGAAATCGAAGTGGAGGTGGCGGCAGAGGAGGACGAGATGGGGGAGGATATGGTGGTAATTCACAAAGTCGAGGTAATTAATTTTCTGCTCCTTTTCTTCTTTAAGTTAATTAATAGCGAAATATATGTGTAAGGGAATCTGTATATGTGTATATTGTATAGCTAATTTGTTATTTATCCATGTAATTGAAGCTATAATTTCCTTATTTAATCCGCAGCTCTTACATGGTTACATGTTCATATATGTGTATAGCTATGTATCTACTTTCCTTTGTATTTGAAACTATATCTTATTTTGTGATTGTCCGCGTTTGCAGGAGGTGGTGGATATCAAGGAGGGGATCGTGGTGGTAGAGGAGGGGGAGGAGGATACCAAGGAGGAGGTGGTCGTGGCAGTGGTGGTGGAAGTGGCAGGGATGGCGATTGGCGTTGTCCTAATCCAAGGTAATCCTTTTCTTCAGTGGATCTTTTGTTCTTCTGGAGTTTATTCTTGTCAATTTCTGCCAACTATTTAATGGTAAAAATTTGAACTTGCCCACTTCTTTCATCTCTAAAACTGGCTGTATAAATTATTTTGAAAGTGTTGATGTACTGCATTTCAGCTGAAAAATGTACTACTGATGGTGTAAGTTTTCCTCCTTAATTGTTTAAAGCATCAGAAAAAAGAGAGGAGAATGTGAAAGTTTCACTTTTTATGACTGTTAATTGTTACTGAAACTGTAATATGTGTGCGTAGCTGTGGGAATCTGAATTTTGCAAGAAGAACAGAGTGTAACAAGTGTAAAACGCCTGCTCCGGCTGGTTCTGTTGATAATCGCAGCAGCGAAGGTGGAAGTTATAATAGAGGTGGTAGTGGAGGGGGATTTGGCGATAGCAGAGGAGGAAGAGGCGGAGGTAGTAGAGGTGGTGGGTATGGTGGTAATCAAGGAAGAGACGATGGTGGTTATGGTCAGAGCCCTCCTGTTGGACCTCCATCTTATGGGGGATCTGTTAACAATTACCCACCACCAGCGAACTCTTTTGGCGCAAACCCTAATTATGGAACTGATAATGCTGTTCCTCCTCCTACAAGCTACACTGGCGGACCTACCTCATATCCTCTATCCTATGGTGCACCCACAAGTTATGGTGGTGATGCTCTACCTGAGTCTCGAGGTGGTGGTCGAGGTGGACCACCACCTGGCGGTTATGGTGGTGGTCAGCGAAATGCTGGTGGTGCTTATGGTGGTGCTCCTGCCGAAACTCCAGAGAAGGTGAAGCAATGTGATGAGAACTGTGATGAAACATGCGACAACTCAAGAATTTACATCTCAAATTTGCCACCGGATGTGACTATTGAGGAATTGAGAGATCTTTTTGGAGGCATCGGACAAGTAATTCATATTTCTCTTCATTTGATGTAGTAAATTGAATGTATCGTACTTCATTTTTCGTTAGTCCAAATGTAGGGAACTTCTGATATCTTTTTCTCATTTGGAGGTTATCATTTGGACAGGTTTGATTCAGTATATTCATATAGTTTATGAATTAGATTACGTCATTACGTTGTGAACTTACACCCTGCTTAAATTTTCTTTATGTACTGAAAATCCAATTGCATGGTCATTCTCACATTAATAATTTACTGGCTAGTGGAAAGTATACAATTTGGTTATTGCCTTATTGGTTATAATGTTGGAAACTGAATGCCACTTATGTTATTTAGGTTGGAAGAATCAAGCAAAAGAGAGGTTACAAGGATCAATGGCCCTGGAATATTAAAATATACACAGATGACGAGGGAAACTACAAAGGCGATGCTTGTGTTGTCTATGAAGATCCATCTGCAGCTCATTCTGCTGGCGGTTTCTATAACAGTACTTTCCAAGCAGAGTTCATTTTTTCAAGTTTAAACCTATTATATTATTGTTAAATTCTTATAAATGTTCTGTCATATCATATTAAGACTATCAGGGATTATAAACAGAGATTTTGTTTTCAAGTTTAAGACTATCCTCTTATTGTTAAATTCTTATCATTACTGTTTTGTCAGATTATGACATGAGAGGTTATAAAATCAGTGTGGGGATGGCCGAGAAATCCGCACCGAGAGCCACTCCTGCAGTTGGCCATGGGTGAGTTTATTCCTTCAACATTTTGTACATTAAGGAGATGTGATCAAATACTTATCCTAAGCTATTTCTAATTCTAAATGACAATGCTCATATAGTACTTATTCTGCAAGTTATATCCAGTGTTAGCTTGCTTTAGTCTGTTAAACTCTCATATAATTGTTTCTTGTTTGTGAGCTTAAAACTAATGAGCATAGTGATTTGTGGCATGTCAAGCATGGCTAGTGATAATTCTGTGTACCTGGCATACTGTAAACCATTGTGTTTGTTGAAGGCGTAGAAATGAGACATTCCAGTTTCATGCATATGGCTCTATGAATTTAGTCTTGCAAGGATCCCATTTAACTGATAAAAATTGATGTAAATCTGACAATTATTTTTCTTGACAAGTAAAGACAATTTTTTGGTGCTCGTTGGACTTGACAAACCTTCTTTTACATGACAATTTGTATTTGCTATTTCAAAGCCCTTTACTTGATTTTTTTTTTCTATTCCTGGTACGAACATAAAAAGGAAGTTGTTTTATGGTACCTGAGGAACGTTGTCTAAGGGAAATGTTAGCATTTTGAGGTTTGTTGTCTCAGATGGCAAACGTATTAGACTAGATGTTTTTATTCCAGTATTTGTTAAGTTTGAAGTTTTGAGGAGTCTTAGGTTTAGTTATAAATTCTCCAATTCATATCATCTGCAAGATAGCTATCAGGACCCATTGATTCTGAGCATGTTCTGTACTCAATTCTTTTCTATTTTTTCTTTTTCTGGGAGGATGCGTTTTAGAAATCGTTGAAAGTTAGGAACTCCTCTTGGTAAAAAGCTTTGGTTATGGTTGGAAGATCAACTTTTGGATGGAAGGTTGGTTTGATGAGGATCATTGTGGGACAATTTCCCCAACTTTGCAATTATTGTCATGATTCAGGAGCCAGAATTGCATACTATCACTCGGAGATAGAAGGGAGTTGCCTGTAGAAACAATTATTTAGGCGCCAGGTTCGTGTTTTGGAATTAGAGGAGGTTGCAGATCTACTTATTATCTTAAGGAATTGTCTTTGTGGCAGATCGTGAGGGTATAGTTTGGTGGAAGTAGCATAGAAGTGGGGTATTCTCAGGACATGGCATTCTTTTTAAGGTTGATGCAAGGTGACAATCCAAGATCTTCTGCCTTTAAAGGTCTATCTTTTGTCTCGGAGGTCTATCTGGAGAATGAGGCGGCCTGAGAAGGTGATCTTCTTTCCTAGACGGAAGCATTGGGTGTGACCTATAGTCAAATTAATCCTCATTACATTACTTTGTCTTGCAAGTAGGTGCCTTACGAGAAAGAGATCTTTCATAATTATCTTCATAATAGGCAACTTTTTTATTTTTAAGTGGTTACCCAAGTTTTTTATTCTTTTTTATTTTTATTTTTTTTGGGTGTTGTTGCTGCTATTGCTGTTACTACAATTTGATTTCTATCTGTTTAAGAAGCAACAAGTTCAAATAGATAATCAGTGTCTATCATCTGTTTGATTTTACATCTCTAGAAGCCATGGGTTGTGGTTGTTTTAGCGATTTGTGATGTACTTCATCTGCATGCCTAAATAAAATATTAGTTTACTAAATAAAATACTATATAGCGAGCTGTTCCGGTTTGGAATGTGAAATTTGTTTATGTAATTGTAGTTTTAGCATCATACTTAAAATTCCAGTGTTTGTATATGCTCGCGTTGTGCATCTTATTAAATACCTTTGTTAACATTATTAGTATTTCTTGCCAAATTAAATTTTAATCCAAATTATTTAACATTTTTCCTTGGTGGTTTAATGCCTGTATCATTGACTTGTCATACTGTTAGTGACCACTTGTGCAACATGGGTGGTGGAAGAGGTGTTTCCTGATTTTATACCTGGAAATTTCTTATGTACTTGTGTTTTTGACCGTCACTCTTGATATTGGTGTGTGATTTAAAATAAATAAATAAATAAATAAATATTGCAGTGTCTGTATATTGCATGTTTATTTATATCTGATTAATAAATTTGCAGACATTATAGTTTCTGCTGTCAAACTTGTTTTTGATTCTCAAATATAGTTAAAACATTTTTGCGTCGTCTGGAGTTCGAATGTCTTATATTAACTTTATTATTCACTGTTTGCAACAGAGGTGGCGGAAGAGGTGGCTATGGGGGCGGTGGAGATAGACGCAGAGATAACTATAGAGATGGTGGATCTTCTGGTCCAGATAGGAACTATCATGGCGGCGGAAACCGTTCGCGTCCATACTGAACATCAGCTTGAGCAAATTTATGTACTAAAAATTATCATTGGAGGATTTTTGTTATATTCCATTCGCGAAGATGTTCTGTTACATGAGACTAAGAGGTAGGTTGTACCTAGTTTCTCCCATCTTTTATCTTTTGTGGCCAGTTAAAGTGGAGTTTGGGATTGATATGAACCATGCCAATGTTTTTATAGAGGCAAGTGGATTTTCTCCAAATTGCTGCTAAGGTAGGTTGAAATTTTCAGGTGAGTGTTGCCTTTACAAAATCGCTTATATATGCAAGTTTGTGATATGGTGAGGGACTCCCGTGGATTTGCTTGCTTGTTAATACAAGCTTTGCATCTTTACGTGGTTATTGATGAAAAGAATGCATTATATGATCACTTCATTCTGTCAAGGTCACTAGTTCATGTAATATTAATTTTGGATTATGTCTACTAGTTTTCATGGTTAGAAGCCCTACTGTATTTATTGGCCCCACTTTGTGGTTATGGATCACGTATTTCTTTTCACCCTTGACATTTCATAATTTTCTGAAGAAATTGTTTATGTTAAAAGTCTTGCGGTCCAAAAAATATCTTTCTGGCCCCTTCCCCTCCTTCCTCCCACCTTTCCTATTTCTATTTTAGATTGTTATTTATTTTTTTGATGAAAATGCAGAGACATTGAAGTGGCTTGGTTGTTGGAGTAGTGCTTGTTATTTCCTTTTGCTTCACGTAATTGGATATTTTCGACATAAAAGAGGATCTGAAAATAGGACAAGATTTCTGTGAAAAATACATGCTGTCCAAAAGATGTCTTTCTGGCAACACCCCCAACAACAAAAAACTCACACATGAACACCCCTTTCCCGTTCTAGATTATTGAAATGGCTTGGTTGTTGGAGTAGTGTATGTTATTCCCTTGTCCTTCACTTAATTGAACTGTTTTCAACATAAAGGGAATCTGAAAATAGGACAAGACCGATGACGGTTTCCAAATCACTTTCTTTATTCTTTTTCATTGGCACTGAGCATGCATAACTGAGGAAAGAGATGCTGTAACTAATATTTATTGCCAACCGTGTTAGTAATCTGCATCTAGGTGTGAGCTCCTTGAGCAATTTTATTTTCAGTGTTTAAGGAATGGAAAATGGAGAAATGGGATGATGCTGATAGCGGACCTAATAAATTAATGGTTAGAAAGCAAACGATCAGAGCAGTTTGACAAGACATTAGAGTTGCATGTTGTATGATGGATGAAGATTTTAAGCGTAGCAGTCTCTTGGATGGGTTATTTCCTCAGATTTTACTTGTGTGGAATGAATAGTTTTTGTGCACTATCGTGTTTACAGACAATCACAATCTGAAGTTTGTTCGTATCTGCACACGTTGGGTTTGGTTAGGTAGGTAGTCCTAAACCACGTTCGTGTTTTCAATTAATCTGGCTTTTCTGAGAATGTATTTGAAGGATGTTACATACTGAGCACCAGGGGTTGCCCTTTAGGTGACTAGATTTTATTTTATGGTGTTGATTTATTTATTTATTACATATGGGCTATAGTGTGGTTTATTAAAATCCTATATATCCAAAGAAAACCTGTATTATTATTACTATTACTGTATTTAGGGGTAATATTTATGTTGATGTGAAAAAGTTTATTTTGCCTATATTTCACTGGTTTATTGGTATTCTTTCTTTATGTTTGTAAATTGTGTAGTGCACTTGAATGACGAGGCTGTTGGCCTGTAGGCTACTATGTATTAATATAGAACAACAAAGAAGTAGCTACAATTATAATTAGTTTAGTGCTACCAATTCTCAGTGTTTGTTTAGGTGCCTTGAGATAATTCTCATAATCATTTTGACAGCATGGGGGAAAAGAGTGAGAAATGATTGAAGGTCCAAAGAATTGACATGAGGAGCATTTATATATATATATATATATATGTATATATATATATATATAAAATGTATGTGCGTGTATTATATAGTCGGTTATGGCGACAGATTTTTGGGCTATAGCGACGGTTTCACTCGTTGCCATAGCTATTCTGGGATACGGCGACGTGTGAACTGTTGTCGAAGCTCAAAAAATTTGTCATATATATAACCGACGCCATATAATCTGTATTTCATATATGCATATAATCTATATATATATGTAACCAATGCTAAAATTATTTATTATTACTAGGTGCTAAGCCTAAATTGATATAACCAATGCTAAAATGAATTTTTATCGAGCTATAATAAAGTTTGACACGGGTAAAGATAGTCAATGATGATCAAATTTTTTTTTCGCTTAACAACTTGAAAAGCGGACAAATTTATCTACCAAGATTTTTATTTTTTTGAAACGTATATAATTACATAAAGGTTTTATGGGTAATGAATTTTTGTTTTCTTTTCAGAAATGTAAATAATTACCATATTAAACAAAATAATCTTGAAACTGGTACATGACCGACTTCAGTAAAAATTGTAAAGAAACAGGATTGAGAACATGATTATTATAAATATTTAAACTTTGGGGCAAAATGTTTTTATTAAAAAAACCTGGAACTTTAAGGTTTGTTTTTTTTAGTAAACATCCAAGCTTCTCAAACACCCTCTCCTACTGCTTGGATGTTAATTGTTCAATGTTAGACCAATTATTTTGCTAAAATATTCAATTATTCATTGTTAATTTTGAGTAAATGTTAGACCAAAGAAAATTGAGTTTTAGGATCTGTGATTGAGTACTTACAACTCGAGTTGAGAAAGAGGGCTAGGCGCTTGGGACCCTAGAGGGCTTTGCCTTTCAGGGACTGGATAGTGTGGATTATAGAGCTTTCCTTGCACTTAAATGAATACATTGGAAGGTCTTCAGGGGTGCCACCAAGTGAAAGTTGGTATACACAATTCAGGTCCCAGAGCAAGTGCCCAGAATAAGTCAACAGTACTGAATTTGCAAAGAGGACAGCAAGATGTAATAATTTAAGAGTAGTGCTAAGGGTCTCAACTTTTTTTGTCTCAAATTACATGACATTGCCATAATTTATGGCATAGCCAATCACATAAGATCTACCCAATTGGTGATGCATCATTTAAGACCCCCTAGTATCACCCATAATTTAATGGGGCGCACAACAGATATAAGAACTTAAATGCTGACAAACAGGAAATGCAAAAAAGCAGAACTTATTATCCATATATAACACGAACATCTAATGTTTGAGTTGAAAATGTAAGATGTGAAAGAAGAAAAACACTGCAACTGAACTAAACATTTATGCAGTTAAATTAAGGCCTCGCAACAGCTTGGTTGTTACCATACCCAACTCAGTGTTGCCCACACATGTAGAGATGGTGACATAAACTATGCATTTCAAAACAATGTCTACATTTTTGCCTTTTAAGAGATCTTTCTAAACAAAGGATGTCTAACTGATTCCATGTCCTCGATGCGAGCTCATCTATGTACATGGTGCTGTTGCATGTCATAATGACTGTGAGGTACTGCTCCAGAAACATATTGGGCACCAACGTCAGCAGTACCCTGAACCAGAAAATATAATGCAATAATAAGATAATTTTCGTAGACCCTCATCTCTAATTAAGAAGTTGGGAATTTGAAAGACTGTCCAACCAGTACTTCATTTACTAGTAACTTGGAACTTAGCAACTAGTGATTCTGTACATACACTTCTACTCAACTTTTACTAGTGAAAATTTAAAACTGCATGCGCAGTGATTCTATTAAGTCATCCCTTTAACGACAAAAATGACTTTCCAACAGCAGGGGGCCACAAAGTAAGAATAAGGAAAAGAGACAACAAAGAGAAATGGTATAAATTTTCTGGTCTTGTCTGGAAGTCTATAATTATTTGGCAAAATTGTGTACTCTGAACTTGTAATATCAAACTTGGGAGTTAATTAATGACCGAGGGATCTGATCATAGTGTCACAAGATCAAGGGGAATGCCGTTCTGGACACCAGTCAAGGAAACAAGGAAAGATTTTTATAGCTGAAAGTTCATATAGAAAGTAGAGCTATGAACAAACAGAGGATATTCCCCAATACAAGTTGCAACGCAACTTTAGTGCAAACAACCCATATAATAATAGCTTCTACCTTCTTATTAGAACAGTCGGCATATCACATATGTAATGTGCCTGGAAATCTTTGTTTCTTTAATAAAACATGCTAAGGGATATTTTCTCTTTTAAAATAAATAAATTGCTAAGGAATATTAATATACCACCAACCCCACAAGGGTGGGTGCACAAAAAAAATTCCTGAAGTTTGGCTAGGGACTCTGAAAGTGAATGGTGAAGGATGAGAATTGAATAGAGTTGAAATCCAGAATTCTTTGAAGGTCAATTATCAAGGTGGTCTCATGTAATCCTGATGAGTAATGTTCACAGGTTTTATGCAACAGGCCTCTGGGAAGCTGATAAGTAGAAAGTCTCAATTCCCAACATAATCAGGTTTTGGAAGGTTAATTCAAATGCAGCATACAGATCATATGCAAGTACGCAGCACACCTCCAGGAAGCAGCTAAGTGGATTAGCAATTAGCTTCTTATGACAAGGAATCATGCATAGAAACTGAATATATTTGAGATTTTATGTAAGAAAAACCTTGAGAGATGGACTGGAAGAGAAACTGTTTCAGGGAGTTAACAGAAAATAAGCAAGGTTCCTATTCCAAAATTGAGTCAAGGAATGTGGATTGGCTTATCTTTTGGCATTCTCCGTGTCAGTATAGTTTTAACTGGGGTTGGTTGAGAGAGATTGACTGAAATAGAGAAGAAAGCAGTGACAATTAAGACAGAATAAGACTGAAAGAGAGAAGAAAGCAGTGACAATTAAGATAGAATAACCAAAGCTCCAATACCAAACATGAGTTACGGAATGTAGATTGACTGATCTTTAGGCATTCTTTGAGTCAGTAGAGTTTGGCTGGAGCTGCTATATTCTAGAGAGAAGGTTGTACTCGCAAAAACAGGATCTACAATTGGAGGCCACCTCTTCTGTGTGGGAGCTAAACATATAATATGTGGCCAGGCTTTTTATCATTTCTACAACATTCCTTTGTTTTGTTTTTTTGTCAAGTATTATGTGTAGTTGTCTACAATATGCCTCCTTTTTATTACCTTTTCAATTTGGTTGATAGAATCTTAATAAATGGTCCTACATCCCAACTTCCCAAGTCATACCAAGATTATTGAATGGCCCAACAATCGTGATGGATAATTTAGCAGGGCTTGGTTACCAGGAGCGAGGTCTTTATGTATGGAAAAATATTAATTGGTATGGTTACCTGTTCCATGTGGTAGCCTAGCACTTACGATGTGGCTAGTCCAGTTGTCACATGTACAATATGTTTCCTTTTCTCTACCATATACTAGTTGACTAAGGTCATTGTTAAGAGGACTACTTCATCAGCGGACACAGATTTTGCTAAACCACCAAACTGTAGTAGTTGTATCTTTTCGCATGTGACTGGATCACAGTATGCCTGGGGCTTTGTAGCCTATTAGTAAAGTATACGAGCACTAAGACATTAGCAGGAAGGAGAGGGTATTCCCAGTAATCAAAATAAGTACTAACGTACCTCAGCTAGTGATAGGTTCGATAGACTTGGTGAATTTTTAGGTTTTGATGAAAGAGAGAAGGATGTAAAAGGTTGAACAGATGGAAACAAAGTTAAATTTAATAATTTATATATTATCCTTCATTAAAGATGATTAACATTTATGAAACCAGTAATCTGGCAGAATTTGAACACCCGGTTACCTTGATGTTTACAACCACATGACATCTTAAGAGCAATGCTTTAATATTTGACTCTGGATAAAATATAAACTCTTTTTGGTGTGATGTGGTGAGTTTAAATATTGATCCCAAAGCACAGTAAGTCATTATGGTTGTATGTGAACTACTGCATCATCAAAGCTAAAATATAATGACTTCCTGCAGTTGGAATATATTAGGTGGAAGTTGGTTACCACAAACCTGATGTGCTGCATAGGGACCAGCATAAGAATTAGCACCATATCCCATCTCAGGAATCCCATATCCAGCAGCATATCCAGGGCCTAAATGAATCACACATTTAGGGTTTTGACGAATTGAACACTCGAATCCTACTCATGCTAAATATTTGCAACAATCATAAGCATCGCCAGACAACAAAAAACAAGCTTAGCAGATAAATTACCAGGACTTGCTGCAGCAGCAGCAGCCGCAGCGGCTGCCCTTGCCCTCTTCTCGGCATTAGCAAGTTCAGCATGTAGTTTCTCAATCTCACGAGCCATAGAAACCATGTTTTCCTCCATTACCTGACCTAGCTCAAGGTTATTAGCATGCATCTTTTTTTCATATTCAACGGCAGCCCTGTTCATATTATAAGCAGAAGAATGGAAGTAAAAACTACAAGAAGGAAATATGTAATGTTTTGTCACTAAAGTAGACCAGAAAAAAAAGGTGAAAATGGAACCTCAAATGTAATTAGTTATGAGGTCAGATTCATATCATTCTAAAGGGGTATACAATTTGTCACATTGTTATATTTGTCTAAATTCAGTAACCCAAAAACTGCCAGAATCTGCATAATGAACAAGCATACTCATATCCACTCTTTTTTTATCTAAGCATTTCTTCCCCCAAGGTTCCCTTAACACGTTTCTTCCAGAATTAAACATTATCAAACATATCAACAACCTTTCCGTAATTTCTTCAACTAATTTAGTTCTACAACTATCATATGGACTTTTATCTTCAATTACCATAAAATCATTAAATGAAATTACATTGTTGACGTTTACAATGAGAAATTCAACTAATTTTCATGGAAATTATGTATAGAGAAAGAAAAAGATGTCAATTTGAATTGTATCTCACCTTCCGCTCTGAATTTCATGGTGCATGGCCTCAATTTCAGCTTTAATCTCCGGAAATTGTAGCAACTCCGACCGAGTCCTGACGACATCACTTTCCAACGCCTCCAATTTCGACTCGAGCTCTTTCTTATCGGAACTCAATTTCTTTACATCATCCCTCACCTGAGACAGCTCCGAATTGAGGCCGTCAATCAACCGGAGCTCCGCTTCCAACTTCAACGATTTGTCGTAGACCTCCCGGACCTGAGCGTCGCTCTCGGCCTTAACGGTGGCGGCGGTGGAGGATAGGTGGCGGAGCTCCTGCTGAGCGGAGAAGAGCTCTTGTTTGAGCGCTACGTGGGTGGCGGCGAGGCGTTGATTGTCGAGGAGGAGGGCTTGGATCTCACGGTGCTGGAGAGCGACTTGCTCATCGACTAAGGTTGGGTGGGGCCGGTGGAGATGGCGAGTTAATGCATGTGCCGGTATGTGGTTTCTTCCGGCCATTACTGTCTCTGATTTCTCTGCCTTGGCGGCCGCTCACCGCAGCAAGGTTTAAGAATTTTCGACGTGCCGACGTCTTTTGCGAGTCTTTGGACGGAAAACGTAATAGAAAACCATACAAGTGTTTTTTTATTAATTAAAAAATACTATATCTTTTTAAAATTTATATAAAAAACATTTTGAAGCAATATTACAAAAATATCTTTTTTATTATATCTTGTTGCGTTTGTAAATAAGAGGTAATATAGTGATTATAAAATATTAATTTCTATTATTTTGTTTTTCGTTCCCGTTTTTTTTAATTAAATTCTTGAACGAAAAACTTTGACGATTACAAATGACTAAATTTTCTTTTCCTTTCATCTTTTAAAAAGAATCACAAAACATAATTTTAATGATATTTGGATGAAAAATAAAGAGCAAAGACCTTAAATTAGATTAGGACATAAAAAAAATCTTTAAAATATAAACTTTACATGTAAACAGAAAATAAACGTATAAAGTCCCACTTATGTTGTCCATAATAATGTTATTAAATATGGAAAGAGAATTATAATAAGAAAAGTATGAGATATTTAATGCTACGAATATAATAGGAAAAATTATGTAAAAATTTGGTTATTAAAAGAAAGTGGATATTTAACATGGGACAATTCAAAATAGTAATAAGAACTTTTATCCTGGAACGGAGGGAGTAATAAAAAAAATTAAAGAGGTATACAAGATTTTGTCATGCATAGATTAAATTACATCTTTCATTTTTTTAATGAAATTCAAATAAAATTACATCAATTTTTGTTTTAAACTCACATAATAATATTCTGAAAAGTGATTCAGATTAGTTGGATAAAAATTTGAATCTTATAGTTGACTATTAGATGAATCAATGACTTAATTATAAAATCCATTATGGATCAATTTTTAAATAGTACTCATTTTTGGTATCAATTTTTTTTATGATAAAATTAAACATTTTTAGTAATGTTGGATAGTTTTATCATTTTATTTTATTTCTTAATATATATAAAAAAATCAATCAATATTTTTATTTTGGGACGGAAGGAGTATATATTAATTTATCAATTTTTTTAAAATTTTTTTGGTAATAATATTAATCTCATTTGATGTCATTAATTTAATAATATTTTATTAACTGGTTGAATGGAAAAGTATGGTCCATAATTCGACTTTATACGACAAAAATAAAATTCTTATTTATTTTTAAAAAGCAGCTAGTGAATTTCAAGGCCCAAAAAGATCGGTTGGCATTTTATTAGGGAGCCAATAAAATGAAGTGCTGAACCAATAAAAACCCGGTCTATTTGAAACTGCAACCGCCAAATCCCGCTCAAAGATGTCCGACGGAGTCGGACAGTAAATTTCCCTCTTTCGGTCCCAAATTGTAAACAGAAGGTGATGATTCTTCTCTCCTCTAAATTGCTTCCGATTTCATTCATCCTTATCAATTAACCACTCTAAAATTTATTGATTTCCGTGCAGATTCGATGACGGAACAATTCGGATCCTCGAATCGGTCCTGGTTACGAATGACGTAAAATCGTTACTAGAAGTCCGTTCGAAGTTGATAGAGTTTATGAGACACGAATTTCTTAGTGTTATTCATGAAATTGCAGAGAAATCTGTTGAGCAGAAGCTTTCGGTTATCGAATTTCTCGTTCGCGCTTTTGCTCTTGCCGGTGATGTTGAGGCATATGATCCATCTAGTCTATATATTTTAATCGCATTTTATAATCTTATTCTCATCTATAAATGTTTATAATTTTATTGATTCTCTCTAAGTTTTTAACTAAGAACAGATTAGCGGTACGCGTGTGTATGTATGTTTTATGTTTAGATCATGACCTGTTAGTTTTGGAACTAACGTGAGCCAATTTCAACATGAGATCTGGTTATATCTAGTGGTGAAGATCTTGAGAATGAGATTGTTATCAGGACTGATGCATTATGTATACTACACGTAGTTTTTCCTAATCTAAGTTTATAAATTAGTCATATCAACGACTTTGCTATTTGTTTTGAGGTTGATTTTTAAACAAATAACAATATGAGATGGCTTCAAACTTGCTATAAGCTTGTTGTATGATAAATTTGAAATACATAGATTATTGAATGTTTATTTTTCTTTCCGTTAAGCCATTTGTCTGTATCTCTAGATAAGATGAATACTGAGGATGTTGCCAATTTCTTTTGATCATAATACTATACTGTGGTCTGTGGGTATAGACTAATGATTTATGAATTTGTTGCTGCTGTCTTGATAGAGTTGCTTGGCTTTGAGATATGAGGCCTTGGTTATGCGGGAAATCAAGTCAACCAGTAGTCAGTGGCTACGAGTTTCATGCAGAGAGTGGCTCACCTTTGCTGAGCATTCCTTGGATAACAGGTTTTATTTCATTGCTATTAAGGTAAATTTTTTATGAGATTGTAGTTTTGAAGTTTTAGAATAAAATGAGATGGCATGAAAACCAAATGTTCATTACTTGAAGGTTTACTGCATAAGTTTAAGTTAACTTTTAATGTGAGAGCTACTATTAGTCTCACTGAAATTGGGATATGTCATTCTTTTGTGGGAACTCCTCCTCCATCCCGATTCAACAAAATATCAACTAGTTTTCTAAACTCTTTGTAATCCTTTCTGTTCGTATTGCACTATAAATATAGTTGTCAGGTCTTTATATTGGCTGAGAGGTGTTTTGGCTTAAAATATTAAACCTAGTTGGAAGGTACAGGTTCTTAATCTAGTATACAGCAATTTATTTGATCTCTTTTAAAACCAAATGGTTTTAGTAGTATACATATACAAGTAATGAGGGTCTCTGCGGCTTTATCTAGATCCGTCCAGCAATTTAAGTTCTTTGCTGAGCTTTCTTATTGTTTTTTTTATTATTATAATTGCATTTTCCTAGAATTGCTGTACAGAGGATCGACATTCGACAAAGGTGATAATAGAATGATAATATTTATTTACATGAACTAGGAACTACAGATACTGTGGAGAACATATTGTTGGATTCTATGTGACACTAGCTTGAATTTGTGATGCTGTTTTATTTCTTTAGCAACAAATTATTCATTAAGAGGGAGATTGCTTTACCAAAATTTTGTTTAATTTCTTCCAACTCAATTTGGGTTATGTAGTGAATGTCGAGTATCTAACTTGGCTTCATTTGTTATTTTTTTCTCCTTCATATAATTTCTATATGTCTATACTCTTCTGCATTGCATGTTATTTCTTTGAGCTTTCTATGCAGCATTTTTTGTGTCAGAAGTTTCTACTCATTATGATTGGTCTTGTATTTTGATTTTCTGTACTTGTAGGCATGTGAAAAAGCACTTTCATACTATCAGATGAATGATATGATTCACCCATTGACAGATGATCATGTTGAAAATGAGAAAGTTATTGAGAAAATTAAGAGACTGAAGGAGGTTGCTGTGGTCTCAGCTGCTTCACGATCTGGTATGCCTTACACATGGCATGAACTTGAAATTTGGAAAAATCATGTATTTATTGACTTGTCAAAAATGAAGCTACTGACACTGTGACACACTATTTTGGTCCTGTTGGAGTTTGGTGGGATGTGATAACAACTAGGCATGCACAACAATAGCTTTGGGAATGGTTCAAAGTCGTGGTAGCGGTTTATGTTTCAGACGGTCATTTTTTGACTCGGTATCAGTTTCATGTGATACGCACCATTATCTTAGCTAGTTTAGAGCTTCAAAAAAGTTAAAAAATTATGGATAAATTCTAAATAATAAGAATAACTAGATGAATCAATTAAGTTCACAAAAAACGTTATTTAGTGCACATAACACTGTCCAAATGATAAAACAAGATATGTTTAATCAATTTTATATTTGAATAAAGTTGATCTTGATGTTGTTGTAGCTCAAATGGTTGAGCACACATGTTCTGTATAATTACCTTAACTAAGTATATTTTAAGTGCAATTTTGAAGTTGTACTTAACTTGGTACTCCATAGGTACAATTTAATTATAATTTAAGTGCATAACTAATTACATATTAAGTGCATTTTTTATATATTTTTTAAAGTTATATTTAACTAGGTGCTATATATGCATATTTTAAGTACAATTTTAACTTAACTAACTATATTTGAAGTACACATATTTTTTTACCTTTTTAAAGGTGTACTTAAATAGGTAGTACATATGTACAATTTAAGTATAATTTATAGAGAAAAAAATCATTCTCTTTTGTCTCTTAGCTTTCAGCATATTCGATTTTTTGTTGTTGGCGTTTCTCCCCTTTACGCATTGATTTTTCCTTTATTTGGTCCGAAACTGATAGGCTATGTTGTGTTGTCGAAATTATGCCGAAAATTACGCTTTACACAAATAATTCCTAATTTTGCGGTCCGCGTCAAGGTGTCAGTTCGGCAACGATCGATACTGATATTTCAACGTAACGGCCGATACTTCGAACCTACTAGATAATTTTTTAAATTTCAAGTGTTGATATGTTCGGGGCTAATTGGTGGCCTGGTGGGTCAGCTTCTAACTAATGCATTTTAGAAATCTGTTCGCTTTGCTGCATGTTGAACCTCATATTAAAACGCCTGTGGTCCTATAGGATAAAGTTTATTCAGCTGCAAGCAGCAATAGATTGATAGGTAGTATTATTTGCTCACCGTCAATCCTCTAGGACAAAGCTAGGATTGTTAGTAAACAACTTATAGTGCCACCTGTTCATGATGCCTGAATCTTGCTTTTATATTTTTGTAGCTGATCATGACAGCTAGAGTTCACCCTTTTAGGGATTTAATTAGTCTCTATGGCTAATAGCCTTCGTTCTTTATCGTAGGTTTGTGCAAGTGTAACACTATTTTAGATAAGAGGTAATATTGCAGTGGAAATGGTATTAATGCTAGCTTCTGACAATGGGGAAATCTCTATTTTAGTAAATGACCACAAAATAATTTATATATTCACGAAATATTTATCTTCAAAGAAATTATTCTGAGTAGTTATATATCTCATATATTATATGAGAAGTTGTAGTTGAGCTTTTTTAACTACTTGAGGTCTATGTAATGCTGGGGATACATGTTTTTATTTGTTGCAGCAAATCAAAAGAAGAGCCTGCATTGCTTTAACAGTTTGCGATAGCTTCTTGAGTTTAGTTTGACGAGCTCTTGAGTTTTATAGTTTGATTTATGTAGGATCAAAGGATAAAATTTGCATTTTCTTAATTATTGTTGTGCAAAAGAATCCAGGGAAAATTGTAAAATAAAAAAAAAACTAAGGAATATAGTTTTATGAGCTAGAACATTTTGAATGTGCGTTTTTCATGTATATCATCAGCAATACCTTACACTATATGACATGGCATCCAGTTACCAACAGATGAATGCAGATTTATCATGAAAAGCAATTGAGGTGGATCAGAGTGTAGATGAGGTGACCAAAAGTCAGCGAGTTTTTTACTTTTTTTTTTCTCACTTTTAAATCACGGAATCGTCTTAATATATAATTGAAAATGACATATTTCCATCATGTAAATTTGGCATAGTGGGAATGGAGTTATGAGCCTCTGATGTATTGGAAAAATATCATTATATCAGTTTAGGTCTACTGTTTGTTTTCTTAAATGCTTCATATGAATAATTGACTTGCATTTTGAATTTTGATATCCGATCTTCATGAGATTAGAGATCTAAGGAATGTGACATTTTGAAATCCCATCTGTATGAGATTAGAGATTTAATGAATTTGACATTTCAGTCAACAATTTGTTGAAGCACTGAACAGGATCGAGGTTCTGTAAGGAGAAGATCCGAGTAGTTTACAACCTATCTGCATATAGCCCATTAGGATAAACTTTTGCTAGTTTGATTATCCATATTAAAACTTTTTTATTTATTTTGCTTGTACTGCTTCTAATATAAATTAACTGAATCTGAAGTTCTTAAGTTTAATTGTTCAAATAGGATTTTGGCTAACCACGCATCTGTCATCAATAACCATTGCAAATAATTTTATTTATTTTTAAAATTATTTCTTTTGGTTGAGAAATCAGTTCAGGCACAGGCGGTAGAGTACTTGAAAAAGAAAACACTGGAGCATAGCATACATCGTTCTCCTGTTTATAAAGAAAGACGATGTTTTGCAAGCACTCTATTCAGAAATGGGATTAAGAAGCGTAATAAACTAAAATTGCAAGAACACTTCAACCTGCAAAAATCACCTGCAACTCAATGTTGAGGTGAGGTATATTCTACTTTCCTTTGTGCTCTTGGCATATAGCACTGGCTTACACAACTTGCTCACTAATGCAGGCACAGTCTTTCTATGCCATGTACTGTGGTGCTTGAAATTGGAAATTTGATGCTGTAAGAACTTCTCATAGGGGGTTAATACTTTGAAAAATGTTTTGATGATAATACTAACTCATAAATTGTCTATTGAAATCTATTTCTTTTCAAAATAATTAGAAGTTGCTCGCATAAGCTAGGGGCATTCTTTATATATGATATTTGTGACAAATTTACGACCAATTCATTTAATAATTCCATTTTGTCGTACTCATGCACAACAGTTTTTCTAGGATATCAAACTTATGTAGTTGAATGCTCATCATTTTACAATACTATCAATTCATGAATAAATAAACAAGGCCATGTTTGTTTGTAAAAAAAATGTTTGGAATTGGACTATTTGTCTTAATTTAACACTATTTCGGACTATTTTATCCCATGATGAGAGATTAATAGTCCTTTAAATAGTCATATGGATAATTTTTTGTCATTCTAAAGCTATTTACGAGGATTATATAATCCCATGATGAATGTGGGATTAATACCCCATAAGCTATCAAATGACTTTATGGGACTAATAGTTGTACATTGAGAGATTAATAGTCTCTCGTCAAAGGATAAAATAGTCCGAAGTTGTGTTAAATTAAGACAAAATAGTCCAATCTCAAGCATGTCTTTTAAAAACAAACATGGTCTAAAGAGTTATATTAAATATTCAGATATTTGGTATTATTTTCTATTTAGAGATGACCCTGGATAATTTATAACAAAGTTTTCGTGTTGTTGATTCCTAGGTGTAATGCTTCTTCCCCTATGCGTCCTATTGGTACTAGTGGAGTAGGATTGACCTGTAATACAGAACCAATAGGTATAGCCTTTCGCTCAATATTAGAATTGACAATTGAAACATAGCATCTGAGGTTGCATTAATCGAGGATACACGACAGAAGGAATTGTTCTATTTCCAAACTTTACCTTCAACAAGCGTAGATTTAATTCAAAAAATTCCTTCTATCCTGATCCCGAATCTTGTGTCTGGCTTGTTATTGAATTTGGCTTTGTGTTGGGTCAGCAGTCCTCAGCTCTATATCACCCATTTAAGGTAATTTACATTTCTACTGATCAGCATATATAAGTAGGTTGGCACTTGGCAGTATCTCATGTTCAGCTTCATTCCAGTACTGGGAACAATGAACATACATAAATTCCAAAATTTTTTTATTGGTTTACGCCAAAATAAAAATATTCGGTATATTTCCATAGTGAACTTTACGTTAGTGGCACTAATTCTCTTAGATGAGCTATACTAAATTCTAAGTTAGAAAGGATGCATTTGAGGTAACTATTAGGCGCAGGCTCCTTTTTTTCATGCAATCACATGCCTATTGCTTATGCAGCTCTGCCTACTCTAAATTTTTTTCTTCGGAAAAGGTAAACAAATTTTGCAGTTTGGAATTTGGATAGAGCTTCCCTCATTGGAAATCCAACGCCACTCTGTTCTAGCAATTGGACCCCAGGTAAGTTCCTCTTATATCCCCTACTTAGGGAGATTGCTATTGCCAAAGATTGCATCTAATATCCACAATTTTAGAATTGGAAAGCCATGCATATCCCAAATATCGAATCTTCCATATCACCACGCTCATTTAATGTTTGCATTGGAGCTCGCATGTTTTATTTCCTCTAAGACGGTGAAAGATGTCTGTTTTTTCTCATACTTTATTCATTAACTTTAAAAACACTGGTGAAGCATATTAAACTAAGTTTAGAGGCTTCTCATCCTGACTCCTATCTCTTCTTCCTAGACCGTAGGGGTTTGAACTTGAAACTGAAGGTGAAAGTACGCGTTTTGTGAGGTAATAAGTTTGAGAAAATTCAACAGAGAGGTCCCATTTTTTTATTAGTCTAAGATAAAACATAGACTTGGTTAATAAAATCATAACTCCCATGACAACTAGGGAAAGTGTGCTGTTTTTCTCGGAATAGAAGATTACAAGTTTGGAATCATGTGGAAAGCATTAAATGCAAGAGAGAGGGAATCCGTTTTAGGGTTTTACAACTCTTATAATTTTAGGTGAAATTATTCAGAAACCTCGTGATACACACAAGTACGAGCTACTAATTAGATTGATTGTAGATGCGTTGCATACCCTCATGTGGAATCTTTTCCATGTTTGCCAACATAATGGTAATTCAGACTGCTACAGCATACTTAGTCTAATTGCATGTGGCCTCAAGCTAAATGAATTATCTTTCTATATTAATTTATCGTACTTCCAGAATCATAATTTTATTTTATTTAATTCTCTTGACCTTAGCTTCATGCTGGATCTCATTAACTGGTCTGCATTAAATTCTTGGTGGCCTTGTTTTGTTTATAATAATAATCGTTGTTGTCGTTCTTAATTATTATTATTATTATTATTATTATATGGAGATAAGCTGAGTTCCACTGCAGTCCATGGACGCAACATGGTTCATGGATGGGTTGGACTTGCGTGTTATATTATACAATACAATACATAGTATTGATTATTAATTTATGAGGTTTTAAAATTTATTTAGCAATAATTTTTCTTTGAATAAATATATATAATTTAAAACCAAGTATAATGATAAAACCAAAAAGAGTAACTTAATGCTCTGAATAAGATGCATTTCTTATTTTCTTCGATTAAACTAAGTAATTGTTGTACATATAATTTAGTTTCTTACACGTCTTTCACACTTTTCTCTGGAATTCTGGAGTTTGTTTGCCTCCTTATAAAATTTGGAAAAATGATGAATATTATATCTCAGTTAGATGTTAAATAAAGCTCAAGCATTTTGGCCTTGTCAACGATACATTGTTCTTATCAAAATAATTCAAAATTTGTTCGGCTTATAGTAAATAGTAATATTTTGACTAAGACATTCTGGGATCCTAATCAAATTTAATTAGCTTGGATACTACACTTTCTTGTGTATTTCCAGATACATGCACATCAGCACATGCATGTGATGATTTTGGATTTGTATTCATTGACTAAAATCTACATACATGTATAGTAGTAGTCCCTAAAATGAAAAATACAAATAGTTAGCAGTCTTGTACGTACTTTGCATGTACAGAATACTCCACAAAATATTTTCAACAGTAAAAAGAAATCTAACGTGACTAATGCTAGCTAGCTCTCGCATACCCATATTAATTAGACTATTTCCCATTTCCCCCGCTCATTAATATATATGTTTGCAAGGGCCATTAATTAAGTTGTTTAAATTAGGGTATAAAGAATTCAGAGTTGAGGTTAGGTTTTGAAAATTACTAGAAAACAGAGGTAAGGTGTTCAGTGCCATTTTAATGGAGTTGTCTGCTTTCGATGAGTACTGGAAGCATCCAATACAAATGTTTATGTTCATGGGGTGAGATGAGATTGTTGTTGAGAAACAAGCCAAGCCTAGCTCCAAGGGGGTCAAATTTTGGTGTTTTCTGTGCCTTGTCTACCACTTAATTGTTTAACCAAATTGGGATGGGATGTGATCTTTGATAAATGATGAGAGAGATGCAGTATGTACTAGTATCATTTTTGTGCTTGCATGTGAATGTCCGCCAACAAACATTCACGTCGGTCGAGACTCGAGCCTACTGGCTTACGGTTTTGCATCCTTTCAACACAACAATGCTGTATATGTTTGTTTGGATTAAAGGAATGAAATGAAGGAGGAAATAATATAATTTTAATTTATTTTAAGTGTATGTTTGGTGGTGATGGGTTATTGGAACGGATCTTATTTCATTTTCTCCAACATAGAATAAAAGAATTGAATGAACCAGCAGCCTGCTTTTTCTCTTCATCATCCACATCGGCGCGCATTCGTCTCTCTTTATCCTCCTCTTTCTTCTCTGAAAACTCATTGAATTAAATCAACGTAAAAAATATAAATCCAATTTCAGAAATCAACACAAAAGCATTGATCTTATAATGCCCATATATTATTGTATTATAACTTTGATTTTGGTGAATTGAATAAATAACAACAACATAACACCTGTACCAGTACCACTACCACTACTGTTGATGAAAAAGGAGAATTAAGAAGAGTTTGTTCAAATTAATAATTTTGTTATTTCTCGCATATTATTCATTATCTATCTATCTATCTATCTATCTATCTATCTATCTTCATTTCAGCAGCCAATTCATATATGAACTTTAAGGTATTATTGTGATTGAATTAGGCGGTGGTTGTTAAGGAAATAAAGATATTATTATTGAGATTGAATTAGGCGGTAGTTGTTAAGGAAAGAAAGGAGTCCTAAAATTAAAGTAACAAACAAATGCACAGAGAGAGAGAGAGAGAGAGAGAGTACTGATCATGATGTGTAGGATCAGGGTCAGGATGATGCGAATATTACGTACGTGTCTGTCATAGGTCTGATATTTAATGTTAGAGATACAAATTATTCTATAAAAAATTTATAAACTGCTGATGTGTCATACTTCATCTCAGTTTTTTTATGTGGGACCAAAGACTATATTAAAACAATTTGTTGATCAATATGCTGAGGTGGAGTATTCTACATCAACAGTTTATAAAATATTTATAAAATAATTTGTGTCTCTAGCGTTACTCTTTAGAGAAATCCACAATGTGATTATCCTAGAGGACTCGGATCCATAAATATTTATTCTCAATTTATCCAAATATTGTGTCTGTTCATAATAAGTTGCAATTAGAATTTGAGTTTGTGAAATAAATAAGATTCCAAATTTCAATCCAAATATTCACCTGAGCATTAGAAGGGGTGTAATTAGAAATAATTTTTGTTATATAATAGTAAATTTTGTTGTTAGGAAAACGTAATTGAAATATATATTAGTATATTATATTTGTGGTCATACGTGTAAACTTAAATTAAAAAGTCAAGTAGGAATATTGTGTTTGGACGGGTAAGAGTATTTCTTTAATAAATACCTTCAAATTTAAGTGTAATGCAATATAAAAATGTTTATGTTTAATTCATACAGTACTTAACAACTAAGCATAACAGTATTATAGCACATAGAGATAGAGAAGAGTCAAACTTGAACGTGGAGACTAAATAATTACACGGCCTATATATATACATAGCCAACCCAACACGCGCCAAGGCGGTGGTCAACCTTCACCCTTGCTACTTTATTTTTATTATTATTCTTAACGTGCAAACTGACCAAATTGCCCATTGACAGTTGATGTGAGACCCCTGATCCAGCAGTCTAAAATTGTAACTTTACGTGTAAATTACATTGACAGTTTTCTTCAAACCGAAAGAATTCCAACCTCTATTTCTCTACATAACCTTGTTAATCATGGATAATATTTTCTTAATAAGATGGCTTCAAAGTTTAAATTAATTTAATATTATAGATCCAGTCTACACTTTAATTAACCACTGTATATTTGTTTGATTATAAGATGGCTTCAAATTTTAAATAAATTTAATTAATATATATTATAGACTCATTAATACTACACTTACATTAACCATTATAAATAGGCTTACAAGCTTATTATTCTCTCCCAACAATTTATTTTCTCCTTAATTTCCTCCACAAAAGTTTATTCAATCCGTTTTGAGCAATTAGAAATGGGAGGAACCTCACCTTGTGCCTCCTGTAAGTTGTTGAGACGCCGCTGCGCCAAGGACTGCATCTTTGCCCCTTACTTCCCTCCCGATGATCCTCATAAGTTTGCCATTGTTCACAAGGTTTTTGGTGCTAGCAATGTCAGCAAGATGTTGCAGGTCTCTCTATCTCTCTCTCTCTCTCTCTATATATATATATATATATATACCAAGCTATGATCTCTTATGATAATTAATTAGTAAAAACTCATGTTTGATGATTGTTTAATTAATTTTGGATCAGGAGCTTCCAGTTCATCAGAGGGGAGATGCTGTGAGCAGTTTAGTTTTCGAAGCGAACGCAAGAATGAGAGACCCTGTATACGGTTGTGTTGGGGCAATCTCCTACTTGCAGAATCAAGTATCTCAGTTACAAATGCAGCTAGCAGTTGCACAAGCAGAGATATTATGCTTCCACCAGATGCAGCAGCAGCAGCAGCAGCAGCAGCAGCAGACTAATTATTATTCTAACAACATACCAATTACAACAACAACAACACAAATGATGATGATGAATATGAATATGAACCCACCAGATGAGAAATCAGTTCTTTTATCGAGTAATAACTTGGATAACGTCGTCCTTCCCCAATTCCTCAGTTTTGGTTCCTCTACCAATATTAATCATGTAATGCAGGATCCTCTAAAGAGAGAGTCCCTTTGGACATAGTACGTACGTACCTACTATAGATTAATTAATGCATGCTAGCTAGCTCTTGTTCTCGATCATCAACTTTATTTTCAAAGTTTTAATTTGGTTGTTAATTATATTATCGATCGTACGTAGATGTGACCTTGTGCACATACATACATACCCTGAATCATCCCTGCTGCATGAGAGAGAGAGAGAACAGGCTAGGTTTAGAAAGAATTAAGCGTACGTGTGAACAGGGTGGGTTTGCTAATTAATTAATTAAGAACGGAAGTACGTATAATCAATTCAAATGATCTTGATGGAGTCAACGGTAGCATGTGAGATTTGGAGTCAGAGTAGAGTTAACGTTACTTGCTTCTTCTTTTTTCTTGTTTAACTAATGGTGATATATGAGACGTACGGTGTGCTCTCCCTCTCTCAATCCACCCTAATTAATTTGATGACAAAATTATTGATACTAGTTAGATATATATATATATATATATATATATATATATATATATATATATATATATATATACTAAATGATGTGTGTTTAGTTACTGTCTATATATATATCCATGCATGCATGTATTACAATTTAACAAATCATTTTCTAAATTTATTTTTGTGAAACTTACTCTTTTGAATCTGTAACAATATATACTGACAGGACACAGAATATTAACCTAACCTTACAAGAAATTAATACACCCCTTCAGGTTTAATTATGAAAGAAGATCCTAATTAAATTTGAACGAATGAACGTTAAACAAGATCCTAATTAATTAAATCAATAACGTACGTAATTTGATTTGTATAGGAATAAGATCGAATAATATGGCATTAATTATTTATGTTAATTTTGGGGTGTTTATATGTCAAACTTGAAGACTAATTTGCATCCATCTTTGAATATGTAAACGGTAAACCCTGATATATATGATGATGTCGATATAATTAATTAAGAATTGCACACCTAGCTAGTTATATTTAAGTAAGATATGATTTGACCACTGATTATCTTTCATTCAGGTTTATTTTTTTTAAAAAAAGAAACTTTGATTTTTAAAGTGCACGATCTCACTTTGGATGTAGAATTAATCTATGTATCTTATATAAATATTAATACTCTGATTGGAGCTAGTATAAAATAACACACACAATTACACATACAACCGTATATGAGTACTCATATTTTAGGGATGGTCATCGGAGTTGCATGCAACTAATGTACTCCGTAAGTCCCATAATATATGACGTTGTAAAATTCTGTAAAAAAATTAAGAAAATAATTGTATAATATTAAATATAATATTAATTATTTATAATATTATTTATCATATACTTATTTCATATTCTCTCTCATCTGTAATATTTTTTTATGAGGGATAATTTTGAAAATTTGTGATTAATTCTCTTAAATTATATAAAACGTCAAATAATTTAAAAAAAATAAAAATATCTAAAACGTCATATATTATAGGACAGGGAATAATAATTTAGGGTGATTAATAATGTCAGAATAATATTTATGTAGTTAGAGTAAAGCATGCAATATAGTTAATGACGTACATCATCGGTACACTACTACACTTCATGTTTTGATGATATTTTGAATTTTCAGACACATTTATTGATATAACAACATACTTTCTACGTAGAAATTTATTACTCCCTCTGTCACAGCATAAAAATTTTGGTGGATTTTTTACGCATATTAAAAAGATGAATAAAATCATAAAATTACCCATAATAATGTTATTAAATATGGAGAAAGAATTAGAATAAAAAAAGTACTTATAAGATATTTAATGTTACGGGTATAATAGGAAAATATGGGTAAAAGTTTGATTATTAAAGGAAAAATAAACATTTAACATGGGACTACCCAAAATAGTACTCCCTCCGTTCCTAAATAATTGTCGTTTTAGAAGAAAAAATTTGTTCCAAAAAATTTATCGTTTACAACTTTCAAAGAGAATAAATTATTTACTTTCCTATATTACTCCTACCTTCTCTCATTGTCCCAAGAAATTATCTCTCTTGTATTAATAGTTTTCAACTTTTCATAAAAGGGTAATGATGAAATTTCAAATAAATTTTACTTAGTAAATGATACTTTCTTAATCCATGTACTAAAACCTTAAACGATAATTTTTTAGGAACGGAGGGAGTATTTTTTACTTGTCATTTGTAGATTTTAAGAAAGCTTTAATAACTGAAATTTTCATATTATCCTTACATTAAATACAGACTTATTTTTCATTCATCTTTTTCAATAAATTTTAGAAGAATATTATTGAGATTTTATAACTATTTTGATCAATTTTCATAAAGCTTTGTGGAGAAAGATGTTATAGAGCGGTTGCATCAGTTTCATCATAAATACAAAACTCGTGCCTATCATTAATATTAATTTTTTTCAAAAGATTCAGTCCGTTTCAGATTGAACAGTTCAACATATCGGTAAAATATGTATATTATTCCAAAGCCATTTGAAATGGCGTTCAACTTTAAAAAAAATTAAAAAAATATTAATCCAAAGCCATTTGAAATGGCTTTCAACTTAAATTTTTTTAATTTTTTTTAAAAATAAATAAAATTTATCAAAATTGTTATTTTTAAAAAACCAATTTGGACTGAAATTTTTAAATAAAAAAAAAACAGACACCAAAATTCCAAAGCCACTTGGAGTGGTTTTGATTTTCACTTTATTGTTTAAAAGCCATTTTAATTGGGTTTTGGGTTATTTTTAAAAAAGTTGAACGTTTTAACTGTATTTATCCTATTATTAGAAAATACTCCATGAACTCAACCCAACATGAACACCAGTATATATATTATTGGACATATAACCAGTATATATAACCAGTATATATATTTCAAAGGCAGCTTGTCTAACTATTATTGGACATATCACTAATCTATATTTATGTTCGTTTTCTAAAGCTTTAAATACACTTTAAACCTTTAAAAAATTATTGTTTAAAATTAAAATCTTAATGTTTTAACTTTAAGTTATTGAACTTTAATATTTTTAAATTTATATAAATTAAACATTTTGACCATTGACAAATAATAATTAATCTGAATGAAAGTATTTTTATTTTAAAATATCTTTGGAAGCACAAAAAAATGTTGGCGCATGGTTAGTGTGTATGAAAAAGATAAAAAAATTATAAACAATATTTATTCCTTTAAAAGGCTTAATTTTTCATACTGATAGAAGACCTTAAATATCGTTGAAAGTACAAATTTTTTTTGGCAAAAAATACTTTTTCACCATTGTGATTATAGTGTTTTAAGCAATTAGTCACTGTGTTTTTAAAATATTCAATTAGCCCACTGTACTTTTTAAAAATGTTCAATCAACTCATTCCCTCTAAAATAATTACACACGTGGCATTGAAAAAAAAATAAAAAATTATTATGTGGCAATCATTGATTATGTGGCAAAATTGCTTTATCTTCTTCCTCACCAAAATTGCTTAAAACATCTACACTCGTCGTCGGCGAGTCTCAGAAGCCTCAAAAATCATCGAAGAAGAAGTTCATTCATCTCATTTCGATGCTCATTATTTTCTGTTTCCTTATCCTCTATCTCTCCTCCCACAATCCTTCCCAAAAAAGTACCGAAATCAACAGCCACAAATTAGCATTTATGTTTTTCACTTTTGTTGAAGATGAAAAAGAAATCCAGATCTGGATCTATAAATCTGAGATGGAGATGGATTTACGCATTTCTGTTTTTCACATCGAATCTCACTATATTCTATCGTATTATTTCAGATCTAGATGTTATGTGTGATTTAGCTAAGCTCAAGATCTGATTTTGTTTTGTATTTCGTTTTGACTACTGCTTAAGATCTGTGTTCTGATTTAGTTCGAACTGGGGTTGAGGTAGATGTTCTGCTGTGTTATGTCCCGGATTTCATGGTGCCTGTCGTTGCCACCGTTCGAATTGGGGTTGAGGATGTCATGAGAAGCCAAAAACTAAGAAGATTGAAGATGAAGAACAGAAGATGTCATGAGTCACATAATTTTTCAAGGGGAATTTGTTGAATACAGAAGATTGGGGTTCGAATTTGTTGATGAAAAAGAAATTCTTGAGGAGATATGTTTGAAAATATTATTTTAATATATAGAAAATAATTATTAATGATTTTTTATTTTTATTTTTTGTTGAAATTAATGTAATGTTGTAATAGATCTCATTGATACAAAAAATTTGATATATTGTTTGTATTATTTGAATATTTAGTTCTAAATAATTAAAAATTTTGAATATTTTGATTATTAGTATTATTTAGAATTAAAATAATTAAAAGAAAGGAAAAATATAAAGAAAAAGAAAAAAATTAATGAGGTATTGATTGTATAAAACATACATATTATAAATATTATAATATTAATTTTTATTAATATTATACATATTATAAATATTTAGGTAAAGAAAAGAAAGAAAATAAAAATAAAAATATTTCTATTTTTTAAAAATTTATAAGTATTTTAAAACATAAAAGTATTTTTCTTTTTATTTTAAAATAAAACATACATATTATAAATATTATAATATTATTTTTTATTAATATTATACATATTATAAATATTTAGATAATGAAAAGAAAGAAAATAAAATAAAATATTTTTAAAACCACGTTGGGCAATTGCATTTTTTTAAAGTGCGTTGGCTCAATAGTATTAGGAATTTGGTGATTGGCTTCGCCACCATGAGAAATAACTTATTTTCTCTTTTTTTCAAAAGCCACGTAGGAAAATCAGCCCACTTTTTTAACGTCCGTCCAATTTTTGGACGGAATGGCTTGATTGAACATTTTTAAAAAGTACAGTGGGCTAATTGAATATTTTAAAAGCACAATAGCTAATTGTTTAAAAAACTATAACCACAGTGGTGAAAAAGTGCTTTTTGCCAAAAAAAATTTATACATATGACAATCGATTGTCATGGACACTATTCCAACAATCACCTTTTCAACTGGCAACTGTTAATCATGATAATAAAGAGTTGAGATTAGAACAAAATTCATCCCTGTCACTAGGAGAATACCAAACAATAAGATCCCTTATGAAGGCGAGGCGGATGACCAAAATCAAGGTTTTTAAACCGGATGGGTCATCGAAGGCAAGAAAAAGTTATTGGGTGGATGGTCATTTGGTCCAACAAAGTTATTTGGAATGATTATTGACCCAGTGACGTCATTAATATGTAATAAATAATAAATAAATAATTATATTAATTATTATTATATATTGTATATAATATTTAGTAAATATGTAAAATTAATCAATTTATCTACAAAAAAAAAATAATTAAACATCTCTAAGATACATTCAAATTCGAAATTCAACCACAAGTTCAAGTGTTTGATTAAATGAATGCAAAAATATGTAAAATACCAAACAAAGTCTCAACTAAATTACTAAAATAAAATAAAATCCGTAATTTTTTTTTAACCTTTAAGAGAAAAGCAAATTGCCAAACCCGTAGGAAGGTGGGTCACTAGTTCAACTTGGGTCGGCCGGTTTTGCGCGGATTCACCGATTCTCGAAACGATTTTTAAGCAGAAGTGGTTTATATAGTGGTCCAAACCGAGATAGTTGAGTGAAACAGGATCCGATTTTTCCGGTTCGATTTGGTGATTCGGTCCGAGTTTGAAAACCTTGACCAAAATATGGTTTATTATTACCAGCCTCTAGAAAGAGTAGCGGGGAGGAGGTAATTAGTTTATCAAATACAAAATTTTAATTTCCTACCTCCAATATATCAATTCATAATAAATTAGCTTTATTTTTAAGTTAATTTATGAAATACTAAAATTTTAAAAGTAACAAATATAATAATAAATAGTATCATATTAATTATTACACTATTTATGGATGAAAATCCATATATTTATATATATATATATATATATATATATATATATATATATAATTAAAATAGACAGACGGAGTAAAAGACTAAACACTTTTAATTTGCCCCCACAAGAAATCAATTTACGGGTCATTATACATAATTGTGATTCACGTGTTTTTTACATATTACTTTTTATGTTCTTAAAAGAACGTTCAGAGTACAAATTTTATACATATTAAAAAAATTGAGATTATAAAATAAATATTAATTTTGCCCATAATCCCCCATGTAAGTGTATTAATAAATTTGTCTTTTTAAAATTTAATAGACTCTATTTTAATATACTTTTGAGAATAAATTACTACGTTTAGGTATATTTTATATTTAACATATATAATTTCAGACATATTTTGTAGTTGAGGACATCTTTTGAACAATGTTTTAAACGCCGAAAAAAGATATTACAATGATTTGAGGACATCTTTTGAACAATGTTTTAAACGCCGAAAACAGAAGAGAATATATCTATCGTTAGTCTCTTTATACTTATTATTGTTATAAAATTCTAGCGAAGTGTATAAAATATACTCTTATAATTGTTCTAATAATAATTTATAAACAAGTAAGAGAGGATAAAATAAGAGAGAAAGATGGAGAAACTCTTCTTATTAATTCTTCAGAGAATTCTTCTATCAAGTTATCTCTTTTCTCCTTCAGGATCAATCCTTATATAGGCAAGGAAAGGAGGATGAGGACAATAAATGAGGGAACATGGAGAGGAATAAAGGGATAAAGGGAGAGGAAAGAAAGCAAAAGAGTAAGTGTTCCCTCATAATTGAGGGAATCAATCACTTTACAATACTTCCCCTGATTCCCTACTATAGAAGATTATGTCTCATTAAAAACCTTGTTAAGAAAATCCAGTGGGAAAAACTTAACAAAGGAAAAAAGAGTACATATCTTTTACATAAATATCTTAATTGACTGCCTCGTTAAAACCTTGTCAGGAAAAACCCATTGGGATAAAAATCGTGACTAAGGAAAAAAATGCAGATCTTCCCCTCAAAAGGATTCATTACTCCTTGATGAAATGTTGTCATAAGTCTTTCGATTCGACACATTAGATCCTTTTAGAAATTTTGCAAAAGTTGCATTTGGTAGTGACTTTGTGAATAAGTCAATTTGGAATATCACATGATCGAATTTGGTGCACATCAATATCACCATTCTTTTTTGTAGCTTTCGTGTGTGAAGAAGAATTTAGGTGAAATGAGCTTTGTTCGATCTCCTTGATGTACCTTCCTCTAAGTTGAGCAATACGTACATCGTTATATTCATATAGAATTGTATGAATGTCTTTGATTGATGTTAATCCACATGACTTTTGAATATCTTTGAATAATTGATCTCAACCAAACACACTCTCTACTTTGCTTCATGTATGGCGAGAATCTCGAGTGATTTGAAGATGTAATTTGTCATGGTTTGCTTTGTGGATTTCGGGGATATATTTGTGTGTCACAATATGTAAATACATAACTTTGTTTGTGATCTTCCATTGTGTGGATCTCGATAAATATCCGCATCGGCATATCGACCAATTGCGACTTTGAATTTCTTGGATAAAATAACCCGAGATCTATACTTCCACGGAGGTATCTAAATATGTGTTTGATCCCATCCCAATGTCTCTTAGTGGGAGAAGAAGCGTATGTATCTTGCAAAGAGACAAGCAAGAGAGGATAAAATAAGAGAAATATGGAGAAACCTTGATCTTCTTCCGGGACTTAGGCATGGAACTTGGTCCAAGAACTTTTTCTATTATACTTACGCATGGAGTTTCAAGTCAAGAACTTCTTCCATTGTACTTAGGCATGGAACTTGAGGTCCAAGAACTTCTTCCATTGTACTTAGGCATGGAACTTGAGGTCAAGAACTTCTTCCCGCTTTCTAGATCTTTGAAATGGATCTTTATCAACTTCTAAAGATCGAACAACCATCGGGGTAGTCAAAAGATGAGCTTTATCCATATAAAAATGGTGAAAATCTTTTGACATATGTGTATTGATGAGCAAAATTCCGGATGCTAAATGCTCCACTTGTATTCCCAAATAGAATTTTGTCTTTCCAAGATCTTTCATTTCAAATTCATCTTTTAGATAAAGTAGCAGTTCTTGTGAGTTCTTCAGGAGTACCTACAAAATTCAAATCATCCACATATACAATAATGATGGAAAAAAATCACTTTGTGATATCTTAATAAAAACACATGGACATACATGATCATTTATATATCCATCTTTTATTAAATATTCACTAAGTCGATTATACCACATATGACCAGACTATTTCAATTTATATAATGAGCATTATAACTTCGATTGAATATATGTGATGGGGCTTTTATGATTGACCATTTTCAATCCTTGAGGATTCTTATGTAAATCTCACTTCAAGTGAGTCATATAGGTATCTTTGTTACAACATCTATCGGACGTGTTTCCAAACCTTCCATGGTTTTCATACCTATCACAAAAGCGAAAAGTGACTCTATCCATTACGTCTTTGGAGAGTACGTATCTTGATAATCAATATCGATTTTTGTGAAAAAACCCTTGAGCTACAAAGTCGGGCTTTATATCTCACAATTTCATTTTTCTCATTTCGACTTTCGTACAAATACTCATTTGTTTTCAGCAGGGATTACACCACCCGGTGTTTGAACTCTCTTGGTCCAAATATATACTTCTCTTTTCAATAGAGATTTTATTTCAATAGGGACTTCACTAGCGGTGTTTGGACTCTTGGTCCAAATACTTCTCTTTTCAATAGAGATTGTAGCTCTGTTTGAATAACATCTTTATATTTTGGCCAATCTTTTCTTTTAGGCATTCTTCCACGTTTTGTGGTTCGGGATCCATGTCGGGAATCAAAGTAATATCGATGCTATAGAGAAAGCAAATATATCGTCAATCATGACTTTGCTTGATCCCATATTTTCTCATCATGTACATAAGTTATTGAGATCTCTTGGTGTTCATCTCTTATCCCTTCTTGAGATTTTGAACCTCTTCAGGGCTATTCCCACTCTTGGAATATGTGTTTCTTCTAGAAGCGATTTGTACCTCTTCGGGGCTATTTCCCTCTTGGAATAAGTCTACTTACAGGTGGGTATTCCTTGAGGATCCCCCTTATTTGCTTTTAATTTTTTTGTGGTACAGTGTCTTTTGCACCAACCGGTCTTCCACGCTTCTGGCGTGGTTTAGATTCTTCTATTACCTTATTCGTCAATTCTCCAGGAATTAATTTTTCAATAGGTATTTCTATCTTTGCTGGAGTATTCACTGCAGGTGTATGTGATTTTATCACTTTTCTTGCATCATTAAATGCATCTGGCATTTGATTTGCAATATTTTGTAAATGAATAATTCTTTGAACTTCAATTTTACATTGTCCTGTATGAGGATCAAGTGAATTTAAATCTGATGCATTCCATGATATTTCAGAGGTTTTTTTTTATTTAAAACTTTCCCTCCACCTAATGTTGGAAATACAGATTCATCAAAATGACAATCTACATAACGTGCAGTAAAAACATCTCCAGTTAAAGGTTCAAGATATCTAATAATAGAAGGTTAATCAAAACCAACATAAATACCTATTCTTCGTTGGGCTCCCATTTTAGTTCTTTGTGGAGGTGCAATTGGAACATATACCACACTTTCAAAAACTTGAAAGTGTGATATGTTGGGTGTCTATCCAAGAACTAATTTGAAGAGAAAATTTATAAAGAGTCGTTCGTCTTTAGAATGATGACTTGACATGAAGAATTGCATGACCCCAATGAGGTAGACAAGTTAGCCCTTAACATTAATGGGCGTGCAATTAGTTGAAGTATCTATTAAAACTATGAAATATCAAAATGGATTGAGACAATGGGTGAATAGGTCCACAAATGTCTCCTTGAATTTCTCTCTAAGAATTTTGTGACTTCTTTATAAACTTTTGTTGGTGATGGTCGAACAATTAATTTTCCTCAAGAAACATGACCTGAGGAAATTCACTCTCTGCGAAAACCTTCTTATTTTTGAGAGGATGACCAAAAGAATTTTTAATAATACGATACATCATAGAAGTACCTGGATGATCGAGTCTTTCATGCCAAAGTATAAAGGATTTGGGATCTATGATTTTTGGAATCACAAGAGTATGAGACTCAATTGCTCTAATTTTCATAGTATATAATCAGGAAGATATTTAATGAGGTTTTTCTAGGATATTCTTATTTTGAGAAATAGTAGAATTGACAAGAAGATCTTCATTAAAGATGGTCGACACATGTAAAAACATAAATAAGAAATATTATTCATGAAAAACACATACCACTTATAGAGCGAAAACTAATAATATTATATATGCGGTAGGTGTTTAATTAAAACAAAAATTAAGCGTTATCCCAAAGTATACTTTCGGAAGGTCGATAATATTAATAACCTTTTTCTCATTGTTGGTCATTGGTGGATCATCAACAATATTCATTTGATGATTAACAAAGTTTGTTTATACCTCTATTACTTTATTCTTTTGAGACTCTGGAATAAATTAACGGATGCCTCGGCGTCACGACAATCTGTGACCAATGCCTTTCATCCCACACCTAAAACAAACATACGGTTTGTTCTTATATCTGTGTTGCATTTTCTTTATTTTTACCCAACTCAGACACTTGCCACTTCTGGTGGCTTAAATTGTCGCGGTTCTAGAATTTGTTGTTATGATGGCCTCGTTTATTCTTTCGCCCCCAAGGCTTCTTATTATATGGCCATCTATAGTCACGTTTATTCTGCTGGAATGACGTGCTATTAATATCCGGCAATGGGGTAACACCCGTTGGCCGTACTTGATGGTTTTTCAACAACAATTCATTATTCTTTTCTGCAACAAGGAGGATAAGCAATAAGTCACTGAATTTTGTGAACTTACTCTGTCTATATTATTGTGACAGAATCATGTTGGTGGGATGAAAAGTTGAGAGTGTTTTTTTTTTTTTTTTCTTCTAACATTTGGGTTTCAAAAACTGGATCTCCACATAAAGACAAAAATAGATGTTTATTCTATAAACATTAGAACTATATTTTGTAATTGTCTTTTCTAACTCATTTGCACTAAGGTGCGATTACGCATCAAGTGCCCAAACTAAATAGTTGTCTCGAGGATTTTAAAATTGAAAAATTTATTTTTACCAAGCTTGCCATCTATTGCAGGTTAAAACACAATTCTATTATTTATTAAAACAATAAATAATTGCATGTATGATATAGAAAAAATAAATAAATTATGATCACGACTTGGTGGTGATAAAGTGTAAATATAAATAATCTTATATTTATATTATTAGCATATTATTTTAGTAAAAAAGAATATGCAATCGTTAAATATATATATACAATTATAAAAATATATATATATACAAAATTGCAAATGGATCTTTACCCGCAATGCGGTAATCCACGTAGACATATTATTTCCATAATTTAATAAGGAATGAATATAAAGGATCATTCACCATGCATGTGGTAATCCACATAGACAGGTTATTCCAACAGAATAATAAATGCGGAATAATAAATGATGGAACCAGGTCAGGTGTATATATATGCAGAATGTGATATATTAAGCGAGATATATATAAAGACGAAATAGTAAAATGGAACCAGGTCCGGTGTAAAACACACAGACAGGATATTCCGACATAATATTAAATGCGGAAATAATAAAAAGATTTCACCAAGTACAGGGTATGCCACTTATACAGGTTATGTATAGGGTATGCCGCGTATACAGGTTATTCCAACAATTTAATAAGCGATAAAAAGTTCCCACCAAGTCTTGTAAGATTAACAAGGATAGATGGTACCATTATAAATAACAGAATTTAAATGCAATTATAAAAATAAAATTATATTATTGGTGGTATAGCCCAACCAGTAGTATAATAATAAATTGCAAGAATTTAATTTTTTAAAGTCTCGGTTGGTGAGGAGCTTCGTCTTTGATAACGTGTTATAAAATTCTAGCGAAGTGTATAAAATATACTCTTATAATTGCTCTAATAATAATTTATAAACAAGCAAGAGAGGATAAAATAAGAGAGAAAGATGGAGAAACTCTTCTTATTAATTCTTCAGAGAATTCTTCTATCAAGTTATCTCTTTTCTCCTTCAGGATCAATCCTTATATAGGCAAGGAAAGGAGGATGAGGACAATAAATGAGGGAACATGGAGAGGGAATAAAGGGATAAAAGGGAGAGGAAAGAAAGCAAAAGAGTAAGTGTTCCCTCATAATTGAGGGAATCAATCACTTTACAATAATTATTATTCCCATCTTCGTATATGTTGGGTCATGATATTTCTTCTATTTGGGCCGAATAGATTGGGTTCATTTATTAAAGGAACAATTACATTTTATAGTACATTTAAAAACATAATTACAATAAAGTGCACTCATTAAATATTTACATAACTAATATACTTTCATATTTATTTACATATTCTAGTGTAATTAGGATTCCTTAATTTAGAGAATTATAATTCAATTAGAATTCCTTAATTTAGGTTCTTCTCTCTCTCCTCATCTAGAATAACTGTATTAATTAGTCTCCTCCCTTCTTCTTCTTCTTCTACATTCAACGTATTCATGCTTGTTAATGCCTTCCTCATCCGCCCTACTCCACCGCCCTTCTCCTCCGTCCTCCTCCACCGCCCTCCTCCACCGCCTCCTCCTCCGTTCTCCTCCGTCCTCCTCCACTGCCCTCCTCCGCCCTTCTCCGTCCTCCTCCACTGCCCTCCTCCGCCTTCTTCCGCCCTCCTCCATTGTATAAATTAGGCCCTTCTCCTCCGTCCTCCTCCGCCATTAACGCCATCCTCCACCATTAACCTAGACAGTTTTAATTTGTTAATGTCATCCTCCACATCCACACCATTAACACCATCCTACACATCCACACTTGCGATTTTTTTTCATAAGTACAATTGTTTGCGATTTTTTATAAAGACAGGTTGGTAGCCAAACATTCATACCAAGGTAACCAATTCAGTGTTATTAGGTTTCTAATTTATTTTTAAAAAATCTATTATAGATTTTTTTTTTATTTAAGAGTGTAGTTGGTAGCTAACACTTTATACAAATATAACCAATTCAGTTTTATTGGGTTACCAATTAATTAAAAAAAATTATTGTAGATTTTTTTTATAATGCAGTTGGTAGCCAAATGTTAATACAAAAGTAACCAATTCAGTTTTATTGGGTTACCAATTAATGAAAAAAAATTTATTATAGATTTTTTTTCATAGTGCAGTTCTATTGGTTACCCACAAAAACTAAAATGGTTACCTTTGTATAAATATTTGGATACCAACTGCAATAAAATTTATCTTTTTCTCCTTTTAATTTCTGGACTAAATCAACCTTCATAATAATGGCGCTTGGACCGGCGTCCATGGTGTTGAAGCGGCGGCGTCCATGATGAAGCGGAGGAAGATGACCGGCGTCCATGGTGAAGCGGAGGAAGATGGTCGGCGTCCATGGTGTTGAAGTGGCGGCGAAGGGGAGGAGGAAGATGACCGGCGAAGGGGAGGAAGAAGATGACGTTTCCAAACTTTGAATATTTGAATTTTAATTATTATTTTTGAATTTATTTTGTTTGTTAGATCCTAGATATTTGAATTTGAATTATTAATTATGGTAGTTATTTCTCCTTGATTTTAGGTTTCCTTATTATTATGAATTGAATCTTATACTAATTCCCTAAATTAAGGAATCCTAATTGCACTAATATTGTAAATAAATATAGAAAGTGTATTAATTATATAAATATTTTATGAGTGCACTAATAGTGTAATTATTTTCTAAATATTGTATACTTATGTAAAGGACCCTTTATTAAATCAATCTATTGAGCTTTTATAATTAAGCCATAGGGTTCGTTGGGCCCAACTACTGTGTTAGCTTTATTTAATCCTATAGGACCAGGTCGGTTCAGTGGATTAACCCATTGGGTCACTTAATATCTATTATTTTGACTTGTAATGATGATATAGTATGACAGTTGACCAAGATATCTGCCATGCATTAATGTGGATGGGATAATAGTAGTTGGACGGTGTGTGAGCGATTGGTCAAAAGCGGTGGATAAGTTCCATGCGATTAAGAAAACCCATCGATCGGGGATATGTCGGATGGTAGTGGGTGTACGATAATCCGAGCAAAGATATTATTTCTTGGCGAGTAAGTCTTCACAAGGAGGTACGTTTTTGATATATATACATTCACACAACTGATAATAAAGAATATATCTCATCACACTAGATTTTATCATCCTCTTGAGTTAACCTCGTAAATAGACATACTTAGTCTTACGCCTGAGCTATCCCCCGGCGGTCCGGCCGTCAAGCTTGTGGTGTTTGTTGTGTTTACTGTGCAGGATCAGGACGTCTTTAGTGATTGGGACGTGGAGAAAGATCCTGGCGTTAACATTGGCGCTAGAAGGAGGGCTGAGTTCTAGTGTCTTGAGTACTTCTCAATCACAGATTGTGTTTTATTCTATTCATTTTTCATGAGAAAGAGTAGAACACTTACACTGACGAAGGATGTAGATGGTGTCGTTGAATCGATCATGATGATATCTCGCCAAAGATCGTTTGGGGCCAACCATAAGTGTTCATGCTAAGACAGGGCGTCAAACGGTCACTGAAGATTCTTGGTCAAGGCGGTGAGACAAAGCGGCGTAAGCTAAGTATTCCCAACGGAGAAGGGATCCGGTTATGGTGGGAAGCGGGTAAAAGGCACTTCGCCTAGAACTCGATCTAGAGATGACCAGGATGCAAAGGCTTCATTTGGCTAAGATGGCGAGATGAAGCAGATAGAGCCATGGAGGTACTGGTGAAGCAGCGTTAGGATATAGCTGAGCAGATGGCTCGGATTGCGGAGTTGAGAGATGAAGAGCTTAACTATGTTCAATCCGAAGAGCAAGGGCATCGGAGGGGGAAGGAACCTGCTCGTTCAGGGCGACAGTATCTGGGCCGAGCTAGGGAAAGAAGAAGGTCCCGAAGCCCTACTCCTCAGAGATCAAAGAGGACTTATCACCCTGCCGATTCCAGGGACAGGGGCGAAGCGAAAGAAGAGGTCGATCCAGGGATCGCACTCCAGAACATGCAAAGAAAGTCCTTGTCGTTGCACATTCTCGCCATAGTGCCCGGGTTCAGAGGCAAAGTATATCCAGAGGACATACTCCCGAGAGTCTACTGAGGGCACCCATACAGAGATACTGCGTCTCGGAGAAGCCTCTAAAGTTGAAGGTTCTGTTGAAAGAATCCGGTCTGCTTATAGGAAGAAGGGGTCACCGGAGAAGGAAGCATCATCACAACCAGAAAGCGTAGAGTATCTAGTTAAAGAATTGAAGGAGCTTCGGAAGCAGCTTACCAAAGTCCAGAAAACCAAAGATGCTCCGGGAAAGAAGGCGTCCCCTTTTTTCGCGGAGATTCTTAGAGAAAAGCTGATCCTACCAAGAAGTTGCCCCATATCGAGAGTTATGATGGATCGGGGGACCCTTACGACCATAGTCAGGCGTTCGACCGACTCATGGATTATTATGACTTCAGCGATGCTGCTAAATGCCATACTTTTGTCACAACTCTTAGAAAGGATGCCCGGTAGTGGATGGGGACCTTACCCTCAGATTCAATCTCGTCCTGGGAAGACATGTGCAACAAGTTTCATGCTCGCTTTGGGAGCAACAGAAGTAGGGGAAAACCAACTGGTTCATTGGCTCAAGTTCGGCAATCTTCTAATGAATCTTTGGGCCAGTATGTGAAGCGGTTCCGGGAAGCAGTCGGCTAAGTGGCAGACTTGAAAGATCTACAAGCTGTGGGACTGTTTCAGAACGGGTTAGATCTGGTTAAATCAGAAAAGTTTGTGAAAAAACTTATGTTTAACCACCCGAAGAGTCTCGTCGAAGCCTTTGACAAAGCCAAGAAGGCTATATCGTAGTGGAAGAAGCCACGAAAGCGACCTCAAACGTCCTTCGGACGGCTTAAGGAGACAGATCGGGACAAAACCGATGGGGATCAAGAAAAAATGAAGGAATAAAAGCAAATCGTGATGACGGGTCGAAGAGATACAACAATTGGAGGCAGGGTGGAGGACGTTCGTCCGCTCCAACCTAGAGAGTAGATAGGACGTACACGGCACTCAACGCAGACAAGGCTGTTATCTTAGATCAGATCAAAAATCAACCTATCTTCGAGCCACCACGAGATAATATTAAGCCCGGAAAAGGGAATCCTCGCAAGTATTGCGATTACCATCAAGCTTCAGGTCATGAAACGAACGATTATGCCAGTTTAAAAGAATTCATTGAAAGAAAGGTACATGGTGGGGCTTTAGTTCAGTATGTGGCTGCCAGAACTAATCAACAGCAGGATCGAGGACCTGTGTCGGCAGCTCAACCAGTTCAGCAATCATTGCTAGCTCCGGGACAGCTTGCGAGGCATGTGATAGATGTCATCACCTGGGGTACTTCCGCAAGCTCATTGGAAAAGTTACTTAGAAAGCTATTTAGATTCGATTCATGCTTGTATGGTACTTTCCCAAGACCGACAGACCTATCCAAAAGCAGTAATCTCCTTTACCGATGAGGATTACCTTCAGAAGTCATCGAACCGCACGAGGATCATTGGTCGCCGATCGCACAAGTGGGTTCGGTGGATATGGAAGCGAGATGATGGTAGATAATGGGTCTTCAGAGACATCCCAGACGCCCACGCTTATCAAAGGATGAATCTGGGTGGCGGAAGATGGAAATAGGCAAGAGGCTCCTCTTTATGGTTTCAAAGAATGATCCATTAAGGTGGTTTGGGACCATTGAACTACCGGTCATATTTGGAACGGCCCCTCAACAGGTAAAAATTATTTGCAAATTTTATGTTGTGCATGTAGATTCTGCTTATAATGCTATTTTGGGGAGGCCCACTTTGTAAGCTGTAACATCAATACCTCATTTCAAAATCAAATTTCCGACGGCTCATGGGGTTGGAGAGGTGAAAGGAGATTTGGATCCGCCAGAGGTGTTACGAAATCTTTATTATTACCGGAGTGGGGTATCAAGCAAAAAGCGAGTAATACATGGCGATAGAGATCGAACCCTTCACCGAGAGTAGTTCAGAACCGATTGGTCCCGCCAATTTGGAGAAAGCGGAGGAGATAGAGCTCATCCCGCAAGGTGGACAAAAGCGGTGAAAATAGGTTGGGGCACGGAACCTCTCCGGACGAACCTCATGGAGCTCCTGAGGAGCTATGTTGACATCTTCGCATGGGAACCTCGGGATATGCCGAGTAAACAGGGGATATTCTTTGAGCATCGATTAAAAGTAGACCCGTCAAAGAAAGCGGTGCTGCAGGAAGAGGAGGATCTTTGCACCTGAGCGTCAACGGATCATAGATGAAGAGATTGCAAAACTGTTGGCAGCTGACTTCATCTTTGAGATCGATTACCCGCAGTGGATGGCTAATGTGGTCTTTGGTCCGTAAGCGAGAATGGCAAATGGCGAAGTCTGCGATCGATTATATTGATCTAAACAAGGCCTGTCCGAAGGATTTCTACCCGCTGCCCCACATCGATCAACTCATTGATGCCACTTCGGGATATGCTTTATTAAGTTTTATGGATGCATTCTCTGGGTATCATCAGATCTCCATGTGTAAAGAGGATATACCGAAGACGATGTTCATTACGCATCGTTCTAAGATATGCCTATAAGAAAATGACTTTCGGCCTCATCAATGCCGGAGCCACGCACTGGGAGGATGATGAACCATATCTTCAGATATCAGTTGGGCAGGAACATTGAGGTGTATGTGGATGACATGATTGTCAAAAACATGTTGGTGCATAAGCATTTGGATGATTTAGAGGAATGCTTTCAGATCATTCATCATCACAACTTAAGACTGAATCCCACTAAGTGCACCTTGATGCTGAAATTTGCAAATTTCTGGGTTATCTTGTCAGTCAAAGAGGAATTGAAGCCAATCCAGAGAAGATTCAAGCGATCCTGAACATGAAGACTCCTCAGTCATTTAAAGATGTTCAACGTCTGACCGGAAGGATTGCAGCTTTGCGGAGGTTCATGTCCAAGTCAGCAGAAAGTTGTTTACCGTTTTTTGACACATTGAAAGGGCCGAAGAATGCAAAGACGTTTCAATGGACTTCGGAGTGTGAAAACGCCTTTCAGAGCATTAAGTCCTACTTATCTTCAGCGCCTTTGCTAGTGAAGCCCGTTCCTGCCGAGCCTCTATATTTGTACCAGCAAGCCTAGTTAGATTTGGCGATATAGAGCGGTTTTGGTGCGTGAAGTTGAGGTAAAAGACCCGGTTTATTATATAAGCCATGTCCTTCGGGATGTCAAACAAGGTACCCAAATGTTGAAAAGTTTGCTTTTGCTTTAATAACTGCTAGTCGAAAGCTTAGGCAATACTTCCAGTGTAGATTGGTAATAGTATACACAAATCAGCCTTTGAAGAAGATTATGGGCAAACCAGAGGTATCGGGGAGACTAGCTGCATGGACGATGGAGTTGTCCCAATTCTTTATTGAATATCATCCCGAACCGCCATCAAAAGGCAAGCCTTGGCTGATTTTGTGGTTGAATGTTCGTTTTAAAAGTGATGAAGTCGTGGTCGAAAGGTCAAGGATCGATGAGCGATTGTCGTTCTTCATGAAGGAGAGAGTTCATGGACGCCGTATATCTGAGATGGGTCTTCTACGCCGGACATTAGTGGAGCGAGGATTATCTTGACCATCCGAGAGGATTCCAAAAAGAAGAGCCATCGATTTCGATTCAAAGCGACAAACAATGTATTTGAGTATGAGGCGGTGGTTTTGCAGGGTTACGATTAGCGAAGAAGTCTGAAGTCTGAGAATTGTCATCTTGATGATTTCTCGTTAGTCGTTAAACATTTTTCTGGGAATCTGAAGCTCGAGGTCCCGAGAATGATCAAGTATTTAGCAGAATTGAAGGAACGGCTTCAGTGATTTCCAATCCTACGAGTTTCGGGGGGTCGAGCGTAATAACAATTCCATTCTTGATGCACTTGCCGACTAGCCACTACGGATGTTAATGTTTTTGAAGGATCGGTGTACCTGGAAATTTTACAACATCCTAGTGTTCATCATGAAGTGGTAATGTGCATTGATCGAACCAACTGCTGGTTGACTCCCTACCTGGAATATTTGGCTGATGGCGTCTTACCTTCGGATCGGATGCTCGCCAAGAAAATTAAGTACAAAAGTGCCAATTTTGTTCTGATTGATGGGGATCTCTTAGAAGAAGGGCCTTCGTCTCCATTATTGAAATGTTTGACTCCATCCGAAGTGAATATCTTCTCCGAGAAGTGCGTGAAGGCATTTGTGGCGACCATATGGTCGCTAAGTCATTAGCCTATAAAGTGCTTCGTCGAGGGTACTACAGCCTACTATCTTTCAAGGAAGCAACCGAAAGACGTCAAGAAGTGCGAGAAGTGCCAAACCAACAGTCCAATACCTCATCAGCCACCGGAAGAGCTATACTCGATCTTATCTCCTATACCCTTCACCGTCTGGGGGTTGATATATCGGGTCCACTACCAAAAGCAAAAGGTCAGTCATTTTGTTATAGTTATATAGACTATATGACCAAATGGGTAGAAAGCAAAAGCCACTTAGGTCAATAATTAACAGAGTGTTTAAAATTGTGAAAGAATTAGTGGTATTCCGTTTTGGAATTCTAAGGTGGTGGTATCGGATAATGGACGTCGGCCCATGCGGTCAAAGTTTGAAGCATTTTTGGCGAATTGGGGATCCAAAGATGAAAAGACTTGATGGCTCATCCTCGATCAAAACGGACAAAGTTGAAGTAATCATGACACCCCCAAAATAGGTATACAATACCCATTCGAGTCGCCAAAATACATGGTATAAAGCAAACTACAACTTTGACAATACATGGATGTCGGGTAGAATCTGACAATACAACCTGTGAGTTTGAATACAAATATTGTCTTTCAGACAATATACACACCCAAATAAGTCCTCATTAATTATTCATACACTATTTTACGTAAATAAGAAGGACATCTAAAACATCTTCCTAGAACCATCACTCCATACCCCGACTCGATCCTCGCTATGTTCTCACCTCCCGAGAAGAAAAATGGAACAAAAAGGAAAAGGGTGAGCTCAAACTAGCCCAAGTAAAGAATATTTATGACTAAGATAATATACAACAAATTATCGTTAGTCTTCAACAGGAAAAATCTAATGAATACAATAGACAACAAGTTTTAGATCAACAAATGCAATGGAATGAAGAATCCATTAGAAGAGTCACGTAGAGAAAGAATTCTACCTTGTCTTCTAAGGTTTAAAAGTCCATCATCAATAGTTTATCCCGTAATAACAATCAATATACATCTTTAATCATCTTTGCACTACGTGCCAAAGATATTCATTCAGATCATCGGTTGGTCATGTTCATCTCAACACCTATTCATCTTTTTGCACTCTGTGCCAAAGATATTCATCGATTAATCGCTCATCTTTGCACTTATGTGCCAAAGATATTCATTTATATCACCATTTAGGATGACGATGATGAAAAACATTTTTAAAGAAAGCGAATCCAATTGAAACAAAATGACAAGGATTAAGGATTAAGGATTCAGTACTTTGTTTTACCCAAGTCCAAAAATACTTGAAAATAATCATATTGGTGTAAAATTCAAGAATGATCAAAACATGGATACAATCAAAGCTAGTATCCGAATAGATATTTTGGACAAAAAGAAATTTTTTATTTTTCTATTGAATAGTCAAGATTCGTGAATAAAGGTCGTATACGTGAATAAAGGCCAGTATCACGTGAATAAGAACTCCCCGACACAACAAGTTCCAAATTTGATAAAAAGTTCACCAATACTTTGGCATAATGATATTGAAGAAAAATATCATTTAAGAAGAAAATAATACCCCTTACCTCAAAATAACCGTCTTCGATTGAATTTCAGATATAGTCTTTGATAGAAACCCGCATAGATATAGAACACTCAAAGTATACTCACAAGAATACGCTTGATAATTTAGAGAGAGAAAGAGAGAAAACTTAGTTTCGGTGTGATTTTCAATTCTAACTTAGCCTCTATTTATAGGAAAATGTTAGAACGCTAAAAGGAGACTAAATTAATAAATTATTATTATTTACCAAATATTCAAGCCCACCACCAAGGAATCTGATTTTAGCCACCAACCACATGTTAAAGATGCTCACCAACCTTTGAAAAACGTTTTTTTGAAAATAATAATTAAAATTTCCAAAATTAATTATTTTAACTCAAAACATCAATAATTCACAATAAATATCCCTTTTATCAGAAAATTCAAATCTCGCGATTTTTTATAGGAATTTCAATTCTCTACAACTTTGCAGAAGAAAATATTTCCAAATTCCAAACAAAAATTATCCAAAATCCACAAACAGGCAATTTTACAGTCTATAATAAATTTTCGGTCAAGAATTGTGTCCACCAACACACAAAACATATGTTAAACATTTAATGCCACAAAATACTCTACCTCCTCATATACTCATATATCCCACATTCATTATAAAAATATCACCGTTAATATATTATTAAAATAATATATTTAAATGAATTATTTTATCAGAAAAAGATAAAATATTAATTTTCAACAATTGTTACATTAAAAATTTTCTCCATATATATCCACATAAAATAAATATTTTCTTTATCATAATAATCAATAATTAATTATTCAAAAATAATATTACGTAATCACAAAGATCGACAACCGTGCCGTTCCTCAGAAAGAGGGCTTTCAATAAGGATTTCTCCTTACTTGCCGTGCAATTAGGTAACCAAACCTCTCTTTAGATGTAACTTTCTAGACATTGCCAATAATGTTATCGAGATAATATTATTCAAATAATATGAATTATTGATTTGATAATGGAAAATCTTGTGTAATGACAATTATGAAAAACAACAAAGAATACAAAATATCAACGCAAGAATTATTGAATCAATAAAATATAATATTGAATAAAGTAACTCATCGTAACAATTATTGAGTAGTGGCTTCTTTACGTAAGGATCAATAATTCAATAATATCATGTAGTAATAACGCAAAGCCATGCAAACCACGCCAGACATCAGATATTTTAACCACCGTGTAACCCAACAGTGTTAACGGTAACAATTTACGTCGTTATTTATAAAACTCAATCTTTGTCATTTTCCTTCATCCAACCGTTTTTCGTTATGGGGCCCACCAATGACTGCGCCGTCGTACGGAGATTCCCGACAAAAAGAATATTCCACGACCAAACGAATATTCCCCAACAATAATGAATATTTTATAACCACTTGCTTATTTTGTAAACTTTGCACATTTCACCCATAACCAAAGAATTATATCAAATTAACCCTTATTAATTTAGAATAATGAATAAAGGAAAATTCAATTTTATTTATAATAAGTTGGGGTCTTACAACCTCCCTCCTTATGAAATTTCATCCTCGAAATTGGACGACGCATACATACTGGTATATCGAAAAGGTGAGGTACCTCTCTTTCATCTCCGATTCCAACTCCCATGTCATTTCCTCAATTGCATGGTTTCTCCACAAAACCTTAACTTGTGGTATAACCTTCGTCGTAAGACATGCTTCTTTCCTATCCAAAATCTCAACAGTATCTCCTCGTAGGTTAAATCTTCATTTATCTCGTTCGGGTTCTAACGCAATAATGTGGTTCGGGTCTTTCACATATTTACGAAGCATAGATATGTGGAATACATTGTGAACACGAGAAATACTGGAGGTAACGCGAGTCTATAGGCTATGTTTCCTATTCTGATTCGAGAATCTCAAATGGACCAACAAACCTTGGATTGAGCTTTCCTCTTTTCCCAAATCTTGTAACTCCTTTCCATGGAGCAATACGTAACAATACATGATCTCCAATATTAAACTCCACGCCCTTTCTACATGAAGATCAAGATAACTCGTTTGTCGATCTTGTGAAGTTTGAATACGTTGTCGAATCATTTGGATCTTTTTCGTAGTCACGCGTGCATTTAATTCTCGGTCCCAACAATGTTGCTTCTCCCTTTCGTCCCATCATCTTTGGAGAATGACATTTTCGCCCATACAACGCCTCGAATGGAGCCATGCTTATACTTAACGATAATCTGTTGTTATAAGAGAATTCCACCAGTGGGTAGTACTTATCCCAACTTCCTTTGAAATCTAGGACACACGAGTCTTAATAGATCTTGAGGGTTTGAATAGTCCTCTCGATTGTCCGTCCGTTTGAGGATGGTATCTTTAAGCCCAATCAATCAGAATCCGCGCCCATAGCTTTTTCGCAAGCTAACCCAAAATCTTGAAGTGAATCTCGGGTCACGATCCGAAACTATGGATCTTGGCATGCCATGCAATCGCATAATCTCATTCACGCATCATACTGAGCAAGACGTTCGAGGGATAAGTCTCGGCGATCGGTAAGAAATGGGCGGACTTGGTTAATCTATCAACAATAACCCAAATTGCATCTACGCCTTGAGAAACTTTGGGAAGACACAGTAACAAAATCCATAGTAATGTGTTCCCATTTCCATTCCTAATCTTAAGTGGTTGAATGGACCTTTTGGCACTTGATGCTCCACCTTTACACGTTGACAAAGTTAAACATCTTGAGATAAACTCCGCAATCTCTCTCTTCATATTGTTCCACCAAAATGTATGTCGAATATCATGATACATTTTGGTACTCCTGTGATGGATTCAGAAAACGGGGTGTTGTGTGCCTCCATCATGATTTTATGCTTCAGTCGAATTGTTAGAACGCAAAGTCTAGAATTGACTCGAAGTATTCCTTCCTCATCAATTCTTGCTTAGGAATAGCTCCTTCTTGCACTTTCTTCTTCATATACATCGCCCCTGTGTCCAGTAGCTTGAAAGCAACTTTAACTTTATCGATTAAAGTTGGTTCTACTTGTATATTCGCCATCATTATGTGGGTCCCCCGAGTCTTTAATTCTACCTCCATCCTTTGCAAGTCATACAAAATGGGCCTTGCGTTGACAATATCGCACTCGACTTGTGATATGATCTTCTACTTAATGCGTCACCTACTACGTTCGCTTTTCGGGATGATATTGAATAGTGTGATCGTAATCTTTTAACAGACTCCACCAACGTCGTTCCGCATGTTGAGTTCTTTTTGGGTGAATAAATATTTAAGGCTTTTTATGGTCCGTATAAATCTCCACTTTCTCTCCATACAAGTAGTGTCTCCATATCTTCAACGCGAATACGATTGTCGCCAACTCTAGATCACAGTAGGATAATTCCTCTCATATTCTTTGAGTTGTCGTGAGGCATAGGCTATGACTTTCCCATGTTGCATGAGAACACATCCTAACCCCTTGCCGGAAGCATCATTTGTAGATAACAAATCCATCCGAACCCGGATGGTATTGTTAGTAACAGTGCGAAATGAGTCTCTCTTGAGCTCTTGGAAACTCTTCTCACATTCTCCGTTCCATATGAATTTTGTATCTTCCGAGTCACCGTGAGTTATCAGAGTAGCGATTCGAGAAAATCCTTCCACGAATCTCTCTCGATAATAACCCGTTAAGCCCGTAAAGTCTGCGTCTTGGTCACCAACTTGGTTGCTTCTAACTTTGTATTGCTTCAATCTTCACGGGTCAACAGATACTCCTTGTTTTGACACCACGCGTGCCCAAGGAATGCTACTTCCTCAAGCCGTAACTCACATTTCTTCACTTGGCATAAAGCTTGTGTTCACGAAGTCTTTGTAGTACCGAATTTCAAATGGTACTCATGATCTTCACGGCTTTTTAGAATAGATGAGGATGTCATCAATAAAGACAACAACGAACCGATCCAAATATTCCTTGAATACACGGTTCATCATATCCATGAAAGCAAAGCGGGAGCATTAGTCAATCCAAAAGACATGACCAAGAATTCATAATGCCCGATCGAGTCCCGAATGCCGTCTTTGGAATATCCTCGGTTTTAATCTTCAATGATGATATCCGAACAAAGATCAATCTTTGAAAAGAATTGCGCCTCAGAATCGGTCGAACAGGTCATCAATGCGAGGTAGCGGATACTATTCTTGATGGTGACATGGTTCAATTCTCGATAGTCAATACAAAGTCGCGATACTCCCCGCTCTTTCTTCTTTACGAATAAAACAGAGCACCCCAAGAGAGACGTCTTGGGGACGAATGAAACCGATGTCTAATAATTCCTGTAGTTGGACTTTTAACTCCTGAAGTTCAATAGGAGCCATTCGATATGGGGTTTTAGAAATGGGTTTTGTACCCGGTTTAAGGTCAATAAAGAATTCAACATCACGTTCTGGGGGTAAACCAGAAGCTCTTCAGAAATACATCAGAAATTCTAACCACGTAAATATTATTCAAATCGACTTGTCTTTATTCAAATCCATAACATGGGCTAAGAAAGCTTGACATCCGTTTTCAATAAACGAATAGCTTTGTGGCTTGATATGACAATGGATCGATTTTAGTGGTTTGAATTGTATGACAAAGTTGGTTAGAATATGAAAACTAACAACCTTACGAAAATAATCAATTTTGGCATGATGAGTGGTTAACCAATCAATTCCTAAAATCACATCAAAAGCAAGTATCTTTAAAGAGATAAGATCAACGGGTAATGTGATAGTGCCAACTTGGATCATGCAAGATTTATAAACCGTAGATGTAACGAAGGTTTCACCCAAACTGAGTTTCAACAGATAAATCAAAATCTAATTTCTCCCCGAGTCAAGTTTAAACGTTGAGCACAAGCGGGAGAGATAAAAGAATGGGTAGAATCCCAGATTCTAAGAAGGTATAAACTTCGCAAGAATTCAAGATTAGCTTACCCATGATCACCTCGTTTGGGTTCCTCACGTTTTGTCCGATCACGACAAACGCTTCTTAGAAATCACCGTGATTTTGACTTATCCGGATGACTTGGAATTACCACTCCTCATTGAACTTGGTTTCGCGATAAGACAATCTCGAGCGATGTGGCCTTCTTTCCCACGGCTTGTAACATACCTTGGATTGTTGTGGGACGGTTTGGGGTGATATGTCCCTCCTTCCGCATTTGTAACATCTAGCGCTATTCGTTCTCCCCTAGCATTTGTTGTTGGTCTTTGGTGTCATTGTTGATATCTTCCCGTCATTGTTGAATCTTCTATTTCAAATTTCCACTTGAGTCACCTCTCCTATTATCATGTCCACGATTACCACCGAGTGGTTACCGCTTTGTCCAGTATTCTTTCCTCCTCATTTGGTTATCATCGTTCGATGACTACCACGATTGTGGTCCTCGGTTGAGTATACTCACTATCTCGCCTAATAATCGAGCCTTGTTGACAACATCGAATACTGAGATAAAATTTATGAGAGATAAGGTATTGACGAATCTACGATTTTAGACCTCTCGTAAACATACGTGTCATTCGTTCCTCATTCTCCACCAAATGAGGTGCAAACTCGATAATTCTGCGAACCTTGCCTCGTCATCGAGACACCGCCATGTTGTTCGTTCGAGTCTAATAAACTCTACTTCCTTCGTATACGACGAATACTTTTCGGAAAGTACTTGTCATTGAACGATTCAAATCTTTCCCAAGACATGTTAAGTAAGCATCCTGTCAGTACGCTTCACTGATTCCCACCAAGAATCTGCTTCACCATTTAAACATAAAGGTGGCGAATGGAACCTTCATTCTCTCCGCACCCCAAGACATCGAATATCTTGGTAATTTGCTTGACCCACGTTTTCGCTTTGATCGGATCCGGCTTCCATGGAAATCTGGTGGTCCCAACTCTTTGAATTGTTTGGGCCGTGACAAACCGACGCGTTCTTATCATTTCCTCCCGTATTTTGTACACGAGTCTCTCCTTATCTCGATTTTGCATGAACTCGCAAAAAGCTTCTAAACATCCCGCTGTTCATCATTTGCTCAATTGGCGTTTTTCACGGGAGGAACATTGCCACTGTCAGACGTTTCTCCTCGTTGGTGAGTACCAGCGTCTCCACGGTCTCATAAACTCCATTGTTAATGTTCTCAGCAGCCCATTCTTAAATCATCGCCATAAAACAAGGGTTAATTAAACAAATTAACATATCACATAATATCCTATATTACGACCGACCAAACAAATAAGCTTAGGTAGGACACACTAGCGAAGGATTTACTCGTCTCTCCCTCCTAGTTCTATTCCCGATCTCGCTTGGAGATCATATCCCTAAGCTCGATACCAAACTGTGGACGCCCCCAAAATAGGTATACAACACCCATTCGAGTCGCCAAAATACATGGTATAGAAAGAAACTACAACTTTGACAATACAGATGATGTCGTGTAGAAATAAGACAATCTGTTGTGAGTTTGAATACAAATATTGTCTTCTGACAATATACACACCCAAATAAGTCCTCATTAATTATTCATACACTATTTTACGTAAATAGTAAGGATGCTTAAAACATCTTCCTAGAACCATCACTCCATACCCCGACTCGATCCTCGCCATGTTCTCACCTCCCGAGAAGAAAAATGGAACAAAAAGGAAAAGGGTGAGCTCAACTAGCCCCAGTAAAGAATATTTATGACTAAGATAATATACAACAAATTATCGTTAGTCTTCAACAGGAAAAATCTAATGAATACAATAGACAACAAGTTTTAGATCAACAAATGCAATGGAAGCAAAGAATCCATTGTAAGAGTCACGTAGAAAGAATTCTACTGTCTTCTAAGGTTTAAAAGTCCATCATCAATAGTTTATCCTCGTAATAACAATCAATATACATCTTTAATCATCTTTGCACTACTGGTGCCAAAGATATTCATTCATATCATCGATTGGTCATGTTCATCTCAACACTGCTCATCTTTGCACTCTGAGCCAAAGATATTCATCGATTAATCGTTCATCTTTGCACTATGAGCCAAAGATATTCATTTATATCACCATTTAGGATCGACGATGATGAAAAACATTTTTAAAGAAACGAATCCCGGTGAAACAAAATGACAATGATTAAGGATTAAGGATTCGTACTTTGTTTTACCCAAGTCCAAAAATACTTGAAAATAATCATATTGGTGTAAAATTCAAGAATGATCAAAACATGGATACAATCAAAGCTAGTATCCGAATAGATATTTTGGACAAAAAGAAAAATTTTATTTTAAATTGAATAGTCGTCGATTCGTGAATAAAGGTCGATATCGTGAATAATGTCAGATATCGTGAATAAGAAACCAAACACAACAAGTTCCAAATTTGATAAAAAGTTCACCAATACTTGACATAATGATATTGACGAAAAATATCATTTAAGAAGAAAATAATACCCCTTTACCTCAAAATAACAAATTTCGATTTGAATTTCTAGTATAGTCTTTGATAAAACCACAAAGACCAGATATAGCAACACTCAAAGTATACTCACAAGAATACGCTTGATAATTTAGAGAGAGAAAGAGAGAAAACTTAGTTTCTGGTGTGATTTTCAATTCTAACTTAGCCCTCTATTTATAGGAAAATGTTAGAACGCCAAAGGAGACTAAATTAATAAATTATTATTATTTACCAAATATTCAAGCCCACCACCAAGGAATCTGATTTTAGCCACCAACCACATGTTAAAGATGCTCACCAACCTTTGAAAAACGTTTTTTTGAAAATAATAATTAAAATTTCCAAAATCAATTATTTTAACTCAAAACATCAATAATTCACAATAAATATCCCTTTTATCAGAAAATTCAAATCTCATGCTTTTTATAGGAATTTCAATTCTCTACAACTTTGCAGAAGAAAATATTTCCAAATTCCAAATGTAAATTATCCAAAATCCACAAACGGGCAATTTTATACTATAATAAATTTTCTAATCAAGAATTGTATCCACCGACACACAAAACATATGTTAAACATTTAATGCCACAAAATACTCTACCTCCTCATATACTCATATATCCCACATTCATTATAAAAATATCAATAATTAATATATTATTAAAATAATATATTTAAATGAATTATTTTATCGGAAAAAGATAAAATATTAATTTTCAACAATTGTTACATTAAAAATTTTCCATATATATCCACATAAAATAAATATTTTCTTTATCATAATAATCAATAATTAATTATTCAAAAATAATATTCTGAGAATCACAAGATCGATAAACCGTGCCGTTCTCAGGAAGAGTGGGCTTTCCAATAAGGATTTCTCTTCTTGGCGCGCGCAATTAGGTGACCAAACCTCTCTTAGAGCAGAACTTTCTAGACATTGCCAATAATATTATCGATAATATTATTCAAATAATATGAATTATTGATTTGATAATGGAAAATAACGTGTAATGACAATTATGAAACAACAAAATAATACAAAATATCAACGCAAAGCAATTATTGAATCAATAAAATATAATATTGAGCGAAGAACTCACGTAATAATTATTGAGTAAGGCCTTCTTACGTAAGGATCAATAATTCAATAATATCATGTAATACTGTGCTTCTTTGTGCAACCACGCCAGACATCGTATTTTAACCACTGGGTAACCCACCAAAGGTGTTAATTGGTAACAATTTACGTCGTTATTTATAAAACTCAATCTTTGTCATTTTCCTTCATCCAACCGTTTTTCAAGTTATATGGGCCCACTAATGATCAAGCTAGGCCGTCAGATGCGGAGATTTCCGACAAAAAAGAATATTCCACGACCAAACGAATATTCCCCGACAATAATGAATATTTTATAACCACTTGCTTATTTTGTAAACTTTGCACATTTCACCCATAACCAAAGAATTATATCAAATTAACCCTTATTAATTTAGAATAATGAATAAAGGAAAATTCAATTTTATTTATAATAAGTTGGGGTCTTACAAGAAACAATGTAACTTTCCGAAAAGGATCAGCGTAGGAAGGGATGACGGTTAAAAGCGATGATAGGAGGAGTCGCTAAGTGTCTTTATGGGCTTATCGAACTACTCCAAGGACTACAACGGGGATTCACCTTTCAGATCGGCTTTATGGTAATCGATGCCTTAGTCCCGGTTGAAATTGGATCTCCAAGTCTTGAGTTAGTCATTTTCAGAGAGATCTACAATGAAGAAGGTGAAGACCAATCTTGATTCTTTGGAAGAAGTCGGAGAGATAGCCTTAATCAAATTGGCGACTATCGTCAAGAGTGGCTAAGCATTATAATAAGGGGTAAAGCTTCGCAGATTTGAAGTTGGAGATTTTGTCCTCGGAGAAGTCAAGCATCTACGCCTCGAAACTGGGAAAGTTGATGCCAAATTGGGAAGGACCATATGAAATCTTTGAAGTTCAAGCCGGGGACTTATCGGTTGAAGGCATTAGATGGCTCAAGATAATCAAAAACACTTGCACGTTGCAAAGCTTAGAAAGTACTTTGAAGAGATTCAATGTCAAGACATCTAAGTCTCAGAATATTTACATCATCATCAATAAAAGTTCTCTTTTCTCTCAAACAAATTTCATCTCTGTTCTTTCTTTCGGTTCATTGGTGTTAGGAGGTTCGGGAGGACTTCGACCATTCGATGGTAGCCTCTTGGCAGTGGTCACTATTTGGCATTGTCGGGCCCTTCGGGGTAAGCAATTGTCGCCACTATTTGGCATTGTCGATTCTTGGGGGTAGTAATTGTCGTCACTTAGACACTTGTCAGCCCTTCGTGGTAGGCAAGTGTCATCTTTAAGACGTTGTCGCCCTTCGTGGTAGGCATTGGTTGACATTTAAACGTCAGCCCTTCATGGTAAGGCGAATGTTATCTTTTGGTGTTATTAGGCCTTTTGGGGTAAACAAACTCACGATAAAGCGAGATCATCTCACACTTTGAGAATCGAATGAGTATCTATTTACTTTATTACCCGAATTTTTCTAAGTGTTGAGTTGGAATGCCTCGTTCTTTAAATTCACTTTATCTCGTTATATAACACGCTTAATTGTTAATTAACAAATTTGAGTTAAATCCTTGAAGGGTTTTTTGTACATGTTGTCCTATAAATTCATATTGAAGTATTGGCGAAGTAATAATAATAATTGAAGTCATAAGGGAGAAGATCACTTTTCATTAATACTTAATTTATTTTAAAAAGAGAAAATAATGTAAAATTTTTACAAGTATTTTTAAATAAAAACCGAAGAAGAGAACAAAAGTCTGTTGCCTCAGTGAGACCCTCATCATCTGAAGAGTCGAGCAAGTATGGATCTAAGTTGGCTTTGGTCACTTTTTCCTTGCCACGACTTCTAAGTAGGCTCGTAGCTTTCGTATGAATCCTCATTATTTCTCCATTAATTTCATCCGAAGTTTTTGAGATCTTTCTTACATATCTCTTTGCAAGAAAGCATCACCAAAGGAGGCCCAAGGTCCCAAGAGCCTTGAGTTCTCGGTTTCTTGTTCGAGCCGTGCTGCAGATATTCATCTCGACGGGTTTCTTCCCGCCCAAATTTTATGGATCGTCTTGGTCAAGATCTTAGCGTCGACCTTCACTCCTTGATCTTGTTCATCCTTAGTTCACTCCTCCGAACCAAGTCGACGTTCATATTAACGATTTCAAAGATGTCTTTGTGCTTTAGTCGACTTCAGTTCTTCCTTCGAGGCCTTCACATCTTCCTTGGCTTGGGCCAACTCTTTTTCAAGTCCTTCATTGGTATGAAGGATGCCTTCACGTTAGGTCCTTTCCGAGCCAAGATGACTTCAGGATGGAGTTCTCTTCCTCGGCGCCTCTCTTGGATTCACCGAGAGATCTTGGACGTAGACGCCAATACGAATACGAGATTTGCCGTGCATGTTCGGGCTTTTATTTAATCAATTTTCGAGATATATGAATACGAAGATAAGTATGGAAAGCGAGAGGAAGGAAGAGCCATTTACCTTCGCCAAGTAGCTCATGCCTTCCATAAGAAGTCCCCATTCAGACTGTTCTTCGAATCGGTGGTCACCTGTCCTCATGAACGAAGGCCTCGAACAATTGAAAGGGAAAGTTTGCGTTAAATCGGGGAAATATATAGTTGGCGAGCCCATGACATCCTCTTTGAAATTCGGTGAGTCATGTGTCTTAGAGGAGAAAACACAGTCGATCGCAAACCGTGAGGATCCGCATGTATCCGCCTTTGGGGAAGGAGATCGGCGGTATAAGCTCGAGAGAAGTTGAAGAAGAGGCGGAGGTTGAACTCCAATTTGGTTGTCCAGAAGGTTGTTTTCTTTTTGGGGACGGTGGGGTCGAACTCGACCAATTTCAAAGATCAGTGTTTGGGTTTCGGTTGGGGGTCAATTGTTGAAGTTGGAGGACGCGGAGTTCTTGGCGGTGAGGGAATTATTTTTGATCTTAATTTTTTGGCACGAAGGATTTTCGCCCGATCGTAGAGGTATGTCAAGTAGACTCCTCTTTATCAAAATTGGTTCGAAGAAGGTGTGGTAACAGGTCGGTTGGAGTAGTTGATTGTGGGTTTGCTTGGGAAGAACCTCCTCGTCGCTTTCGGGATCTATCTCATGTAGAGGTAGTTCGGCCTTTTAAAGAAATTCTTCCTTCTTCGGCGAGGTCGGAGGACTTCTTCAGAATGAAAGGCTCGCGTCGGCCAGCTCATCATTAGAAGGGGGTAGTCTTTGGGTCGAGAGGTAGGTGTGTCGGTTCGGGAAGGTTCTTCAAGAGGAAGCTCTTCGTTAGCCTCCGAAGTCCTCCCCGCCGTAAAAATCTCCCAAATCTTTCACTTCCGAAAAAGTTGGTTTGATCGGGGATCCGCAAATAATCACATATTAAAATCCTTGCCACATAAATACCTCAAAAATTATATTGCGTAATTATTCAAAACTTACATTTATGATCATACACCAAGCTTGTTTGGTCACAGGTAAAACTCCATTCTTGTGGAGGGATCTTGAGAAAGTCTCCCATTTCCTCACACGCCTTGGGGAATGTCACCAAAGTCACAGAGATCCTGGCTCAGGATGGTCCGGTCTGGAAGAAGAGATCTCTCGTCCAATGATGAAGAACCATTTTCGTGCGACCTTTGTTGCTCAAGGGTGCTCATCGGGGCCTCTTCTCGAATTTAGAGTTTGGGTGTGGAGATTGTTTGCTCAAAGATCTTAAACACTCGTTCTCTGGATCTACCTACCAAAAAAGGGTGAAGAAAAGGTCGACGGAGGAGTAACCCCTGGCCGTGGCGAGAGGCAATGAATGCCAAGATGTGGATATAGGAGTTGGGCACTACCTGAAAGCAAAGCCCACTCCTATGAACCCTAGGAGGTGACGACAAAGGCGTGAAGGGGTGGCGAATCCCTTTCCGAGAAAAAAGTGGCGAGGCATGGCGACCCAAATTGCCCTGTCACGCAGACATTCGCTTCCTCGGGTTAGGGAGCCCCTACGGCGTGAAGTTATTCGGAATCTGCATCGAATCCAGGAGGCACGATTTCGGATTCTCGCGACGGTGGATGCAATGTTCGTGACGAGGAAATTGTTCCCCATCCTGAAGAAATCAAGAGGAAATGGTGGATTTGAACTCGAACCCTCTTGGTTAGGGTTTGAGTGGGAGAAAACTGGAGAAGTCTGGTTTGGATTCACCATTGTTGAGGTCTCGAAAGCTAGAGAGAGAATTTTTGAGAAGGAGAAGAAAGCTCAAAGGTTCGAAATTCAAATTAGCAGGTAAAACCGTCAGAATTGGTAAAGCTCACCTTTTATACTGACGGTTACACAGGGAACGAGGCCGACGCATTAAATGTCAGTAATGATGAGAATTCGAATGGGGCGTGTTTGGGACGACCTTTGGATATCTTATCGGATTGGGCCTCATGATTGGGTTTCTAACTATTGGTCCATCCTATTCAATTTCAATCCTTTATTGATTGGGCTATTACTCGGGCGTTCAAACCATTCCATATTCCATTTTTGCATTAAAGTGGGTATGTCTCAATTATTTCTGTTTTGGGCCTTTAATAAATCCACGATATCATGGGATCGTTTATAGTTTTTCATTAAACATCTGTTTAACAAAAAACTAGGGGTAATGTTGGGTCATGATTTTCTTCTATTTGGTAGAGAAGTAGATTGGGCTCATTTATTAAATTAATCTATTGGGCTTTTATAATTAAGCCATGGGGTTCGTTGGGCCAGCCATTGTGTTAGCTTTATTTAATCCTATAGACCGAATTGATTCATTGGATTAACCCATCGGGTCACTTAATATCTATTACTTTGACTTGTAATGATGATATAGTATGATTGAGTTGACCAAGATATCATCATGCATTAATGTGGATGGGATTATAGTGCACGGTGCGGTGTGAATAAGTGGCCAAAAGCATGGATAAGTTCCATGCGATCGTGAAAACCCATCGGATCGAGGGGATATGTCGGATGGTAGTGGGTGATACAAGAATCCAGTGCAAAGATATTATTTCTTGGCGAGTAAGTCTTCACAGGAGAATACGTTTTTGATATATATACATTCACACAACTGATAATAAAGAATCTATCTCATCACACTAGATTTTATCATCCTCTTGAGTTAACCTCGTAAACAGACATACTTACTCTTACGCCTGAGCTATCCCCCGGCGGTCCGGTCGTCAAGCTTGTGGTGTTTGTTGTGTTTACTGTGCAGGATCAGGACGTCTTTAGTAATTGGGACGTGGAGAAAGATCCTGGCGTTAACAGTATATATGTTCATGCACAGAAAAAGAAAGAAACAAAGTGAGAAAGAGGGGGAGGGGGGAATGGGGCAAAATTCCTTCCTAAAACACCCAAAAATGGAAGAACAAGAAGTTCCAGACAGTAGCCATGATATTAATTTCTTGCCCCAAACCAACAACTTTCACGTCAACAAGGAGAAGGGCATTTTGGGAATTGAAGATGAAGAAAACATGGGAGATTTTATTTGGGATTTTATGGAACGGGAAGATTATTCATTGGAGGATGAATTTGGTGACCAAATTAAGGTTGAAGAATCAAGCATGTTTTTTCAAGAAGAAGAAGAAGGAGGGAGTTTTAGTACTAGCATAAAGGGAAGAATTTAGTAGTCATGGCTTTTGGGATGATCATCATATTGATATTGATATTGATGAAGAAAATGAGATTAATCATGAAAAGAAGAGCAAGTCTTTGAATTTGAGTTTGAATTATCAACAAGTGTTGGATGCATGGTCGGACCGTGGTTCACTCTGGCCTGCTGGATTTTCTCTCTCCTCCACCAAAAATGGCTATGGCTATGGCTATGGCTATGTTAGTACATCTATCATCATTATTTCAACTCCTTTCATTTCTTTATTTTATTCGTTAATTAATTTTGGTGTATGTTCTAATCACACAAAGATAACTTGGATTTCTTTTTATATTAAATTTTATAATTAGTTTGAACACGTAAAAGTGCATACTGATCATATATATTAATTATTCTTATATATAGATCGATATCATCATGCAGCTCAATTCCACGTTCTGAAATTAGAATATGCTAATTTCAAAGTTTGGTATTAAATTGTCACACAAAATTCTCGATCACACTTAATTAATTCCCAAACCAAAGTGGGTATAGGTTATGAGCAATTATGCCTGCATGCCAATTAATACTAGCTCTATATATATATATATCAATCATTTAATTTAGATTGTTCATGCCCTAATTAGTATTTACTTTATTTGTTTATTTTTCTTTATTGTTTTGGTCATGTGGAGGATTAAGCTTACAGCTTATAACTTGTGTAAATTAAAATTGTTTCTATTTAATCTGTGTAGACGGGAGAGGTGGCTGTCACGGATGAAGAAGAGAGAACAAGAAGGGAAGCAAGTGTACTTAGATACAAAGAAAAGCGCCGATCTAGATTGTTCTCAAAGAAAATAAGATATCAAGTTCGCAAGCTCAATGCAGATAAAAGGCCAAGACTCAAAGTACTAGCTACTACGTACTATTTATATATATATATATATATATATATATATATATATATGTCCTCTCCTTTTTCTTTTTCTTTTTCCTCTACATAATATATATTAATTGCATAAATATTATTAATTAAAAGGGTTTTTATTTTTCAGGGTCGATTTGTGAAGAGGGGTTCCTGAGAAGATATTTAAATGAGAAGAAATATCTCGTAGAAATATCAATGATTTGTCGACTAGCTAGTCAATTTATATATGCATGCTATCATGTGTTACTACTTTGTTTCAATATCCAAGTGGAAAATATCTCTTTTTATTATATATATATTTTTGTTGAGGCCATATATATGAGGTCTATTAATTGACCCTACCCTCTGATCTTCATATATATTTGTTTTTTTTTCTTTTCCTTTTGGCATATGAAGAATATATATAAAGCTAGAGCTTGGAGAATCTATGGATTCATTGGTCGGTTCACTCATGGGTAATATACATGCAATGCAATGAGCTTGGTTGGTGCTGTCTAATTGTCCATGCATGGTACGTGGTCCTAACAATAATAATAATAATAATAATAATAATAATAATGTCCGATTGCCCTACTTGTCATTTTCTTTTCATATGATATTTCTATTCCTTCCTTTTTCTTTTTTGGAATTTTGTCAGCGACCAATAATTTTATGATTGACCAACTTAAATTAATTCTCACAAGTAAAAATAAATATGAATAAAAGAGTTTCACATTCATGCGAGGGCAAGAGAAGTTAAAAAACCTACCAAAATATCGGTTTCTTGATTTATAGCCTAATTAAAGTGCCACTGCATGCAACAAGATCTCCAAAACTTTTGGTAGATTTGTAGATGTTTTGAGACCATTTTTTTTCTCCTTAATGCATTTTAATCGTCCACATTTTAATACATTTCAACGGCTCACATCTTTGTATTAAAAGATTTTTTGAATAATCAAGATATAAATATGAGTCTAAACTATTTAGAGTACCTCTTAATACAAAGATGTGTGATATTAAAATACATTAAGAGGTCAATTTTTAAAATTTATTAAGATGCAATCAACCATGTTAGTTTTGTAGTATACTTTGAAGAGGGAATGGACTCAACATTGAATTAACAAGGTATAGGCTTTTGAGCTTTCGTGGATCCCTGCACATTGGTTGAAGGTGATTGTTTATGGGTGGGAATTAAGAAGTTCAACAGTAGTTAGGTTACTAATTATTTAGCTTGAAACTATGAAATTTAGTTAAGTTATCTAAAATATTGGTTTGTAAAAGGTCAGGTTAATGTTTGGATTTGTTCTGATCACCCGATATTGGACTAGATCTGAATATAACATTGTTTGTGTGAAAAATAACCTTGTTATAATAACGGATTACAATTTAGAAAATGATATACATTGAGAATGTTTATATCTATTTTTTTTATTATCAATTATGTGGATAAGCATGAGTGATTATCTTTTTTGAAAAAATATGTAATAAATGAAGTCATCTTATAGTCGTTTCCAATCTCATGTATTGGTAAGTTTGCCTAAATTTATTGTAATACATAACCGTACTCTTATAATTTATGGGTTAAAGTATACTTAGATCGATTCTCTCGTTAGAGATGACGAATATGTATAAGAAATTAGTTGACATTAGCGTATGAGAGTGATTAATTAACTTTCCCTTATGGAGGTTCCATAAGAATTAATTGGTCCAATAAATTAGATGACACAATTCTTACTGTTTTTACCCTTAATAAGTTTCAATTAACAAGGTAATTAATTATTCAATTTGGTTCACAAATCGTGAACCAAAGTGATGGTTTTTGATCATATCTTAACGCATATTTGCAAAAGGGGGGGGGGGTCCGGGGGGTCCGGCCCCCCTGCTATGTAGAAATTTTTTTATGTACTAGGGAGGTCCAATTTGAAATTCGGAAGTGGGAGGATCCGTCAGAGTCTTTGAGAAAAAAAGGAAGGGAAGAAAAAAAAATAATTTTTTTATAACTTAGGATTGAGGTGGGATATCACACTACTTTTCATTTAGTATATCTTCTTATCAAGTTGGCTTTAGTTTTCTTTATTGCATTGCTTTAGTGTGGAGCAGTATTTTCTGCGATGAATATTGTTAAGACAAATTTCTTCAACAAGATGGGAGATGACTTTCTCACCGATTTGTTTGGTGTCTTTATGTCGAGAGAGATATTTTTAAAGTAGCATTGATAATGAAGTGATTATCCAACATTTTCGAATATGAGAACTCACGGGTTGAATTTATCGCTTTTACTATCCGAACTCAGAAGAGAGACTGCGTCGTTCTAAAATCAATTCTGGGTTCAACAATCAACAATGTGTTTCAATTTGTAATTGATTTTTTTTGTTTCAATTGAATTTGAGTAACTAATTGAAATGTTGAATTACTTGTGATTTAGGATTATGATTTGGTTGAATGTTGAATTATTTGTGATTTAGGAATATGGAAAAAAAAATCAACGAACTAAGAGGCCGTCGAAAAAAAAATTACATGCATAATCCGGACCCCCTTGTTGAAATCTTCTAGCTCCGCCACTGTGCATATTAACAGTTTAACTCTTAATGCATCTTAACAACCCACATCTTTGTATTAGGAGGTCTTCTGAACAGTTAAGATACAAATATAATTCAGATAACCCCTTAATATAAATATGTGAGTTTTTAAAATATGAGTTGTTAAAATACATTAAGATGCCATCAGTCCACACTTTCTTGGCACTCTACCCTTTTCTTTTGCATCTTGAGATAACATAATTTTTACACACCATGGGCTCTGATATGTCAATTTTTATGGCTTGGCAGTTCCTATAGATATGATATTCCAAGGTCCAATACATATTTTTGAGCCCAATTTTGACCCAAAAATTTGAACCAACAAGTTTTAATACTGTTTACAAACAAATAAAAAATTAACTAAAAAAATAATTACAAAATTAGATGGATGATAAAAGTAGATGACATAGAGTAAAAAAATTTATATTTATTTTTAATGGTCTTATAAGATTATATAAATTGATGAGTACTTTTTTTTAATATACCAATGGACCATCCTGTAAGACCCCAACTTATTATTAATGAAATTTAATTTTCTCTATTTATTATTTTAAAATAGTAAGGGTTGATTTGATTAATGTGGATAGTTATGGGTAAAATACGCAAATATTTCAAAATAAGCAAGTGGTTATAAAATATTCATTGTTGTCGTGGAATATTCGTTTGGTCGTGGAATATTCGTGCTTTCGGGGAATATTAAATACTGACGGTAATGACCACAATGTGGGCCCCATAACTTGAAAGCGAGTGGATGAAAAAATGACAAATATAAGTTGTTTAAAAATAAGCAGTAGTTAGTTATTCTGCAGATTAATCTTGTTAAAATACTCGGTGGTTAAAACACAAGAAGATTATGCAGTATTGCACCAATTATTGGTTCTTACGTAAGAAAGCACTACTCAATAATGGTTACTGAATTATTCGCTCAATATTTTATTTTATTGATTTAATAATTGTTTGCGTTGATATTTTATATTCTTTGTTGTTTGATAATTGTCATTACACAATATTTTTCATTATCGAAACAATAATTCATATTATCTGAATAATATTATTAGATAACATTATTGGCAATGTCTAGAAATTTACATCTAAGGAGAGGTTTGGTCACCTAATCAATACCGAAGGAGAATTTCTTATTGGAAAGCCCCTCTTTCCTGGGAACTACAGTTGTCACAATATTGTGATTCTCAATATTATTTGTGAATAATTAATTATTGATTCATATGATGAGAAAAATATTAATTTTATGTGGATATAGATGGAGAAAATTTTTAATGTGACAATTATTGAAAATTAAAATTTTATCTTTTTCTAATAAAATAATTCATTTAAATATATTATTATATTTTAATAATATAATAATGATGATATTTTTACGATGAATGTGGAATATATGAGTATATGTGGAGGAGGAGTATTTTTGTTGCCAAAAATATTTAAAGCATGTTTTATGTGTCGGTGGACCCCATTTCTTGACTGACATTTGATTATAGCCTGTAAAATCGCCCGTTTGTGGATTTCGGTCAATTTTTGTTTGGAATTTGGAAAAACTTTCTTCTGCAAAGTTGTAGAGAATTGAATTTCCTATAAAAACTCGCGAGATTTGAATTTTCTGATAAAATGGCTATTTATTATGAATTATTGAAGTTCCGAAGCTCCGAAATAATTGATTTTTGAAAGTTTAAAATAATTTAAATAAGAAAAACATTTTTTGTGTTTGGTGGGAATCTTTAACATGTGCTAGAGACTGAATTCAGATGCTTGGATGCGTAGAAAGATGTGGAAAAATAAATAATATTAATTTATTAAATTTTCTACTTTGGTGTTCTAAGCATTTTCCTATAAATAGGGTGCTTAGGTTAGAATTGAAAATCACAATTTAAAGCTGAAGTTTTTCTCTCTATATTATCGAGCGTATTTTTGTGAGTATTTTGAGTATATTTTGAGTATTGCTATATGGTGCAAGTTCAAGTCATAACCTATATCCAAAGTGTTTAACCAAGAAATCGATCTTTCGAGGTAAGGGATATTTTTTTTTTTCGTAATGATATTATTTTCTTCAATATCATTATGTTGAAATATTGATCTGAAGTTTTTATCAAATTTGGAATTTTTGGTGTGTGAGTTTCTTATTCACGATACGACCTTTATTCACTATAAATCTGAGACTATTCATTGAAAAAATAAAATTTTCCTTTTTCGTCTAAAATATCTATGTGGATACTAGCTTTGATTGTATCCATGTTTTGATCATTCTTGAATTTTACACCACTATGATTATTTTTGAGGTATGGATAAAACAAAGTACGAATCCTTAATCCTTAATCCTTGTCATTTTGTTTCCTTTGGATTCGTTTCTTTAAAAATATTTTTCATCATCCTCAGTCTTAAATGATGATATTATTAAATATCTTTGGCCTGTAGTGCAAAGATGAATGATTTCTGATGAATATCTTTGGCCCGTTGTGCAAAGATGAACATGTGTTTAGATGAACATGACCAATGATGAATATCTTTGGCTGTAGTGCAAAGATGAATATTTGATTCGGATATATATTTATTGATGTTACAGGATAAAAGATAGCGATGAACTTTTAAATTCATACATAGAAGATAGTAGTTTGCATTTTCTACTTAACTCTTCTAATGAATTATTATTTCATTGCGAATATTGATTTAAAACTTGTTATCTATTGTATTCTATTAGATTTTTTCCTGTTGAAGACTAATGATAATTTGTTGTATATTATCTTAGTTATAATATTCTTTTTATCGGGCTAGTTGAGCTCACCCTTTTCCTTTTTGTTCCATTTTTCTTCTCGGGAGGCGAGAATATAAGCGAAGATTGAGTGGGTATGGAATGAAGGTTCTAGAGAGAGTTGTTTAGTAGTCCTCACCATTTTTATAAAATAATGTATCAATAAATGTGATGATGATTTATTTGAGTATATATATTGTCTAGAAGATAATATTCAAACTCACAGTTTTACTGTTGTAATAATAAAGTTATAGTTGTTTATGTACCATGTATTGACAACTCAGAATGGGTGATGTATACCTATTTTGGGGGCGTCACACATCCCATTAAATAATGTACTTATATTTTATTTTATATAATTTATCTCATCTTTTTTAAAACAAAAAAAATTGTACTTTTAATCTTTTTTTTAAACCGATGGAAATTAGTTCTTGGTATTGGTAAATGTTGTTAGTCAATTAATCTGTCCTCGTTAATAGTGTTAGTCAAAGTTCCCCTCCGTAGGCTACCAAAAAATTATATCACTACCCTTACGTTACGTTTGGATTGGAGTAATCACTGGCGGAACTAGAGTGCGAATGAAGGCGATTGCCCCGTGGCCGGACTTATTTGTAAGGAGGAGTCGCCACGGTCAAAGTGATGGACGGAACTAGAGGGGGGCGAGAAAAGAAGCTAAAAAAAAAAATTGGTTTATGACTTCTTCAGTACTCTTTACAGTTTCACACTTCACATTCTCTTCTTCAGTACTTTTCTCATCACATTCTCTTCACAGTTCACACTTCACACATCACATTTATTGCTCCTGTCGCCCGTCGCAGGCGCCGCCCGCCCGTCGCCGCTTGGTTTAAAATTTTTGACCCCCCTACAAAAAGGTTCTGATTCCGCCACTGGGAGTAATGAAGGTAAAAAAAAAATTATGTTTGATTGTGATTGGTAAGGGTGTAAACGAACCGAGTATTGATTTGCTCAGATTTTGTTCACAAAATTTATCAAGTATAAAATAAAGTTTGATTAATGCTCATTTAGCTATTGAGTCGAGCACGATTCCGAATCGAGCCAGAGCAGTTTGACCTTTTCGAACGAATATGTTCCGAGTATCAATAAAAAATTATAATTTTGAGAAGGTTCGAGTAATTTATCGAATTTTAAAATTTGCTCATATTTGACTCATTTATATTTCGAGTCGAGCTCGAATTGAACTTTTAGTCGAGCGAGTACGAATCGAGCCCGACCAGTTTACTCATTTTACAACTTTAGTGATTGGAGTGATTTGAACCATTTTTATTTCGAATTTTATTCTTTGGGGAGGGAATAAAATGAAATGAATCATTACATTCTTCATTTTATTCCTTCAATCCAAACGTAGCACTAGAGTCTACTAGACTACTACTTTCTTCGTTTTTTTTATTTATTCATTTCAAATGAAATGAAGAGTCTTCATTTCATGGTTAAGATTTAAAATATATTGAAATGTGACATCATAAGGATGAGGGAGAGATAATAATGAGGAATGTGCTGGAATGGAGACCAGAGGATCCTAGTCCGTCTTTTTAGACTTTCGGGAGTGATTTTTTTTATTTATCGTTTATAAATTTTAAAAATATATTAATGACTTAATTTATCATATTATCTCTATATTAAATACTAAATGTTTATCTTTCATCTTTTTCAATAAATTTTAAAAGATAATATTGATATTGTATACTCATTTTTAATCAATCACACAAAATATTAATTACATTTTTTAATATTTGTATTTTTTCCAAAACAGTTAAGTAAAGAGGAACGGAGGGATTATATAATACCACATTGGTTCAAATAAAAGAATAATAATTTTTTAATCAATCCTTTTATAAAAACTTCTTGTTGCATAAGCAATGTTAGACATTATTTTCAATGCTTTTATTTTATATTTATAACTTTTAATTGTTAAAACTTAATATATTGAAAAATAATTGTAAACAAATTATGTCTAAGTTGTTATGTAAAGTTAAATATCGATAATAAAAAAAATTAGTAGTATAAGATAAGGCTTTGAAAATTTATCTTTAACACGCCATCAACTCATGCATTTGTCATGTACTTCAAATTTGTTTCCATTGGGCAATTTAGTATCTACAACATTACCTAAGAAAGCAGCCTACGCATGTCGATGGCAGTTTTAAAATATATTTATTTTATTCTTAAATATAATATTTCATCAATTCCAAATTATAAAATTATTAAATATTTTAAAACTCAAATTTAGTATAAATTCATTTAATTTAAATCAATAATTACTAGACACTAGTTATAAAATTTATTATTTTCAAATTGTAAATGAATCATGTCAATTAGAATTTAAAATATCTTAAATTGACTTTTAAAAAATCAATATTGATCGTATAATTTAGAATGTAGATGGAGAATTAAATTTGATTTTTTAAATTTAATATTAAATATTTTAAAACTTATAATTAATGTGATTCATTCAATTCTATAATACAATAAATATTGTAAAGTATTTAAGAATAGTTTAAAATTTTCATAATTATTTAATTTAAAACTACTTCAATTTAATTTTAAAAAGTTAATATTAATCCAAAAGATAAAAAAGAGACATATAAATGGTTTAAATTTTCATACACCATCCATCATAATAATTTGCTTATATAGGACATAAAAGTTTAGATTTATGCACTCACAATATATTTAAGAGGTGTTAAGAAGATAAATTGTTTTTTAAAATAAGGATACTTTTATCTAATACAAATAATTCATTAATAACATATTATAATTTTAGCACGGTTGATATATACACGATCAGTATATTTATTTTAAATTTTAAATAATTATAATTATAATTTTAATACCGTTGTTATATATACATTCAGTATATTTATTTTAAAAAATATTATTTAATATATATATATATATAACAAAATACAAATAATTTTGAATTTCCTGCTCATCCTAATAAATCATTTGGGCCGTCCAAAATTTGGGATAAATTTCACCGTCCATAGTGCCGGAGGCATGGGACTGTTGCTAGTATATATATATAGAGAGAGAGAGAGAATTGATCCTGTCCAGGAGTCCGGACAGACTAAAAATACGGACCATTTTTTTTTGCTTTATTTTTAAAACAACTAAAATAAATAAATAAATTATAGAACTTGAATTTTTACATAATACAGTATTTTGAGTGTGATTTGGATATATATAACAAAAATACTGTATTATGTACAGTTTGTACAGACCTAAAATACTGTATTATATAAAAATTCAAGTTCCATAATTTTATTTTATTTTTGTTTAGTTGTTTTAAAAAAATCAAAAAAAAAATCCGTATTTTATTATGATCTGAGAGTCTAGACCTGATCCAGACTCTCTCTCTATATATATATTTATTTGATATTTTCACGTAATCACTCCTTATATAGTTATATATGAGATTGAAGTGGATGCTACTTTATATAAAATATCCTTGTAAAAATATCATTTCCTTGTTTCAAACTCTAAATAATTTTTTTTTTAACTAAAAGACAATTTGCATTCAAAATTTTACTCTCTATTTATATTTGCACCACAAACTTAAAAAGTGTCTAAGTACACTTCAAATTTTATTATACGTAACAAAACGCATACTTTCTTCACTTAACCGGTCAAAAGTGACCGGCTAAGACTGTAACATAAGTTTTGGGTGCAAATTACCTTTTAGTCTTAAAAATTGGCAAAAATAATTAAATTTAAATAAAATAATTAATTTTAAAAATAAAAATAAAATAATTAATTTTAAAATAAAATAATTAAAATAATAAAATTCAAATAAATATTTAGAATTAATGATTAATAATTAATCATTAACTTGTAAAATGATTATTTTATTTTTAATTTTAAAATTAATTATTAATCATTCAGGTTAAAAAATCATTTTGCCACATAAAAAAAAAATCTATTTTGTTTTAAAAAACAAAATTTTAAAATAGACTTTTTTAAAAATAGAATTTTTCAAAAACTGAATTTTATTTTACAAGTTAATTTTTTTTTGTTTTTGTTTTTAAAAACAAAATTTTTTAAAACAAAATTTTTAAAACAAAATTTTGTAAAATAGAATATTTTTAAAAACAATATTTTTAAAAACAGAATTTTATTTTATAAGTTAAAAATAATTTGTTTTTTGTTTTTAAAAACATAATTTTTTTAAAACACAATTTTTAAAAACAAAATTTTGTAAAAACAAAATTTTATTTTCAAAAATTTTGTTTTTACAAAATTCTGTTTTTAAAAACAAAAACATAATTTTTTTTAACTTGTAAAATAAAATTCTGTTTAAAAAAATCCTATTTTTAAAAAGTTTGTTTTTTAAAAACAAAAACAAATTTTTTAACTTATAAAATAAAATTCTGTTTTAAAAAATTTTGTTTTAAAAATAATTTATTTTTACAAAATTATGTTTTAAAAAATCATTTTAAAAACAAAAATAGAATTTTTTATGTGGCAAAATTATTTTTTACGAGTTAATGATTTTTTTAACATGAATGATTAATAATTAATTTTAAAATAAAAATAAAATAATCATTTTACAAGTTAATGATTAATAATTAATCATTAAGTCCAAATATTTATTTTAATTTTATTATTTTATTTTAAAATTATTTTTTATTATTATTATTTCTAAAATTAATTATTTTATTTAAAATTATTTTATTTTATTTAAAATTAATTATTTTTATCAATTTTTAAGACTAAAAGACAATTTGTATCTCAAACTTGTGTTACAGCCTTAGTCGATCATTTTTGATCGATTAAATGAAAAAAATGTGTGTTGTTATGTATAATGAAGTTTGGGATGAAAAATAAATAGAGAATTAAGTTTGGGGTGTCATTTTTCTTATTTGTGTCATAATTCTATGTGGTCCGTACAAATACCTCCTTGTCCATTATCTGATGTCTCCACTAGCTTCTTCTTTCTTACTTTCTCCAATTCTTCTGCTTTAATTTCTTTAACAACTTCATCCTTCCAATTCCTCAGAGCTTTAATTCACTCCAAATGGGATCCGCCGACTTGAAACCAGCCATCACTTGCCACGTCCTGGCCCTGCCATATCCAGGCCGAGGCCATATCAACCCAATGATGAACCTCTGCAAGCTTCTTGCCGCCAAGCGCCCCGACTTTCTCATCACCTTTATTGTTACCGAGGAGTGGCTCGGCTTCCTCAGGTCCGAGACTAAGCCGCCGGCTAATATTCAGTTCGGCACGATTCCCAATGTCATCCCGTCGGAGCTGGTTCGCGCCGCCGACCATCCCAGCTTCGTGGAAGCTACTCTGACGAAGATGGAAGGTCCGGTGGAGCGGCTGCTGGACCGGATTGATTCGCCGGCGAGGGTAATCATGTACGATGCGTTCCTAACGTGGGTGAACGGGATGGGGAATCGGAGGAATATCCCGGTGGCTGCGGTTTGGCCGATGTCGGCGACTGTGTTCTCCATGTTCTCTCACTATTATCTTCTTCATCAAAATGGGCATCTCCCAATAATAAATTTGGCAGGTCAGTAAAAAAATATATAATGAAATAGTAAATGTAGTAATCAAATTTAAAATTGTTATAAATTTATTTAATATTAGTTAATATAATAGTTAATATTGACAAAAATTTGATCTATTCAGTTATTTGAGATAATTTTTATTTAAATTAAGTGTACTGAACCGATCATTTACGCTCTGTTTCTGAGTTTTAAAATAGACAGAAAAAAAAGAAATGGACGGAAAATTTAAGTTTTTTTTCCAATTCTTATGTTTCTGAGTTTTTTAATAAACGGAAAAGAAAAGAAATGAATAGAAAACTTGGCCACTTTTTTTGCCAAAGTTTTCCGTCCAAAATTGGCTTGATTTGGACGGAAAAGAAATTAGAATGAGTAATATTTTTATAATTCTCATATTATCCTCAACTTTTAATATAATAAATTTTAAATTACAACTCATGTCCTCAATTTTAAATTTTATATCCTTTTCCATTAAAAACTCAAAAAAATAACACAAAAGAAAACTTTAAGTTTTCTATTCTTTTCTTTTCTTTTCTGTTCTAATTTAAGCTTTCTATTCTTTTCTTTTCTGTTCAAAACTTAAAAACAGAGTGTTAACTCCGTTCAGCTTTAAACAAAACACCCCTAAACCTGAAATTCTGTATGCTATTGTTTCCTTTCATAATTTACCAACCATATTGTACTGATAAATATAAGTATATTTTATTTTATGATTATTTTTAAAAGGAATAAATTGTTTGTTTGTCGGTGGTGTTGTGGTAGGATGATAATTAAAGAGAATTGTTAAATCCATAATAAAATTTATTATTTTCACAACAAAAGTGTCGCTATAGATCTTATAACGACGGTTAACAATTTCCTAATTAAATCATGATTACAATTAAGAAAATATTTTCACTTTATATTTTATTAATAAAAATGATTTTTCATTAATAAGAAAAAGGGAATAATTTTGTGAGAGGAATAATAAATTATATTTGCATGCCCAAGTAGTCGGAACAAAATTCCAATGTTTAGAAATGTAATGAATTATTAATGGAAAATCTTGGTGGAATTCTTTTTGGAAAGATGTGTAATACTCTCCTATAATTATATTCAATCACATATATTGATATGTTTTGTAATTGTAATTCGATACAAATTTATTACAATCCAATACGTACTTTTTACTAATAAGTCCCAACTTAAAATTACTTATAAGCTATTTTAAATACTTTTTTCTAGTTTTCTTGTAAACTTTTATTCGTAGGAGAATTTAATGAATTATTTTTCTAGTCAATTTATTTTCCTTTGTTGAAAAATGCTGATGATCATTGCTCTGCATGTTTGAACATTTTGCATGAAACTAAAAATAGAGCAAGGAGATAACCAAGTAAATTACATCCCTGGTGTACCTTCCACACGCATACTAGATCTTCCTACACCATTCTATGGAAGAGGCCAAGAAATCTTGCACAAAGTTCTAGAAGGCATTTCATGGGCACAAAAAGCACAATATCTTCTGTTTACTTCCATCTACGAGCTCGAAAACCAAGCTATTGTTGCTCTGAGGGCCGAGGTTTCCATGCCCGTCTACGCCATTGGTCCTGCCATACCTTACTTCAATATCAAACATAATTCCTCCCCAACTAACAGCCAGAATGACCCTGACTATGTCAAATGGCTAAATAACCAACTCAAATGCTCTGTCTTGTACATATCTCAGGGGAGCTTCCTTTCTGTATCGAATGACCAATTGGATGAAATTGTTGCTGGGGTTCACAATAGCGGCGTGCGCTATTTGTGGGTAACTCGCTTAGAAACTTGTCGGTTTAATGGTGGCGGTGAAAAGGGGCTGGTAGTGCCCTGGTGTGACCAATTAAGGGTCTTGTGTCACCCTTCTGTAGGCGGGTTTTGGTCACATTGTGGGTGGAATTCGACTAAAGAAGGTGTTTTTGCTGGTGTGCCAATGCTAACTTTACCTATAATGTGGGATCAAATCCCGAACAGTAAAAGGATCGTGGAAGATTGGAAGATTGGGTTGAGGGTTAAGAGACAATTGGGAGTTGAAACTTTGGTGACACGGGATGAAATTGCTAGACTTGTGCAGAGGTTTATGGACTTGGAAAGTGAGGAGGGGAAAGAGATGAGGGCAAGAGCCGAAGAACTTAAGGAGATTTCTCGACAAGCGACTGCAAAAGGCGGATCATCGGATCAGGATATTGATGCTTTCATTTGGGATATTTCAGAATCCCACATCCATTAAGCAGGTTTCTGTTGCGGATTACAGATTACAAGTGTGGAATGTTAGGCAGAACTGAACTACAATGAAAATATCATTTGTTTCCAAAAGTATAATACTTTCATCATTATTTAACAAGTACTCTATTTGTTTTTTCCTCCTCTTTTGTCCTTTCAATTTTAATTATATGATTATTATTATTTTGTTTTTTTATTTAATTCTCTAATTTTTATTTTTTTCAATATAATAGCGAGTACTAGTTGTACTTTATATATATATATATATATATATATATATATATATAGAGAGAGAGAGAGAGAGAGAGAGAGAGCTGTGAGAGAAGCCTAGGATTCGAATAGTAGATCATCCCTCCCATTACCAATCAGTGGCTATTGCATATTACTCCACAACCTCACTCAAACGAAAGCAGTATTACTCGTAATAAATTTTTGCAAACTACTATAATATCATTTGAAAGTACAAATTTAATTAAACATAAATCTAATTGTCTCCATCTAATCTAACTATTATCACGAGCTATTGGCCACAAAATGTTACTAGAATTTCGTATTTTAATCAATGCGTTTTGTATTTATATGGTTTGTCAACAAGAATTTTATTAGACTTTTTTAAATTATTGTAGTATGAAAATAAGGTTTTTTTAAATCTTATTTTCATACTACAATAATTTCAAAAATTAATTTAAAAAAGTCTAATAAAAATTCTTTTTTAAAAAACATATAAATACAAAACGCTTTGATTAATAAAAAACAATTTTAATTAAAATAAAAAAATTTATGTTACTTTAAATTTTAAATAAACTTTAAAAAGTTAAAATAAAATGAGATGCATGCCTACTAAATTATGGACGGCCAACAAAAATATTTGTGGAGTGCCATTGTGGCAGTATCTTTACCAAAACCTTTCGTTTGATAAATGATAGGTCAAAATGATTATTACATTACATGGTCTATCTCTATCAATACACTTTAACCTTCTTATTTTTTCCCTAAATGATTTATGTGTCATATGGTTATTGGATATTCTAAAATTAATATAATTTTATTTATTTATTTATTTATTGGGGTTTTGTTTAAAGTGTTTGTTTACCTCTTAACAGTTTTTACATCTGATTAGGTAAGAGAATAAAGATATTTGGTAAACTTTTATTTGCTTTTTATCGTCTCTTAATCCAACAAGATATAAATCTAAATTATTAAGAACGGTCTCTTAATGGAAAAGTTAAATCTATGGAGTCTATAAAAATTGTATTTCTTCCCTTCCAAATTTTAAGATCATTATTGAGTTTCAAAAAGTTAATTTGAGATATTTTTAAATTTAAAAGTTATTAAGATATTTATAATTTTTAATTACCAAATAAATTTCTAAATTCAGATTTTATTAAGATATACTAACAATTTAGATTTTAATTGTTATGTTTTATCAAACACAACATTTGTAAATAATTTATCAGATCGATAAACGACGCCGTTGCCAACGTCCTGGTTGTCAGCTTATTAGAGTATTTCTAGCAGGTCGGTAATGAACAAATCTTAGACTATATTTAATTAAGATACAAATCTCGCTCCAGCAGACAAATTAAAGATAGTTCATCGAATTTTTTGACAAGGCAAAACGACTATATCAAGGAATCAAATCTGGTAGATTATAATTTGGACTATAATTTTTAATATATTTAAATAGGAAAGATGTTGATGAAGAAGAAGAAGAAGGAAGACGGTGAAGAAGGAAAAGGGGGATTCTGAAGAAGAAGGAGACGAAGCGAATGAAGAAGAAAGAAAGAAGAAGATGAGAAGTGTGACGCCCCCAAAATAGGTATACAACACTCATTCTGAGTCTCCAAATACATGGTACAGAAAGCAAACTAAAACTTCAATAATACAATTGTCGTGCAAAATACGACAACACATACTGTGAGTTTAAATACAAATATTGTCTTCTAGACAATATCCACACTCAAATAAGTCCTCGTTATAATTATTCAAACACTATTTTACGAGAAATAGTGAGGAATCGCTAAAACATCTTTCTAAAACCATCACTCCCAGTTCTCGACTAATTCTCGCTATTATGTTCACACCTTCCGGAGAAAAATGGAACAAAAAGAAAAGGGTGAGCTCAACTAGCCCAATAAAGAATATTATGACTAAGATAATATACAACAAATTATCGTTAGTCTTCAACAGGAAAAATCGATAAAATATAATAGCCAACAAGTTTTAGACCAACAACTGCAAGGAAACAACAATCCATTAGAAGAGTCGAAGTAGAGAATGAGTTCTACTATCTTCTAAGATTTAAAAGTCCATCATCAATATTTTATCCCTGTAATAACAATCAATATACATCTTTAATCAAATATTCATCTTTGCACTTCTGTGCCAAAGATATTCATTTGTATCACCGGTTGGTCGTGTTCATCTCAACACTGCTCATCTTTTGCACTACGGGCCAAAGATATTCATCGATTAATCATTTATCTTTGCACTACTGGTAGAAGATATTTAGTAATATCATCATTTAGAATTTGAGGATGATGAAAAATATTTTAAAAAAATGAATCAATTGAAACGGAAGGACAAATAGTAGGATTCAGTATAATGGTTTATCCAAGATCAATAATACTTCATAAATACCAATTTTGAAGCGAGAATTCAAAAATAAAGATCAAAACATGGATCTGATAAAATATAGTAACCATAATAGACATCTTGGACAAAAAGAAGAAAATTTTATTTTTAAATTGAATAAGTGTCGATTCGTGAATAAGATCAGATATCGTGAATAGTCGCAGTACACGTGAATAGTAACCCCGATACAAAAAGTTTCAAATTTGATAAAAAATCGGATCAATACTTGAGATAATGATTTTGAAGAAATAATATCATATATGAAGAAAATAACATCCCTTACCTCAAAATATCGATCTTACGATCGGAATATAAATTATAAAAGGTGAAGGAAACTTGCGTTGATGAATAGAAACTCACAAAGTATCTAAATACTCACAAAATACACTCAATAATCTAGAGAGAGAAAGAGAGAAAACTTGTTTCTGGTGTGATTTTTAATTCTAACTTAGCCATCTATTTATAGGAAAATGTTAGCAGACTTGACATGCAATGTAAGACCCCAAATAATTAATAAATGAAATTTAATTTCCTCTAATTATTATTTTAAAATAGTAAGGGTTGATGTGATTAATGTGGATAGTTATGGGTAAAATACGCAAATATTTCAAAATAAGCAAGTGGTTATAAAATATTCATTGTTGTTAAAGGAAATATTCGTTTGGTCGTGGAATATTCATCTTTGTCGGGGAATATTAAACGACGGCCCAGTGACCATAATGTGAGCCTCCATAACTGAAAGCGATTGGATGAAGAAAACGACAAATATAAGTTATTTAAAAATAACAGTACGTAGTTATTACAGATTAATCTTGTTAAAATACTCGGTGGTTAAAACACAATAAAGAGCTTGCGGTGTTGCACCAATTATTGATTCTTACGTAAGAAGGCACTACTCAATAATGGTTACTGATAATTCTTATTCGGTATTTTATTTTATTGATTCAATAATTCTTTGCGTTGATATTTTATATTGTTGTTGTTTCATTAATTGTCATTACACAAGTATTTTTCATTATCGAAGCAATAATTCATATTATCTCGAATAATATTATTAGATAACATTATTGGAAATGTCTAGAAAGTTCGCATACAGGAGAGGTTTGGTCACCTAATTCTTGGCGTGAATAAGGAGAAATTCTTATTGGAAAGCCCCTCTTTCCTGGATCGCTCGTTGTCAATCTTTGTGATTTCTGTATTATTATTTGTGAATAATTAATTATTGATTCATATGATGAGAAAAATATTGATTTTATGTGGATATAGATGGAGAAAATTTTAATGTGACAATTGTTGAAAAATTGAAATTTTATCTTTTTACGATAAAATAATTCATTTAAATATATTATTATATTTTAATAATATAATAATGGTGATATTTTTACAACGAATGTGGGATATATGAGTATACGAGGAGGAAGAGTATTTTTGTTGCAATAAATGTTTAAAACATGTTAAACATGTCGGTGGACCCCATTTCTTATTTGAAATTTGATTATAGCTTTGTAAAATCGCTTGGCTTATGGATTTTGGTCAATTTACATTTGGAATTTGGAAAAACTTTCTTCTGCAAAGTTGTAGAGAATTGAATTTCCTATAAAAACTTGCGAGATTCGAATTTTCTGACAAAAGAGCTATTTATCATGAATTATTGAAGTTTCTGAGTTCCGAAATAATTGATTTTTGGAGTTTAAAATATTTTTGTAAGAAAGCGTTTTTTTTGTTGCAATTGAGTGGCGTACATGTGTTAGAAATGATCTGAATCAGTTGGTAAAAGTGGGCTTGACAATTATATATATATATATATATATATATATATATATATTATTAATTTATTAAATTTTCTGCTTTGGTGTTCTAAGCATTTTCCTATAAATAGAGAGCTTAGGTTAGAATTGAAAATTACACGAAACTAAAATTTTCTCTCTATATTATCGAAGCGTATTCTTGTGAGTATTTTGAGTATACTTTGAGTATTTCTATACGGTGCAAGTTCAAGTCATAGCCTATATCCGGTGTTTCAGCTAGAAGTATAAATCTTTCGAGGTAAGGGATATTATTTCTTTCGTAATGATATTATTTCTTCAATATCATTATCTTTGAAATATTGATCCGAAATTTTGGAACTTTTTAGTGTCGGGGGTTCTTATTCACGATATCTGACACTTTATTCACGATATCTGATCTTATTCACGAATACGACACTATTCATCAACAAATAAAATTTTTTCTTTTCGTCCAAAATATCTATTCTGGATACTAGCTTTGATTGTATCCATGTTTTGATCATTCTTGAATTTTACACCACTATGATTATTTTTGAGGTATTTTTGGACGTGGATAAAACAAAAGTACGAATCCTTAATCCTTAATCCTTGTCATTTTGTTTCACTTTGGATTCGTTTTTTTAAAAATATTTTTCATCATCCTCGGTCTTAAATGATGATATTATGAAATATCTTTGGCTGTCAGTGCAAAGAAGATTAATGATTTCGATGAATATCTTTGGCCGTAGTGCAAAAGATGAGCAGGTGTTTAGATGAACATGACTAATGATGAATATCTTTGGCCTGTAGTGCAAAGATGAATATTTGATTCGGATATATATTGATTGATGTTACAGGATAAAAGATAGGCGATGAACTTTAAAATTCATACATAGAAGATAGTAGTTTGAATTCTCTACTTAACTCTTCTAATGAATTATTATTTTCGCTGCGAATATTGATTTAAAACTTGTTGTCTATTGTATTCTATTAGATTTTTCCTTGTTGAAGACTAACGATAATTTTGTTGTATATTATCTTAGTCATAATATTCTTTATTGGGCTAGTTGAGCTCACCCTTTTCTTTTTTGTTCCATTTTTCTTCTCAGGAGGCGAGAATGTAAGCGAAGTATTTAGCCTGAGTACGGAATGATGGTTATAGAGAGAGTTATTTAGTAGTCATCACCATTTTTGTAAAATAATGTATCAATAAATGTGATGAGGATTTATTTGGATATAGATATTGTCTAGAAGATAATATTTGTATTTAAACTCACAGCTTTACTTATTGTAATAATAAAGTTGTAGTTGTTTACGTACTCATGTATTGACAACTTCAGAATGGGTGATGTATACTGTTTTGGGGGCGCCATAGTTGGTATCGAGCTTAGGGATATGATCTTTGGCGGAGATCGGGGAATAGAACTAGAGAGGAGAGATGAGTAAATCCTTCGCTAAAGTGTGTCCTACCTAAGCTTATTTGTTAGTTGGTCAATATATAAGGATATTATGTGATATATTGATTTGCTTAATTAACCCTTGTTTTATAATGATATTTGAGAATGTCTAATCGAGAATATTAAGCTTGTGGAAATGAGACAGGTGGAGACGCTGACTCACCAACGAGGAGAACGTGCAACAGCCGGGTAATAATGTTCTCCCTGTGAACAACACCACCTGAAAGCAGAGATGATGAGCGAGGGATGTTTAGAAGCTTTTTTTGCAGTTCATGCAAAAATCGAGACGAGGAGACTCGTATTCAAAATACTGAGGAGAAATGATAGCAATTCACGGGTTGTCACAAACCAAGCAGTTCAAAGAGTTGGGACCACGAATTTAAGGGAAAGCGAGATCCGATCCGATCATGGCGGAAACATGGGTCAAGCAAATAACCAAGATATTCGATGTCTTGGGATGCACGGAGAACAGAAGGTTCCGTTCGCCACCTTTATGTTCCGTGGCGGCAGACTCACTGGTGGGAATCGTGAAGAAGCACTCCATCCAAATCGGCAAGCCTTCAAAGATGTCTTGGGAGACATTTGAAACTATTTAATGACAAATACTTTCTTTGAAAGTGTTCATCGTATGAAGGAAGTGGAGTTTATTAGATCGGAGCGAGAATAACATGGCGGTGTTCCAAAGACGAGGCAAAGTTTGCAGAGTTATCCGGTTTCAGCACCTCATTTGGTGGAGAATGAGGAGCGATGACGCGGATGTTTCTTAGAGGTTTGAAACCCTAAGATACGTCGATCTCTCATTTCATAAATTTTCTCTCTACTCGGATGTTGTAAATGTGGCTCAATTATTAGAAGCGAGATAACGAGTACGGCTAATTGAGGACCACAACCGAGGATCATCTAGGAGATGGCAAATCAATAAAACAACGATAACCGGCCGAGTTAGGAGGAGATTTTAAAAGAGGAGATTTAACAACGACCATTATGAAGGCAGCAGTCTACGTTTAAAGAATCGGGTTCTAAGGGAGGAGAAACGACCACCCATTATACGCTACAAATGCGGAAAAGAGGACATATCACCAAACCGCTCACAACAGATTCAAGGTATGCTATAATTGTGGAAAGGAAGGACATATCGCTCGGGATCTATCTGGTAGCGAAACCTAGTTCAATGAGGGACGGTGACTCAAAAGACTATCCCAAAAAAGTCAAAGTCGGCGGTTCTCGAAAGAAGCGTTTGTTGTGATATGGTCAAAATGCGAGGAACCTAAACGAGGTAATCACGGGTAAGTTTATTTATAAATTCTTGCGAAGTTTATACCTTACTTGATCACCGGTCTTTACCCATTCATTTATCTCTCCGCTTGTGCTCAAGCGTTTAAACTTGACTCAGGAGAAAATAGACTTTGACTATCTGTGGAAACTCGTTAGGAGAAACTTTCATCACATCCATCTGTTTATAAATCTTGTTTGATTCAAGTTGGCACCATCACCTTACACCCGTTAACCTTATCTCTTTAAAGATACTTGCTTTTGATGTAATTTTAGGGATTGATTGGTTAACTACTCATCATGCCAAAATTGATTGTTTTCGTAAGGTTGTTAGCTTTCATATTCCTAAACAACCTGTTATGCAATTCAAGCAACTAAACCATTAAAATCGATCCACTATCATATCTAATCATAAAGCTATTCGTTTATTGAAAAGCGGATGTCAAGCTTTCTTAGCCCATGTTATGGATTTGAATAAAGACACGTCAAATTTGAATAATATTCTGTTGTTATTGACTTTCCCGACGTATTTCTGAAGAACTTCCGGCCTACCCCAGGCGTGAAGTTGAATTCTTTATTGATCTTGAACTGTACAAATCCCATTTCTAAAACCCCATATCGAATGGATCCTATTGAACTTCAGAGTTAAAGGTCCAACTACTGGAGTTGTTGGACATCGGTTTCATTCGCCCTAGTACATCTCCTTGGGGTGCTCTGTTTTATTTGTAAAAAGAAGAAAAGCGGGAGTATGCGACTTTGTATTGACTATCGGAATTGAACCATGTCACTATCAAGAATAGGTATCCTCACCTCGTATTGATGACTTGTTTGACCGATTGCAAGGAAAGACAATTCTTTTCAAAATTGATCTTCGTTCGGATATCATCGGTGAAGATTAGAATCGAGGATATTCCAAAGCGCCTTGAGAACTTCGATGCGGGCATTATGAATTCTTAGTCATGTCTTTCGGATTGACTAATGCTCCTGCGACTTTTCATGGATATGATGAACCAAGTATTCAAGGAATATTTGGATCGATTCGTTGTTGTCTTTATTGATGACATCCTCATATATTCCAAAAGTCGTGAAGATCATGAGCACCATTTGAAAATTCGGTACTCCAAAGGCTTCGTGAAAACAAGCTTTATGCCAAGTTGAAGAAATGCGAGTTACGGCTTGAGGAAGTAGCATTCCTTGGGCACGTGGTGTCGAAACATGGAGTATCTGTTGATCCGTGAAGATTGAAGCAATACAAAGTTGAGAAGCAACCAAGTCGGTGATCAAGTCACGTAGTTTTTTGGGCTTAATTTGGTTATTATCGGAGATTCGTGGAAGGTTTTCTCGAATCGCTACTCTATTAACCCAAATTAACTCGGAAGGATACAAAATTCGTTTGGAGCGAAGAATGCAAAAGAGTTTAAGAGCTTAAGAGAGACTTATTTGAGACTGTTCTAACAATACCATCCGCACGGATGAATTTGTTATCTCAATGATGCTTCAGCAAAGGGTTAGGATGTGTTCTCATGCAGCGTGGGAAAGTCATAGCTTTATGCCTCATGACAACTTAAAGAATATGAGAGGAATTATCCTACTCATGCGATCAGAGTCAAGCGGCCCGATCGTTTCCTGCTTAAAGATCCTGGAGGCACTATCTATATGGGGAGAAAGTGGATATATATTCGGACCATAAAAGCCTTAAATATTTCTTCACTCAAAAAAGAACTCAACACGCATAGCAATGACGTTGGCTCGAGCTATTGAAAGATTACGACCACACTATTCAATACCATCCCGAAAAGCGAAGCGTGGTAGGCGTACGCGTTGAGTAGAAGATCATATGCGAGAACGAGTGCGATAATGTCAAGTATACGCATAGAGCCAACTTTAATAGAAAAAGTTAAGGTTGCTCAATTCTAGAATTTTCCACCAAAATCATTTATAAACCTAATTTCTGAATCAGTCACCTTTTAAAATTCATAACAAATCATACGTTTATTTTTAACGGTTCAAAATTTGTGGACATATACTCAACTTATATATGTATAACATATCCAAAAATTACAACGATCCAATGGTCGGATTAAAAATTATAACTCACACAATATATCTCAAAAAACGGTGGTTTAATTTTTAATACCTTCATTCGATAAAACACCTCAACATTAACTCCTTTCATTTTAACCACAATAAATATATCCAACATTTATATCCACATAAAATAAATATTTCCTTATCATATGAATCAATAATTAATTATTCACAAATAATATTACGAGAATCACATTTATGACAACCGGTAGTTCGGGAAGAGGGGCTTTCAATAAGAATTTTCCTTATTGGCGCCGCAATTAGGTGACCAAACCTCTCATCGATGAGAACTTTTTAGACATTGCCAATAATGCTATCTAATAATATTATTCAAATAATATGAATTATTGATCCGATAATAGGAAATCTTGTGCGATGATAATTATTGAAACAACAATAATATAAAATATCAACGCAAACAATTATTGAATCAATAAAATAAAATATTGAGCGATTCATCGTAATAATTATTGAGTAAGTGCCTTCTACGTAAGGATCGATAATTCATCAATCTTTGTGCATCCACGCCAGACATCAGTATTTTAACCACCGGGTATTCAACGGTGTTAATTGGTAATAACTACGCCGTTATTTATAAAAACTCAAACTTGTCGTTTTTTTTCATCCAAGCGATTATTCATTATGGGGCCCTGAAAATGATCATGGCATGGTCGCACGAATATTGCTAAACAACAAGAATATTCCACGACCAAATAAATATTCATCGACACAATGATTATTTATAACCACTTGCATATTTTGCAAAATTTGCACATTTCACCCATAACCAGAGAATTATATCAAATTAATACCTTATTATTCACAAATATAATTAGAGAAAATTCGATTTTATTTATAATAAGTTGGGGTCTTACAAGAAGGATCTAATAAAAAAAATAACGGATAAAAATTAAAAAATCTATAAATATGCATAATAATTCAATATATTTTATCATCTCTCAATCAACTACTTCAACCTTTAACAATTGTAAGTATTTTGTTAATAATAATTTGTATTTTTATTCTATTTGATTTTTATTTTTTTATTGATAATATGTCTTTAATTTATTTTCTAGATAGAAAATCATGGTCCTTTGATGTATTAATTTATTTTATATTTGATTTTTAATTTTTTTATATTATAGTCAATGGGATAGTCCACATGATAGTCCATCTGCTGGAAGGATGGAAGACAAAAGGACATCTGTTGATGTCATATGGAGTAAAAAAAGGGTTGATTGCATCACGAATAATTTGAATCTTGACGACCGATTTGACCATTCAATGCGTTCATTTTGGAAAAAAAATAAATGCGAATTTGAACCAAATTAATCATTCAATGGTTTAGTCCAATTTTTTGGACTGAATGAGCTTCTTTTTTTATTTTTTATTTTATAATTTTAACTATTATATAAGTAATATTAAATAAATTTATAACAATTTTTTGAATTCTTTTAAGAAAAAAAATAATAAAAATATGTTATATTAACTATTATAAAATAACTTTTTTTATTTAGATTTAAATTCAACTAGAGATTCAAATTTATTCATTTTTTTTATCAAACAACCCCGAGATGCTCTTACTACTCAACTGTCACCAAGGTCAAGGAGGAATAGCCATAGGTGTTTTGCCTGAATTTTGGAACCCTAATTACTCGTATTTGTTAGAAACTTCTTCCATATTCTGTTCTTCTTCATCTGTTAAACACTTGCCAATTCTATCCCGAAACATATAATTAGATCCAAACTTTACATGGTAGAATCTTAATTCCCGATTCTAAACCCTAAAATCCCTCCCAATGGCTACAAACGCCACACCCAAATTCCAAAAACCCGACCTTTTACCCGTCCCACAACCACCGGATTACCATCCGGCGATCACCGTCTCGACGCCGGCCCACGATGGCCTCCACTTCTGGCAGTTCATGGTCGCTGGCTCAATCGCCGGTATGGTCGAACACATGGCCATGTTCCCTGTCGACACAATTAAAACCCAAATGCAAGCCCTAGGTTCCTGCCCAATTAAATCCGTAAGCCTTAGTCAGGCCCTGAAATCCATCCTCAAGTCCCAGGGCCCCGCTGGCCTCTACCGCGGAATAGGCGCCATGGGCCTCGGCGCGGGTCCCGCTCACGCCGTTTATTTCTCGGTATACGAAATCTGTAAGAAAAGCTTTTCCGGCGGGAACCCTAATAATTCACTGGCACATGCGGTGTCCGGTGTTTTTGCAACAGTGGCAAGCGACGCCGTTTTTACACCGATGGATTTGGTGAAGCAAAGATTGCAATTGAGTAATAGTCCGTATAAGGGTGTGTTGGATTGTGTGAGGAGGGTAATTAGGGAAGAGGGATTTAGGGCTTTTTATGCTTCCTATAAGACTACAGTTTTGATGAATGCCCCGTTTACTGCTGTGCATTTTACCACTTACGAGGCCGCTAAAAGGGCGTTGATGGAGGTTTCGCCGGATAGTGCTAATGATGAAAGATTTGTTGTTCATGCTACTGCAGGGGCTGCAGCTGGTGCGTTGGCAGCTGTTGTTACAACTCCGCTTGATGTGGTTAAAACTCAGTTCCAGTGTCAGGTAAAGTACAATTGTTTATTTTCTAGCTTTAACATTTTATAATAGAAAATATGTAAATTATTATTATTTTGTCATAAGCTAATCGAATAGTTTTTTTGCACCAAAAGACAAAAGGAATCCAATGGCATTTGTCTATTTGATGACTAGTTTAATGTAAAACTGTAGTAGTGTTGAACGAGAACAGTTTCTAGCTTTAATTTGGTTTAGTTTATGCTGTTTTCTAATACTGCCTGAAGGAACCTTTAAGTAACAGTTACCTTATTTGTGCACAGTTTAGTTTGCTATCAGTTGGTAAAAACTCTCATAATTTTGCTTCTGAAAAAGCAAACAGTTTCCTTATTTATGCTTGTATAACAGTGTTCCTATCCTTTTGGGTGAAACAGTTGACAACTTTAGACTTGGGTCGATAAACCTTGAAGTAGCTTGATTGGAACATCTTAAAGCCAGGACAATTCGTATAAAATAGAATCTTTTTTGGGAAAACTTTGAAGTCTTGGATTTGGAAAAATGACTTTTTATCCTCATCAATTGCTAGAACCAATTTCAGCATATCAATAATTTGGGTGTTACATTCTGTCCCAGTGACTGGGGTAGGGAGGGTATTGGATGTCAAAGCCATTGCCTTCCTGTGCACTCTAGGAGTATCCAATCCTAGGCATCTAGAATCATCTTTTCTAATAGCTAATGTGGTAGGTTTTGTAAAATCTTGTCAATTAACTTTTAAACTGTACTCTGTTCACCATTAAGACTTTCTAAGTAGAGCCATAAGGATGAGCATTAATTCATAAATTTATACCTAAGCACACTTTTATGCATAATATTTGGTCGTCTAATGGTAATCTCTTAACATATTTGTATCCTGAATTTATCTAAATAAACATAAGAAAAAAAAAATTGGCCATGCATGAGTTATAATGTGGTAGTGCATTGTGACATATCTGTATTTTGATAGCCTTATGTGACAAAAAGAAATTAGTATTTCTTTTTCTTAAAAAGATATATTCCTTCCATTCCAATTATTCAAAGTCAGTTTGATATATTTTAAAATTCAAAATTGATATAAATTAATTTATTTTTGACAATACAACTAACAAAGTTTACTGAATTAATTTAGTTTTTGACAATAAAGAAAATTGTAAACTATCTAAATAGTACTACTAATTCCATGATTTATTGTTTTTAAAAGTTAAATGAGTTGTGAATTTGAAAGTATCTTAAATTGATTTAAAAAGTCAATATTGATCCTATATTCTGGAGTGGAAGGAGTATATGAGTATTATTTTTTAAATAGAACCAGCAACCATTTCTATTGCAACTGAAAACTCACTTACAAAAACTAAGGTAATGGAGAACAAGATAGGCATTATTTCAATGTTAGATTGAGATGGTAGCTTTTAAATTCAGTGTTGGGCTACTAATAGTGAAATATGGGGAAATTTAGCTATTTGGTGAGGGACTGTTTGGGGTTTGGACAGCTGCGGTTAGCTTCAGTAATTAACTGGCTTGTATTTTGTCAACCTCTATTTCTAACTCACGGTTAGTTTTAATATGAACATTAAAAATGAGATCGACCTTTTTTGATACACGTGTATATGTTCTCGAAGTGCCTTTAGGGGTACACTTTAAAGAAGTGGATGAAGAACAAATACATGGCGTCGCCTCGCGGCGATGCAGAGGATGACACGGCGCATGTCGATCTTTTACATTAGAGGTCTACAACAATTCCAAAACCCAAAAGTTAAAAAAAAAAACTGCTTATAGAACATTATCTAGTTGCATGTGATTCAGATCTACATAATAGTGATTGTCACTCCATGGTGAACAACAAAGGAATCATGGGGAGGAAAGAAGGTAACATGCACTGCCATGTACTCAAATCTTCGGAAACACCGCCTCTTCTCTTCGGTGCGTGAGGGTGACCACCTGCGGCGTTTGAGGCAACGCCCCCACCTAGGCTGCTGCCCAGACTGCATTTTAGAATACTGAGTAACAGAAAGTCAACCTTGGAGATCATTGTACTGTTTTAATTTTTGTTTCATAAAGTTTTTGTAAAAACATAGATTTGCTCACTCTGAAATTGTCAAAATAAATTTATAGAGAATATCTTCATAATATCCCTGACTAGTATAATTGGCAACTGATTTGGGAATCTACAATCGTTTACTTGACCTCTATAAGCTAATAAGGCATTTCTAGATGTATTGGGCAATGAATTCATCGGTTGGAGTTATGTTTTCTTTGTTTATACACATGTAGTATAAGTTAATCTGGGCATGTTTCAAGTCATTAGTGTAGATGTCTGTTTATCGAGAATTAGGCATGTGTTGTCTTGCAGCTCCATAGATGGTTACCATGATAATAAATTAGTCACATGGGCCACATTGCAGTGCAGGCTAAAGGGCATGTGTGCGCTACCATGACAGTTTGAATCAAGTATTAAATAGCCAATCTGGCAAAAAAATTAATTCTCTACATATCTGATATTTAATTTTGGTGTCAATAGGTATACTGATTTATTATGATACAATTAACTATTGGTTGATGTTATTCTAATTAATACAGAATTTCCATATATCTCATCTCGAGTAAACTTAAATTCCTGTGCAGGGCGTCTGTGGATGTGATAGATTTGTAAGTGGTTCTATTAGGGATGTTATTCGAACTATAATAAAAAAGGATGGATATCACGGGTTACTTAGGGGATGGATGCCCAGGATGCTCTTCCATGCTCCTGCTGCTGCAATTTGCTGGTCTACATATGAAGCTGGAAAAACCTTTTACCAAGAAGTAAACAGTAGTAGCAGCAATAGCAGTGTCACTTCAGAGACCATGAACAATTAAGAGTTGAGACCTTCATTTACTATGCTGTTGTATCCACAGATACTTCGTTTTGCTTGATAGCTAGAAGAACACAAAATAGAAGATGGGCGAGAAAAAAAATGGACAGCGTCTTGGAAACCTGATTTATGTCTATGCAACTTGGGTCGGTGAGAAAAAAATGATTGCGAGATTAGCATTCGTTTATTTGTATTTGTACACCCTGTTGTCAACTTTGTGACAACGTTGGAGCACCCTTTTCCTTTGCATATTTCTGCCTTCACATTTTTCTGGGATGTGAACATTCCAGGTTACACTAAAATCCAAAATGTAGTGTCAATTGACAACTAGTTTACAAAATTTTGATTGTATCTGTACCAACATTATTTATTACCAATAATGTTGTTGGAGCTTATTTAAGACTGCAATCTCATGTTAAGAGTAATTTTTTGATGCGTGATTTTATATATATATATATATATATATATATATATATATATATGTATGGGCAATGATCCATAGCCGTTTGGATCGGGGGCAAATTGCCTACGAAAAAAATCGCTTGGATTTAAGAAAAGGTCACTTGGATTTATCCATGATTTGTTTAGTGTATTTTTTATCTCGAAAATCCTATTTCGGTCGGATCTAAAATGAATTAGAATAAATAAATAGGACTTGGTTTGTTTATATTTAAATATGTTATATATATAATGTAATTTTTTTCCCAAGGAAGGGTTACATACAGACGCATGTATTTACTATAGAGTATAGATTAAAAATGGGTAAATATCATCTCTACCTTGCATTACATTTAAAATAATGCTACTATCACATAATGGTGGCTCACATAATTATCACATACACACATGTAATTTGTGGGCCTCACATGTCAGGCGGGGTCCACAGTATTTATGTGTGTGTATGTGAGCATTATGTGAACATTTTTCATTGTTGTTACATTTATCAAGGTCTGGGATAAAAAAACCATAGTCGTCGTCCGCTAGAAGAACTAGCGGACTAGATTAAAAATATTTTCGGTCTCCCTACTTTGCAATTGACTGCGATTACGAGGAATTCGGTGTTGAGGGTGCCGAAGATGAAAGGTGATGAGTACTGCTGAGGGGGGTTGGGATTGTTGTTTCTTTTAATCCCCTTTTAGTTATGTTTATGTATTGTTTTAGACTTGTGACTTAAGGTAATACTGTGTTACTTGTGTTATCCTATGTTTGGGTATTGTTGAAACATGATGTGCTTATAATTCTATTTCAATATCAATGTCAATATTTGTATGGATCTCTATATGTTTATTTTGTGTTGGTATGCATTTTTCAATGTTTTTGATAGGTATTTCTAGCTTTTGGTTGTCTATTAGAATGGTGTAAGAAGATTTAATTGGTGAGTGCATTTAGGATGGTGTTAAAGAGTTACTAATGCACTTGTTACAGAAGAATGCAGAAATCTGTCAAATACTTCACTTTTATTGCATTGTAAGCTAATGAAGGTGATAATCCTTCCAAAAATGTTTGCTACAAAATCATGGTGAGCACAATAGCCACTGACACGAACAAATGTTTCTTGCTTCTTTGGGTAATCAGAGATGCTGATATTTCCTTCAATATAGCCACCAGTTTTTCTCCCAGCTAGCACATCCATCAAGGTGGTCTTTCCAGCACCACTCACACCAACTAATGTTGTTAAAACACCAGGCCAGTTATGGTTTTATTCCTTAGCTGGGCTGGATCATGAAACACACGTTGATCTTAGACTTGGTCAGAAGCAGAAAATAGTAGTGATTAAAACAATTAAATCTCAAACTTTTTACCAATCTAAACTAATTAAATGCAAACCAAGTCCAAAACAAACAAGCCTTTTGTTTTTCTTCATTTACATATGCAGCAAGACACAACCAGGCACTATGAGTACCTTCTTGTTTAAAAATGGCACTATGAGTAAATTTTTTTTTTCACTTCTGTTGTCCTAATTTTCATGCTTATACTAACACTATTTTCATGCTTTCCTTAACATGGTATTCAACGAAACAGGAACATAGTGCTGCCCATAACCAACTCACAACCAGATAGGTATGCCGTACGCATCATCTAAAATACCGGACATGAGCCTAGTTAGTATCGGGAGCTTGCAATTGAGGTTCTCACATATTTATGCCTGAACACATTTAAATATATTTACACACATATCTCTGCTGGCTGAACACATGAATAAATGCAGGACATATCCCTGTTGAACACATGAATGAATGCCTTCCCTGAACACATAATTATACATATTTGAACAGCCCTGAATATAAATTCAGGACATGAAGTTCATCAAATGGAAAACAATTATAAATTCTTAAACAACCAGCAGAACTTAAGTCAGGTGCTTAATAACAATTAAAGATCCTATATTCATCAATGGAAAACAATTATATATTCTTAAACAAAGAGAAGCCATTTAAAATATCATGTATAAGATCAACAAGAGAATAAGAATGCAGTACATGATAAGCTACCAGACTCGAACAGACCCATCCTCTGGCCCCAGAAATCAAAATAGATTGATCCTCGGTATATAATAAACAAGTAACAACCCACATATTTGAACATTTATAAAATATTGGCCTAAATGGAAGAAATCGCAACAGCTTTGACATTGGGAGTTCTTTTAAGAGGGTTTGGCATTGAAGTTCTTTTAAGAGGGTATTTGCCCAATTCAACTTTGTCATGGGTTCCAGTCCGCTAGTTCTTTCTATCCTTTTTTTTTAATCCATAACAAATATATGCTATGAATCATTACCCTATATATATATATATACACAATTAGTTGCTATGAAATTATTAATGCTCATTTGGTGTTTCCACATTTTTAGCAAATTTATTAATGCTATTCACATGATTGTAAGAATTATGAAGGAAACCCTAAGCTATATTAATTCAGTTCATTGAGCAGGTACCTAAGCACAAGTGATGCCCTTCAATAATAGCCATTTAGACATTCAGTGAGTGGAGCTCAACGATTTGCCAACCCAATCAGCTTAACTATTTCATAAAAATGTTACAACACTTGGCAATGTTCTATTATCTCTGACTAAATAACAAGTGAATACAAACACAAGGGTGAGCTAAAACAACATCAGATGACATTATTAAAACTTCTCAGTTCTTACAATGCCAAAAGTCTAAAACTATGACTACCAAATAATAAGCATCATTTATAGCTCTTGCAAACATCATTCAAAAGTTATCCTCGCAATGAAGTAGGAAAAAACTCTATGTAACATCTGGAAGAAACTTCAGACTGGTCATTATAGCCCAAAACTGAAGCTCCAAATTTCTTTCCTGAAGAAACTTATATGGTACAGACATGCTCACCCTTTGTTATTGAAATGGTGTAGAAGGAACCACTTGTCAACTCCTTAAGCGCTAATATTCTCAATCTCTGCAGCTCTGTCCATTCTCTTGACAATGCCAGCTATAACCTGATATTCGGCCCACAAGATGGATATAAGACCTTATAAGAACATCAATATGGTAACACTAAAAACAAGTGTTGCCGTGATTGAAGTAGGAATCAAAAATCAAACCGTTAGCCAGAGTAAACTCTACCTTTCCTGGTCCTAATTCGTAGCTCTTCTTCAACCCTTTGGTTAGGAGAGTCTTCACTGTTGTCTCCCATTGAACAGGGGAAGTTACCTGTTATTCCAAGTTGACATAAATCATTTGAACTTCATATGCTTACGGTGAGTACCACAGGTCATTAGTAAAGTTACCTGACGTGCTAGTATTTTTTTAATTGTTGCGGGATCTGAATGTGGTTGTGCGTCAACATTAGATATAACTGGTATTCTTGGAATTCTAATTTCTGTTGCTGCCAAAGCAGCTTCCAATCTTGAGACAGCTGGATTCATGAAACTAGTGTGGAAAGCACCAGCAACAGCTAATCGGACCTGCAAAAGAAAAATAAACCGATGAGATGTTGGAAGCATGGCATCTGGTAGACAACTGAAAGTTTAAAGTGAAGAATACCGTCATTCGAGCCTTGAATGACTTTGCTTTAGCTTCTAAGACTTCCACTCCCTTAACACCTCCTGAGACTGCATAATTTCCCTTCAAAAGTACACCAACCTCCTTGTTAGCGTATAAACAAGAACTATATCTGGCTTATCACTACCACAAGTTAGAATGAAGAGTTCCACAAGGTTCTACTCATATGAATAGGTTCCACAAGGTTCTGCTCATCATATGGATGGTAAATGCATCCCACCCTCATGTGAGAGAAGAACTTGTGGAACTAATATTTTTACTCATGAAAATATCAATTCCTTAATTTAACGAAAAAATATTTTAAAAGAACCTTACAGGGCATAAGAAATTTGCAATTTGGACTTTGTTTGTTTCATCAACTTCTTCATTAGCTGCATCACACAGGAGTTGCACTTTTTCTGAATCCAGTCCAATGACACTAACCATAGCACTTTTAGCAGCGTCTGCAGCTTCCTATAGATAAGAGCACAAATAATTTTGATAAGGAGTTGACTGCCATTAACATATATTAATAGTAGAATTAGCTACTAAAGGCTATTTACCTGCATGGCTTGACCCCTTAGTTTCACCAACTTGAGTCCATCCTCAAAGCTAATAAATGGAATAAAAAATACAGAAACTAATATTAGAAGGAAAATGTCTGCCCGTAAAATAAAATAAAAAAATGTGTACGGCTATGGTGAGTACCAGATTAGAAACTGTGTTAGCTTGGCTTAAATTGGGAGTTAATTTTTTTAAAGCATTTAAGGAATAAGCAAACCTTCAGTGAAAACAAATAAATAAAATTTGTAACATCAAATCCAACAACTCACCTGAAAGCTCCAGCAAATGCTAAAGCGGTGTATTCTCCCAAGCTTAGACCACATGTAACATCTACAGAATCAATTATCTGCTGACCTCCATCACGGGCGCGTAGTACCTCAACTGCAGCTAAGCTGGTGACATAGATAGCTGGCTGCAAAATTGCAATTGAAGAATCAATAAGTAATCTAAGACCATCCGTATGCCAAAGTATAGTAGGTCTACTACCTATAGCATTTGAGATTTGACTATACCCACAGTTCTGTTAAGTTAATTTTAGTTCTCTCTCAGAAATGAATTCTCAAGTACATACATGACCACATCAGATGACTAACCTTTATGTGTGTTTGTCTATGTGGTAATGCAATATATGCATACGACTCACATTTTCAGATATTTAACACCAACAAAAAATAAAATAATAAATAAATAAATAAAAATCAGAAAAGGTATAATGGCAGCACACCTGGCTCAAAACAGTGGAGTCTAGCTTTTCTTTTGGTCCATTAATGCAAACATCCAAAAGGTCAAACCTTCAGAGAGAAATAATGTGTTACTCATAATATAATTTTGGTTCTCCTTTCCACTTCCAATTCCTTTTAAACCAGTCACCTACCATATATTGGTGAGAGAACCGGTTGGACTCGTGGAGGTTACTGGTTTAGAAAAGATTGAAGCAAATTGGATAAGAAAAGTTATCTCAAGCTGAACAAATTGTTAACGTTGATTCTAATTTCGAACTAACAGTTTTATTCAACCCACCCTAAAATTTCATTTGCTTTATTGTACAAGTCAGAAGCAGCAGGGACATTCTGAGCCTCCACACCCATTCCAACAACTTGTGCACCCTGCAATAAGAAGTTGAAGATAAAACAAACATGATCATCGGATTCCATACACAGTATCATCAACTAATGATATGTAGCACAACTTCTCAAAGTAGAACATGTAGGCTTATCTTTTCTTAGTGTTGCCTTATGGAAGTTCATGAAACATACTCAGCAATACACAATTCTTAGTTGACTACTGGTACAACAATCAATTATCAATTTAGTTACACATGTTCTGTTGCACCACAAAATCGTATTAATGTAATCCAAGGGAGTTTACCCCTCTCATGAAACAGAAACTAATCTAAATTGTAGCTAAATTAGTATGTTTAAATGCTCAATTGCTACATCCTTACCACCCCATTACCTTCCTGCTATAGACTTTTATGAGAGGAAAACAATTATACCAAGAAAACATAATGTCATGAGATTATGTAGCCTAGCTATATGTGGAGAAAGAAGTTCAAACATAGTTTACTAATTCAAGAAATTAACATGTTAAATACTTTTTACAATTTCATTCTTGGTTTAAAAAGCAACCCATAAACTTAAATTCTGCATTTATTCCTCTGTCATTATCGAATTGTACATTGACTATGTAGGGATTTTATGCGAATGCTATTCATATTTACACATAATAAGGAGAATTAAAGGCATACCTCTTGAAGCGTGATTAAACCTTTGATGGGGAAAACCTCCTGCCGTTCCTTTTTAACCCAACAGTGTCTCCGAACTACGATCGAGAACGGAGCACTAACTCGCGGTTCGAAACAATTTGGGTTTGGTCTGTAATGGGAATGCTATCTATTTGGCCAACTAAGTGAATCACATGTTAATTGATCGATAGAGGATGAATGTGTATTTAATACGAAATGGTTAAACCACTTTCTCATTTTCTACCCACAATCAGTCAACCCACGTTCAAAATCATTATTGACCTTGTCAATTAGAGAACGGTTAATTAACCCAAATGGGTCGGACCCTCCATGGGCGCACCAATTGGATACCCAAGATCCAACATCTCCTACTTGCCCATGACAGGGACAATGTAATCCTCATATCTGTCAAAATCAGCTCAAACCAAAACATGTAAACCTCTAATTGCCGAACCGTGCGACCGTTGAGTTCACCTGCAATGCGGGAGCTCTACATCAAACCTGTTAGGGCCAACATAGAGACATCTACCCTTTAAAAGAAAACAATACGGGAGCTCTCACGCCAAACTCAATTAGTTCGCGTAGTCTCTAATCCCTCAAAGAGCCTTACTTAACCACCTTTGGGCCCAAGTCCATTTCGTATCTCACTTATTACTATGTCGCTATCAAAGCGCTATAGTTGTCGACAATAAGTGTTGAACGAGGGGAAATCAAATTGTCTTCCCTTTGCCCTAATACTACTCAAAAATGAATCAACTGCTTTTCCAGAATCGGTCCTTATAGTCTCATCAATCCAATCGAAACCAAAGTAGCAACATTAATCCATGTCTTTGCATTATAGTCAAAGATCACAAAGAACATTTGATGTAGGAACAAAACTTGTCCTACAGAACTCACACGGTGAGGAAACAGGGATTCATTCTCTCACCTCCTTTACATGGTCGCTGAGCACATGTAACTCACTCACAACATGCTATTATATAGCCTTGTTGTGCGGACCTTATAACATTTAAAATTGCTCGCTTACCAAGCGCCAAAACTAAAATTTCGCGTTCGGTTATCATGTCACGGCAGACAATCTCATCTACATGAGCATATGTCCTATGGTCATGCCGTACGGATCTTAGTTCAGTTGCTTCAAAAACGCCTAACTCAAATTGTTGATTGCTACCTAAAGCATCAACAACTCGCTACTCAAAGCGCCAATAAATGAACTGTCTCAACCTTGCTCGCATTTCAAAGCGTCAAGGGTGATTGCTCGTGTGAGTGAGCTAATCAACCAGTTGACATATATTTAATGTGTGCATATCCAATATGCATAATAAACTGTGTGAACATTTAAAATTTATCATATGCGCTAAATAACCAAACACAAGTGGAAACAAATGAATCTCGCATAAATGATAAATATCTCGAAATAACAATGAATATCTCTAATACAAGCCAAAGCCAAAGCCAAAGCCAAAGCCAAAGCCAAATAATGAATGATATACAAGGAAATAATAGAAAGTACATCAAATCCTACGAAGCCCTAATGAACTAACATGCCTACAAAAGACATCTTTAGGAATCGGCTTCGTCAAAGAATCAGCTACCATAAGACCAGTGGGCATGTACTCCAATATCACCTCATTATTTGCTATGATAAGTTCATCCTCAAGTCAATGTGCTTCGTCCTGCCGTGATACTTGGGGTTCTTAGTGTAATCTAGGGCCGCCGTAGTATCACAGTAAACAGTCACAGGATCCGAAGCATGAGAGACGACACCAAGATCCTCAAAGAATTTTCTTAGCCACATAGCTTCCTGAACAGCTGACGTACAAGACACAAACTTCGACTCCATCGTAGAAAGAGCAACGCAAGTTTGTTTCTTTGTACACCAAGTGATGGCACCACCATGTAGCAAGAATTCATATCTTGAGGTCGACTTGCGCATCCCCTGGTTACCTCCCCATCTGGCATCGGAGTAACCAATCAATCGCAGGTCTGGTCCTCCATAGCACAACATGTAGTCCAAAGTACCCTTCAAATATCGCAAGATCCTCTTGATTGCCTTCCAATGAGCAATCCCAGGGTTTGACTAATACCGACCGAGATAACCGACTGCATATGTTATATTAGGTCGAGTACACACAACTGCATATATTAGCTTTCCTATAGCATTGACATACAGATAATGGGACATCTCCTTAATTTCCTCGGGAGAAGTAGGGCATTGTTCGGGTCCAATGGTGTCGCCTTTAGCGATAGGAGTGTCTATGGGTTTGCAGTTGTTCATCTGGAATTGCTCAAGAATCTTTATAAGGTAAGTCTCTTGAGACAAACTAATAAGCTTTCTTGAGCGATCTCTGTAGATCTCAACTCCAAGAACATAAGTTGTTTCCCCCATGTCCTTTATCTCAAAGTTAGAGGACAACCACCCTTTAGTGGCGACAATCATCTCCTTATCGTTCCCAGCTAGAAGGATGTCATCGACATACATAGATAAAAGGCAAAACTAATGATTTAGCCACCGATGTTGGCACGTTTTATTGAATACCTGATTGAACTTTTAATTTTTCAAATTAACTCACTGAACTAATTTTTATTTTCAAATTGGGCCATTCCGTTAAAAAAAGTTGACAAACGTTAATTTTTTATCTACATGGCGCTGACGTGGACGTAAAAAAAAAGAAAAAAAAGAAAATGACATGAAAAATAAAAACAAAAAAATAAAAATAACTTTTTACAAATTAGATATAACCATCTTCATCAAAACTTATTTTATTATTTATTACTATGGTATATACATAGTTGAATCTTTCGGAACAAAGTAAAAAGGGCAAAAAGAAGAACAATAATATATGAAGAATGAAAAGCAAGCTAGGTCTCTGTTTTGACTGTCCCTTTCTCGATGAGACCAGGATGGGCAGATTCTTTATATGTTCTTCTGGGTTTTTCTTTGGTTACCTTGTTAATGGTATTTGTGAGGTAAATTACTTAAAACCCACATCTTTTTTTTTAAATCTCCTGTGAAAATTCAAGAAATGAGGGATTTTGAATCTCTTATATTATCTGATTTTAGTGTTCATTTAGGTTTATGAGGTTTTTGATTTAGTTAGTTTCTGTATGGGTTTCTATTCTGCCAAACAGGGCTTTAAAGTTTTTTTTTATTTATTATTAAAATTTAATTTGTTGCCGTCACAATTTTTTATTTTACTTTTGACATAAAAATTCAGTCTTTAGTGTTTTGTTAAATTAATCCTATATGTGTGATCTTCATATGGCTATCCTTTTTTTCTATTATTAGGGGTGTTCAATAGGTTTTCTTAGGATAGAGATCTAAACAAAGCCAAAACCGTCCAAATCTTAATAATCTAAATCTGCTAGTCTTAGGTTGAATAGGTATAGAAACCCATTTGTCTTAGGTTGATCTGCAATTTTTAGAAAATTAATATAATTATTATTTTTATTATTATTTTATTATTATTATTATTATAATCATTATTTTATTATTATTATTATTTTTATTATTATTATAATCATTATTTATTATTATTATTAATAAATTATTAATAATAAAAAAAATTAAAACCTCCAGATATACTTAGAATTAGGTTGATTTTCTAGAACCATAAAAAGCCGAACAAAAGCAGATATAAAAAACTTAGGTATATCTGGGTTTTTTATCTTAAACCAGAATAGAACTCTTTTTATCTACGAAAATTTGGTTCGGTCGATTCGGAAAAGCTAGGAAAACCGAAAAAAAAAAAAAAAAAATGAACGATTACACTGCTATGATTCTTTATTTATAATTTTTGAATTAAATATTTTATTGGAATAAAAGGTATCAACATGATATTTGGTTGTTTATCCTTTTCTCCCTAATTTTCAATTAATTTTACTTGTTCAAAAATTTATTAATTTCGGGAATGTGTATAATCGGCTCCCCGTCTTCTTAATTCTTTTTCTGCATAACCTTCTACACTTCCTTGTCTATATCTAATCGAATTAATTCTTCAGGATCATCATCATTTTCTTCCTGTAGCTCCTCATCTTCTGGGTTTTCAGAAACATCTCCATCTTCATCATCATCATCTACCTCGTCACCGCTAGATTCGAAGATGGAAAGCTTAAGTACATCGTCTTCAGGAGAAGAACAGACAACTGATAATCTTGTTATGGGTTATACTTTCAAATCTGTTTTGCAAAAAGTTGTTTTTATTTTCTTGTTTTTATTTTCCATGTCATTTTCTTTTTTTTCCTCTCTTTTTTAGCGTTAGCGCCATGTAGATAACAAATTAATGTCTGTCAACTTTTTTTAACGGAATGACCCAATTTGAAAATAAAAATTAATTTAGTGAGTTAATTTGAAAAATTAAAAGTTCAATCATGTATTCAATAAAACGTGCCAACTTCGGTGGCTAAATCAATAGTTTTGCCATAGATAAAATAAGGAATTTATCTTTGGACCGTTTGATATATACACAATGGTTTTCCTCGATCATCGTAAACCCATCACTAATGACGGCTAGATGGAATCTCAGATACAATTGTCTGGACGTATGTTTCAAACCATAGATAGAACGTTTGAGCTTGCATACTTTGCGCTCTTGTCCTTCCATAACGAAACCCTCTGGCTGATCCATGTATATCTTCCTCAGCTAAATCTCCATTGAAAAAAGTCGTCTTAATGTCCATTTGATATAACTCCAAATCTAAATGCGCAACAATCGCTAGGAGGAGGCGAATTGAGGCAAACCTCACAACTGGTGAAAAGGTTTTCTCGTAATCAATTCCCTCTTGCTGGGTGTAGCCCTTGGCTACAAGACAAGCTTTGTACCTTTCAATGGAACCATCCGCCTTACGTTTGACTTTAAGAACCCATTTGTTCCCAATAACCTTTAGCCCTGGTGGAAGGTCAAACCAAGTCCCAGACTTGATTAGTCATCATGGACTCCATTTCTTCTTCTATTGCAATCATCCACTTATCTTTCATAGCAGATGATAGAGCAGCTCGATAAGATCGAGATTCCTCATCGTCCTGCGCATCAGCTACAATCAAGCCCAAAATTTCAAAATTTGCAGATCATATGCACTAGGTTTAGGCCACAACATATTGCAATATTAGCCCCTAACAATTAGTGTAACTAAGATTGCCATTAATGATATTTTCCAAGTTTTTTAAACATGCAATCATGGTACAACGTGTAAATATAACATACATAGCATACAATAGATCACAAACCATGCTCTGATGCCAATGTAGGAATGTTATGCGCATGCTATTCATATTTACACATAATCAGGAGAATCAAAGGCATACCTTTTGAAGCGTGATTAAACCTTTGATGTGGAAAACCTCCTGTCGTTCCTTTTTAACCCAACAGTGTCTCCGAACTACGATCGAGAACGGAGAACTAACTCACTGTTCAAAACAATTTGAGTTTGGTCTATAATTGGAACGCTCTGTATTTGGCCAACTTAGTGAATTGCATGTTAATTGATCGATAGAGGACGAATGTGTATTTAATACGAAAGTGGTTAAACCACTTCCCCACTTTCTCCCCACCAACCCATGTTCAAAATCATGAACGTCTCTATTGACCTTGTCAATTAGAGAACGGTTAATTAACCCGAATGGGTTGGACCCTCCATGGGCGCCCCAATTGGATACCCAAGATCCAACAGACTAATGTAATTCACACATAATTTAGCAAGACAAGATTCATATAAAAATAGTATAATATTGCAATATATCTTGGAAGCTATATTGAACTCAGATTTACTAAAAAAATCACATTTTTAATAAAATGAAATTAAAACAGACCTGGCCAGGAAATAGGAAAGCAGAGGTGGGCTTGTAATCCAAGAACAATGCATCATTAGCGGCAGTTTGAGATCCAACAGATACGCTCATAAAAACCCTAGATTTATCCAAATTCCTCGAACCAAAACCTCGAATTCCATGCTTGAAACCCGTGAAACAAACCGAATTAGAGGTCCTCAGAGATTCTGGAGCTTCAAAAATGGCGAGATTTTGGGGAGAAATGGAAGGGAGGAGGAGAGAGGAACTCATTGTGGAGAGAGAATCAAAGGGTGGTAGTGAGTGACTGAGAAGGCTAGAAGAAGAGGGTTTCAATCGAATGAGAGGATGGCGAAGAAAAGCATGCATTCAAGTCTTGGATTTATATGCAAGTGTTGCGTTTATGTCAAAATTGAACGGAGTTTACGACAAAGCTTTATATAAAAGAAGTATAAACTCCACTTACAAAAAAGACGTTGGAGATGGCTTGAAATCCAAATGAAACAGACCAGCTGCCACCCATAGGGGTTGGTTTATAGTCAAAGCCACACGTGGCACACGCGTGTAATTAGTACAAAAATAATTATTTTTATTTTGATATTTATGGGATAAAATTAAAAATTGAAACAGATTCTGAATTTTTAATTCATTGTCTTCAACGACTCTGCTGGGGATCGAACCCAGAATCTCTGGTTTCGTAGACCAGCGCCTTATCCATTGGGCCACAGAGTCAACGTATTATCCTTGTATCTAAAAAACTGTTCATAAATCCTTGTATTCAAATTTTAACCCAGTTTTGATTCATTAGAATTGTTATGCAAATTAAAGGTCATTTCTACTTCCAAATACAAATTAATTCTTATAATCAAAGGAGAATCGAAACTAAAGAATACCATTGTTCTTCTGCCCTGGCCCTGCCATTAAGGGTGTAAATGAATCGAATCGAAGCGAACAGAGACTTGTTTGAATTCGATTCAAAATATTAAATTCACTCGAATTCGAATTGTATTTAAAAAATTATACTCAGATTCGACTCGACTCGAATATTTCTAATTATATTCAAACTACTCGCGAGCTTCAAATTCAAGCTCGAATTTGAGACTCCACATAATTACTAGTTTTATAATAAATATAATTATAAATTGAATTAGTTATTTTACTTGGAAATAAAAAAATATATTTACTATTTACACTTTACAAATATAAAATCACAATTAAAAATAAAAATAAAACAATAATAATTAATTATCCTAATTTGATTTAATTTTGTATATATTATAAGAGAATGTATCGAGTATCTAATCGAATCTGTATCAATCGAGTATGTATCGAATCATAATCGATAATTCGAGTAGTTTGAATATTAAATGAGTCGATTATAAGCTTGCTCAGATTCTACTCATATTTTTATTCGAACTATTTTTTATGTTTAAATTTGAATCATATTATTAACGAATTCGAGTATCACTTTTATTTTTTCGAGTCGAACTCACTTGTTTACAGCCTTACCTACCCTGCTTTCTTTTAAGAACATGAATGAGGGAAGGCCTTCTAGCTTTTATACTGATATTAACATATAATTATTTGACGGTATTTATCAGTTAACAAATTTTATTTTTACATATTTATATTCAAACATTAGATAAATTTAACAGTTTGCAGCCTGCAAAACATAAGGCCTAAAAAGTCGAGGTAAACTTAGAAAGAAATGGGAGCAAATGCGGGGGTTTCAGAACTATAAGAAGCATCAATGCAGCAGTTGTGGACTAAACCTCGGTAAAACTTTTTATTGCTTTACATGAATTTTGTACACCAAATAATAATCATGTCTTTGTAGTAATAATATAGCTGTAGTTTTATCAAGAATGAAATATACACTATATATACGTGCTCCTACTAATTTTAGTTCAACATGTTTGCAACAGCCGACTCCAAGATTGTTCGGCACAAGCAGTTTCACTTGTTATGAATATGACTCCAAAATTTGATCAGCATAGTTTGTAATGTAGACTATACTTATCTTGTGCTCCCTCTTCCCGGTTTTCTTCAAGTTGCCGGAACCCAACCCTTGTAATAATTGAACAGATTCTTCACAGATAATGTGAGCCACGTGTATAGACTATAAACAATGGATCTTCTACGAACAAAAGCCAAAGGGATATCTCCTGTAAACGTATAAATAAGAAAGAGGTAGTTGATTAGGACATGATAATAGTTCCATAAATTACCGAAAATTTCCAATCATTTACTTTCTAAATGGATATTTGTATGCAACAGTATAGACAAAATTATATGAAGTTTTAGCGATGATGTGGTATTGCAGACCATGATGCCACAAGCAAACCATAATCATTTATAAATCTGTGGCACAAGCAAATGGAACCAGGAAAGGAAAACCAAGAGCATAGCAATACAATTGTTTTCTTTAGATCCTTATTTCAAATTTCACAGGGTAACGTTTCAAAACAAATGAGAGGAGTTTGCATCATACCTTGTGGCCTTCTTCTGCTATCTATGTGTATTCAACAGCCTGAAGTTCACTGAACGCGTTCCACTGGCTCCTCATCACCCTCACTTTATTGTCTCTTATTTCTAGAACCTAATGAGTGATGACCAATATGAAACATCTAGGGACTAAGCACATCATGTTTTGCAGTATTGCTTATAAACTAACAAAAAATTAAAGTTAGGCTTAATGAACCTTTATATTACCAGGCTGAGGCTGAGGCTGGGGCTGGGGCTGGGGCGGGCGGGGCGGGGCGGGCGGGGCGCGGGCGGGGCGGGCGGGGCGGGGCGGGGCGGGGCAGGGCAGGGTGGGTGGGGATGAACAAAACTAGTATTACCCTTGTCTAGGATGGAGAAAATAAATGCTATATATGATATTGGGTCACTTAAGTCAGTTTACCTCGGGTCTCGAGTCAAGAACTCCACTAGACATTCCCACATCAATGCGCCATATGCTACAATTGTATTTACTGCAGGGTGATTCAACATTACAAAAAATAAGTCAACAAATGCAGGTTCAGAATGAAAAACTGGATGCATAATTAAATTGCAACGTATCTTCAGACAAACAAAACTACATAAGAAAATAAAATTCATCAAGTAATGGTGGTCCCTCACCAGTTAACTCCAGTAGTTTGAGGAGTATGTCCGACCACCATTGCCTTGGCACCTACTGCTTGTAGAGTCTCTTGAAGAATACATTGGATCTGATGAGAAGATAAATTTAGTTCCAGCAGCTGCATTGAATAAGGTACCCATGCCAACAGCAGAAAGTAAAAACAACTTTAGAAAATGTTGAGGTTTCCTCAATTCAGCTTATTAAGACACACCAAGCACTGGATATCCCAATTTTTTTTATTTTTTTATTTTTTTTTATGGATATTCCATAACTAATCCAAAATCAGGAATAAAGTTTACCAATCTTTGGAAAATATGATATGCTTATGTAGATCCAAGAAAAAATTGAATTTATAAACAGTTGAAACCTGGGTGGTGATCGGAGATCGCAAAAGAGAATTAATCACATAAGACGGGCCATGGAATTTAATTCTTCTCACCTGATCAATCTGATGGTCTTCCAGATCCCCTAAATCTCTAGAGTATAGACGGTTCCACACAACACTGTCATAACCTCTGGTGGCAATAAAAGGGAGTTGCTGATGGTCATCACTCTCACTAAGACCTTTCATCCAATTCGATACCTCGCTGTTCATCTTCTCTATGCCATAGGCAACTGAAGCAGTACCAACAATTCTATTAGTCAATTTAAAATATGAAAAGATACGAGTCTAAAAGACAAAAAATTTAGTAACTGGTAATAATTAAAAACAGTGCGTCCAATGGAAGTACAAAATTACCATGATGAGGTAGAAGGCCACCATGACAGAACACCCAATCATCAACTTTAAGAACAACAGCATGACGTGCCAATTCAGATGCCAATGGACCCCCTGGTCTTAGGAGGAATGATCTTGCAATCACCCCCTTCTGCCGCTGTCCTAATGTTTGGATAACACAATCAGAATAGCTATTGACAAGAAACAATCAGAAAGGAACAAGCAGCTGATGTTTCTCATATATATTTCTACAGATGCCAAATAACTGGAATGTAATATAACATATTGTATCATAAAATCGTACCAGATAAACTACAGCGCTCTATAAATTTGTCTAGTTTGCCGCTAAGGGTAAAAATCAAATGCTTTTGTGTTTTTAAGCTGATCAAAGTAAGCATGTCAATTTGAAATCTTAATAATGTAGATCACAAAAGGAAAAAAGGAAGAAAAAATCTAGAGAAATCAGACTCTTTAAATTTGGCTACTTCCAAGATGAAACTTTAAAATCACAAAATAATCTAGACTGTTCTTTTATGAGTTTTTGTGGTCTACATCTTGGTAATTTAAATTCGGTTGAAAAATATTTAAAAATACATTATTTGACGGAACGTTAAGACAATTTTTTCGAATCACTTTAAAATTATTGATCTCCATTATCCTTCATTTGAAGTAAACTTGCTAGACATATACTCTTTGTTAGGTTATTTAATGAGTAAGGTTAGGACACCGACTGAAATTTGAATTCTCACATTTCATGATTACTGATTTTTTCATAGTTGATGCTGGGTACTGGTTATGCATATGAAATGGAGATTGAAATATCTTCCACAATGCTTTTATTTTTTGTTTCTTGTACATATTGACCAAAAGGTCCAAAACAATATATTATATTATACTTTTTAGAAAGTAAATAATTTTATTAAAGGGCCAAAAAGAGGGGCAAAACCTAGGTATGTGTATACTAAGTATAGGGAAATACGAGGCACCCCTATGCCTAAAGCAACCAAGACACCCCTCCCTATACAAGGACCTTAGAAAAAATATTAAAGTTTCAATAACTTTATCGATATCAAACACTCACAAATAAGACTTTCCCAGTGCCATATTATTCATTGTTTGTACTTCGTACATTTAATTTGAGGTAAATAACTGAAGGCTTAAGCCTATCACTAGAGAAAAGAAGGCGAATGAAACTTCTTTCATAAAGCGAATACACACACACAAACGCGTGTGCGCGCGCACACATTCTAAATTTATTAGATTTTCAGGTGGTTATATTCCTAATTCCCTATAAGTACTATTAAATAAAGCCGCCATAAGCAGACCAAACTAATCTCTATAGTCCAACCAGAGTACACAATGATACTGCCTAAAATATTATCAGTATTTTATCAAGCAAAAACCTAGAAGAAGTTTACTTGAATAAAAACTTCATGGAAAGGTCATGTAGATCATGAGAATAACAACAGCTGTAAGAACACTAAAAAGTGATCACATTTTCCGTACATTGTAAAAAAAGAAGTAAATATAGATTTCAATGTTAACATACCTTTACAAGATTCCAGGGACCCCAAGGATTTTGAGACATTTTTCGATCTTCTTTCCAGCTTTTAGACACACCAGCCCAACTAACAAAAGCTTCTTCCCAGTTGTGCTCACAGTCATTCAAGTACTCAAGGAAGTCCCCACACTCATCATACGCCCCATAATCAACATATCTAAAATCTCCTTCTACATTCATGGTCTCATGATTTCCATTGACCTTAATTATTAATGAATAGAACTATCTATCAGTTTACTTGGATGCATAGAAAAAAATAAAATGAAAAACATACAAAAACAGTGTATAAGATGTCCAGAAGAAATTGTCTATATTCTATTAGGGAATATAAAGAACAACATAAGATTGATAACCCATTATATTTGCACAAATTTAGTCACAAATATTTTCTAATAATTGTATACAAACAGCATTAGCATATGCATGCAAAAGTGGCACGACTAAGTTTGGCAGCACAGACCTGGAAAACAGCTCCACCTTTTGCTTTTGCCTGGTTATCCAATGATCTCAATAAAGATAAAATAGCTATTTCATCTTCTCCTCGATCAAGTATGTCTCCAAGTTGAATTAACACCTGGTCAAAATCATATAGAATTAGATTGTGATATAATAAACCATTAATTTCTTTCTGCTAATGAAAAAGTATAAAAACTCTTGGTTGTGTTTTTTTCAATAACTATAAAGTTGTAGAGATAAATTCAGCTATTTTGCCACTTGTAGCCCTCTAAGACATACCGTCTCTTCACCGGTCCACGCGTCTTGCCCATCAGGACTAAGTACACCAGCCAACTCAAGTGCACATCGCGCTTTGGCAAGATCTCCATGCAGATCCCCAACTAAACCATTAATACATATATGAACATGAAAGACACATAAACAGAAATTAGGAAATAGGAAATAAAACACCGACCAATATAGATTACAGTTCATAATGAAGCAGAGGTTTGCACGGGTTTCTTATATTTTATTAACCTATTCCAAAAAAAATGTTTTACTTAATATGCAGGATTTTTTTGAAATTATTTAAAAATATCCATATTAAGTTTTTTAATTAGACAAGTGATTGATTACCATCATTTTCAATGCCACATAGATTTCATAGAGAATACAAATGAGTGGAAACTATTAAGGAGCCCTTATTATCTCCAATTATTGGTTGTTGTTCATCAATACCAAAAAACATCGAAAATCATTTGGATTTAATGTATGCTCATTCCCTCAAGCATATAAGCTAGCCTAGTTACCATAAGTTTACTCATGAGAGCCAAGTTGTATGTTATTGATAACTAAGTTCAACAATCAGCATCCTAGAAATCAATCCATCCACTAGAGTTAAATAAATTACTTAAATTCCAATTATTAGAGCTTAATTAATCCCCCAAAACTCGAATATAAATTGGAAAAATCCATGTTTGCCACAAAGTTTATAACTTCACCACTTAAATAAAAAAATGGGTATAACCCGTTTAATTTTAATGCATTTAGACAAATCCTCAAATGGGGTTGCATCAATTTAAACTGAAATAATATGACTTGTGGATAACCAAAATAAGCTGTTTAAGAATAAGCTGAAACAAACAGCGCCAATTGCCACAAAGTGTTGTACCAAGATACTATTTTGAATTATATTAACAACAAAAAAGATATACCACTTGAGAATTAATTCAATCAAAAAATGAGTATTTTAAGCTAAATTAAAAATAGAAAAAACAAACAAAAAGAGGAGAGAGGATAGAGAAACGAACCGGCGACGATACGGCGGCCTGGAGCAGAGATAAAGGTGGGTGGGTTTCCACTGACTACAATGGGTTTTAAGCTGCTGCGTAGTTGTAGAACAGTAGTTGAATTAGGTTGCGAAGGTGGTTGGATAGACAAAGAGTTCAGAGATAGTGAAGCCATTGATTTCCCCAACACAGCACAACACAGCACAACACAACAGAGCTGAGCTACTTCTAAATCATCCATTTCCATTTTTATTTGTATCCATATGAAATTTGCTGCTACTAAAAATCTCCAAAATTGAGAGGAGTTATTTCAGCCACGCTTTTCGCATCTCTTTTATGGTCTTTTCCTTTTTCCATTCTTTTTATATGTTTTCCATAAATAAAAAAATAATTATGCAGGGAATTGTACAAAAAAATAATCATTATTTGAGTTTTTATTTTAATATATTCGACTGAACATTCCCTAAACCTTGTACACCCAAACTTTATAAATAATTTTTTTACCATGTGAAGTTTGGTATTATCTGAATTTTTTTTTACAATTTATATCGACACTCAATAATTTTATTTAAAAGTATAACAAAAAAAATTGTCAATGAATTTCAGATTATTCATTGGTTTATGTAGGGGCGTAAATTGTCATTTACCCTCTCAAAATGTCTCGACCCATGGTGTTTGAAACAAGTATAAAAAAATATGTTAAATGATCACATTAGTTGAATAGATTGAATATGACATAAAATATTCAATTTTATGTCAATTTAAAATTAAAATTTTAAGATATCTAATTTTATGTTTCGTTAATCGACACCACGTATATTATTATTTATGTTACATAAAAATAATTTCTTTTGGTATGATGTGTACATAATCTTATGGACTATTACTCTAACTTTCTTATTTTTATTTTTTTAAGTGATAAATTACAAAAATAAAATAAAGCAAGACATTTAATGATAAAGATAAAAGAAAGTTGCAATATAAATAGTTACTCTAAGTTTTGTTTTAAAAGTCTTTTTTATATTTGAAATTGAACAGCTACATCTTTTATATTTTGTTGATATTAGAACATCAACAAGCTCAGTTATGGGCTTCTAAATGGTAACATGAATGGGCCATTGTCCTGTTGTTTAATAATACATTCTCATTCCCCCTCAAGGGCCTTGGGCCCCTGATGCCCTGGACCAAAAGAAATAAAATTCTGCTTTGGTTATAAAAAGGATAGTTTTGTCGAAATATGCAAACTGATACCAAGCATTCAGGACACAATAATTCCTTCGGCCTCAAAAGGATGGCCGAAGGTATTTATCTTTATTCTCAAAATAATGAAATAAGGTACATAAAATAAAGGATATATATGTTATTTAGTGGGAATCTATTAGTATAAAAAAAATAAAAATAGTCATCACTTTATGTAATAATTATGTGGGGCCACTAAGAATAAATTTTAAAAAAATTATTTTATTTTTCTTAATATGTGTGAAAATGTATTGGGCCGGAGGGAGTAGCTTTTTCCATATTTAGTTTTTTATATAAAAGAATATAGTTATTTTCATTTAACTGAAGGGGTTATTTATAGCAGTGTAGTTACAATAAAAGTTGTGCAGGTAACTTATTTTTTATTATATGTGTGTGTGTGTGTGTGTGTGTGTATATATATATATATATATATATATAAAAAAAAAGTAGTCCACCAATATCAATATATAATCAACCCTATAACATAATCCAGATGAATGTAATAATTTATAAATAGTCTTACAAAAACAAATAATGCTGAAATCACATAAGATATTTTTTATGCATTGACCACTGTACCAGTTCAAAAGTTAAATGGGTCGGGCAGCCCGTAAATCCGAATCGTTTTTGTCAAGTCTAGTTGAATCTAATATATACGCGTACATTTTGGTGCAAAATAAAGCATATGTATGTATGTATATAGGGTTACATGCATGAATTAACGTGAGTAGTAGATGGGTGGCTACATTGAAGTTGAGAGGAGAAGATGGAAATTAAGAAGTGATGAAACATGACAATAAAGCAGCCCCACCATGCATCATGCATGCACGCAGACAAACCCAAATTGGTTAGGAATTAATTGAAGAGAAGAGGGACTGAGGGGCCATCAGAAAATATTTTCGTACCGACCCTTTTGGTTGACACTTGGTGAAGCTAAACCAACCAATATGACATGCGTAGGAGTTAGGACGTATGTACGTACGTACCCTAAAAATGTGTCCATGGTCTTTCTACCTAAACCATTTAGCTCTGGGTTTGGGTAGAATGGGGGAGCCCGCGTGTCTTGTTCACCTACTTAATCATGGATCCGGTTAATATGAAAGTTTTTTTTTTGGTAAATTTGTCAATTGACTAATAAAATACTGACACACATAGAGTCTCGTATGCGTATCAGTACTCTATTGGTCAATTGATCAACTTATCCAAAAATAAACTTCAAGATAACCACTTCCTTTAATCATTTAGGTATGGGTGTTGAGATAGAACCGGAGAGCCCGCGTGTCTTGGCATTATTTTTTTTTAGTTTTTTTTTTGTAGTAACTCTTAAAAAATGTATATTATTTATTTCAACTGAAATTTTTGTAAAAAATAGTGTTTTAGATATAATTTAGATACATACAAGAAACAGGGTTTGTACAGTCTGTACAACTTTGTTTCTTGTATGTATCCAAATTACACTTAAAACACTGTTTTTTACAAAAAAAATTAAGTTGAAATAAATACTATACATTTTTTGAGAGGTACTACAAAAAAAAAAAAAAACCAAAAAAAAAGGTCACTAGAAATGTAAGACCCAAAATAATTAATAAATAAAATTTAATTTCCTCTAATTATTATTTTAAAATAGTAAGGGTTGATGTGATTAATGTGGATAGTTATGGGTAAAATACGCAAATATTTCAAAATAAGCAAGTGGTTATAAAATATTCATTGTTGTCGGGGAATATTCGTTTGGTCGTGGAATATTCGCATCTTTGTAGGAGAATATTAAATTGCGGTAGCTTGACCATGTGGGCCCCATGCGGAAGCGATTGGATGAAGAAAACGACAAATATAAGTTGTTTAATAATAACTACAGTAGTAGTTATTCACCGTTTTTAATCTTTGTTGGAATATTCGATTGGTTAAAATACAAGAAGACATGTAGCAGTATTGCACCAATTATTGATTCTTACGTGAAGGCACTACTCAATAATTGTTACAGTAATTCTGCTCAATTATTTTATTTATTGATTCAATAATTCTTTGTGTTGATAGTTTATATTACTGTTGTTTCAATAATTGTCACTACACAGTATTTTTCATTATCAAAGCAATAATTCATATTATATGAATAATATTATTAGATAACATTATTGGCAATGTCTAAAAAGTTCTGTCTAAGGAGAGGTTTGGTCACCTAATTGCGTGTCAGTAAGGAGAAATTCTTATTGGAAAGCCCCCTCTTTCCTGGGAACTGCCTGGTTGTCAATATTGTGATTCTGTAATATTATTTGTGAATAATTAATTATTGATTTATATGATGAGAAAAATATTAATTTTATGTGGATATAGATGGAGAAAATTTTTAATGTGACAATTGTTGAAAATTGAAAATTTATCTTTTTCTGATAAAATAATTTATTTAAATATATTATTATATTTTAATAATATAATAATGATGATATTTTTACGATGAATGTGGGATATATGAGTATATGTGAAGGAGGAATATTTTTGTTGCAATAAATGTTTAAAACATGTTAAACATGTCGGTGGACCCCATTTCTTGACTGAAATTTGATTATAGCTTTTGTAAAATCGCCTTCGTTTATGGATTTGGTCAATTTACATTTGGAATTTGGAAAAACTTTCTTACGCAAAGTTGTAGAGAATTGAATTTCATATAAAAACACGCTACGATTGAATTTTACGATAAAAGGGCTATTTATTGTGAATTATTGAAGTTAGAAACTCAAAATAATTGATTTTGGAAGTTTAAATTATTTTAAATTAGAAAAACGTTTTTTTGTTGTTAGTCTTGTGTAGTGGTAAATTTGGTTGGTGGTGATGTTGGGCAAATTAAGTGTGCATCGAATATATATATATATATATATATATATATATATATATATATTATTAAGTTATTAAATTTTCTACTTTGGTGTTCTAAGCATTTTCCTATAAATAAGGTACTTAGGTTAGAATTGAAAATCACACCGTAAGCTGAAGTTTTCTCTCTATATTATCGAAATGTATTCTTGTGAGTATTTTGAGTATATTTTGAGTATTTCTATACGGTGCAAGTTCAACTCATAACCTATATCCAGGTGTTTTTAAATCTCGATCTTTCGAGGTAAAGGATATTATTTTTTTTTTTTAATGATATTATTTCTTCAATATCATTATCTTTGAAATATTGATCTCAAGTTTTATCAAATTTGGAACTTTTGGTGTGAGATTACTATTCACTATATCTGGCCTTATTCACGCGTGTCTGACGCTTTTTTATTCACGAATCACTAGACTATTAATCGAAAAATGAAAATTTTCCCTTTCGTCTAAAATATCTATTGTGGATACTAGCTTTGATTGTATCCATGTTTTGATCATTCTTGAATTTTACACCACTATAATTAATTTTTGAGAGATATTTTTGGACATGGATAAAACAAAGTACAAATCCTTAATCCTTAATCCTTGTCATTTTTTTTCATCGGATTGGATTCGTTTTTAAAAAATATTTTTCATCATCATCGGTCTTAAATGATGATATTATTGAATATCTTTGGCTGTAGTGCAAAGATGAATGATTTTGATGAATATCTTTGGCCCGTAGTGCAAAGATGAGCAGTGTTTAGATGAACATGAATGGTGATGAATATCTTTGGCTGTAGAAAAAAGATGAATATTTGATTCGAGATATATATTGATTGATGTTACGAGGATAAAAGATAGAGCGATGAACTTTAAATTCATACATAGAAGATAGTAGTTTGCATTCTCTCTTAACTCTTCTAATGAATTATTATTTCATTGCGAATATTGATTTAAAACTTGTTGTCTATTGTATTCTATTAGATTTTTCCTGTTGAAGACTAACGATAATTTGTTGTATATTATCTTAGTCATAATATTCTTCTTTGGGCTAGTTTAGCTCACCCTTTTCCTTTTGTTCCATTTTTCTTCTCGGGAGGCGAGAATATAGCTAAGACGAAAGTCGGGGTATGGAATAAAGGTTCTAGAGAGAGTTGTTTAGTAGTCCTCACCATTTTTGTAAAATAATGTATCAATAAATGTGATGAGGATTTATTTGAGTATAGATATTGTCAGAAGATAATATTTGTATTCAAACTCACGCAGTTTCTTGTTGTAATAATAAAGTTGTAGTTGTTTTTGTACCGTGTATTGACAACTCAGAATGGGTGATGTATACCTATTTTGGGGCGTCACGGTTGGTATCGAGCTTAAGGATATGATCTCTGGCGGAGATCGGGAATAGGACTAGGAAGGAGAGGCGAGTAAATCCTTCGTTAGTGTGTCCTACCTAAGCTTATTTGTTAGTTGGTAAGTATATAGGGATATTATGTGATATATTGATTTCCTTAATTAACTCTTGTTTTTTAGCGGTATTTGAGAATGTCGTGTTGAGAATATAAGCGATTGGAGTAAATGAGGCCAGTGGAGACGTCTGTCTCACCAAGCGGAGGAGAACGTCAACAGTCGACAATGTTCCTCCTGAACAACAACATCGGAGGAAGAGATGATGAGCGAGGGGATGTTTAGAAGCTTTTTCATGCAAAAATCGAACGAGGAGACTCGTGTTCAAATCTGACGAGGAGGAAATGATAGCAATTCACGGGTTGTCACAACCCAAGAGTTCAAAGAGTTGGGACCACGAGAATTTAAGGAAAGCCGAGATCGATCATGGCGGAAACATGGGTCAAACAAATTACCAAGATATTCGATGTCTTGGGATGCACGGAGAACAAAAGGTTCCATTCGCTACCTTTATGTTCCGTGGGGAGCGACTCTCTGGTGGGGAGTGCGTAAGCGTACTCCATCCGGTACAAGACTCAAAGCATTTTTCTTGGGAGGCGTTTGAAACTATTTAATGACAAATACTTTCACGAAAGTGTTCGTCATATGAAGGAAGTGAAGTTTATTAGATTGGAGCGAATAACATGGCGGTGTCCCGAAGACGAGGCAAAGTTTGCGAGAGTTATCGTGTTTGCACCTCATTTGGTGGAGAATGAGGAAGCGTATGACGCGGATTTTCTTAGAGGTTTGAAACCCGACATACGTCAAGATATCATTTCTCATAAATTTTCTCTACTTTCGGATGTTGTAAATAGGGCTTAATTATTAGAAGCGAGATAACGAGAGACGGTCAACCGAGGGACCACAACGAGGATAATCTAGGAGATAGCGATCCAACAAAACAACGATAACCCGGTACGGAGAAAGAAAAAAGACGGACAAAATGGTAACCACTCTGGTGGTAATCATAGCCATAAAAATAGAAGAAGCGAGTCGGGAGGAAATTTTAAAAATAGGAGATTTAATAACGACCATTATGAAGGCAGACGACAAAGGTTAGCTAAGAATCGGTTCTAGGGAGGAGAACGACCACCGGTCATATGCTATAAATGCGGAAAAGAGGACATATCGGTCAAAGCGCCCACAACAAATTTCAAGGTATGCTATATAATGTGGAAAGGAAGGACATATCGCTTCGAGATTGTCTGAGAGCGAAACCTAGTTCAATGGGGACGGTGACTCGAAAAAGATCATCCCGTAAAAGTCAAAGTCAGCAGTTCTCGAAAAGAAGCGTTTGTTGTGATCGGTCAAAATGCGAGGAACTCCAAACGAGGTGATCACGGGTAATTTATTTATAAATTCTTGCGAAGTTTATACCTTACTTGATCACCGGTGATACCCATTCATTTATCTCTCCGCTTGTGCTCAACGTTTAAACTTGACTTTGGAGAAATTAGACTTTGACCTATCTGTGGAAACTCCGTTAGGAGAAACTTTCATCACATCCAATCGTTTATAAATCTTGTTTGATTCAAGTTGGCACCATCACGCTTACCATTGACCTTATCTCTTTAAAGATACTTGTTTTCGATGTGATTTTAAGGATTGATTGGTTAACTACTCATCATGCCAAAATTGATTGTTTTCGTAAGGTTGTTAGTTTTCATATTCCTAACCAACCTGTTGTACGAATTCAAGCAACTAAACCATTAAAATCAATCATTGTCATATCTAATCATAAAGCTATTCGTTTATTGAAAAACGGATGTCAAGCTATCTTAACCCATGTTATGGATTTGAATAAAGACACGTCAAATTTAAATAATATTCCTGTTATTATTGACTTTCCTGACGTATTTCCTGAAGAACTTACCGGTCTACCCCCAGAACGTGAAGTTGAATTCTTTATTGACCTTGAACCTGGTACAAAGTCCATTTCTAAAACCCCATATCGAATGGCTCCTATTGAACTTCAGGAGTTAAAGGTCCAACTACAAGAATTGTTGGACATCGGTTTTATTCGTCCTAGTACATCTCCTTGGGGTGCTCTTGTTTTATTCGTAAAGAAGAAAGACGGGAGTATGTGACTTTGTATTGACTATCGAGAATTGAACCATGTCACCATCAAGAATAGGTATCCTCTACCTCGTATTGATGACATGTTTGACCAGTTGCAAGGAGCACAATTCTTTTTAAAGATCGATCTTCGATTACGGATATCATCGGTGAAGATTAGGCGAGGATATTCCAAAGGCGCCTTGAGAACTTCGATGCGGGCATTATGAATTCTTAGTCATGTCTTTCGGGACGACTAATGCTCTTGCGGCTTTCATGGATATGATGAACCGAGTATTCAAGGAATATTTGGATCAGTTCATTGTTGTTTTTATTGATGACATCCTCATATATTCCAAAAGTCGTGAAGATCATGAGCACCATTTGAAGCCGGTACTCCAAAGGCTTCGTGAAAATAAACTATATGCCAAATTGAAGAAATGTGAGTTCTGGCTTGAGGAAGTAGCATTCCTTGGGCACGTGGTGTCGAAACATGGAGTATCTGTTGATCCGTGAAGATTGAAGCAATACAAAGTTGGGAAGCAACCAAGTCGGTGATCAAGACGTAGCTTTCTGGTCTTAACTGGTTATTATCGGAGATTCGTGGAAGGATTTTCTTAAATCGCTACTCCATTAACTCAGCTGACTCGGAAAGATATAAATTTTGTTTGGAGCGAAGAATGCGAGAAGAGTTTCCAAGAGCTTAAGAGGAGACTTATTTCGGCACCTGTTCTAACAATACCATCTGGTACGGATGGATTTGTTATCTACAGCGATGCTTCAGGCAAAGGGTTAGGATGTGTTCTCATGCAACATGGAAAAGTCATAGCCTATGCCTCATGACAACTTAAAGAATATGAGAGGAATTATCCTACTCATGATCTAGAGTTAGCGGCGTGATCGTTTTGCTATTAAAGATATGGAGGCACTATCTATATGGGGAGAAAGTGGAGATATATTCGGACCATAAAAGCCTTAAATATTTCTTCACTCAAAAAGAACTCAACATCTGCAAATGACGTTGGCTCGAGCTATTGAAAGACTACGACCACACTATTCAATACCATCCGGAAAAGCGAACGTGGTAGTTGACGCGTTGAGTAGAAGATCATATGCAAGAATGAGTGCGATGATGTCAAGTATACGCATAGAACAACCTTTAATAGAAAAAGTTAAGGTTGCTCAAGCCACCGACCCGGAGCTAATGCATATGAAGAAGAAAGTACAAGAAGGTGCTATTCCGGAAGCGAGAATTGATGAAGAAGGAATACTTGGAGTCCACTCTAGACTTTGTGTTCCTAACGACTCTGATTTGAAGTACAAGATTATGATGGAGGCACATAATACACCATTTGCAATCCATCCTGAAAGTACTAAAATGTATCGTGATCTTCGACATACATTTTGGTAGAACAATATGAAGAGAGAGATTGCAAAGTTTATCTCGATGTGTTTAACTTCTCAACGTGTAAAGGCGGAGCATCTAGTACCTAAGGGTCCGTTGCAACCACTTGAGATTCCCAAATGGAAGTGGGAACACATTACCATGGATTTCGTTACGGGTCTTCCTACAGTTTCTCAAGGCATCAATGCTATTTGGGTTATTGTTGATAGATTAACCAAGTCTGCTCATTTCTTACCGATACGGGAGACTTATTCCCTTCAACGTCTTGCTAGTATATATGTAAATGAGATTGTGAGGTTGCATGGCATGCCAGTATCCATAGTTTTGGATCGTGACCCAAGATTCACTTCAAGATTTTGAGTTAGCTCGCAAAAAGGCTATGAGCGCAGATTTCGATTGATTGCATACCATCCTCAAGCAGACGGACAATCGAGAGGACTATTCAAACTCTTGAAGATCTATTAAGACTCGTGTCCTAGACTTCAAGAGGCAGTTGGGATAAGTATTTACCATTGGTGGAATTCTCCTACAACAATAGTTATCAGACAAGTATAGGTGTGGCTCCATTTGAAGCATTATATGGACGAAAGTGTCGCTCTCCAATATGTTGTGATGAGGTGGGTGAAGCAACATTGTTGGGACCCGAGTTAGTACGTATGACTACCGAAAAGATCCAAATGATTCGACAACGTATACAAATGGCACAAAATCGACAAAAGAGTTATGCGGTTCTTCATCGAAAGGACGTAGAATTTAGTATAGGGGATCATGTATTGTTGCGAGTTGCTCCATGGAAGGGAGTTATAAGATTTGGGAAGAGAGGAAAGCTTAATCCACGATTTATTGGTCAATTTCAAATTCTTGACCGAGTAGGAAATGAAGCCTATAGACTCGCGTTACCTTCGAGTATGTCTCGTGTTCATAATGTGTTTCACATATCTATACTTCGTAAATATGTGAAAGACCCGAACCATGTTATAGATAATATTATTGGCAATGTCTAGAAAGTTCTGTCTAAGGAGAGGTTTGGTCACCTAATTTTTAATGTGACAATTGTTATTGAAAAGCCCCCTCTTTCCTGGGATCTGCCTAGTTGTCAATATTGTGATTCTTTAATATTATTTGTGAATAATTAATTATTGATTCATATGATGAGGAAAATATTGATTTTAAGTGGATATAGATGGAGAAAATTTTTAATGTGACAATTGTTGAAAATTGAAATTTTATCTTTTTCTGATAAAATAATTCATTTAAATATATTATTATATTTTAATAATATAATAATGATGATATTTTTACGATGAATGTGGGATATATGAGTATATGTGGAGGAGGAATATTTTTGTTGCAATAAATGTTTAAAACATGTTAAACATGTCGGTGGACCCCATTTCTTGACTGAAATTTGATTTTAGCCTGTAAAATCGTCTAGTTTATGGATTTCGGTCAATTTTTGTTTGGAATTTGGAAAAACTTTCTTCTGCAAAGTTGTAGAGAATTGAATTTCCTATAAAAACTCGCAAGATTCAAATTTTCTGACAAAAGAGATATTTATTGTGAATTATTGAAGTTTCGAAGCTCCGAAATAATTGATTTTTGGAAGTTTAAATTATTTTAAATTAGAAAAACGTTTTTTGTTGTTAGTCTTGTGTAGTGAAATTTGGTTGGTGGCTGATGTTGGGCAAATTAAGTGTGCGTTGGAAAAATATATATATATTATTAATTTATTAAATTTTCTACTTTGGTATTCTAAGTATTTTCCTATAAATAGGGTGCTTAGGTTAGAATTGAAAATCACACCAAAAGCGAAGTTTTCTCTCTATATTATCGAGTGTATTCTTGTGAGTATTTTGAGTATATTTTGAGTATTGCTATACGATTGCAAGTTCAAGTCATAGCTTTATATCCTGTTTCAAATTTAGAAATCTTGATCTTTCGAGGTAAAGGATATTATTTTTTTTCGTAATGATATTATTTCTTCAATATCATTATCTTTGAAATATTGATCTGAAGTTTTTATCAAATTTGGAACTTTTGGTGTTCTGAGTTACTATTCACGATATCAAGCCTTTATTCACGATATCTGACTTTATTCACGATATCTGATGTTATTCACGAATCTAAGATTTATTCATCGAAAAATGAAAATTTTCCTTTTTCGTCTAAAATATCTATTGTGGATACTAGCTTTGATTGTATCCATGTTTTGATCATTCTTGAATTTTACACCACTATGATTATTTTTGAGGTATTTTTTGGACATGGATAAAACAAAGTACGAATCCTTAATCCTTAATCATTGTCATTTTGTTTTCCTTTGGATTCGTTTCTTTAAAAATATTTTCATAATCCTCGATCTTAAATGATGATATTATTGAATATCTTTGGCCCGTAGTCTGATGATGAATGATTTTTGATGAATATCTTTGGCCCGTAGTGTCTAAAGATGAGCAGTGTTTAGATGAACATGATTAATCGATGAATATCTTTGGCCTATAGTGCAAAGATGAATATTTGATTCAGATATATATTGATTGATGTTCTGAGGATAAAAGATGAGCGATGAACTTTAAATTCATACATGGAAGATAGTAGTTTGCATTCTTTACTTAACTCTTCTAATGAATTATTATTTCCACTGCGAATATTGATTTAAAACTTGTTGTCTATTGTATTCTATTAGATTTTTCCCTGTTGAAGACTAACGATAATTTTGTTGTATATTATCTTAGTCATAATATTCTTTATTGGGCTAGTCGAGCTCACCCTTTTCTTTTTTGTTCCATTTTTCTTCTCAGGAGGCGAGAATGTAGCGAGTACGAGTCGGGGTACGGAATGATGGTTATAGAGAGAGTTATTTAGTAGTCCTCACCATTTTTTTAAAATAATGTATCAATAAATGTGATGAGGATTTATTTGGATATAGATATTGTCTAGAAGATAATATTTGTATTCAAACTCACAGTTTTACTGTTGTAATAATAAAGTTGTAGTTGTTTCTGTACCATGTATTGACAACTCAGAATGGTTGATGTATACCTATTTTGGGGGCGTCACAAGAAATGTCAGCAAACAATGTCCCCCTAGAAGGACTCTAATCATTTAGGTGTGGGTTCATCCTATGAAAGAGAGTGATACAACATTTGTTGGACAGATTTACCCTCTATGAAATAATATTTGTTTACTTCATAATTAAAAAACTATTTTTTTGCCACACCAACTTTCTATGGCCCCACACAAGTAGCAACGTCAGCAATTTCTGTCGTGGCAGGGTCAATTTGTTGTAATTGAAAAAAAATTAATAGTTCAATCATCTAATTGACAAAATTGAAAGGTGAATTACCGAAGTAGAATAAGGCCTATAATTTAGGGTACTAATTCATATTTAAGCCAAAAATGTGACGCCCCCAAAATAGGTATACATCACCTATTCTGAGTCGTCAAATACATGGTATGTAATACAAATACAACTTAATTATACAACTGTCGTGTAAAGTATGCGACAAAACATAAGTCGTGAGTTTTAATACAAATATTGTCGTCTAGACAATATTCAAACTCAAATTCAATATTATTATATTTATTTTCCACTATTTCACTGAATAGTGAGGATTACTAATGCTATCATCTGGTCCGTCACTCCGTTTCCCGACTAGTCTCTGCTACTTTCTCATTTCCTGAAGAGAACAATAAAAGTAAAAGGGTGAGCTCAACTAGCCCAGTAGGAAATATTATGACTAAGATAATGCAGAATATATTATCGTTAGCTTTCAACAGTGTTAAATTGATACAATATAACAACCATCAAGTTTAACTGCAGTGGAACAAGCAAATCCATTAAAAGAGTCAAGTAGAGAATAAAATCTACTATCTTTTATGATTTAAAAGGTTTTTCATCACTTTTATCGCTGTGACTCAGCTTAATAAATAATTCACTTCATCGAATCACCCTGCACTACGGCCAAGGATATTATTTAGTATCACGACCATAATTATCCATGCACTACGGGCCAAGAATATTTATGTATTCAATAATAGTCATGATCATGCCAACAACTGTCCATCAATGCACTACGGGCCAATGAGGACTTTTACCACATCATTTGTAACATTACGGTCATGATTACACCGAATAATCTCTGGTAATAATCATAGCAAGTCTATCTATGCACTATAGGCCACAGATGACTTTCAACAAAATATAAACATGAGGATGATGACAATGATATAAGAATTTAATAAAACAAGTTCAAGAATTATTTTATCCAGGAACTAATAACGTCCAAATTGTCAACATGATACTGCTTTGTAGAGTAAAATTCAAGAATGCTCAGAAGAATATTTTCACGAAAAGATATTGGATGAAGCGCAAATATTAAGGATATTCCACTAATTTCATGGAGTATAAAAGTCAAAACTTTAACCAACTAAATATAATAAGGAATGGAATAACAAAAAAAATCACCAGGCATGCGATAGACCGCACAGGCAGGTTATTCCAACAAAATAATAAATAACGGAATTAGGTCCGACGTAAAAGCGCATGCATGACAGGATATTCCAATGAGAATAATAATAAAGACGGATCGAAGTAAGTCCGTGAGAATCTATGAACATGATATTCCAACGAGAATAATAAAGACGGAATCGATTAAGGCTACAAAAACGCATGCACAAGATATTCCAACAGAATAATAAAAGCGGAACCGAGTCCAACAGAAACGCATGCATGAGGATGTTCCAACAGAATGATAAAGAATGGAACAACAGAAGAATTTCACCAAGTATAGGGTAGCCCGCGTATACAGGTTATTCCAACAGAATAATAAAGAATGAAATAACAAAAGTTCTCTTCATGGATAAGAAAGAAATAATACTCCCTACCTTTAGAAAAACTGGATACTGGAATAGTGAGGTAGCAGACTTCTCTTCTTCTTTCTATAATTTCTCTCTATAATAATCGCTCTAAAGCTTTTGTGAATTGGTGAGGAATGAAGGAAGAATGAGCTTCTATTTATAGAAAAATATAGTTTCGATAATTGCACGTTTTGGGGCTCGAAAAATTTCAGTACAATGCCTCCAACTTTTCCTTTATTTTTAATTTAGTCATGGAAGTATTATCAAACTTGCACCACCTCCCCTAATATTAAATAATGTGATTCAATAGTAAATTATGTGAATCAATAGTTCTAGACATGTGAAAATACGAATTACAGTATAGTACCTCAATCTATACCTCTATTTTTAACTTAGTCATGCAAGTATTATCAATCTTGCACCAACTCCCCTAATAGTAACAAGAATGTGAAACAATAGTATACACATATGAACAAATAGTTATAATCATGTGAAATAATAGCAATCAATTGCTCATTTATCCGGTTAAATACCCGATTGGTCAATATAACCTCCACACATCAATTATTATCGAAATAATTGTCGATTTTCACTAACACAAATATTCCAACACAATGAAACCATTTTTATCAACAATATAAATTTTAAAATTTTGAAGTTTGACTTTTCCCAAAAAGTCAACTGTTGACTTTTTTACCAAATAGTGAATTTCGGAAAATTTTGTGTTTATAGTCTATTTTCACTAATTTCATCGTTCCGGACTCAAATATCACGTCCGCATCTCTAAATTCAACTCCAAGCACAACATAAATATTAATAACATTCATCATTAAAATAATAACTCATAATATTTATCAACCGGTTGTTCTAGAAAGAGGGGCTTTCAATAAGGATTTCTCCCTATCATGGCATAATTAGGACCAAACACTGTGGCGCCCCCAAAATAGGTCCATTCCACCTAACCCATTTCGAGTAAATCAATAACATGGTGCGAAAAATAACTACAACTTTATTAATACATTTGTGTGGCAAAATACGACAACCTATATATTATGAGTTTAAATACAAATATTGTCTTCTGATAATATCCACACGCAAATAAATTCTCATTATTGATACACTATTTTACAGAATAGTGAGGACTACTAAAACAGCTATCTAGAACCATCACTCCATACCCCGACTAGTTCCTGCTATAATCTCGCTTCCTGAGAAGAAAAAATGGAACAAAAGGAAAGGGTGAGCTCAACTAGCCCAGTAAAGAATGTTATGACTAAGATAATGTACAACAAATTATCGTTAGTCTTTAACAGGGAAAAATCTGATAGAATATAATAGACAACAAGTTTCAGATCAATATTCGCAGCGGAAATAATAATTCATAGAAGAGTTACGTAGAAAATGAAATCTACTTTAATCTATGAATTTAACAATCCATTATCAATATTTTATCCCTGTAACATCAATCAATATTCATCTCAAATCAAATATTCATCTTTGCACTACAGGCCAAAGATATTCATCAGTCGGTCATGTTCATCTCAACACATGTTCATCTTTGCACTACAGGCCAAAGATATTCATCAGTCGGTCATGTTCATCTCAACACCTGTTCATCTTTGCACTACGGGCCAAAGATATTCATAATAAAATCAACCATCTTTGCACTACAGGCCAAAGATATTCAATAACATCATCATTTAGAACTGAGGATGATGAAAATAATTTTAAAGAAAAGCGAATCCAATTGAAACAAAAGAACAAGTATTATGGATTCGTGCACTTTTAAACAATCCGAAGTTCAAAAATACTTCATAAATAATCATATCAAGTAAAATTCAAGAATGATCAAAACATGGATACAATCAAAGCTAGTATCCATAATAGATATTTTAGACGAAAAAGGAAAATTTAATTTTTACGTGAATAGTCTTGAGTATCGTGAATAAGTAACTCAAAGACACCAAAAGATAGAAATTTCACAAAAAACATCATCATGCTTCGTGAATAGTACTCGTGAATAGTAACTCATGAATAATAACTCATGAATAGTAACTCCGACATGAAAATGTTTCAAATTCGATAAAAAGTTCCAACAAATATTTTGGCATAATGATATTGAAGAAATAATATCATTTTAAAAAAAAATAATATCTCTTACCTCGAAAAATAAGACTTTAGTTAAACACCAGGATATAGGCTATGACTTGAACTTGCATCAGATATAGAACACTCAAAGTATACTCACAAGAATACGCTCAATATATCGAGAGAGAGAAATAGAGAAAACTTTAGTTTACGGTGTGATTTTCAATTCTAACCTAAGCACCTATTTATAGAAAAATGCTTAGAACACGAAGCGCAGAAAATTTAATAAAATATTAATATAATTAAATTTTTGTCAAGCCCACCTTTGAAGATCTGAATTCAGATCATTTATAACACATGTGAGCCCACTAATTGCACAAAAAACATTTTTCTCAAAATAATTAACTAAAACTTTCAAAAATCAATTATTTCGGAACTTCATTAATTCATAACAAATAGCACTTTTGTCAGAAAATTCGAATCTTGCGAATTTTTATAGGAAATTCAATTCTCTACAACTTTGCAGAAGAAAGTTTTTCTAAATTCCAAACAGAGATTGACCGAAATCCACAAACGGGCAATTTTACAGGCTATAATCAAATTTCAGTCAAGAAATGGGGTCCACCGACACACAAAACCTGTGTTAATCATTTAATGCAATAAAAATACTCTTTCTCCTCATATACTCATATATCCCACATTCATTGTTAAAATATCATCATTATTCTATAAAATATTATTTTATCAGAAAAGATAAAATATCAATTTTTTAAAATTGTCACTTTAAAAATTTTCTCCATCTATATCCACATAAAATCAATATTTTCCTCATCATATAAATCAATAATTAATTATTCATAAATAATATTACAGAATCACAATCATCGACAATCGGTAGTTCAGGAAAGAAGGGCTTTCAATAAGAATTTCTCTCATCTTGCTGGCATGATTAGGTGACCAAACCTCTCCTTGAATGTAACTTTCTAGATATTGCCAATAATGTTTTCTAATAATATTATTTAGGATAATATGAATTATTGCTTCGATAATGGAAAATATCGTGTAATGATAATTATTGAAACAAAATAATAAAAAAAAAATCAACGCAAAGAATTATTGAATTAATAAAATAAAATATCGAAAAAGTAATTCTTGTAACAATTATTGAGTAGTGCCTTCTTACGTAAGAATCAATAATTGGTGCAATCTGGTATCTTCTTCTTGTCTGACAACAACGCCAGACATCGTGTTTTAACCACGGGTATTCCAACAAAGATAATCTGTGAATAACTACTGTAGTTATTTATAAACAACATATACGTATCGTTTTTCTTCATCCAATCGCTTTCCATTATGGGGCCCACACAAGGTACGCATCGTGCATGCGAATATTCCCCGACATCAAGAGAATATTCCACGACCAAACGAATATTCCCAAACAACAATGAATATTTTATAATCACTGCTTATTTAAAATATTTCATGCATTTTACTCATAACTAACCACATTAATCAAATCAACCCCTTACTATTTCAAAATAATAATTAGAGAAATTAAATATTTATTTATAAAAAGTTGGGGTCTTACAAAATCTCTCCTTGACAGAACTTCTAGACATTGTAAATATTGCAATTTAATAATATGAATAACTTTGTCATCTCAATTATTGACTTAATAATATATCATATAAACGGATGATACTGTGACAATAATCGAATCAATAATATGAGAGATATGATGCAACAATTATTATATCAATAATTGAGTATAACTGAGTGACTTCTCACGTAAGCACCAATAATCAATCATCGTGTGCTACTTATGCAACCACGCGTAGACATCGTACTTTTACTATCGAGTAGTTCAACAGCTTAACCAGTAAAACTTCCGCCGTTATTTTCATAAAGTATTTTTGTCGTTTTCTTAATCCAAATAATAATTCCGTTAATGGGGGTCCACCAATGATTGTCTTGGTTATACGAATATTCCTTGTTAAAATGAATATTCCCACCAATCGAATATTATATAACAAACTTGCGTGACTTTTGCAAAATTTATAAATATTACCCACAACTATAACATTATATCAAATCCACACCATAATATTCAAAATATATTTGAGAAAATTTAATCTTTATTCAAAAAGTTGGGGTCTTACAAAAAATATTTGGATAAGAAATATTTGGGCATTGACTATCTTACGTAGCAATAATGACATATAAAGTAAGCCAAACTAAGACTAAAAAAATTACTTCGGTCAAGATTTGAACTCAAAACCTCAATCTCATATAGCTTTAAACAATTGTCCTACTAAGGGGTTGTTTGATTGCAGTTGAATGGCTGACCAATTCAGTCATTCAGTGCGTTTGTTTTGAAAAAAAATCGTCTAAATGGTTGAACTGGTCAGCCATTCAGACGATTTTGAGTTGATTGGTTGTCCAATTTTATTGACTAAACGGTTTTATGAACAGCTAAATGAAACTTTTTTTTTACAATATTAACTATTATATTAAATAAAATTACAACAGTTTTTTAAATTTTTTTAGAGGGAGAAATTAATAAAAATATATTATTCAGATATTTCAGACAAGTCAATTATCAAACAACTGTTTCCATTCAGATTCAGATTCATTCAGTTTTTATCAAACACCCCCTAAGCTCCACGATGTAATTGTAAACAAGATAACATAAATTTTATTTATACGAGTTTCTCTATTATAAATAAATTAAGTATGTATACGAGAATCGGCCAGGCAAGTGGCTACCGAGGTAACCCGCCCAGGACCCACGATTGAGGGGGCCTAATTTTTTTTTTTAAGTTTATGTATTTATGTGTATAAAAAATAAAAAAATTAGCGATATTATGCATTGAAAATGATATGTTAAAAAACATTAAATATGATATGTTGGGAGAATGCATATTATGATTTGATGTTTTAATGCATGTTAATGATTATTTGTAAGGTCCTTTAAAGAATATATATAAGGACTTAGTGATAGATCAAAATTGTTAGGTTGATCTAAGCTTTCAACGTGTATCATTACATTACAGAATGTATAGATAGAAAGATCAAAAGCTGGTAGGTTGATCTTGAAATGTAATAGATTAGTCTTGAGGAAATCGTAGTGCATCAATCGGATCAACATTGGCAGGAAGTCAAGTCGAAAACGTAGAGCACTGAAGATCGTAGTGTGCTGCGCTTTGAAAGGGGACTCTTCGGAAATCGTAGAGTGGTCTCAGCGTTCACCAAGCTAACTCCATGATCGTGGTGTCTTTGAAGGAAACGTGAAGTTTATAAGTCAACAATCGTAGTGTGGTCTCGGGGCGTAGAAAGTCAATAAACACAAGCAAGAGAAGATCGAAGTGCATGAAAGTTTAAGAGAAATCGTAGTGTTCTCATTGATAGCATCGTAGTATGTAAGTCAAAGCCACTACGATCTTAACCGTAGTAGAACATCACGATCCAATCGTAGAAAGCATCATCATCGCTCCCTATGTCGAAAGCGTCAAGCCTCATGAGTTGTTAATTCAACATATGAGGAATGGATCCCAGATGCTGCAGTGCTCATTAGTTCCAGAATATATGAAATATCCTTAGTATGCAACAAAGAAGCGTATTGAAGAAGCTAAGGATAGTACTATGGATAAGAGGGACAAAACACCTTTTCAGGTGGTAGGTGAGAAAGCGACTGCGGTGTCGATGAAAGCGTAATGCAGAATTCAGAGATGTGCAGAAATGTCTCCATCGCATCACAGAAAGTTCAGAAGCATTTAATGCCACAACGGATGGATCTAATGGATAGTTTTCAACATCACATATATACAGATCAGACAGATGAGAGAGAAAAACTAAGCAAGCAATCAAACATTCAACGTGAAGAATTCTCTAAGGCTCAACTCTACGATCTGAGATATTGAAAAGCTTGCTCAGCTACTAAGTTCTTAACGAACCAAAATACTTACACAAAGAAATCGAGTAAGCAACCTTCGTAACGCAACAACAATAACCATCAATCAATCAAGAAGAAGAGTACCAAGTCTGCTGGACTTGAAGAGTTAAAAGTGAATCTGTAAAGAAAGCCAAGTCTCTTTGGACTTGAAGAGTTCAAGTGAACTAGAGAAGTTCTTAGGATCTTTGGGTCAGAAGGAATCATGTGATTCGGAAGATTGTAAAAGACATCCTTAGTGGATATCCTACTCGTTGAGTAGAAGAGTGGACTCAGAGCTTTGAGTGCTCTGAACCACTTAAAAACAACTTTGTCATCTATATCTCGCTATAATCTGTTATATCTCTGCTATGACCGCTTTACTCATTTCATAACTCCATTGCTTGGTTAAGAAGATTAAAACAAATACTAATTCCGCTTAAGTTTTAATCACTATCTAAGAACAAGTTTAAAATAGAAAAGATTTTCAAATATCTATTCAACCCCCTTCAGATAACTTCAGGCTTCTACTAAGAACTAACAATTGGTATCGAAAGCGGGTTCTATTTTACAACTTACACGCTTTAGTAGATCCAAATGGCACTTCATACCAAGCTTAATCCGGGGACTGGGGAGGCGTGAAGCCACCAATGTGCAACAAGGATAAATTTGCTAAGCTGGAAAGTTAGAATGCAAGCTTACATGGACTCAATAGATGAAGATCTATTTGAGACTGTTCTTAATGGGCCCTATATACAAACAAAGCTTGCACCAACCATTGATGAGCCAAACAAAGTACAAATCAAAGTGAAAGAAGAATGGATAAACACAGAGAAGAAAGTCGTCCAACTTGACAAAAAGGCTAAGAACATCCTGTTCCAATCCTTGGAGGACGATATGTTTGACAATGTTGTAAACTGCAAAACAGCCAAGGAAGTCTGGGAAGCACTGCTGATCATGCACGAAGGAACTGAAGAAGTTAGAGAGAACAAACAGTCTCTTCTAACACAGCAGTATGAGATATTTGCTTTCGTATGCAAGGTAAAATATATATCCGCCACTTATGAAAGATTCAACATTCTGCTCAACTCTCTACGAGCATATTGAAAGATCTATCTAATAAAGATCGACCATAAAGTTCATGAGAGCCCTACCGAGCAAGTGGGATGCCAAGACCAACGCAATAAGAAAGTCAAAGAATCTTAACGAGATAGCGGTTCAACAATCGTATGGCAATCTCTCGACATACGAAATGGAGTCGACCCAACGTCTTGAAACCCTTTCGGATGGAAGAAGGAAGGAAAATGGTGTTCTTCTCAAAGCAATCGAAAGTGTATCAAAAGTCATCATTTGAGATTAAATCGGCGATGATGAAGGCGATGATGACGATCTTGCCATGATGGTAAGAAAACTAAGAAGGTTCATACGTCAAGGCAAAGTTTGTAAGCAAAAAGAAGGTCAAGAATTACAATAGCAGAAGCAAATAAATGATCTATGCTACAAACTGCAAAGAAGCTGGGCATTTCATTGCCAACCGCAACAAACCCCCAAGAGAAGAACTAAAGAAGAAAGCGACATGGAAAGAAGGAATACAAAAGAAACAAGAGGCCTCATAAAAGAGACAAAGGCCTGGTAGCTGGAGGATCAAGAGTGATTCAGATAATGATTCAAATGCTGACTCTGGAGATGAAGAAGAACCACAAATGGCTAATCTGTGCTTAATGGCCAAACATGAAAAGGACAAATAAAGCCTCAACATTCACAATGTAAATCTCGATGAGGTATTTGATTTCAACTCACCTGATATAGATATGAATGATTTAAGAACTGCACTGCATGGCATAACCAATGATCTACATCAATACATGAAGTGGTTCAGAGTGTTGTCCAAGGATCATTCACTTCTTCAAGAGGAGAAGAAGAAAGTTCAAGAAGAGCTTGAAAATGATTTCTTCTAATCTCGATCTTCTCCCCAAGCTCAAGCTGAGAATGAAACTTTAAAGCAGACAAAAACACATCATGCACAAAGAGAGTCTAAGCTAAAATCTAAAATTGAGGATCTAGAGAAGACTATATCTGCATGGAATAAATCCTCATCATCCATGGATTTATTTCGCTCTCTAGTCAGAGAAGCACATTCGACAGAACATGCTTAGGCTTTGGGGAATCCATCTCAGAGCTAAGTGTGGAAAAGAGAATGGAAACTAGCTCTGGTAATGTCTCAGGCTTTAGTAGAGGCATTGCTTTTGTTAAATCCTCACGAGTTGGAAGAACCAAACTCAACCTTGTTCTACCGATTCTAGTTATACTCGAGAAGTAAAGGATCACACATTTAGTGCTGGGTTTCATAAAGGAGAAGAAGAACCCAACCTCTACCTACCAACCTCGAAGAATCGTAGAGTCAAGCAAAACTAACTCTCACGAATCTCTTTGGGAAGTTCTGATGAGAGGTAAGGCTCACTCATCACTATTTATGAAACCTAAGGACACGTGGAAGAAAGAGAATCAGTTCAACAGAAGGCTAACTAAGGAACAACACAAGTCCAAGTGGAGGATGAATCACACACACATAGGCATGCATCATAATAGATATGTCATATGTGATAAGTATGGTCATAAAGCTACAAAGTGTTATTATAACTCCATGCATGTGAGACCCAAGACTAGACAAGTTTGGGTTCCCAAAGGCACTAACACAGAAGGACCCATGCAAATATGGGTACCAAAATGAAGGTTAAAATGTTTTGACAGGAAAAGAGCTCCACGACCTCAACATGGTATCTAGACAGTGGATGCTCAAGGCATGTGACAGGGAACAAAGCTCTGCTATCTAACTATGTAGAAAAGGAGTGTCCCTCAGTCATCTTTGGAGATAACGGCTCGGGCAAGACAAGAGGATATGGCTCTGCTGGCAATGGTGCAATATCTTTCAAAGAAAGTAGCTTTATGTGGAAGGACTTCAACACAACCTTCTAAGCATCACCAACTCTGCGACAAGGGTCATCAAGTAACATTTCTCAATAATCAATGTCAAGTCGGAGATCCAAGACATCTCGCCATAAATCTAACCAAAACAAGAGAATGAAAATGTATACTATAGACCTTGGTCAACTAAGCTCGATGAAACAATATGTTTTACGGCAAAAGCATCGAGGAAATGAAAGTTGCTATGGCATGTAAGACCGTCCCACTTAAACTTCAAAAGCATGTCAACCGGCATCAAAGGATCTCGTGAATTTGGTCTACCCAAGTTCAACTTTGTGAAGGAAAGGCCATGCAATGCCCCTTGACTTGGAAAACAAACCAGAAGCTCATTCAAGAGCAAGACTACTAACTCCATTGACAAACCCCTGCAGTTGCTCCACATGGATCTCTTTGGGCCATTCCCAACAACCAGTCTTGGAGGAAAAAGATACGCTTTAGTCGTAGCTTCCATTTACTACACCGATTCACAAGCGGTATTCTTCCTAACTTCAAAGGATGAGACAAGCTCGAATTAATCAAGATGTTCGGTGGTGATGAGCGAAAAAAGGAGAGAAAATCAAGGCCATAAGGAGTGATCATGGCAGAGAATTCGATTTCTCAGAAATGGATCAGTTCTGCACAGACAATGACATCAGTCATAACTTCTCAGCTCCACGAACTCCTCATCAAAATGGAGTTACTGAAAGAAAGAAAGAACAGAACCCTAATAGAAATTTGGAAGGACTTTTACTAAAGAAGCCCATATCTTTTGAATACTACAGGCGGAAAGCTATCAACACTGCATGCTACACTCAGAACAGATCTTTAATTCACTCTACGATCAAGAAGACACCCTACGAACTGTGGAAAGGAAGAAAGCCAAGTGTCAGCTATTTTCATGTCTTTGGTACGTGCATGCTTTATATTCTCAACAACGAAAGCGATGTCGACACAAAAATTCCCCCCAAGTTAGATGAAGGGATCTTTCTTGGATATGCCATAGACAACAAAGCTTACAGAGTGTTCAACAAGAAGACACTGAGTGTCGAAGTCTCAATACATATCATCTTTGATGAAACTGACTTAGACAAAACAGTGCCTCAAGACACTACGATCGTAGTGCCAGATAGTGAAATCGTAGAGAGGTCCATTCAAGATAGCGAGCCTCCACTCCAAGAAGAAGAGATAGACCTTGAAGACTTAAAGAGGAAGGCATCGTAAGCAGATGTCCCAATAGGAATAGATGGGGAAGAGATCACACTCGGGGATCTAATCATTGGAGATCCAAAGTGTTAGAGTCAAAACAAGAGTCTGCTACTCAGAATGAATGCTTTACCTAAGCTTCCATCACGAGATAGTGCCAAAGAAGATAGAAGATGCTATGGAAGACTCCAGTTGGATAGAATCCATGCAGGAAGAACTCAACCAATTTGAACGAAGCAAAGTGTGGAGATTGGTACCAAGACCAAAGAGTCATGTCATCATCATAAGAACCAAGTGGGTCTTGAGAACAAAATGGATGAAGATGGGGTCATTACAAGAAACAAGGCAAGATTAGTGGCAAAGGGCTATTCTCAAGAAGAAGGCATTGACTATAATGAGACATTTTCACCTATTGCCAGACTAGAAGCTATCAGAATCTTTCTTGCCTTTGCTGCTCACATGAAGTTCAAAGTCTTTCAGATGGATGTCAAGAGTGCACTCCTAAATGGAGAGCTTCAAGAAGAAGTCTACATAGAATAACCTCCAGGTTTCATCAATCCATCTCTTTCTAATTATGTCTATAGATTAGATAAAGCTTTATATGGTCTTAAACAAGCACCTAGAGCATGGTATGAAACACTGACTTACTTCTTAATAGAAAATAGGTTCACTAGAGGTAGAGTAGATACCACATTATTTCTTAGAAAGCATAAGGACAAAATCTTATTAGTTCAAATATATGTTGATGATACCATTTTTGGTTCTACTGATGAAAAGTTATGTAAGAGATTCTCTAAGCTAATGCAGAGCAAGTTTGAAATGAGCATGATGGGTGAGCTGAATTTCTTCCTTGGACTGCAAGTGAAGCAGACTGATGAAAGAATATTCATCAACCAAGCCAAATACATCAAAGACTTATTAAAGAAGTATGGCATGAAATCAACCTCTCTCATAAAAACTCCAATTGCTCCTGCAACCAAGCTTGACAATGATGAGAATGGTAAACGTGTTGATAAAACTCAATACAGAGGTATGATAGGTTCTCTTTTATACCTAGCGCGAAGAGACCAGATATAATGTTTTGCAACATGCATATGTGCTAGATTTGAGCTAACCCTAAAGAGTCACATTTATGCCGTCAGAAAGAGGATCTTCCAAGATCTTAAGGGTACACCTACCTGGGGCTGTGGTATCCCAAGGAATCCTCTTTTGAACTAATAGGATACACAAATGCTGACTTTGCAGGATGCAAAATAGATAAAAAGAGTACAAGTGGAACTTGTCAATTACTAGGGAACAGACTTGTGTCTTGGTTCAGCAAAAAGCAAAACTCAGTGTCCACTTCAACCGCAGGTTTGAATACATTCTTTCCGGAAGTCATTGCGTCTTTCAGATCCTTTGGATGAGAAATCAGCTAGTTGACTATGGGTTTGATTTCAAGTCTATACCTATACACTGTGATAATACAAGTGTCATAGCAATAACTCATAATCCTGTTATGCATTCTAGAACCAAGCATATAGAGATAAGGTATTACTTCATTAGGGATCATGTGCAAAATGGAACTATTTCTATACAATATATCCCTACTGAAAATCAACTTGCTGATGTTTTTACTAAACCATTCGATGAATCCAGATTTAACAAGTTAATAAGTGAGCTAGGCATGCTAAATCTTCAACCATGAATCTATGCTCTAGATTGTGCTAACCATGACAAATATAAAGACTGCACTCAAAATCGTAGACATGATAAAGGAAAGATCACGATCGTCAGAAAGTTGAAACAAATCAACTACCTCAACGATCGCAGCAAAGACTCAACTTTCATAAGTGCAGACTCGACGATGACCAAAAGCCCTTTCAACAAGCAAAGTGAATCCTATAATGACAAGCTTTATAACAAAGTAATCTCTCCAAGAGGTGCCTCAGGGACAAACCTAACCCTGAAACACACCAAGAGGTTGGCCTTCCCGAAAGTTACCTTAAAAAGAATGCTTAGTCAAAAAAAAAACTCATCACTAGGATCCGGACAAACTCGACGATCGTAGGACAGACTTGACGATCGCAGGACAGACTCTACAAATGCTGATCAGACTCAACAACTGCCGGACAGACTCGACGATCGTAGGACAGACTCTACGAATAGAGAACCGACTCAACAATCAAAAGACTATCTCTAGGATCGTAGTCATCCTGAGGACATCTCAGCACTGAAGACTCAAAGGGCAAATCAGTACATTCCTAAACAGTCAAAATCGTAGAGCCAAACAAAATGCAACACCTATCCCACTAAGTCAAAAAGAGAGAGGGAAGCTACAAGTACAAATTGGAACCGTGATTTTGAAATCTAAAGTTCAAAAGATTATCTCTCATTTTCTCTCTCTCTCAAAGCAAAACCCTAACTCGCATAAAAGCTCGTGAAGATCTCTCTTCTCAACTAAAGAATCAATGGTCGCTTCTAATGTGATTTTGCCATGACTCTATTTTGACAATTCAAAACCGCTTCCACCAAAGTTTCACAAGATCTTAGCCTTACTAAAGAAGGCGGGGTCTCAAGAGGCGTCAAAGATCGATAAACTCATCTATCCTAAATTGGTGAAGGAGTTCTACAAAAATGGAGTGTCTGAAAACAACACCATCACCACACGAGTTAGAGGAGTTGAAATAAAAGCTAGGGAAGAAGACGTAAATCGCCCTAGGTTTCGGGAATGTGGGGCATCCATTTCTAGATAGCATAAGATTTCAAGAGAGGATCAAGAAGATGCATCATGAAGAACCCTCCGTGAAAGGCTACAAAAGAAGGAGTTCCTCAGAGGTATGAATTTTGGCTAACATTATTGGGAAATGCATCTGCTAAGAGCTCGGTCATGACTCGATAAATGAGGCTCAAATTTTAAGCTCATGACAGCTATAGTATATGGAACTCAACTCAACTATGGGGTTGTATTGCTCGAATGGATCGGCAAGTGGATCGTAAGCTCGAAGAATCAAAGAGCACCCCAAAGATGCTGTATGGGAGGTTCATTAGCATCATTCTGCAATCTGCATTGGGTGAAAAAATTGGGGATAATGAAGGAGAAGCCATCAACCCAAACCAAGAAATGACACAACAGTTGTTCAAAAAGCGGGAAAGGAACCTCTCTTTGAAGTTCGTTCGAATGATGACAGAGTCAGTGGGAGATCGAGGAACAAAAAAAAAGCTTTCAAGGAGGAATGTCTGTTGTTAGAGAAGTTGAAGAAGAAGGAGAAGCAGACAAGTGGAGAACCCTACCCTTGCCGAGGAAAAAGCAAGGGCAAAAGGAAGCTGAGAGCAAGACAAGTTGAAGAGCCTCAAGGATCAACAACTAACATTCCTGCAGAGTCCTCTGACATAGAGACTCTAAAGAGGCTAAGGAAGATGCAACAGCAAGAAGAAGCTGAAGAAGATCAAGCCACCATTTCACAAATCATAAAGAAGAACAAGACTGGTCATAAGTCCAAAAGACCAACAATGTCTTAGATCGTAGAGACTCTGTTGTTCTCTGAAAACAGGCCAAGTGTGGCAGAAATGGAGGAAGCTGCTTCAAGGAAAGTACGATCAACGAGGCAAAACAAAGACTCAAGAGAGTCCGAAGTGGTGACTAAAACCAAAGAAAGCAAAAAGAGAAGGTGGTCAAGAAGTATATTCTTGAGAATGAGAAAATATGAAGAAGGAAGCCAAGAGCATGGTCTGTAAAAGTAGAATCGCCCAAAGAATCAAGAGAAAATGCTCCGGTGAAGGGAGTTTCTAAACCTCCAAGAAGATGATCATCTTGGGGGAGCCTCACAATATCCCAATAAATTTGAAGAAGAGGTCCTTGTTCAAGATAAAGATGAACCAATGCCAAACATTCCAGAGGCCATTGAGATAATGGAATCCTCAAATGGAGATAGTGAAGAGGAAGAAGATGATGATGACCTACAAATCATTTATGAGGGCAAGGATGGATATAGAAGTTATCTTTACAATCGATATTCTCTTACCTACCCATGATGGCATACCATCGAGCTCAAATTTCGAAATCATGGGACCACATATTACGGAGCTTCAAGGAATATCCAAAGAATCACGAGTTCGCTCACGGATTTCAGGGAAGTCATCTTCGCCAAAAAGTCGACATGAGACCATTCCTCATCAAATGCTAAACCTGAGGTATTGACTATCCCTACAAGCTGTAGAGTTAATCACCTACCATCATCTTCGTTTAGCCAATTCTATGAATTTCCTAAATGGCTGGAAGTGATTCTTAACCCATTAAATCAGTTTCCAGTTGCAGAATCCCAAAATTCTGTAACTGAAGAACCAGAAGAAATCAACCTTACCCTGCTACCTCAAATAACCAACTCTACGAGTCCAGACTCAAGCCAAATCGTAGAGTCAAACATTAAAATCGTAGAGTCACCAATCCCAAATGTCCAAACCCAAGCTCCACCAACTGATATACCATCCTCCTCATCGCATGACTATTTCAGTCTTGATCTTGCTTTGTACAACTTGCAAGCTCAATCTCCACCAAGAACCCCTCAAATGGACAATCCTCAATCAATCTGATACTTTCCCCACCGCCTACTCAAGGATGATCGAAAGAAACTTCGAGCAAATGATCAAGTCCATCGAAGCAAGCTGGAATCTCACCGACCTTCCGAACATCCAATTGAATAAAATGATATACGCCGCAAAACAAATTCCCTAAGTACAATGAATACCGAGATCACTACGAAGCTAGGGAAATTATGAAAGAAATTATGAAGAGTATATCGATGTAGATGAGATCCATTTCCGTGTTCTTCGCTAAACAAAGAAAGGCTATGCTTGAGATACGAGAAAAACCAAGATCGTCAACATCAAATTATCTTTGGACAATATTCTCAACTGAAAGCTTACATTTATGACTTCCGTAAATCTTATGCCAATCGGAGAAGCATAATGATACGATTCTTACTGATCCTCCAAAACAAAGAAGCTAGAGCTGAAAAACAGATCAAGGAGAATAGGGAGGACATTGCTCAAACTCAAAGCCAACTCAACGAGCTTGACCAAGGAGTAAATAGGCTGTCTGCCGATATTCGAACCCTTGATGCTGATATAAAGGGGGAGAATAAGAAAGGGAAAGGAGATCAAGGAACCCAAGGCAGAGGCATAGGAGGTCATACAATTCAAGAAAGAGGAAGCCCTCCTATAAGACCATCACATCATCAAACTCAACGATCCGTCAACAGTAATCAGATTATTTATTCCTCTCGAAGTCATCAGAGCCAACTCTAGCTCGCAAAACGTGACTATCATGACGATCCGAATGCCAACTGGAGATCCTGCATTCATGCGCAAACATGAAGAGAATCCAGTTCTAAGTCTAAGTGAGCTGGAAGAGTTAGCAAGAAATGAGGAAGCTCAAAGGAAGAGAAGGGTTGAGGAGTATGCAAATCCACCTCCACACAAGAGACCAAGAAAACAGAGATAAGTTAAAAGTTTAATGTTTAATTGATGTAATGCTATATTGTAATATCTTCTGATCATCAATAAATTCATACTTATTCTCTAGAAATTTCAGATGCTCACTGAAATACGAAGTCAATTATTAAATTACTGCAAATGCATCTAGTCACTAATAATCATGACAACAAATCTCCTTGGTTATGTCAACATCAAATAGGGGGAGATTGTTGGGAGAATGCATAGAGCCTGAAGATCGTAGTGTGCCTGCCTTGAAAGGGGACTCTTCGGAAATCGTAGAGTGGTCCCAACGTTCACCAAGCTAACTCCACGATCGTAGTGTGCTAAAGGAAACGTGAAGTTTATAAGTCAACAATCGTAGTGTGGTCTCGGGAACGTAGAGTCAACAACACGAGCAAGAGAAGATCGTAGTGCATGAAAATTTAAGAGAAATCATAGTGTTCTTGACTGATAGCATCGTAGTATGCAAGTCAAAGCCACTACGATCTTAACCGTATAACATCACGATCTAATCGTAGAGCATCATCTGTCTTATGTCAGAAAACGTCAAGCCTCATGAGTTGTTAATTCAACATATGAGGAATGGATCCAAGATGCTGCAGTGCTCATCAGTCCCAGAATATATGAAATATCCTTAGTATGCAACAAAGAAGCGTATTGAAGAAGCTAAGGATAGTCTTATGGATAAGAGGACAAAACACCTTTTCGTGGTGGTAGGTGAAAGCGACTGCAGTGTCGATGAAGTCGAATGCAGAATTGAGATGTGCGAAATGTCTCTATCGCAAAGACAGAAAGTTCGAAGCATTTAATGCCACAACGGATGGATCCAACGGATAGTTTTCAACATCACATATATCTGAGATCGCGGATGAGAGAGAAAAACTAAGCAAGCAATCAAACATTCAACGTGAAGAATTCTCTAAGGCTCAACTCTACGATCTGAGATATTGAAAAGCTTGTTCAGCTTCTCAGTTCTTAACGAACCAGTGCTTACACAGCAAACTGAGTAGCAACCTTCAGAACGCAACAACAACAACCATCAATCAACTGAAGAAGAGTACCAAGTCTGCTGGACTTGAAGAGTTCGTAGTGAACTGTAAGAAAGCCAAGTCTGCTGGACTTGAAGAGTTCAAGAGTGAACTAGAGAAGTTCCTAGACTGCTGGTCTAGAAGGAATTTGTGTGATTCAGAAGATTGTAAAAGACATCCTTAGTGGATATCCTACTCGTTGAGTAGAAGAGTGGACTAGGAGTTTTGAGTGCTCTGAACCACTTAAAAACAACTATGTCATCTCTATCTGCTATAACTGTTATATCTGCTATGACTGCCTTACTCGCTCATAACTCCATTGCTTGGTTAAGAAGATTAAAACAAATACTAATTCCGCTAAGTTTTAATCACTATCTAAGAACAAGTTTAAAATAGAAAAGATTTTCAAATATCTATTCAACCCCCCTTCTAGATAACTTGTGCCTACTAAGAACTAACATGATAGTATAATTGATGATTTTGCATCTAAAAGTGCAAGAAGAAGATATTTTAAATGATGTTTTGTGGTTTAGATTTCATTGGACAAAACTAAAGAAATACCCATTGTAGTTGGTAGGTTTTACTGATTACATTATTGAATTTTTAATTTTTCAAATTACACCACTAAACTAATTATTATTTTGAAATTGGGTCATTCCGTTAAAAAAAATAAACGGACGTTAATTTTTTATCAACAAAACTAATGAATTACTCATTGTGGTTGGCACATTTTACTGATTACACCAATACACTTTTAATTTTTTAAATTACCCCATCAAACTAATTAAAAATAATTATTTTAAATATTTTTAAAAATAATTATTATTTTAACTAAAAATTGTTAGAAACTATTTTTTCTTCATAAAATGAGTAGAGTTTCATAAAATATAGATTCAAAAAAATTAAAGTGATTTTAAATTAAATTAATGTCTACTTAGTTTTTTAATAGAATGACTCACTCTTAATATTAGAAATTATTAAAAAACAAAAAATAGAAATTAAAAAAATAGTAAAAGATAAATAAAAAAAGCTGATTCGATTTTTCAAAAAAAAAGAAAATAATAATTTTATAAATAAATATTATTTTCAAGAAAAAATTTGTAAAATTCTTCATATTTTAAAAATAATGAGTAAAATTTTATAAAATATAGATTCAAAAAATAAACTTTATTTTCAAAAGAAAAAAAAAAGTTTTTTTTGAAATCAAGTATGGTTTCATAAAACTTTAATTTTTTTAAATCTATATTTTATGAAACTTTACTCATTTTATGGAAAAAATTAAAGTTTCTAATATTTTTTACTGAAAATAATAATTAATTTTAAAAATATTTAAAATAATCATTTTTTAATTAGTTTAATGAGGTAATCTGAAAAATTAAAGTTCAATGGTGTAATCAGTAAAATGTGCCAACTACAGTGGGTAATTCATTAGTTTTGTAGATAAAAAATTAACGTCCGTTTATTTTTTTTAACGGAATGACCCAATTTCAAAATAATAATTAGTTTAGTGGGATAATTAGAAAAATTAAAAGTTCAATTATGTAATCAGTAAAATTTGCCAACTACAGTCGGTATTTTATTAGTTTTACCGATTTCATTGATATTTTTATTTTGTAGGTACATGTGATGATTCTTTGCTTCGATGACATTTTAAAATGTTCTTCCTTATCTTTTGTAAATTCTTATAATTTTAATAAAATTAATTAGTTGATAATTTATTTATTTTTTTATTTAATTCGTATAAAGGGGCACATTTTAGAAAATTTGCCCCGGGCCTTAGAAAATCCAGGACCGGCTCTGTGTACAATTAACATTTTTATTGCAACTAAAAAAGAAAAGGTTAATATTGAATATTTTAAGTAAAAATTCAAGATTTTTTTTAAATAAAAATAAAGTATTTAAACCTATTGAATTTCGTGGCGTGGCGTGGCGTGGCATGGGGTGGGGTGGGGTGGGGTGGGGTGGGGTGGGGGGGAAGTAACAATTAAATTGAGACAGAGAGTATATTATATGGTTTCGTAAAAAGTAGTACTATTTTCACATGTGTTTTTAATATTTTCACATAATTTTTTTCGCACATGAAGGTGAGACCCGGTAAAAATACATGTAAAAATATCAATTCTCTTTGGTAAAACACACATCTTATTATAATTTATTTACAAAACATGGATCATTTTTATCGCATTTTCATATTTTTCGGACAAGTGATATCATTTGTGGATTCTCCACTTGGTAATTATTATAATAAGAACATAAACCGATGATGTTAACTAAAAGTTGAACATTATGAGTTATAAAATTTTCAATTTCATTTGTATTTTTATATGTAATTTACATATATCTATATAATCGTAGTAAAGGAATTTTGAGTATTATGAAAGTTGTTAATAGGAGGAGTTTTGGAGAGGAAAGAAAAGTTTTTCTTAATTATTTACTTTTTGAGCAAATAATTTTTTTGTGTGTACATAAAACTATGTCAAATTGTAACCCATTTACTTTTTTTTAAAATATTTTTATTGATATTGATAGTATGTATTTTGGACACATTTAGGCATAATTATCTTATAAAATTAAATTTTAAAATTAAAATTGTTATATGAAAAATGTTATTTTTTGAGTGGTCGATTATGAAAGTACAATAATAATCTAGAAAGGTGGGTTGAATAGATTATTATAGATTAAAAAATTATCTTAGGCCTTTTTTGATTTTTTGTATAATTAATTTGCAGTGTTAGAAATTAATATATAACACAGTAAAAATCAATCACATAATGCACAGAGATTTATCTGGTTCACAACATACACCCATTGGTATGTTGCTACGTCCAGTCTCAAATTCCTACTTGAAACTTGAGATCCTATTACTATCAGTAATAAACACTCCTTCAACAGGCGGAGAAGCCTTTACAAAGTTTTATAAACAAACTTCAAACTATTCCCAACTATTCTATCTTGGACAGCAAGCTCCCCGCTCCCTCCTCAAGTTTAGTTGTACCTCTTTTGAGTTTAGTACTATTCTATGATCTGGCTTGAAACAACAGCCTTTTCCTTACCTCACAAGTACACTAGAGACCCAACTTTTCACTGACCTCTCTAAGACTCTGGTCTTGGTCGAAAAATTACTCGTCTTTCTCACAGGTACATAAAATAAACTAATTCTAACCTTTTCTCGTTTACAAAAGAGTTTATAACAGATTGCTTCTTTGACTAAGCTGATACAAGATAAGATTAGAGTAATGTTTCTCAAATAAACAGATAGAAATTTTTATTTAAATCCACTTATGCTTCTAATTAAACAAGTATATGATATTAAAGCACTTTATAAAGAATTGACAATTTTATAAAATAAAGAGTGTTTTTCTATGGATAATATAGAATTGTTTCTCAGTTAGTTCTTACAAGTATTATATGAATTTATTTTTATCAATACTTGTATAACAGAATAAATCAAATCAACTAATAAGTATAATTTCAGTTAAGCACAAATTGATATAACAAATATTATTTGTTTAACTCAAATAATATATAAGAATATTTTGTCTATTATGTGAACTTGTTATAAATGGTGTCACTTGGTACTATAAGGAATCGTATGGTTGGATTCCTCTCCGTAGAGGTTTATCTCCGTAGCCTTGCGGCGTCCAAATATAACAGAATTTATAATTTTCACAATTGATATCTATATAAATATTTTCAATAGATCATTACGATTCTCAAACCCGGTTCGGATGACTACTCTTTTTGGAGCAGTATCTCAGTGTTGTTTTGAGCTATCAAGTGTCGTATCTATTTTACGATATTTATATAAATAATATCAATAAATGGTTACTGAAGACTATAAGGAATCGTACGGTTGGATTCCTCTCTGTAGAGGTTTATCTCCGTAGCCTTGCGGCGCCCAAGTATCCTTTTATTTGATAAATAGATGAAATATAGATATATAAAATTGTGTAAAACAATAAGTATTTGTATATCTATAGATATAACACAAGTAAGAAATAATTTCAAAATTTAAACTTATCTCAATACTTGGAGCAATTTTTTTTTCAATAATAATCAGAACTTCTGTATAAAACTTTAGAGAGAATGTATGCAAGGAGAGAATGATTTTCTTTTCACTGAAGAGGTAAAAACCAAATGAATGAAATACTCCCTATTTATAGGATTTTTGAAGTTGGGGCAAAATAGTAATTTCAAAACTGAAATTTTTGAATGTACGATTATGATTAATTATTTTTGAATGAATGGTCCATATCAAAGCAATATTTTTACGCGGTAGGAGTTGTAAAAACGCCTAGGCGTTTTTCTACCTTTTAAGCATTTATTGCTTGTTTGACTAAAATATTGCCAGCCAACACATGGTTTTAAATTTTGTCCCGAAATGATAGTCACTTAGCACACACACGTGTAACACTTAAAGGAAATGACAACACATGCAATAACCCACACTTTATGTAAGACCCCAACTTTTTGAATAAAGATTAAATTTTCTCGAAATATATTTTTGAGTATTATGGTGTGGATTTGATATAATATTATAGTTGTGGGTAATATTTATAAATTTTGCAAAGTACGCAAGTTGTTATATAATATTCGATTCGATTGGTGGGGAATATTCATTTTAATAGGAATATTAAATACAATGAGTACAATCATTGGTGGAACCAAGACAACGGAATTATTATCGGATTGAGAAAACGACAAAAATACTTTATGAAAATAACTTGGCGAAAAGTTTTACCGTTAACTCGTTGAACTACTCGGTAGTAAAAAGCTGATGAATCTGGCGTGGTTGCATAAGAAGCGCACGGTATTGATTATTGATGCTTACGTGAGAAGTCACTCAATTATACTCAATTATTGCTACTGATGAATTGTTGCATCATATCTCTCATATTATTGATTCGATTATTGTCATAGTATCATCTGCATAACATGTTATTTTATTAAATAAATAATTGAGACGACAAAGTTATTCATATTATTAAATTGCAATATTTACAATGTCTAGAAATTACACAAGGAGAGGTTTGGTCACCTAATCTTGGCATGATAGGGAGAAATCCTTATGGAAAGCCCCCTCTTTCCTGGAAAAGACCTGGTTGATAAATATTGTGAGTTATAATATTAATGATGAATGTTATTACAATTAAAGTTGTGTTCGGAGTTGAATTTAGAGACGCGGACGTGATATTTGAGTCCGGAACGATGAAATTAGTAAAAATAGTCTATAAACACAAAATTTTTCGAAATTCACTATTTGATCAAAAAGTCAACAGTTGACTTTTTTGGGAAAAGTCAAACTTCAAAATTTCAAAATTTATATTTTTGATAAAAATGGTTTCATTGTGTTGGAATTATTTGTGTTAGTGAAAATCGATAATTATTTGGATAATAATTAATGTCTGGAGGTTATATTGACCAATCGAGTATTTAACCAGATAAATGAGCAATTGATTGCTATTATTTCACATGATTATAACTATTTGTTCACATGTGTATACTATTGTTTCACATTCTTGTTACTATTAGGGGAGTTGGTGCAAGATTGATAATACTTGCATGACTAAGTTAAAAATAGAGGTATAGATGGAGGTACTATACTGTAATTCGTATTTTCACATGTCTAGAACTATTGATTCACATAATTTACTATTGAATCACATTATTTACTATTAGGGGAGGTGGTGTAAGTTTGATAATAGTTCCATGACTAAATTAAAAATAAAAGAAAAGTTGGAGGTATTGTACTGAATTTTTTCGAGCCCCAAAACGTGCAATTATCGAAACTATATTTTTCTATAAATAGAAGCTCATTATTCCTTCATTTCTCACCAATTCACAAAAGCTTTAGAGCGATTATTATAGAGAGAAATTATATAAAGAAGAAGAGAAGTCTGCTACCTCACTATTCCAGTATCCAGTTTTTCTAAAGGTAGGGAGTATTATTTCTTTCTTATCCATGAAGAGAACTTTTGTTATTTCATTCTTTATTATTATTACATTGAATAACTCAGATAATGCGGCTACCCTATACTTGGTGAAATTCTTTCTGTTGTTCCATTCTTTATCATTCTGTTGGAACATCCCATGCATGCGTTTTCTATTTGGACACGGTTAAAATCTTTATTATTACATTGGAATATCCTGTTTTATGCGTTTTCTGTGGGACACGATTCCGTCTTTATTATTATGTTAGAATATCACGTCTGCATGCGTTTTATTTGAACTCGATTCCGTCTTTATTATTCTCATTGGAATATGTCAGATGTAAGTATTTACGATTTACGGATTGATTCATCTTTATTATTTTGTTAGAATATCTTATCATGTATTTTACGTGGGACTGATTCCGTTATTTATTATTATGTTGGAATAACTCGCTGTGCGATCTATCGCATGTCTGGTGATTTCTTTTGTTATTCCATTCCTTATTATACTTAGTTGGTTAAAGTTTTGACTTCTATACTCCATGAAATTAATATAATATCCTTGATATTTGCGCTTCATCCAATATCTTTTCATGGAAATATTCTTCTGAGCATTCTTGAATTTTACTCTACAAAGTAGTATCATGTTGACAATTTGGATGCTATTAGTTCCTGGATAAATTAATTCTTGAACTTGTTTTATTGAATTCTTATATTATTGTCATCATCCTCATGTTTATATTTTGTTGAAAGTCATCTGTGGCCTATAGTGCATAGATGGACTTGGTATGATTATGACCAGGAATTATTCGGTGTAATCATAACCGTAATGTTACAAATGATGTGAAAAAGTCCTCATTGGCCCGTAGAGCATTGATGAACAGTTGTTGGCATGATCATGACCATTATTGAATACACAAATATTCTTGGCCCGTAGTGTATGGATAATTATGGTCATGATACTAAAGAATATCCTTGGCCGTAGTGCAGGGGTGATTCGATGATGTGGATTATTTATTAAGCTGAGTCTCAGCGATAAAAGTGATGAAAAATCTTTTAAATCATAAAAGATAGTAGATTTTATTCTCTACTTGACTCATTTAATGGATTGCTTGTTCCGTTGCAGTTAAACTTGATGGTTGTTATATTGTATCAGTTTAACACTATGAAGGCTAACGATTAATATATCTCGCATTATCTTAGTCATAATATTTTCTCTTGGGCTAGTTGAGCTCACCCTTTTACTTTTATTGTTCTCTCGTGAAATGAGAACGTAATGTGGGGACTAGTCGGGGAGCGAGTGCGGACGGATGATAACATTAGTAGTCCTCACTATTCAATGAAATAGTGGAAAATAAATGTAATAATATTGAATTTGAGTTTGAATATTGTCGAGACGACAATATTTGTATTAAAACTCACAGCTTATGTTTTGTCGTACTTTACACGACAATTGTATAATTAAGTTGTATTTGTATTCTGTACCATGTATTTGACGACTCAGAATAGGTGATATATTCCTATTTTGGGAGCGTCACACTTTAGCACACACGGTTTTATCACTTAATTATCACATGCATATTTATTACACACTTATATGTAGTATATATATAGTAAATAATATATATAAGATATAATATATATATTTGATAATTTTATGTATTTGAAAATATGTTGCCCAACTTTGTTTTTAGAAAAAGAAATAGGGTATCCTTGCCTTGAATAATATATGTGACGCCCCCAAAATAGGTATACAACACCCATTCTGAGTCGTCAAACTACATGGTACAAAAATAAATACAACTTTATTAATACAATATAAAAACTGTGAGTGTAAATACAAATGTTGTCATCTAGACAATATCCACACTCAAATAAGCCCTCATTACAATTATTAATACAATATTTTTACAGAATAGTGAGGACTACTAGAACCACTTCTAGAACCATCATTCCACACTCCGACTAGTACTCGGTACATTCTCGCCTCCTGAGAAGAAAAATGGAACAACAAGGAAAATGGTGAGCTCAACTAGCCCAGTAAAGAACATTATGACCAAGATAATATAGAACAAATTGTCTTTAGTCTTCAACATGGAAAAATCTAATAGAATACAATAGACAACAAGTTTTGAATCAATATTCGCAGCGAAAACAATAATTCATAGAAGAGTTACGTAGAACATGAAATCTACTATTATCTATGAATTTAAAAGTCCATCATCAATATTTTATCCCTGTAACATAAATCAATATATATCTGGAATCAAATATTCATCTTTGCACTACAGGCCAAAGATATTCACCAGTTGGTCATGTTCATCTAAACACATGTTCATCTATGCACTACGGGCCAAAGATATTCATCAGAAATCATTAATCTTTGCACTACAGGCCAAAGATATTCAGTAATATCATCATTTAGGACCGAGGATGATAAAAAATATTTTAAAGGAAACGAATCCAGTGAAACAAAATAACAAATATTAAGGATTCGTATTTAAGCTATTCCATGTCCAAAAATACCTCATAAATAATCATAGTGGAGTAAAATTCAAGAATAATCAAAACATGGATATAATCAAAGCTAGTATCCATAATAGATATTTTGGACAAAAAACGAATATTTAATTTTTTACGTGAATATAAGGTCGTATTCGTGAATAAAGGTCAGTATCACGTGAATAGTGTCGTATACGTGAATAGTGTCGTATACGTGAATAGTAACTCCAACACCAAAAGATAGAAATTCCACAAGAAAATCATCATGCTTTGTGAATAGTAACTCATGAATAGTAACTCGTGAATAGTAACTCATGAATAGTAACCCCGACATGAAAAAGTTTCAAATTTGATAAAAAGTTCCAACCAATATTTCGGCATAATGATATTGAAGAAATAATATCTCTTACGAAGAAAATAACATCCTTTACCTCGAAAGAATGGTACTTCTGGCTGTACCACTGAATATAGTATTGAAGGAAACTTACACCGTATAGCAACACTCAAAGTATTAAAATACTCACAAGAATACGCTCAATATATCGAGAGAGAAAGAGAAAGAAGATTTCAGTTTCTGGTGTGATTTTCAATTCTAACAAAAGCACCCTATTTATAGGAAAATGCTTAGAACACCAAAGCGGAAAATTTAATATAATATTAATATATATATATATATATATATATATATATATATAAATTTTCAAGCCCACCTTTGAAATCAGATCTTAGCATTTCCCACATGCCAATCTTCTAGAAAAACGTTTTTCATAAATAAAATATTTAAAACTTTCAAAAATTAATTATTTCGGAACTACGGAACTGCAATAATTCATAATAAATAGCCATTTTATCAGAAAAATTCGAACTACATGTCTTTTCCATAGGAAATTTCATTATCTACAACTTTACAGAAGAAAGTTTTTTCAAATTCCAAATAGAAATTGACCGAAATCCACAAACGGGTGATTTTACAGGCTATAATCAAATTTCGGTCAAAAATTGGGGTCCACCGACACACAAAACATGTTTTAATCATTTAATGCCACAAAATACTCTTCCTCCTCATATACTCATATATTCTACATTCATTGTAAAAATATCACCATTAATATATTATTAAAATAATATATTTAAATGAATTATTTTATCAGAAAAAGATAAAATATTAATTTTCAACAATTGTCACATTAAAAATTTTCTCCATCTATATCCACATAAAATCAATATTTTCCTCATCATATAAATTAATAATTAATTATTCACAAATAATATTACAGAATCACAATACCGACAATCAAAGTAGGTCCCAGGAAAAGAGGGCTTTCCAATAAGAATTTCTCCTTACTAAAGCCAAGCAATTAGGTGACCAAACCTCTCCTTAGATGTAACTTTCTAGACATTGCCAATGTAATATTTTCTAATAATATTATTCAGATAATATGAATTATTGCTTCGATAATGAAAAATATCGCAGTAGTGACAATTATTGAAACAACAAAGAATATAAAATATCAACGCAAAGCAATTATTGAATCAATAATATAAAATATCGAGCGAAGAATTACCGTAACAATTATTGAGTAGTCCCCTTCTTACGTAAGAATCAATAATTGGTGCAATACTGCAATGCTATCTTGTGCAACAACGCCAGACATCGTGTTTTAACCACGGGTATTCCAACAGCTTTTAACTGTGAATAATCGCTACTGTTATTTATAAACAACTTATACTTATCATTTTCTTCATCCAATCGCTTTTCAGTTATGGGTCACACACAAGCTTGTCGAGTCGCACGAATATTCCCCGATAGTAAGAATATTCCACGACCAAACTAATATTCTCTAACAACAATGATTATTTTATAACCACTTGCTTATTTGAAATATTTGCGCATTTTACCCATAACTAACCACATTAATCAAATCAACCCTTACTATTTCAAAATGATAAATAGAGGAAATTAAATTTCATTTATTAATAGTTTGGGGTCTTACAATATATGAATTAATTTATTCAACACTTGACATAAAATATCAAGGTCAGTAACAAAATAATTCAAGTAAAAAAAGTAAATAATAAAATAAATATAATCAATATTTACATAATTGTTATCATCAAAATATAAAATAAAAATATACCTATCAGATTAGTCTTTGTAAAGAACAGTTAGAGAATTTGAAGATAAAACGTGAAATAAGCACAATAATTAATTAATTAAAATTTATGTTGTTTTAATTGCAATTATAGTATGTATCTGAGTTGGACACTTACTTAAAGTTACAAAGTTGATGTTTTGTGTTCAAATCTTGATGGAAGCAAAATTTTTTAGTCTCAGTTTGGCTTATTTATATGTTATCATTGCCACGATAATCAATGTCCAGTTGTCACATAAATGTTTGTTTCTAAATTTTTATATAGTAGAGAGTTTATTTTGCATTGACCAACAAAAAAGAACACAATATCCAAATATACTATAAGAGTACAATAGTCACTTTTGTATTTTACTCATACTTAAACTAATTTGTTGTTAGTAATAAGGTTATTATAGTCCAAACGGTAAGTTTTTATCAAATCTTTTAAATAATTATGAACATAACAAACATAACATGAGATTATTTTAAATTATCTCATAAATAATCTAATAAAAACAAACATGTGATTAGGACTATTTAATTTTAAGCTTAATAGCCTTAGGATTATCATTCATACAAATATAGTATCAGGATTGTAATTCTTACAAACAAACGTAGCCTTAGGTAGGGTTGTTCATCGGTAAAAAACCGAACCGGTACCGAAAATATCGAACCGGTACCGATCCAAAATTACTGGAAAAACAAGAAGACCAAATCGACAATTAGAATTATCGATTAATTTACAAAATTCCAGACCGATTTTTTCATTAGATTTTCAGGATTATACCGCATGGTAATATATATAATTATTAATAATAATTAAATAATTTTTTTTATATATTAATACTTTTTTAAAAAACTAAGAAATCATTAACTATTAATAATAATTAATATATAAAATAAAACTACAAAACATTATTAATATATATAAAAAATTAATAAAACTACTATTATAAAGAAATTATTAATATATAAAAATTATTTAATATATAAAATTACAAAACATTAACTATTAATTATTAAATTTCGGTATTTTCGGTATTTCGGTTTTTACCGAATTTAAAAAAGTCATTACCGCTACCAGTACCGAAAAACTGATACTGCCGATACCGGTAAAAAATCGAAAATTTTGAGCACCCCTAGCCTTAGGGTTCCTTACCTTATTTTTTTCTCAATAATTTTACTTCAAATTGCATATTAGTTTCTTATTTTTTTTTTCAATTCTTATATCATCTCTCATGAGCATATGAGACTGGATTTATTCGGCTATCAATATTTACAGCGTTTGTAACATTTGAACCTATAAAGTATAAACACACCGCATTAATTTTAATGTGTTGCGTTTGTGACTTAAATAAATTTCGTTTAAAATAAGAGATTTTTAAATAAATAAAATTTTTAAATACGTTTGAATATTTAAACGCATCCGACGTTACAAAATATGGCTGGATGAGTAACCATATAGACATTGATGCCCCAACACTGAACACCCACACCAACTGTTTCGACTACACCTCCCTTGGCACTTCAGTGGCAAGTGTGAGGATACAACTAAACACAGGTCTGTCTTCGTAATTCAACATTATATATCTTAGCCTTTTTAAGATCAATGTACAATAGCCATAATCCTTGTGCCCTTTGTAGGTGTAATTGTACATTTTAAATGAGTGAGATGAGAGATTTATACTTAATGCAGTGCAGTCACGAATTTAATACATACGTCTGGACATATATTTAAACTCTTATTTTAATAATATGTGAATTTAATCAACCAGTTATGCGTTTAATCTATCTAATCTAATACAAATGATTTTGAATTTTTCGTTCACTCAATAAATCATCTGAGCCGTCCAAAATTTGGGATAAATCACACCGTCAATACAGTGCCGGAAGCATGAGACACAGCTAGTATTATACATTACTTGTCGAATTTATGAAAATAATTGAATAAATAAATAAATAAATATATTATGTTGAGTTGTGGTGCAATGGAGTTGAAAAGGCCACAACTACAAATTTACAATAGAGTGAAGGCAGGGTGTAACACTTGAATCTTACATTGAAAAATATAAAAAAAATATGTTTGTATATAAAGAATTAATTATATTTTAAGTAAGTCTATAGTGGGTTAAAATAATCTAGAAATTTATTTTGGACTCGAAATTTAATCCGAATTGTTTCATATGTTATCAGAGTCAGATTGAGGATGTTCAATTGCTAGAGAGTTAATGAAATTTAAGTGAGATTGAGAACAATATCTATAAACTGAGGACGTTGAAATTTTACGTGGATGTGGACGACGGACGAGACGTGGGGGGTGGGGGTGGGGGTGGGGGTGGGGGTGGGGGTGGGGTTTGTAATATCTCAATCCCACGTCAAAATATATATTTTTTAATTTACGTATAAAATATATTTTGGTCATCTTTTAAAAGATGGAGAGAGTGCCTCACTTTTCATTTCATCATTTGCTCCACCAACAGTAGAAGACTAAAAGGTAATGGGATTTGCTAATTCTGAGTTCCTTTCAAACTAGAAGTCGAGTGAAACTCATTAACCTTCCTAATATTAGTATGTACACTTTTTTTCTTCTTATTTTTTCTCTGAAGGGATGTCACGTCAATTTCTTTTTCTAAAAAAAGAAAAAGGTACTAAATATAATGTTTAATCAATTCTTCATAATATATTGTAGGTCCTAGCTATGAGTTAGATTAGGAGAGCGCATGGTGCAATTTAAAATCTAAACAGAATTTAAAATCGTTTAAGTACAATTTGATAAATTTAAAATTATACATAAAATCGTTTGTAATTGGTGTAGTATGATTTTAAATTGTGTGATGCGATTTCGGTTCCAAAATCAATTAAACAATAAAAAGATTTAAGCCTTTAATAGAATTTAATACAGAGCTCACATTGAGCAATTAACTTAGTGACAGAGTCGGCAATGAGAATTACATCAAGCATAGAACCAAAGTACCTTCTGCAAAACATGTCAAATTCAACATCAAATTATAGAACAGTGAGACACAATATAAAATAATTTTAGTTTATAATAAAATAATGATACTTTAAAACAAAAACATACGCTATATAAAATAACGGAGACTATATATTCGATAACAAGCTAGAAGATTTATCTAGTTTCTCAAAAATTAAAAATATATACTGGAGATAGAATTTTATTCTATCTTATATATTGCAGGGATGACTTATAGAATATAATCTTAAGTGTACCTAATTTGAAAAATAATATATTAGATTATTACTACTATAGACCTTAACCAATGCATCAAGTGTTCGAACCAACGAAATTGACCCATCATTTATAAGACCCTCCAGTAACGCATCAAACAAATTCAAAACTTAAATGCTTAATTTTTGACTTTAACCATCTTCTTTCAATAGGTAAAAAAATGATAACGCAAGACTGAAGTTTTCTCTGTGTGTGTTCAAGTGAAAAATAATTTTAGAATTTACTAGAGATAATACATACACACACATGGTGCAATTTCAATTTTATGCATGCGATTTTGACTAATAACCAAATCAAAATCGTAAATTTGGATATTCAACTCACCTAAAACCGTCATATACGCTAGAACCGTTGATGCAATTTTAATTAATGCGATTTTAGTTTTAATTTGATTATTTGCTTAGCTCTAACCTAGACTGTATATTAGTATATATAGAGAGATGACAGATCTAAAGTATAACTATTAAATAACATAACCTCTTAAATAATACTATCTCTGTTTCTAAAAGATTATCGTTTAAGGTTTTTGCACATGAATTAAGAAAATCATTTAATACTATGAAAATTTGAATTTATTTGTTTAAAATTCTATCACTACCTCTTTATGGGAAATTAAAAACTATTAATACAAGAGAGAGAATTTCTTGGGACAATGAGATAAGGTAGGGGTAATATAGAAAAGTAAATAATTTATTCTTTTCAAAAGTTGTAAACGACAAATATTTTGAAACAAATTTTTTCTTCTAAAATAACAATCTTTTAGGAACGGAGGGAGTATATTTTTATTAAAACTACGACGTTTTAGAGATTTTTTTAAAAATAAGTGGAACAATGATTGGCATTTTTATAAATAAAATGAAAGTAAGTGAGATCACTCTATTTTAATATTATTTTATTTTTTAAAAGAATATTTAAAATGATGTAGTTTTAATAAAAATATAATATTTAAGAGAGGTATGCTTTATATCCGTTTTATATATATATATATATATATATATATATATATATATATATATATATATATATATATATCCATATATCGGTTGTTGTGGAGATAACTCCTTTTTGGCCTGTGAAATTTTGGTTGAGCAAAAAAAAAAAAAAATTCATTGTGCAAAAAAGGGTTGCTTCCACAAAGAACTCAAATGATGTGGATGGAACCCCTATATATATATATATATATAGAGAGATAAGTGTGAGAAAGGATCCTGTCAGGACTTTAGATGTGGGTTAAAATACGAACCTTTAATTTTTTTATTTTTTTTATTTTTTTTAAAACAACTAAAAAAGTTTAATATTTTATAGAACTGTAATTTTTACATAATACAATATTTTGAATGTAATTTGAATATATTTAAGAAAACATGTCTATACAAACTAAAAAAAAATCAGATTTTATAAAAAATCAGGGATCCTAGACTCGATCCGGATATATATATATATATATATATATATATATATATATATATATATATATATATATATATATATATATAGTCCATTTTTAGGCTCATTTATTGATTTCACCCCGAGCTCACTTCCCCTGCATTTTTTTTATAAAAAAAACATAACTAATAAAAATGTATATAATATTTTTGAATTGAAAGTTTTTTAAAAAATGTTTTTGGTGTGATTTTGGTATATATCAAAACAAAAGTTGTTGTTATGCATAACATGCTTTTGTTATATATACTCCAAATCAAACCCAAAATATTTTTTAAAAAACTTTCAATTCCAAAAAATTATTATACATTTCTTATTAGTTGTTTAAAAAAAAACAGCGAGGATAAACTGGGGTGAACTCAATAAGGGTGAGCTTAAGATCCTTTTTTGTATATATATATATATATATGATTAGGATCAAGTCATCACCCATTATCTTACTCTATTTCTTTCACAGCCACCTTTTTTAGACGGTTTCGATCATACAACCGTCGCCTATACTTTTAACGACGCTATAGGTTGTGCTGTCGCTAAAAGTATAGATTTACGATTGTATGATCAAATCGTCGCTAAAAAGGTGAAAGACGGATGAATAAGATAAAAGGATGATTGATCTCGCTTCATATATATATATATATATAATAGTAGGTTAAAAAGCTGTAGAAGATAGGGTAGAATTTTACCTTTTCAGGACAGAGTTGTGGGGTTGTCAGAAAGACTGGAGGAGGAGAAGCCTAAAGAAGAGGAATAAACGAGGTGTATTGACCAAAATGCCCAAGAATGGGTCTTTCCCAATGAAGAAAATCAGAGCCTAGTGTTGTCCTTTCATATCAAAAGGACGTTGTCCCGAAAATAAGAAAATAAATATATGGTCAGTATCAAAATCAAAAAGACAGAATTACCTGGATTATTGAGATTATACTAATAAGTAGAGAAATAGTATAAACTGGGGGACTCTGAAATCTGACACTGCTGGAGTGAGTCTGGACTAGTAGTAGTACTATAGTGTTAGTAGTAGTAGTAACAATAAAGAAAAGAGAGAGATAGCCATAGAGGGTGAGGGGTTCAAGTGCCGAGGCTCACCTTCGCGTCAGAGAGGGAGGAGGAGGTGGTGGTGGATATTATGGCTGGGGCACATTTCTCGAATTTTTACACTTCATTTTTAGTTAAGTTTCATTTAGTTAACTAGATATAATCGGAGTACTTGAGTTAATTGTTGACGTTCAGACAAAAATATTAAATCGAAAAATAAGGTTTAAAATTTGTTCCGGACTTAAGATTTCATTCAGATTGTTTCATATGGTATCAGAATCGATTTTTGAAAGTTCGAGTTGGGTCATTCGATTGAATTGTCAGAGATGAGGACACGAAAGCTGGTGGTATTATTCTAAAATGGAGATATAGAGGTTCAGAGGTGGAGACACAAAGCCAGTCGATATTATTCTACAGTGGCTAGAGAGACAAAGATCTGTAGACTGTGTGTGTGATCGATTCTGACGGGGAGATCAGAAATTTAAGTTGAAAAGTTTGTAACACTCCAGTCCCACATCGAAAGATAGGAGAAAAATTTATTTGCATATAAAAAAATAAGTTACTACCAATAGTACATTCAAGTCATGACTTTTTAAATGAGTCTGTGATGGTCTAAGATAATTCAATAAAGACTCGAGATTGACCCCCTCACAAAGGAGATTATAGGGACTAGGTCCGTGCGATTGTTTAGTAGATTGTTTTTTTGCTGATGCATACATATCCAATCAAGAATCTCTAGTAAACTATTTGTTTTCAGTAGTTAAAATCTTTGCATGTATATGTATATGTGTGAGATTGTTACTTGGTAGCAGATAGATCAGTTTAGCTTGTTAATAGTTATACTTGTTACACCTTTTGTTATGATCTTGTCTGGTTTGCATGCTTAACAAGTCGGTATAACCGAATTAAACTAATACTACTAGTTAGCCGCTTGTTGTTTATAGTATAGTTTAACTTTGAGTGTAAACTAACACTGGAATTAATTAACTATTGAACAAATCTACTTTGATGGAGTATTAATTAATATATCATCAAAAACTTGTAACTACAATTGTGTGTAAAATGTATACAACTCTTGCAACATTTGGTATTTAACATGTGTCAAATATAGTTTCTAGTTTCCCTTTAGATGACTATTTTTCCTGGACAACTAATAAATAAAATTAACAAACACATCATACTGTTTTATTACAAAATGTCCATGCGTATGGCAATTGGCATCGAGGTTAATGTATATATGTATATTAATATATATGAGATTGAAATAAAAAATTTATATTTTTTTCAAAGAGTTATTATTAACTGTTATCTACATGACAGATAACAAAAAATAGTCGATATATAAAATATATTATTTTCATTTCATTGTAATCTATAATAATAAGATATAATTCAATTTGAATTTGAGAGGAAAAGTACAAGGACGGTTCAGATTCATTCTAATTGATTTGGGCGAAAAAGTACAAGGACGGTTCAGATTTATTTTAATTTTTAAATAATTAAAATGGAGAGAGAGAATTTTGTTACGTTGTAACTTTAAGTACGGACAATTACTAGTAATATTATAGTAAACATTAATTAGGGTCCTTGCGCATCCACAACAAGGGTCTAATTAGTGGGACGGTTTCTGGAAGCCCAACCTCTTAAATATAGATACACATTGATATTATGAATTGGAAATTGTTAAATTTATAATATAAAATATTATTTTCTTGTTATAGATCTTATAGAGGGTTTTTACAGTTGTTATACATTTACAGCGATACTTTTATTGTAGAAATAACAAAAAATATTGTTGATTTAACAATTCACATTTTATATTGTGGCATACTCCTTTCTTTTTTCTAAAATAAGAGTTTTTTAAAAAAAAATTATTTTTGATATTTTCTTATTCATTTAATTATAAAAACTTATACTTGGATGTAATTATTTTTTAATACATTTATACATTATGATTGACAACTTTTGATATAAGTAAAAAAACATGAAAAATCTCTAATTTCTTTATATATGTGGTAGTAATTATTAGTCTTCTAAACTTAAAGTAATTATGATTAGAAAGACAAACTCATCCCAGCAAAAAAGGAATTATTTATGACTAGTTGAAGCTTCAAAGACAAATTTAGTTTATAGTACATTACTAAATAAGTATACTTTACTTCGACTAATAAGGCATGAAATATAATGATAATTACTTTTTGAATAACATCGTTACGTACAATAGAGGCAAAGTTAATGATTTTTTAAAGGGGATAAATCAACTTTTAGTATGTGTACTGGGATACGATTTATAATTTGATACTTGAAGTGAAAAAAATTACAAACTGGTGATTGTACTCGAAAAATGTTACACTCCGTTAAACATTAGGAACACGACTTACAATTTGGTACCCAAAGTGAAAAAAGTTACAAACTGGTGATTGTACTCAAAAATTTTTGTAATTTGGTGCTTGTACTTTCCAATTTTTAAATAATCATTAAAATTGATCCAACGTGAGAGACAAACATACAGAGAGAGAAGCGAAGTCGACGCGAAGAAGATCATCGATGTTTTATTTCATCTTTTCTTGCCTCCCACATTCGCACCATTGCTCCACAGTGGCGCCGACTTGGGAACTCTAGTGTAATTCATTCATTTTTGTTGCATGAAGTACAAACTTCTTCTCCGATTTTATTTACGATTTCACTCCAAGACGAGCTCATCCTTTCAATTAAACACTGAAAACCCTTTAATAAATATATGGGAACCAGTAATCAATGAAGAATCGAGACAAGAAGAATGAGAGAAGAAGAAGGACAAAAGAAGATAACCCTGATTTTCAAACAGAATAAAGATAAAACTTTACTGTTTAACGGAGTGTAACATTTTTCGAGTATAATCATCAGTTTGTAACTTTTTTCACTTCGAGTACCAAATTGTAAGTCGTGTCCCTAATGTTTAACGGAGTATAATATTTTTCGAGTACAATCATCAATTTATAACTTTTTTCACTTCGGGTACCAAATTGTAAGTTGTGTTCCAATACAGATACCAAAAGTTAATTTATCCTTTTTTAAAATAATTTAATATTTTTATATATTAAAATAATATTTTTATATAAATTTTTTGCACGTAAAAGTGAGACTCGCTCACTATTCTCATGTGAAAATATTTATTTATTATATATAAATATGAGTTCTTTTTTCTAAAATATAACATTGAAACTTCTCTTTATTAAAATAATTTGACTATACACCATAATATTAAAATCATAACTACACAAATTTTAAGAAATTTGGTACTCTACATAATTTGAAAATAACTTATAAATTAGTTTTATTAATTTATAAGTTATTATATTTCCATGAGTTTCCTCCTCTATAAATATATTCATGCCCTTTCCTTTCTTTCCCCACCATGTGATCGATCTCCCTCATATATCTCTACTAACAAATGAACATCAACTATATAGCTTTGCTGACCCCCACCCAACAACCAACTTCTATTTCTTCATCCTATACATATATACATACATATATGTACTAGTATATCTATATATACTCGGTGTAATAGTATAGAAGGATCTGTAAAGCTCAGGAGGGATAGCGCCATAAATGATACTGATAATATATAACTATATATATATATATAATTATATACTGATATTATTAATTGTTTAGTGCAATTAAGACTTAATTTGTGGCGCTATCTATCCTGAGTTTCACGGCTTGTTCTTACTCTCTCTAGTCTCTGGTGCATCAGCTAGCAGTTGTTTGGAGCAATATTAATTAGTCAAGGACAAACACACATATATGGTTATTTTTACCATCTAGGTACGTATATATCTACCACTACTATTTTATCTTCTTCTATATATGATTAGTTTTATTTAATTTTTTATAATAAAATTTATTAATCACTTCCTAAAGTTTTTTCAGCAAGATTCAATGTTTATTTTTTTAAAATTTACTTCTAATTGAAATATAACATTATATATGTCACATGAAAGCAATATATTTTCCTTTGATCCCTAATTTTCTGGTGCATAATCCTACCCCTGTTTAGTCTCTCTCTCTCTCTCTATATATATGTATATATATATATATACATATATATATTCACCATATGATGATCTGTCTGTAGTTGATTTAGTTAATGGCCTAAATCTGGCAATTCTGTTGTTACTTATTCTAGCAAAGTTGATGAAGAATTGAATCCGTTTTTTTATATGACTTGTCTTTTCAGTTAAAATCAAGGTGTTGTTCATACTGATTTCATTCTGTGAGATCAAATCAATAGCTTTGGAGCCAAGATGAAGGTTTTTTCATTTCATCACAACATCACTTGTGTTTTGGACAAGTGTTTCAAGCTTGATTTCACCACCTTTAAACTGAATTAATTAAAACATCATTTTTAATTTTCTATCTTTCATAATTTTTATTAATTAAAAAATATCCCTCAGTCAGACACGTGGATAGGCAATACTAGAGAAACACAAACGTTGATTTTTTGTTTGAATTTTACATTTTTCGGCCAAGGAAGATAATTTCTTGGAGAGTTGTGGGCTTTTAATAAAAAAGGGTTTTAGGGGATCTGAGGCAGTCGTAGTATTCTCCAGAAGAAAGCGTATAGAATAGTCATTAGGGTTTTATATATATATATATATATATATATATTATTGATTCAATGGTTTTGACTTTCGAGCGAAAGGTGACTGTGGATGTTGACTCCTTTTCTCAACTTCGTTGAAGTCACGTCTTCGTCTCTCTCCTTTTTCCTATTCCCTACTGCCTACTCCATTATTGATTTATTTCATTATAAATTATCACCACCCTCTATATATATGATACTACTACTATAGCTTAATATTATTATTAATTCTAGCTTACATACTATTTATGGTCTGTACGTTGGAGTTTGTAGCTCTCAGCTTTATAAGCCGGATATTTCGTAAGTTAATGGAGTATAGTACTGTTTAAAATTGTGAACCTATATCTAAAAAATATATTAAAATAATTCATCATAAATAATCTTAAATAGTCTTAGAAATAATAAAAAATAGTCTATAGAATTATTTAAAAGACCATTATTTTTTTATTATAAGATAATATAATTCTAAATAATTAGTCTTAAATTATGATAAATAGTTTAATTTTAAATATATTTTTTACAAACAAATATAATTTTAGAGTTTGTAACATTGCTCATTTAATTTGACGAGATTTTATACTTTTTCCATGCCATATCATGAGAATATCATAAGAAATATAGTCAAGAGTTCTCGTTACAAAGAGAAGATGGTGCCAAAAGCTGACTTGGGATTAATTTACTAGTTAATAATAAAAATTAACATCTTTTTTTCCATCCATTAATTCTTTAATTAATTAAATAGAATTGCCCCGTGCTTATCCATTTATGTTGAGGAGAGAAGAGGAAATCCATGATTGGTGAGGCAAGATAACGTTGGCCATGTACGGCTTGCATGTCAGGGATCATTGATTTTTGTTGTTAATTTGTGATATCACTTTAGGGCACAATATGCGACTTTTGTTTGAATTAAGACGAAGAAACTAGATATCTTACCTATTATGTGTATATTTAGAATATTTTTTATATTTTTTAGATTAGAGATTGGTCGACATGTTCTTGGAACTCAAATTAACACCCCCACTGGTTATAAAGGGGAGTGGTTATAAGGGGTAGTGGTTAATATGAAATTAATTTTAGTTAATTGATTAATATAATGTTGTCATGCATGTGGGTGACGATCTCTTTTTTTGTATGTCAAGTATTATAGTCTTAATTAATTGATTAATTTATCATGTCGTTTTTAAGGATTGTTGGCATGTACGGCAACTTGTCAAGTACTAATATAATTAAATTAGTTTTGTTATGGATTTCAAATTTTTTTAATTAAATTATAATTATGACGTTTATGTCTTCATGAGATATATAAGAATTAAAAATAGTTTCGTTGTATTTTATTTTATGTTATAGAAATATATATGATTTCCCATTAACTATAGTATTTAACAATGTGTTTGTTGTGCACTTGCTCTTCCGTATCACGGCGAATCCAGGTGCAGGCGTGATAACTGGTGAAACACCAATTCAATTAACTCAAAAAAACCTTATTTTCCTTATTTATTGGAGTAAATCACAAGTTTGGCTAGTCAACTACAACTACAAGGGATATGTAAAAGAATATTTTCTTTAAAATAATTAATTGTAACCTGCTTGTGCTTTTGAATATGAGATTTTAAATATAAATTCAGTAAAATTAATCTCTCTTGGAGATTGGTTTGGGTAGGTAACATTGATATCTAAGACCTAAGTAGGATGAAATTGAAATCAACACATCAATAAAAATATTCTCTTTGAGTAGAATAAAAACTAATTTAAAGGAGGTCTTTAGGACACGATATTTATGTTTGGTTATTGTCATCATTTAATTCGTATATTCTGTGTAGTCAGTCTAGCTAGTACTCAAACTTGAACCACTAATAATCCTGGATACACCGATTAAATAAGATTAATTAATTTGTGGTCCAGCTCTGAATTATTCTGTGTGGTGACATGTTGGGGTGGGTACGTACCAAAGCTTGGTTATAACCATTTGGATTCGTGTATTATAAACACCCGCTAATTATAATTTGTCAAGTCATTTTTTAAGTTATTTTCTTGGGTTTTATTTTTATAGATCTGTACATGGAATTACTATAAATTTCTCTCTCTTGATCGTACGTTGTATGATACATATAACTTTTCTTCCCAACAATGATGGATGAAAGAGATTATAAGGGTTTACATATGATTTTTTTGATATTTTTACATGAAAAATATCATTATAGATGTATAGCAATTGTAAAAATCGTTGCTACATGATTTATAGCGACGTTTTTTATGTAGAAATATCAATTTCTTTGAAGAAATAATGAGACTTAATAACTTAAATTTTTGAATCAAATTGGGTTCTAAACAAATGTGATAGTGCCTTGAGTATGTGTACGTGGACGGCTCGTTTTTTCTCTTAACATATACAACCCGTTGAATATTGACGTTTTTCTGAACCAGATTCGGCCAAAATCCATCTGGTGCAAGTTAAACTCATTTAAATGTTTATCCTCTTCAATATTGGTTTTCATGAAATCAAAATTATTTTCAATTTTAATTTGATAAATTCCTCGAAATTAAATATACTATGAAAAATTATTGGTGTACAACTTGTTCTTGAAGCATGTAGAGTTTGAAAAAACTAAAGAAAGAATGATAGTTAATTATGTTCGAGTTTCTGAACCAGATGTGGCCAAAATCCACTGTAGTATCATTATCAATATATGCATGCAAATTAGAATTGGCGGGCCACGCATCATCAATTTTTTTTGCATTATTGGAGAGCTGCACAATTTGATGCAAAACTTAAAGACTGTCTAGCTAGCCATTCAAACCTATGAGTAAACTGCATGCATGTGGTCCAGTACTAGTAATTGCCCATATATTTTAGTAATTAAGGAGCAATTGCCGCAGCTAGCTGGCAAACTCTTAAATCTTGCAGCATTAACAGAGCCGCTGCAGCCACATCATATTTATAGCTGCATTTTCCTTTGTGGGTCAAGGCTCTGTGAATCCTTAAATTCTTCATACTAGCAATGATTCTTTGTTCGGATTGATTTTTATATGATGAGTTTGTCGTATGCTGACCATACGAAATTCTATATATATGGTAAAAATGGAGTTATACAACCGTATAATTTTTAAAGTTATACGGTCTACGATTGTAAAGTAGTCCATGATAATAAAATGAATGTACTTTACTATCGTAGAGTAGTAGAAGTGTTTACTCTACGATCGTAGACCGTGTAATTTTAAAAGTTATTTTCTATGTAACTAAAAGATTGTCGTTTAAGGTTTTTATACATGGATTAAGAAAGTCATTTAATACTATCATTTAACAATTAAAGTTTGTTTGAAATTTTATTACTAGCTCTTTATGGAAAATTGAAAACTATTAATACAAGGGAAAGAATTTTTTGGAACAATGAAAGAAGGTATGAGTAATATAAGAAAATAAATAATTTATTCTTCTAGAAAGTTGTAAACGACAAATATTTTAAAATAATTTTTTTCTTCTTAAAATGACTATTTTAAGAACGGAAGGAGTACATGGTTGTGAACCTTCATATTCTCATATATATATATATATATATATATTATTAAGGGAGAGAATCGGAGATAAGTTATTTTATAAAATTATTTTGTAATATTTCTCGATATTGTTTGATTTTCGTTTTTTCTTTCAACGTCTTTATCTATTAAAATAATTTATCTTAACATAAGAGGAGGGATCTTCAATCTTTATTGCAAGGTTTTTAAATTCGGACCGGATCGTCGGTCGAATCGAAAAAAATCGAATCTGATTCACTCAACGGTCCGGTTTGGACCACTAAATTATTTCTGTTCAAAAATTGTTCAGAACCAGTGAATCGGCGGTTGCACCGGTTGACCTAGTGAATCAGTGACCGGTTCACGGATTTGTCCGGTTCTATCCTTAAAGATTAAAAAAAAATTACGCTATTATGCTTTTATTTTAGTAATTTAGTTGAGACTTTGTTTGGTATTTTACATATCTTTGCATTCATTTAATCAAACACTTGAACTTGTGGTTGAATTTCGGAATTTGAATGTATCTTAGAGATGTTTAGTTTTTTTTTGGTAGATAAATTGATTAATTTTACATATTTACTAAATATTATATACAATATATAATAATAATTAATTATTTATTATTTATTACATATTAATGACGCCATTTGAGTCAATAACGATCCGAATTACTTTGGTAGGACCAAAGTGATCCATCCACCCAAAGAACTTTTTCAGGTTCGATGATTAAATCCAAGGGTTTAAAAATCTTGCTTTATTGTTATGTTCTAGACATGTCAAATAATAAATCATTATCTGTAAGACCCCAACTTATTATTAATAAAATTTAATTTTCTCTATTTATTATTTTGAAATAGTAAGGGTTGATTTGATTAATGTGGATAGTTATGGGTAAAATACGCAAATATTTCAAAATAAACAAGTGGTTATAATATATTCATTGTTGTCGGGGAATATTCGTTTGGTCGTGGAATATTAGATCATGTCGGAGAATATTCGCATTTACTCACATGAACCATATGTGGGTTCCATAACTGAAAGCGATTGGATGAAAAAGCGACAAATATAAGTTGTTTAAAAATAATCTGGCAGTAGTTATTCACAATTAATACTATTAAAATACTCGGTGGTTAAAACACAAGAAGATACTGCAGATTGCACCAATTATTGATTCTTACGTAAGAAGGCCTTTACTCAATAATGGTTACTGATAATTCTTATTCAAAGATTTTATTTTATTGATTTAATAATTCTTTGCGTTGATATTTTATATTGTTGTTGTTTCAATAATTGTCATTACACAACAATATTTTTATTATCGAAGCAATAATTCATATTATCTGAATAATATTATTAGATAATATTATTGGCAATGTCTAGAAAGTTACATCAAGGAGAGGTTTGGTCACCTAATTGCGCGCCAAGTAAGAGAAATTCTTATTGGAAAGCCCTCTTTTCTCGAAGAACCGGTTGTCAATATCATGATTCTCAGTAATATTATTTGTAAGTAATTAATTATTGATTCATATGATGAGGAAAATATTGATTTTATGTGGATATAGATGGAAAAATTTTTAATGTGACAATTGTTGAAAATTGAAATTTTATCTTTTTCTGATAAAATAATTCATTTAAATATATTATTATATTTTAATAATATAATAATGGTGATATTTTTATAACAAATGTGGGATATATGAGTATACGAGGAGGAAGAGTATTTTTGTTGCAATAAATGTTTAAAACATGTTAAACATGTCGGTGGACCTCATTTATTGACTGAAATTTGATTATAGCCTGTAAAATCGTCCGTTTATAGATTTTGATCAATTTCTGTTTGGAATTTAGAAAATCTTCCTTCTACAAAGTTGTAGATAATGGAATTTCCTATAAAAACTCGCGAGTTTTGAATTTTTCTGACAAAAGGGCTATTTATTATGAATTATTGAAGTTCCGAAATAATTGATTTTTGGAGGTTTTAATTGTTTTATTCATGAAAAATGTTTTTTGCAAGCCTACATGTGTGGTAAATGAGCTGAATTCGGATTCTTGGGAAGTGGGCTTGAATATTTATTAAATAAAATTATTTTAATAAATTTTCTGCTTTGGTGTTCTAAGCATTTTTCTATAAATAGAGTGCTTAGGTTAGAATTGAAAATTACACCAGAAACTGATGTTTTCTCTCTATTTCTCTCTCTATATATTGAGCGTATTCTTGTGAGGATTTTCATACTTTGAGTATTGTTATACTAAGACAAGTTCTCTCAAAGACTATACCCAAAGATTCCAAATTTAGAAGTCTTAATCTTTCGAGTAAGGGATATTATTATTAATTTTTTTTAAAAAATGATATTAATTCTTTCAATATCATTATGCCAAGTATTGATCCGAACTTTTAATCAAATTTGAAACTTGTTGTCTTGGGGTTCTTATTCACGATACTCAAGACTATTCATTTAATACTTCTGATCTTATTCATCGAAAAATAAAATTTTTCTTTTTCGTCAAAATATCTATTATGGATACTAGCTTTGATTGTATCCATGTTTTGATCATTCTTGAATTTTACACCACTATGATTATTTTTGAGGTATTTTTGGACATGGATAAAACAAAGTACAAATTCTTAATCCTTAATTCTCATCATTTTGTTTCTTTGGATTCGCTTTCTTTAAAATATTTTTCATCATCCTCGATCTTAAATGATGACATTATTGAATATCTTTGGCCCGTAGTACAAAGATGAATGATTTCGATGAATATCTTTGGCCGTAGTGCAAAGATGAGCAGTGTTTAGATGAACATACCCGGTGATGAATATCTTTGGCTCAGAAGTGCAAAGATGAATATTTGATTCCAGATATATATTGATTGATGTTACGAGGATAAAAGATAGAGCGATGAACTTTTAAATTCATACATAGAAGATAGTAGTTTGCATTCTCTACTTAACTCTTCTAATGAATTATTATTTTCATTGCGAATATTGATTTAAAACTTGTTGTCTATCAGATTCTATTAGATTTTTTCCTGTTCAAGACTAATGATAATTTGTTGTATATTATCTTAGTCATAATATTTTTTTCTTGGGCTAGTTGAGCTCACCCTTTTCCTTTTTGTTCTATTTTTTTCTTGAGGGGAGGCGAGAATATAGAGAGACGTAGTCGGGGTGTGGAATGAAGGTTATAGAGAGAGTTGTTTAGTAGTCCTCACCATTTTTGTAAAATAATGTATCAATAAATGTGATGAGGATTTATTTGAGTATAGATATTGTCTGTAAGATAAAATTTGTATTCAAACTCACAGCTTTTTCTTGTTGTAATAATAAAGTTGTAGTTATTTCTGTACCATGTATTGACAACTCAAAATGGGTGATGTATACCTATTTTGGGGGCATCACATTATCCAACAATTTTTTTATCCTTAATTTATTTCTTATTTTAATTTATATATAAGAGTTTACTCTCCAGAGTAAAGGAGTCAAAAGATAGTTTTTTATATATGTAAAATGATATTTTACACCCTCATTTAAGTGGACAACTCATCAATAATACATATTTTGACTATTGTCACATGACTTTATTATTACTTCATTTTCAAATTATATAATTAACTGCGACTTGTTTTTTAAAAATTAATTTTAAACGTATTCAAATTTAAAATTGATATAAATTTATTTAATTTATGTCCATATAATTATAAATATTATAAAAGTAATATTAATTATAAAATTTATTATTTTTAAAATTTAAATTAAATGAATCATATTAATATTAAATTTAAAAATATCACAAATTAATTTTTTAAAAATTAATATTGATTTTTGTATACGATTCTATTACAAGTCAATCAATACTAAATTGCTTAAAATTTAAAATAAAATAAAAATTATTTTACAAGTGGAATACAATTGATAAATTATACTCTCTTTTAAAAATTATAAGATTATTATTAATTTTTATAAGTCAATTTGATGCATTCTCAAACTTAATAATTTTGCTAAGAATTGAAAAAATAATAAATTTTATAAGTAATAGTATTTTTTTCTAAATAATTTTCAATATGTATTGATTAAATTTAAAAACATCACATACTTACTTCAAAAAAATAAAAATAAATTAATAGTAATTTTATAATTAAAAATAAGAGCTTGTAGTATATATTACATATATCATAAGTTTTAACGCATAAAAGCAATACAAATGTCAAATAGTTACAACGGTCAAAATATGTTTTAACTATTGAAACTTTAAAATTTGAACTTTTAAATTTTATTATTTAAGGAATCAATATAAAGAACATGTTAGGTACATAGTAAAAAATTTGAATCCTTATCTTGTATAATAACCCACAAACACTGCAAAGTAGTGATATAGATAAGAAAATTATTGTGAATGATCTTAAAACTAGAGATTAAGGGAATTGATATTTCCACAAACTAATATAATATGTCTACAAGTGGGTTCTATTATTAACTAATTAAACAAAATTTTTGTGCAGTAGACTAACTATACGATTTATTTTTTATACTCAATTTGTCCTTATTTAATAAAAGTTGAATTTTAATATTACTAAAAAGTTTATTCATATTCTATTTCTTATTGAATTCACATGTACTGTGTACAAACATGTATAAACACAAAAAAAAATGTAGACATAACACTGTATATTTATATACACACACAAGAGAGAATCGAGAAGTTCATACATCTGATGACGTACGATAAACAACAGATATAGATTATTCACTACAAAACTTGGAATTAAAAAAATAATAATAAAATTAGTTCAAAAATTTACACACAAATTTAAGTGAGAGAGTGTTGTTATTCATGTACTAATACTTTCATTGTTTCTTTTTTCTTCCATTTCTTAACCGACTCGTGAAATTCTAAGTATCACAAGAAATGAAAGAAGGAAGGAGGAGAGTAATTATTTGACAAGATCTTATAAGATATATATATATATGTATGTATATATATATATATATATATATATATATATATATGTATATATATAGAAGTTGGTTCAGAGGATTTGACCTGGTAAATTCGGATCCTCTCTCTCTCTCTCTATATATATGTTATGTTTGTTAGACATGATAAAAGAAAATTAAAAAGAAACAAGCTAATCAAAATCTGGATGAAGTTTTATTGGTGTATAAGATTTTAGGATTTATAACTAAAAGTCTATAGACTTTTTAGTAATATGATATGATAAAAAAAATTCTGAAAATTATTTTTTTCTGGTGAAAGAAAACCTTAGATCCTAATTTTTATGTGCAAATAATTTTTCTCACTTATTTCCTAACAATTTTCTAATATTATTACTATCATAAAATTAAATAAATAAAAGTTGTCTTCAATTGTAATGCTCAGTCAAATAAAGTTAAGCTACTAGATGTGGGTAATTTGGACATAAGTACTAAATCTTATAGTTAGTTTACTGTACAAAGAATTAATTTAATTAAAAATGAACATTTATAAAAATATCAAATTAACTTATAAAAATATCAATTTTCTAAAACTAGTCTAGACTTTTCATCCCAAATTGCACTACTCCTTCAAAATCTAACCGCTCAAAACTTCCTTTTATATGATTATATCTGATGCTCGCTTCTTCCTTCCTCCGTTTAATCTCTATTAACATATACACAAACTATTCGTTAAATTCTTAACAAATCTTCAAAATAAATCGCTAACAAATATGTATATATATATATATATATATATATATATATATATATATATATGGGGAATGATTGCTATGAACTCTTATAATACATACATTATCTATATCATTGGAAAAAAAAAAATTCTTCGTCCGTAAAAAAACACATATCATCCGCTACTAATAGTAATAGATCCTAATTAAGTTTTATAGGTCTTATTATAGGGTTTAATGTTTATTAACTAGGTTTAAGATTTATTAATTATTTTTTAATTGTGTTTAAGGTTAACCTTATTAATTTATAGTTAATAAACTATAAATTCTAGCTAATAAAGCTTAAACTTTAATTAATAAATTCTAAACCTTAATTAATAAACACTAAACTCTAGAATTAATAAACACTAAACCCTAGAATTTTGATAGTTCATTCTTATTTTCAATGATATAAATAGTATATACTATATAGGATTCATAGCAAATATACTATAATAGTTGGATGACTTGCAACCAATTTTCGTTTTTTATGTTTGCCATAAAATTTGGCGATGGTGCCTGGACTAAGAATTTTTGAAAACCGAAAACAAAAAGCAAAAGCTTACTTTTCTTTTAATCGCGAGGAGGAAGGTCATGCTGGTTTTTGTATGTTCAAGATAGGAGGAGTAGGAGCAAATATAGAAAATTAGAATTAGATGGATGGAAGAAAGAGAAAATTAGATTGGAGGAGGAAGAAGAAGAAGAAGTTTTTTGAACCGTTAGATTTTGAGTGGGACACGTGTATAGCTGAAATAGATAATCTAAAGGAGTCTAAACTTGGGACTGAAAAAATCTAGAGGGGAGCTTGTGAGTGCGTTTTTAACCATTCATCTCTTAATGTATCTTGACGTATATTAATATAATTTTCTGATTAGTGTAGATTTATATTTGTATTTTAATGATTTAGAGACATTTTTGAGAGAAAAAATTTATCGCAATTTCAAACATTAAGATACATTAAGAGGTGGATTGTTAATGAGCTGATCCATATGTTAAGTCATTTAATCAATCACTAGAGGCCACAAAATTGAGAAGTCCCCTAAATTTTACTCCCTCCGTTCCATAGTTATAGGCTGATTTTCTATTTTGAGATGTCCCAATATATAAGCTACTTACTATTTATAAAATTTAGTTGGTTCATTGTTTTACTTTTATGCCCTTATAATAAATATTCAACCATTACTCTTTTTTTGAAAAAATAACATTCAATGTCATTATTTTTATCACCACATTTAATGTTGTTGTATTCTCTTTGGTTAAAGTTTATGGATTTTAATGGAATACACCTCAATCAATGAAGTTGAGAGTTCCAATGTGATAAGTAAGGAGTAATTAATTTATTCATTAATTCCATATTAAGGGGTATATGCGAAAAATTTATGTTAAAAATTGCCACTTAACTCATTTTCTTAAACTATGTGCCAAAAGAAATCAGCCTATAACTATGAGACGGAGGGAGTAATATTCTATATGTTAGAGTCCATTAAAAAAACTCGATTTTTTTCCTAGCAAAATAGTACTTCCTCTGTCCCATGATAAAAGTCTTCTTTATTACTATTTTGGGTAGTTCCATGTTAAATGTTCATTTTCCTTTAATAATCAAACTTTTACACATATTTTCCTATTATACCTGTAGCATTAAATATCTCATACTTTTCTTATTTTAATTATCTCTCCATATTTAATGACATTATTATGGATATTTTTGTCATTTCATTCATCTTCTTAATATGCGTGAAAAGTCCACTAAAATTTTTATCCTGAGACGAAGGGAGTAGTTACAAGTACAAGCATTGGGATCCTCTCCATTCACTTGAAATGGAGAGGGTCATACGGAGAGTCTCCATTTCATGGTCCATATTTAAAATGTGTTAAAATATGACATTATGCTGACAGGAAAGAGAAAACACATTTTAAATCTCGATCATGAAACGGAGAGTCTTCATTCACTTGAAATGGAGAGGATCTTGATCCTTTCATGTACAATCGTACAAGAATTATTTTTTTCTCTAACAGAAGGCTGAAATTTATTATTATTATTTTTCCTCAAGACTGAAATTTATTCTCTTTTTTTTTTAAGTTAAAATTTATTTGACTTAAGATCTCTAAAAAGTTTGGACCAGCAATAGTCGTTAAGATACATTAAAGATATAATCAAATAACACTGTCTTCTATTACGATGTTGGAATTTACATTTGAATAATATTAATTCTCATGGAAAAAATAGGTACTACTAAACTCCATCTACATATGTTATTTCTCGATGATATTATTTTTTTTCTCGAATAATATTAATACTCACATTGTTGAAGAAATTGGAAATAACGGTTTGCAACTAACTGGGTCAACCACGTGAAACACCAAACTAACATTTCCCTCTTTTAGCGCAGGTCCATCAAACCTTTCTTTATTCCCTTCTCTCTCCAAGCTCTTACATGGCTTGTTTAGGGTTGTCAGATTCAACAAAATTAATTAACACCACAACAATTCACTACAAATTTCTCCGGCAATGGAAATCAGCACCAAGCTCCCGGCACAGTTTGACCCAAATCAGCTCGTATGTCAGCCCTATACTTTCGAGAGTCATTCCCCTGGCATTTTCTATGGAGAAAACCCTTTACAATTCTCTTTTACGCTCCTCTTATTTGAGGTTTCTCTGGTTGTTGTCATCACTAGACTCGTCCGTTATCTCCTTAAACCTTTCAAACAGCCTAGAATTGTTTCCGAGATCATTGTAAGTTCCTAATTTTCCTTTTTTTTTTCTTCCAGTTTTTGAATTTGAATCATGTGAAAAGGGAAGGAAAATGAGAAATTAGAGTAACATTCTCTTTTCTTTTCTTTCATTTATTTTATTTGAAATTCATTTTCATGTATACAACATTATGAATGTATGATGTGTTAAAATTATGTACTACAAGTACACATTGTCCAATTCTTCGAATTGGAGAATTGGCAAGTACACGTAGATTAATTTTAATATTTCCTTAATATGTATTTTTGGCGAATTAGAAATAAAGATCGAGAATTGATTAACTAAAAACTAATAATGAGGAAACAATCTAGGAATCCGAATTCATTAAATAATAAACATAACATATAATTCAATCTCTTCTATTTTTATAAGTATAGACTATGAAAATTTAAGTATTAACTATAACCCATCAAAACTTTTTAAGCAAACATGGATTATGAAAAACCCATATCTTAACAACAATCTATCAAAATCTCTTAATTAATTTAAAATCACATAAGAACTATAAAACGAAGGCATTTCAATAACGAAACATGAAGGCGAAATCAATTAAATATAAAAGCATAAATAATAGAAGAGATGAAAAATATTATCAAGAATAATTATTTAATTTCATCTTCATCCTAGATCAAAGAAATTAGCTAGACATGGAAAATAATTAAACTAACTAAAATAAAGAAAAGAAAAAGATTAAAAATAAATAAGAAAACTTCCTTGAATTAACGATTATCCAACGAACAATGAAGAAATAATTTAATCTACTCCTACTCCTAACCTAAACTAATACAATACCTAATACCTAATCCTTTTTAAAACTAGAGACCTATTTATAAGGAAAATAACTTTGAACCCTAATATAGATTCATTGAACTTAGAAACTTTTGTTTCCTTTCCATGTAGGTTTTAACTTCCTAGTGATAATCAACTTCTCAAAGAGATCTTCTAGATAAAGAGATCTTCTAGATAAACTTTCTTTTCTCTTGTTGGATTTGACTTGCGCACCAAGATTGTTCCACTTCTTTCCTTCTGCTTGCAGGATTCTTCTTGGATATTCCTTACATGAATAAGAGTATTAAATATCACTTGATTACCAAGATTTTGACTTTATTACAACAAATATTAAATTCTACAAAATAAAATAAAACATATTAATTTAATAAACTAATATAATTAAAAGGACAAAATTAAGGATAATAAAATGTATGAATTATGTGTCTATTAATGTACATTTTCAATGTATAGGTTAGCAGTGGAAAATTATGTATTATTGTAAAGTTTCATGATTCAAATCGTTGAGTAATGAATCAATGAATCGTAGAGTATTGTTTGAATGAATTTTCATTTCTCAGAATTACTAGAACTATCTTACAGAAAAACTATCCTTTACAATGAATCTCTTACTTTATTTATACAACTATAAACCTATCTATATAAATCATGTATCTATACATGTTAGTTATGATCTAACTTTCCGGGCTCTTTTATCTATGCTAACTATTAACTGCTCTCCTGAATACACGGAATAAGCAACACGTGTTACTGTCACTGTTTATGAAAATCACCCTTATTGTGTGATGCCGACAGTGGCGAAGTCAGGATTTTTATCTAGTGGGGTCAAAATATTGTGATGCTATAAATAATTTGGCGGTGGTTCGTGACAACGCCCCTGAACAATTTTTTAAAAATAATTTTGTACTTTTTGACCGATTGCATATTTAAAACATGTATTTGGTTACGATATTGTTAATATATACACACACACACCTAATATGTCTTTATAATCACAAATTTGTTAATAAATATATAAATTTCTTATGTTATAAAAATAATATAAATTAGATTATTATTTATTTTAAAAATATTAGAGGAAGATGCCTACATCAAGGAGTAGAAGTAATATGGAATTGAGAAAGTTATAAAAAATTCAACTTGACCCCGTTTATTAAAACAGTTATAAAATTTCAGTGGGGTCAGTTTATTCAATACACTTAAATTTCTTCTAAATTTATCATATATTATAAAAAAAAATTCCAGTGGTTTGACCTCACACACTCCCATGTGGCTTCGCCCCTAGATGCCGACCTTGTGTATTTGAGTCCACTTAATATAGATGCTTTAATTTCTTTAGTTTGGATGCCAGTCTTAATTAATGTAGAAATCACATGTGGGTTATGACATTTGGTGTGACATGGATCCTGACATTGTTGTTGTGTTGAATCAATAACATCTTCATCATTTATGATATATAGTATGTTTTGATTCCTAAATTTGGAGTATCATACTTCCAAGCAACTGATATTTCACAATCAAGGTGCATATATGGTTGAAAGAAAGATCTCTATTTGATAGGACTTCTTCCAATACCAGTGAATTCCACTGGACGAAGAAATGATTCACTGGGAGAATATGTTGGGTTTGATGCGATTGTTTTGCTCCTGTATTTTCAAAACAAAAAACAAAATCTGCAAGTTGTTTGCTGAATTTGAAAGAGAGTACTTGGTTCCCTTTCCTGAATTTGAAAGAGAGTACTTGGTTCTCCCAATAATAATTAGAAAGAGTTAATTGTAACTATTTCCAATATTTTGTGATCCATTAATTTTTACTTTGTATTGATTTGATGATTTATTGTTTTCAAGGGTGGTATAATAATTGGACCGTCTTGCTTAGGGCGTAACAGCACGTTTTCTACATACGTTTTACCAGACAATGCCAACTATATAATGAAAACTTTTGGAGTATTGGGCTTCATGTATTTTCTGTTCTTGAGTGGAGTGAAAACGGATCTTAGCACCGTACAACGAGCAGGGAAAAAACAATGGTGCATAGCGTTATTTGGGGTGGTTTTTCCTATTGTGACAACTGGATCCATTGCACTTATTCTTCGAAAATCCCTACCCGAGGAACTTGCGAAAGGTGCTTCTATTTGGGGAGTTTCTTCTGCTTTCGCAATAACCGCATTCCCTGTTATCTACACAATCATAAAAGAGTTTAACCTCCTCAGTTCGGATATTGGACGACTGGCCTTATCAACGGCTATAATCAGTGACGTGATTGGGATTAACGGCGTTGTAGCATTTGAGGCAGCCAAACAAGGGGAAGCAAGACCTATGGCTTCTTTATGGTATATGATATCCTTGGTTGTTGTCATGGCTTCAATTATCGGTGGTATCCGCCATGCCATGGTTTGGATTGTCCGTTCCACTCCTGAAGGGAAACCAGTGGACCAGATTTACATCATAGGAATATTATTGGGAGTAATGGTGTTGGGGTTTGTGAGTGATTTTTGTGGCTTAGCCATAGATAATGGACCATTGTGGCTAGGGCTGGCTGTGCCGGATGGTCCTCCTTTAGGTGCAACACTTGTGGAGAAAAGCGAGACATTTATAATGGAGATTCTAATGCCATTTTCGTACGTATACATAGGATTGTACACCGATGTTTTCTCCATGAGTGGTCATTGGTCAACCTTGAAGCCATTTTTTTTCATGGCTTTTGGTGCCTACATAACAAAACTTCTGGCCACTCTAGCTGTTTCTCGTTTCTTTAACATGCCAGTTAGAGATAGTTTTGCTCTTAGTCTCATACTGAGCTTGAGAGGTCAAGTAGAGCTCATTTTGTTCATCCACTGGACGGATTTGAAGGTACTAACTCTATTCATGTCATTCTTTCTGAATTTGAAATACTACAAAAATAGGAATTTGAATTTAAAATTTGTCAAGCCATCTGTCAAGGCTATAGGAAAATACTTCATCGGAATAGCGCAGAGTTGCATACGATGGCCATTCTTACTTAACAATGCAACTCTGTGCCATACGGGTACAACATTTTCCTGTAACCTGGACAGGTGGCTTGACAATTTTTCACTTCACCCAATTTGTAATCCCAAAAGTTGTTAAATTAGTTATGTACAAATACAGAATATATATACAGAATGAATTTAAAGACAGAATGATGTCACTCTGGTCTAATTAGTTTTGTTTTAATTTCTAAATTTTTATTGCCACATCATTCTTCTGGGAAGTAACACAAAGATAGAATTGGTGTGAATTTACAATATTATTCTATATTAGGATATTCTACTCTATTTCATTGAAGAAAGTAACTTGTAGTGTTATAAATAATACCAACTTCAGGGCTTATGAATGTTTGTATGATACAGATGATAACGCAGCCATATTTTACAATGATGGTGCTATTAACAACCATGGTGACTGCTATAGCTGTACCATTGATCAACATTGTCTATGATCCGACGCGGCCATACATGATTAATAAGAGAAGAAATATCCAGCACAATCCTCAAAACACAGAATTACGTATTTTAGTTCCCATAGAAGATGAACAAAGTGTACCTGGACTTATCAATCTACTCGAGGTTTCCAATCCGACCCTAAGCAGCCCTTTCTCAGTCTATGCTCTACGTCTCATCGAGCTGGTTGGCCGTGCTACCCCTCTGCTCATAGATCATGAGAGTCAAGAGCAAGGTTTTAATTACAATAGCTGCAATCCCATCCACAATGCCTTGAAATTCTCCCAAGAATCAAGAGGCGAGTTCATCAAAATCCATCCATTTACATCCGTGTCTCCCAAGAAAAGCATGTTCCAAGACATTTGCGAGCTTGCTCTAATAAATAAAGTTTCTCTCATTATCTTACCATTTCACAAAGATTCTTTGGATACGCAAAATGGAATCGAGGGAGGGAGGCATAGAAAAGTCCACTCCCTAAACTCAAATATATTGTCTCATGCACCTTGCTCGGTTGCACTTCTCGTGGATAAAGATCCTTGGGAGATTTATCAGCGTTCAACAAGTATAATGCAGCACCACTTCGTGGTGCTTTTCTTGGGCGGACCAGATGCACGGGAGGCCCTTGCCTATGCTGACCGGATGGCTGGCCATCCAGATGTATCTCTTACTGTCATAAGGTTTCTTTCTCACAACGGAGAGGGGGACGATGTGATGGAGAAGAAGCTGGATGACGGGCTAGTGACGTGGTTTTGGGTGAAAAATGAGGGGAATAGTAGGGTGATATATAGGGAGGTTGTGGTGAAAAATGGGGAAGAAACTGTGGCAGCAATTCAGTCTATGAACGATGTTCATTATGATCTTTGGATTGTTGGGAGGAAACTTGGGATAAACCCTGTGTTACTACAGGGATTAGTGAATTGGAGTGAAAACCATGAACTTGGGGTGATTGGGGAGTATGTTTCTTCCATGGATTTAGGCACTACAGCTTCTGTATTAGTGGTGCAACAGCAGGTTTTAAGAGACCAAGAGCCAACAAATTCTTCTGTTGGTTTTTTAGCACGAGCATTTTCATTTTGTACAAATAAGTAATGGATGTGTTTACTATATTTTCACCCCAATACGATGGTTAATTGGTGGTGTCAAAAGTACAAGTAGTTTAAAGTGTTTTGTAGATGAAACTGATATTCTGGATTTCATGATACAGTAATACGGCTTTGACCCCAATACTAACTTTAGTGTTGATTTGAGTGGCTTCTTACTTTTTTACAACGATGATCTTTCTTTAATAAGTTGGGCTTTTAATAAATTATGGATGGTTTTGATTTAAAATAGGAATGCTTCATTTGACAGAACTAGTCTGATTCCTGCAACCTGAGTATTATTTTTTTGATCAGTGGCCAAAAATGGGAAGGAAAGAATGGTGTAATTGGCTTTTGTTTTCTCATCTGGATATTCTGATACTGGAATGCAACGATATATGCATTTTATAATTGAAATTAAACTCTAATACATAAATTGGAAACTAAAAAATGAATAAGGATGCCTTGTTCTGTGCTTTGTTAAGCAAAGCAAACATCTAGACACAATACTGGAAGACAAACAAAACCAGTAAACCAAATACATGCAAATTAACAAATACACTTGCTAAAAACAAAAACCAAATTGAGCACTAAGAGGAAACTCCGTCATTTTGTCAGACAAGAAAACAATTAAATTGCACCGAGGAGTGATGATCTTAACAACGAGGGAGATCAGGTGGAGGGGGCTCTAGGGACTCAGCTTCTCCAACCCCATTCTCAACCTCAAAGCTCATAGCCAAACCCCATGTGAGATGCGAATCTATGTGACAGTGGAACAGCCAAACACCTGTCATTAAACAGGTTTAGTTAGTAATATCGGATTAATCAGTGAAATATATTGGAGCCTGCCTGCATTTGCACGTGTGTTGATAAATGTGCTACGTACGGAAATATTTTACCTGGATTATCAGCCACGAACCGGATGACTGCCCATCCTCCAACAGGAACATTGATAGTATTCCTCGCTGGTGGATCAATGAGGTTAAATCCGGCAGGATCTCTTGCTGGATTAAAGTTTCCAAAACCCTGCCCAACAATATAGAAATGATAACCATGAAGATGAATTGGATGGTTCTCAGTCGTAACGATAGCTGTGTCTTGTAACACAATTTGAACTGTGGAACCAAATTTAAGCTTGTAGAGTTTAGTCCCAAGAACAGGCTGCCACAATCCGCGGCTGACATTGCCTGTATAATCAAATTGCACCGGGGGAACAGGTGGGAAGTCTGTCGTGTAGATGCCAGGTATTTTTTGGTAAAAGGCTTGTAGCAGGGAGGTCGTATTTGGGAGAACAAAAGAAACATTGTTCATACTGGCTGCAAAGCGAGTATTATTTGGCCCTTGACATCTTGGCCCGGGGCTGCAGTTGAAAAATCCTAATCCCATTGTGAAAAATAGGTTCTCGTCGATATTGGTGGGGACTTCTGCTTTAGAAGGACTCCTTAGTTGGGCTAAAAATCTTGTTACAGTGTTAGTGTCGTTGTAGGCTGGAAGTGGTGGAAAGGTGGGATTCGGGCAAGCCCCGTTTTTGGCATTACAAGAAGTAGATTTGTATTCGAGGATTGCAGTTGTGGTTGTATTGTCAAACGCGGCGTTCATGGCAGATTCATAGGCACGAGCAGCTATGTAGTATCTTCCTGGTGTCTGATCAGCGGTGAGCAGAACATCAGTTGTCTGTCCAGGTCCTATCATGATAACTCTGCTAGCGAATGGCTTGGTGTAAATAGCATCAGTTGCAACAACAGTTAGTTTGTGGTTGGCAACGGTGAAGAAGAGTTGCTGGTTGAGTGCAGCGTTGATGATCCTGAGGAGAACTGTATCTCCACTGCTGACAGGTAATTTTGTAGTATCTGCATTGTAATTTAAAGCCTGATCACTTATCCACATTAATGCTCTTCTTTTTTCTTTTCTTATTTATTTAATTATTCAGATTTAAGGAAATCAGTCTTTAGTTCAAGCAAACCTTGACTTGAGCATCTATATAGATCACCAGGTTGACCATTAATGGTGTATGCATTGGAAACATTTGGAGCTGCACCACTAAAAACTGCCCGTCTCATGACACTCTGAATATTTCTGTTCCACCATTCGCCTATTCATCATCATCACCATTGATATGTTAGTTGGTAAAATTAGTAAGTTCTGCTTTTTACAAAAAAGAAAGAAAAAGAGAGGCAATTCTATTGTGAGAATGTTTTAAATTGGTTACCAAGAATAATAGGGAATTCTAGCTTCGGCTTTGGGAATGGATAAGTAGATCCCAACTTTGGTTTAATGATCAATGCTCCATAGACGGTGGCTCTAATCCATCTGCTATGAGCATGCCACCACAATGTACCCTCCTGATCTTGTATTGTGAATCGGTATGTGTAAGTCGCTCCTGGTTGGATAGGACACTGAGTAACATATTCAGGTCCATCTGCCCATGCGGTTCGCAACTGACGAATCCCATGCCTGAAGGATTAGCAGTTAAAAATAAAATAAAAAATCAAGTGAAAACCCATCAAGCCTTGTAGCAATAAGTTGAACAAAATATGTTGGCAAGTTTCTTATCAGCAGATCAAGCTATATATGAATCTGCTTAATAGAAGCTACAGTTTTTTTTTTCTTAATTCTACTTTTTTTTATATATTTTTTATGGGCATTTGCATCAAATCTTGCAGCATGCATGATTTGATATAAATATTACAAGGACAGGCGCCTGACATAAGCACATTTGATATGAATTGTATATAAGTACCAATGAAGGGTGACATTGTAACGAGCTTTATTAGTAGCTTTGATTACTACAGTGTCCCCATTTCGTACTTCCAGAGTTGGCCCTGGGAATTGCCCGTTGACAGTAATTATGTTTCGGGTTCTGCACAACCTCGTCACCGCTGTTTGTTGAACCTGCCACAGTAGAGTAGTGTTAACCAGCTTAGGGGGAAAAAAAACAAGTAAAACCCAGAGAGCTAAAGAAGAAGAAGAAGACATACAACAAACTCATGATAGTGAGTTTCTGCAATTGGAAACGAAACGACTAAAGTAAGTGACAAGACAATGCAGAGTAAGAGACAATTGAAGCATAAGAAAACATGTTTGTTGCAAGTCTCCATGCCTGCCTCTTCTTTTCAGCCTTTTTGAGTGAAGAAGTAAGATGGTGGAGGTGAGGTGTGTGTTTTAGACTGCATTATGGGACAGGTATTTATACTGCATGTACTGAAGAGGGAATAGGAATCTCACGTGTTATCATAAAATTCAGGGAAGTAGAGAGTGAGAGAGGACTTTTTAGGCCTTTTTGCCAGATTAGGTAAGGATTAAATATAATATGATTTTAGGAAACCAAGTTCAACCATAAGAAGGACTGGTGCACCCACTTGATCCGTCAAGTGATAAATAAACAATATTTGTCTTTTCCATTATATCTGAATTTGGTTGCAGATCAATTTCCTATACTTTAACATGACCAATAATTGATTTTGATGACTAAAAAGGTTTTTTTGTATCATAATATGCTCATTGTTCTTGTGGGTTTTTTTTTTATTAAATATTTTTTTCGTTACTCGCAAAATTTCTTGAAAATAATACTACCCAGTTCTTTTTAGGTAAGAACTTCTTCAAAATCCCAAACCAGGATTAAGGTTTCACCAAGTTTTTACTGGCCCGTTATTATAAAAGTAAACACCTAGCAGAGTAATTCATTAGGTGATGAATCAGTTTGACAAGAAATGAATGCGTAAGCCTTACGCGGGGGGGTTAAAAGGTATTCAACTGTTGAATTAGTTAGAAAAAAACCTCTGTATGCCATGCATACTTTAGGTCTAGTTTACTAGTACTATGTTTTGGGTATGGGTATAAAAATTAATACTCGTGTATAAAATTTTATACGAGTATGGGAAAGTTTGTTGGCCAAACAATCAATACATGTACAAAACAATGGGAACATCTGAACCTGCTAACTAGAAATTGATTAGCATTTTAATATATAGTATTATGATGTATGTTAAGATCATGATGCATTGGAAGTAAGGTGCATGTGTGCTACATAATTTTTACCTTATGGTTGAATCTTGCTTAAGGTTTGGTGGACTAAGAGATTATGTGTATCCTTTGCTTGAATTATTTGGCTTTCCCATATTAATTAAGTTTGAAAAGAACCTGTAGGACTTGAGACTATTGAGTTTTTTGTGATAACTACCTCTTGAATACGAACCTCCTTCCATAATTCTGTCTTTTTGTGATATCAATAAGCAAGAAGACTATCAAGTGTGTATGAAGTGAAGTAGTTCAGGTAGAGCTTTCACTAGAACTAGCTGAAAAGGCTCCTTTTACTTTGGATAAAACAATGCAAGAGGTAAAATAATATATATTGCATAATTAAGGAGGATAAGAAGTCCACCACAATGAGAATGAGAATGAAACTAAGCAACTAGAAAAGCTAAATAACCATAAAAAGAAACTCAAAAACATCTTTTGTCTCAAAGTAGTCGGGGGTATGCTGAAAATGAATCCTATATGTACGTAAGAATAAATATAGAAAGTCGATAAGATAGAAAATCTTCAAATCCTAATCGCCATCAAATCCACAAAAAATGTAAAGTATCTGGAAGTCTTGATTCTCTTCTAATCACTTTGTAGAATAAGTCATCAGATATAGTCATTAAACATTTTTAAGGTTCATTTCGTGGCACAATTTGGAATGAATGAATTTCTCGGCATAGCTTCCCACCTATAGTTTCACTCAACAAGTTGAGGCAGCTGGAAAATTTCTAAGGTTCCCAAAAACAAGATTCATTAATTATGGATATATAGTGAGATGTTTTGATCAAATAGATGCAATGATTCACAAGGCTATTGCGTGGGTATGATCTAGATCATTCGCAGAGAGGCATGGCCTAATGGTCAACAAGTTGTTTTCTTTGACATTGTTTTGTTGGATTCAGGCAGATTCTTTCGTTCCCTGAACCGGTTTCCCACATGAACTTGATTCATAAGGGTAGGTAAGGATTAAAATACTAAAGTTATTACATCTGACTGGTGCTTTGATGGAGTAGGTAATGACAAGGACTAGCTATTTGCATGCCCATGGAAAGCTTGAGATGAAGAAATAATATGCTCATTTACGTAAGTAAACTCGTTGACTTGTGTAAATGTTAATTGATAGGCAGATTTCCCTTTGTTTCTTATTATATGCACATACTGTGGAGCGTAGAATGAACAAGAACAAATAAAAGAAGTTAAAGAAAACTGAGCATACTTTTATTCCTTGGGTTGGTTACTAAAGAACATAATACTGGAATGCAACAACTACAATTCAGAAGTACAATAAGAATTCCAGATCCCCTCTACTTCAATTACATAAGAGTCACAAATCTGTACTTGATACTAGAGAATTAAATAAAACTGAGAAATTCAGGACACGATATGCAAGCAAACAATGAAGAAAAATCTAGAATTGAGGACAAGAAAAAAAAAATCTCTTGTTCTTAGACCAGAAATTAACTCTGATATGCTTTATCGATAATCTTAACATCGAGGAAGATCTGCTGGAGGCGGTTCTATGGACTGGGACTTTCCGACTCCATTCTCAACCTCAAAAGCCATGGCCAAACCCCAAGTGAGATGTGTATCAATGTGACAGTGGAACAGCCACACTCCTGTCAAACCAGGTAAGTCGGTTAATATATTGTTAATGAATCTTTGATTAGTGAAATACTAGAAATTACATTTTTTTTATGCAATAAATGATCAGCATTTTACCTGGATTATCAGCCACGAATCGAATGACTGCCCATCCCCCAACAGGTACATCTATTGTATTCCTTTGTGGTGGATTAATGAGGTTAAATTTGGCAGGGTCTCTGTTTGGGTTAAAATTACCAAAACCCTGTCCAACGACGTAGAAATGGTACCCATGTAGATGAATAGGATGGTCCTCTGTTGAGAATATAGCTGTATCTTGTAGCACAATTTGTACTGATGAGCCAAACTTCAGCTTGTAGAGTTTTGTCGCAAAAACAGGCTGCCATAGAGCACGGCTCACATTGCCCGTGTAATCGAATTTCACTGGTGGAACTGGTGGGAAGTCTGTGGTGTAAATGCCAGGTATTTTTTGATAATAGGCTTGCAGTAGGGAGGTCCTTCTCGGGAGTACAAAAGACACATTGTTCATACTAGCAGCAAATCGAGTATTATTAGGCCCTTGACATCTTGGCCCGGGGTTGCAGTTTACAAACCCTAAACCCACTGTGAAAAATAGGCTTTCATCTATCTTAGTGGGGACTTCAGCTTTGGAAGGGCTCTTCAGTTGGGTTGAAAATGCAGTTACAGTAGCAGTGTCATTATAGGCTGGTAGACGAGGTAATATTGGTCTTGAACAGGCATGCATTCTGATGCAAGAAGCAGACTTGTACTCAAGAACAGCAGTGGTGGTTGTATTGTCAAATGGGGCATTTCTCGGAGATGCATAGGCACGTGAAGCCATGTAATAGCGCCTTGGGGTCTGATCAGCAGTGAGCAGAACATCGGTAGTCTGTCCAGGTCCAACCATAATAACACTGGTTGCAAAAGGTTTGCTGTAAACAGCATCAGCTGCAACAACAGTTAGTTTATGGTTGGCAACTGTGAAAAAGAGTTGCTGATTGAGTGCAGCGTTGATGACTCTTAGGAGAACTGTATCCCCAGAACTAACTGAAAGTCTCGTAGTATCTGCATTGCAATAAGAGTCTCAGTAGTCATCACTTAAGAAAAAAACTCTCCACATTTAGGTTAGAGTTTATAAGTTTTGGTGTTTAGTTCTAGCAAACCTCGGCGTGAGCATCCGTATAGATCACCAGGTTGGCCATTAATAGTGTATGCATTTGAAACATTTGGAGCTCCACCAGTAAAAACTGCCTGTCTCATGGTATCAAGAATATTGCTGTTCCACCATTCGCCTATTTAACCAGCAACACGTTAGTTTGTCAAAATTATCTAGCATGAACATTAGAACTCGGAATTAAGACAAGGGTTGTTGGAAATTACCAAGAATAACAGGGAATTCAATCTTAGGCTTTGGGAAAGGGTAAGAAGAACCCAATTTAGGACGGATAATTAGTGCTCCATAAACAGTAGCTCTTAGCCATCTGCTATGAGCATGCCACCACAATGTTCCTTCCTGATCTTCAATTGTGTACCTGTATGTGTAAGTTGCTCCTGGTTGGATTGGGCATTGTGTCACATACTCGGGTCCATCTGCCCATGGCGTCCGCAACTGACGAATTCCGTGCCTGAAAAATTATCAAAACCAAATCATATTAAGCTAAATTAACAAGGACCCTTGAAGCCAAAATAGGCCATGATAAATGATGAAGTCATAAATACCAATGGAGTGTGATATTGTAGCGCGCATTGTTTAGGACTTTGATAACAACAGTATCTCCATTTCGTACTTCTAGAGTTGGCCCTGGGAATTGTCCATTGACAGTTATTATGTTTCGGGTTTTACAAACCCTTTGCACTGTTTTTGCTTGAACCTGACACATATAGAAGTTGAGTTATTTACTCTTTAATACTACAAAAATTAAAGGGAAAATGAAGAACAAGAAGAGGGGGAAAAAAAACAAGACATACAACAAATTGATGGTAATGTGTTTCTGCATTTGCAAAAGCTGCTGCAAAAGAAAGTGCAACAAGAAGGCTGAGTAGGATATGATTGCACAAACTCTCCATTCTTCTTATTATTTTCAGCTTTCTGCTGAATAACAAACAAATTTTGAAGTTGTTATGTGTGGATTTAAACTGCATGATATGGGTTGTTATTTATACAACAATTTGGAGGGAATCAAAAGTTAAATTTAGAGATATATTAAAAATATGGAATATATTGGGGATAAAGATATGAAAATTTGAGCTTTTTACCTGATTTGGTTATGAGTAAATAGGTATTTTTTCAGAGGATTTGGTGCAACCACTACTAAGCTAGCTCTTTCAATTGCTCAACAAATAAATATTCTGTTTCTCAGTTATATGCAACAAGGGTGCAGATCAGCTTCCTGTCCTAGTTACATGCACTCAATTCACTAATTATAACAAATTTGTAGCAGCACTAGTCTAAATCTCTCTAATAACTGGATTTGATGGCTGCATGACTATCAAAATTCTCTTGTTTAGGTTAATACTCCAAATGTTTAAGATGAATTTGACATGAAATGGGATTTGGCCAATGCCAAATAGCCAAGAACTTGAACTGATTTGTTAGGTGTAGTTAGTCAAATAGTAATGTAGTTAAGTTGGATCACTTTCAGTTGGTTAGTTATTGAAGAAGCTTATCATTAATATGAGTGGAAACGTGTCGAGATTTTTAAATAATTACATGACAGTCCATTAGCTAATTGATTTTGTTTTTACGTATTAAAGTTTGTCATAAATATACATTTTTTATTTTAAAAAACTGAAGTTTGTTGAGTAAAAGCAAATAAATAAATAAATAATCAAATGGAACAAGTGAGTTGTGTTAATAAAAGGACAGGAATATAAGAACTGAGAGAGAGAGAGGTTGTAGCTAGTTTAAAACTTGAAACATCTGCTCCATGATAACAACACAACCATCTCTATTGTTGAAATGAACAAGTGAACTACTACTACTACTACTACAATTTTAAAGGACTAGGCTTCAATCAAGGCACCTATTTGTACAGGAGGAGTTGATATCATTAATGATCATCTCTTGTAATAATGAGTTAGGCGGCCTGCCAAGCAAATTTTTTAACTACTTGACACTGAAAGAGACTCAAATTTCTCAAGAATATGATGCTTGCCTTGTTATTTTAATCAATTATCATTCTTCTATTATGCATATATATATATATATATATACGGCTTATGCAAGAAACTGACAACAATCTCCCGCACATGCCAACTTTAGCATCAATGTTAAAATGTAAGAAAATTATCTTTATGTTTCTTGACAACAATATCTCCACATGCACTATGCAAGAAAACTGCCTAATGTTTCTTCTCAGTACACTCAAAAACAGTTCATAGAATTCATACTTGTAACAGTAACAATCAATGAATTATGTCACCAAAATTCATGCTTTGCTAAATCTACAGAAAGGAAACCTAATTCACCCTCGAAAACAATGCTAAATATTTATTTAGTGTACACTCTCAAAGAATCTTAAGCTATTTCAGACGACAATGACAAAATTGCAAAGATTACAACCCACACAACTCAATTCATTCTTCAACCTGCTTATCAGATCACATAGCCCTCCCGCGGGGTCTAGTTTCATGCACCCCCAATGCCCCCAGCAAGCACTACTAGATCAAATTGAGGGTAAAAAGCTGTCCCCCCGCTTAATTTCTCTCACACTTGCAGTTTCAATGTCTGCAGCAACTTAAATTTTCTTTCACAAATTTTGAGAAATTCAGAAAGTACTGTATGCTGTCCAGCGATTAATTTCCTTACAACATCAAGAGAACTCCAAGACTTTAATGCTTGGGGGATCCGGTCACCAAGCTCTATATCATTAATTGATGCGACATATGTTTCTAGAATTTGGAAAACCTTCCCAGGCCCTTCATTCAGTTCTTTTCTCTTAAGGGAGGAAAGTATGTTATCCAAACTTCCATCCACCGGATTCTCTAGTTGTTCCCTTAACCACTTCATAACTTGTTCTATTATACCACACAGAGAGTGGATGGAATCTCGAATTTCTTGAGACAACTGAGAGTCCAAATGAACAGCAGCTCCACCTTTCTTTTTCTTCTTTCCAGACGGAAGAGATGACCGAACACAAGACTGGATTACCAAAATATGCCAAGCCAAGGGTTCTGTAACCAATTGGACCACAACCAAAAGATCACTGCCAGGAGAAGAGAGTACAGGTCTCATGGATCTGACCTTCTCGATAATGTGTTTCTCTAGCAAAGAATTCACAAGGTGCCAAGTACCAGGCCTATTTCCGTCTCTATCTAGTAGCCCATGTTCATGAGAATTCAGGTTCCATGCGTTCAAAAACACAACAAAATTCATCCAGCAAATGAGGTCTGAACTCAAAACCTGTGTAAATAAAGATATATTACTCGCATGAAAGTAGCCTTCTAACATCAAACGATAGTGCACACCTTAACCTTTTATTTATCCAATTTACTAACAAAAATTGTTGGATAATAATAAACCCTATATACAGAAAAATTACAAATTCAGAAAGCTTGCATCTGCCAAAATGTTTATACTCTTTCCTACCTACATCCGTGTTTTTCTGTGTGATTCTATGGACCAGAACAATGCAACAAACAAAATTTAGGTGTTAGAGCACACTTGTCAGATAGGCAATTGTGGGTCTGATATATGTTGAAACCCACTACCTTCAACACAGCCAACAAATTGTAGAGGTTTTTATAATATCTTGACGTAAACCTAAAGAGTGAAAGGTATCTCTTTGATGTATCGCATATCTGAAACCTCCATGATCAGATAAACAATGAATAAAGCCAAATAAAGAATCCCAACGGGCAAATGATAATAACGCCATATATTGTCTGGTTTCCACACATCATGAAGAAAAGATAAAATTTGATTTACGTCTCTTTTATGTAAAATACATATCTTCTTACAGTTTTCGAATTTCTATTAAACATTATGGTGATTAAGAAAGAAAAGGAAGAATTACCTATTAAAAATAAGCACCAGAAACAAAAAGGAACCCCTACTGTGATAGTTTACTAGTTATATAAAAAATGGTGAATAAGGCTTTCTACATTTCTCAAGAATAAACTCATATAATAAGAAAAATTACTACACACCACATATTTCAATGTTCCCTCATATATAAATCCAAATTAGCAAATCTTATCCGGAGGACCAGAAGGCTCAATAATAATTTCATTTATATTGGTCACTAAATATGGCATATTCTATGTCAAGGTCTACACATAAATATGGCAACAAAGTTGGGGAGGCAGCCTAGGTTTTAGCCTATTACTATAGACATGGTTCAAGTCGCTGTGTTTTTTTTTCCGGACTTGGTATCTGTTTTGGTTTTGATATCTGGTAATACACATCGTTACGCTAGTTAGGAGCTTCAAGATTTTTAAAAGAAAAATTATGAAAAAAAATCTAAATAATAAGACTAATAAGATGGATCACTAGATAAATACAAAAACACCATTTAGTATACAATACATAGCATTGTCCAAATGATAATACGAATGCTATATTGCATAATAATTGAACAATTAAGTTTTCAAGACACTTTTAAAAAATACATGAACACAATAAAAGAGGCTAAAAAGTTTTAAATCAATCCCCCTCCTCCTCATCCTCTATACATCATCCTTTTCTTATTCCTCAGTAATAGTTATTATAATTTTTTGACAAATTAGTATGTACATATAAATATTTATTTATTAGTATTATTATTATTGATCTGAAAAGAGGAGTACTTCTTACGTGTGAAAAGAAAGATAGTTTAAATAAACAGGTTTTTAGCCTATACCCTTTTGATACAAATCTAGATTAATTTCAGCTCAAGAGAGTGATTGTGTTTAATTTGAGATTATGTTGTTTTACTATTGCTCAAAGTTGCATACAAACAGGTTTTTAGCCTACACCCTTGTGATAGAAATCTAGATTGTTTAAGAATCTAGTATTTCCCTTTCCTTGCCTTCTAATTGTCTAAAGGCAATGACACCACAGGGGGGCTACCAATTTGAACCCCAAGTCCAAGAATAACCCCAAAAGCATTTCATAGCAAAAACAAAAAAGGAAGTAATACCAGGACATGGTTCGGTAGTTTATGTAATCCTCAGTCAGGTAGAATGGCAAATAAAAGAACATAGATAAATGTACAGATGCATATATTCATTATTCAAGGTGGTTGTAAAATGATACCTCTGAAGACTTGAGACCAGTTGAAACTCCAGAAACCAGTTCTACTGCATTGTCGAAAGGAAATCCCAAAATCTTTGTATAGCGCTCAAGTAAGATCTTTAGCTCTAAGGAGACTTTATGATCAGATAAAGAACCGTTAGCTTCAATTTTGTCCTTGACTGATGATGCACTCAGCATAGATAGATAGATCATTCGAGGAACAAGGGATCTCCTCTCTATTGTTTTCAGCGCATTTGCTTCCATTTGTTTACTCTGATTTTGCTGCAACAAAGTAAGGAATAAATAAATACACTGCACAAGGCATTGGAGTGGGCATAACTCATAAGTCATAAGTTGCTCCCAAAAAAAATTGAGCACGACACATTAAAATAAAACAATAAAAGAATTTCTAAACTTTAACCAACTAAATCAGTGGCAAGGTTCCAGTAGTTGTAATAGGAAATCGGTAAATACTGAATTATCAAATACCTTGACATAGTTCTATAATTTGAATGATCTTAAACTAAGTTGCAAAGTTTGGTGAACAAGGCCACAAACAATTGAATAATCAATTTTGTAACTAATCAAGAAATTAAACCCGAGTTTTTCTACATAAAAAAAAAATGCACTAGTTTGATCAGCTAAAAGCTTCTATTATTGTTTCAAACGCAATAGTACATTAGGTAGAAAAAAAATTAAGTCCACGTCCCAATATATTGGATAGACAAAGAAAGAGTGACGGGGGAAAATCTAATTATATTGTTCATGTTTTCTTCTTTTCCCTTTACTAGCACTAACCCACGAGTCTCATCCACACACTAGTCCCCCAAAAGGTAAAACAAATTTTTAATGATGAAAACAAGATTAATAAAATCTCTGAAAGAGACAGATTGAATTGCTCATTAGCATGCTCCAAAACCTACCATCTGTTACTGTCAAATTGAACACAATTATGTTAATCTTGAAATAAATTACAATAAGAAAGAGTACTCTATACTAAAGTTCTTCCATATTTTAAGAATCAATGGTTCAAAAATATCTTCCAGTGGTCCTAAGTTGAAAGTGGCTAATAAACACAGTGCCTTAAGTAATTTAAAAAATCTAGACGCACATTCAAAACTTCATGGTAGAATCAAGCATAAAAATTTACCAAGTTTTCTCTAGGACAATAGGATACTCCTTCAAATGGTCCTGCACACAAAGAGGTTAAGCAAAGAACAGTAAGCAGTTATTATTTTGAAGAAAAACAGCGAGTGTTCGAGAAATAATAAATAATATAACAAAACATGAACAAGATCTCCAGGATAAGCGAACAAATTAGGTCTAATTTTCAAGATTAAAAAGTATAATATAATCTTGTTGTCTAACATGGTTTGTTTTAATGTTACAACTAAAGGATTTACCTGACAGCATCTTATACATTTCTTGTACAAAAATTTACCAACCTACAAACAATTTGCTGCTCTATCAGATAAAATAAAATTAATAGCTTGTTTACAGACCTAAAAGATAATTTTATCATAAGTTGGTGTCCACCAAGGTCAGTAACTGCAGATCTTCATTGAAGGTCAGAGATTTGGATCCAATCTCACTTGAGAGCTCAAGAAAGTGAGTTCCGCATTTCAAGCTTTCAAGAACACCCTAAGGAGGAATAAGAAGGGCAAACCAAATAAAACAAATTTTGAAAGAACAATTTAAACAGTAAAAGAAGTAAGCTGATTTGGGAGGGTTAAAAGGTTACCTCCTCTTCCTCAATGCTATCGGCATTCTGCTTCAGCTGTAAAATTGGTGCTTCAATCTTTGCCAATAAGTACTGACTTGAACGTTGCAATCGTTCTTTGAACTGAACAAATTCAATTACCTGAAAACATATGAAAATAAGAAGGTTTAAAATTCTTCGTGTATGGCTATATAAACAATGTACGCATTATCACGAGCAGTGAGGCTTTCGTATAAATATTTTAAGGTGGTATTTGCTTTATCTAAAGCCTTGAAGAATAAGCAGATACCACCACCACCACCACCCCATAAAAAAAAAGAAAAAAAGAAAAGAAAAGGCAATGGTAAAGTGAGCAGTTGGATTTCCAGTGAGAAACCAAAATCCAATTTTATTCTAAACTTATATCAGAATGTTGTTTATACCCTCATGAGTTTGGTCATGGGTGAGAACATTTGGAGAGCAAAAAAGGGTCTTTACAACACAGTATCTATTAGGGGTTAAGCATCACATTTTGGAGTTCTCAGCACAAATAGAATGGATGTACAAAGAAAAGTGTTCTAAAATTGCTAAGCGGATCTAGGCGGAGGGGAGCCAAGGCGTTTTCTTAGGCAGTTTTATTTATTTATTTTTCCATTGTATATACTTGTTATACTATACAAGCATATAGTAGATATAATTTTTAAAATTTTACATGAAATATTACCGAAAAAATACTCTTTTTAAGGTTCAACAAGTTCATTTCAAGTATTGTAGAGCTTCAAAGTCTTTTTTAAATCGATGTGGTAGAGGTTTTGATTTTGCCTAGGCGAGGGACTAGGCGTCTAGCCAAATCGAGGCGCTCGAGGACCCGCTTAGCACTTAGGTAGGATTAAGCGGACCTAGGCTAGGATTTTTAGATTACTGACAAACAATAATTAGTGTATGAGTAATGGTGTAGTCCGAGGAAAAAATTAAGAACATTAAAGCAAACCAAAGAAAACATATAAGCTTGTATTTCCTGCCTAATACACAGGTTCAAAAGAAAAAGATTATACACAATCATAAGATTCAAGTGCACAAAGAAATCCTAAAAAAGTAGCACGTGATATGAAAAAAAATATATACAAGCAAAAAAAAAGAGAGATAAAAAGCAGGGGCTCAGCAGGCCCCAATAAAAAACATGGCAAGCAGTCTTGTACCTTGTGCATAAAGAAGTGTATAAAATGTGTAGAAGTAAAATTGTTTATGTATATGTACAAGGTATGACCCACAAAGCAGAACTGCTGACCAACTTTGGTCTTGGACTGCTGAATTTCAGTGAATCCCAAAAAAATAGACAATGATATAAAATTAAAGCATAAAGTATACAAAGAAGGCCCAAAATAGATTAGCACATAATTCGTTGTACAGCAATGCCAGAAATTTAAAGGCCAAAGAAAACTTAGATGCAAAAATACCTCTAAAAAAAACTTGTATGCAAAAACTTCTATACCTTTGAATAGTTCCGATGACGATATGCCAGAAATGTAAGATCTGCAGATTCTCGAAAGTGGTCATCCATAAACTTAAGATAATCTCTCAGAAGATCATTTAAATCTACCCAAAGGGGAGATATCAACATTTGGGGTAAAATGTGGTGTGACACAGTTTCCAGCAAGATATTCTTCACATCCAAAGATTTATACCTACACACGAGAAGAAGAGACACTGTTATGACTAGGAGGGGGAAAGGGATGCTGGATACAGCTAAAGGCACAAAATGCTAATAACCCCAGAAATGTGAACAGTAAAATCAGTACATTACAAATAGTTGATTAAATAGAAAGCTTCCACAAACTAGCAAAATAATTATCAATAAAATGATGACTTTACCATTCATATGCTAAAGGAAGGGCACCCCAATGAGAATACAAGTGCAACAATAAAATCTTGTATTGCGATATATATCTGCCAAACAAAAATTCATACTCATGTTATCTCCCAAAAAAGGTGATTTTCTGAAGATAAAAAACAACCGACTTAGATATATTGACCATATACAGTGAAATGTATATAGTTCGGTAACACTTAACATATGAGGTGATTTTAATTGTAACAACACGCCAATATCAATTCCAAATGTAAAACACAGTTGAGCACAATAGGACAAAAAACGAAAGAAAAGAAGCCAACTCATTTTTTGTTTGATACTAACCATCAGCATGGAACTTTAATTGAAGGTAAGTTCATTCTTTTCCATTTTGTGGTAGATATTCTTTAGTTGCTTGTTCAAGTGGAACTTACATGACAAATTCCATACCACTAAAAAAAAGAATGTTAATAGCAACCGTATTGAAATTACATTCAGCATTTTATGTCATTGCAGCTGTGGTGTTTATCATACTTTCATAATCGAGATTACATAAAAGTAGTTAATAACTCGTTTATAATAAAATGACAATTAAAAAGTAAGAAAAAATGTGCAATAACTTCTAACCTTCGAACATTCAAACCAAACTCCAAAATCATAATTGCCTCGAGCAAATAACCAAGATGCCTAGTACGCCAGAATAACTGCAGGTGCAGAGCAACATAAAAAAATATCATAACCCATGAGGCTAACACAACTTTCAATAGGTAAATTACTAAAGAACAATAGTTGCAGAAATCACAAAAACCCATATTCAAATAAAAAACAAAAATAAAAACTAGACAAATAAATAATACATTCATGCTAAGTTGGCAGATGCATCCATTCATCCGTGCATAAGATCCCAAAAAACAAAAACAAAAATGCAATATGCGAAACTCTGCAGTAAGCAGTTTTATAATTTTCTGCAACTGTATTATGAAGACATTCTTGTTTGGCAACCACTTGAAGAAGACAAAAGATTGACCCCGGACTTAATATATAGATAAGGAAGAGAATAAGACACAGAAAACAATACTGCATCATAGCAGACATAAAAGTCATTGCAAGTACAAAAGGAGTAGCATCAGGTATGTGAAGGTTATCAAACAAAAGCAATGTGATGTCTTAATATGGCAAGAATAATTTCTTTACATTTCTACATAATCTTTTGGGGCTATGGAAAATTATACGATCAGCATTCACTGATAGACAAGAAATAAACAGCCAAGGTACTAGCACATAAGCAATAACCCTGTAGACTTGCAAGCCAAAAAATCGATATAATATTAAACAACCAACAAATGCATATATATGGATCACATATACATCCATGTGGATGCAAATGTACCCCTTCAATTTGGCCCCACAACTTAGAGCTATCACTTGAAAAAGCTTATTGTTAGAAAACCTATAGAAAGACACTAAAAGAACACAAAACTTCAGCGGCATAGTAATTTACCTGAACCAATACATTACAAGCCATGGACAGGAGCTCTTCACCATACATACTCTCTTGAACGTCCAAGTCCTTGGAAAGCGGAAGGTTCTTACAATACAGATCTGCCATTTGTACTGCTAAGTCCTCAAGGTCTAAGAAGGGCAAAAGTTAACATCCAGATGCCAAGTACATAAAAATAAAATTGATAATAAATTAACAATACTGCCAAGTTACAGCTTACAACTGCTGGAGAAAAATGTATAAATATCTATAAATCAGCTCAACAGACACCTAGAGACTGAGCCAACTCATAACAAAACTCCCTTTTAATTGGGGAAAAGGATCTACAAATTTGTAAAGGTGACTAACCGAATGGAGAATGATACTCCCTCAGTTCCACAAAATAAGTCTCATTTGCAAATACTAAGGATATCCTTTTGTTCCATGTATACTCCTAAATAATAAGTTGTTGGTTTAGTTGTGTGGTATGATAAAGAGATTATAACAGCAAAATTGAGGATATAGTGCAATTATATACGACAATCACTAAAAAGTAGAATCTTTTTGTGTACAAAAGAAATTGGCAAGTGGAACTTTTTTGTGGAATGGAGGAAGTATTGAAAAAAACATAATTATGTTGGTACCATAGCATGGTGCTCTTATCAGTGCAATACTTTTATCGGTGCATGCTTTCCCAAAACAAAAATTCATAACATTGACAGTGCTTGACGACAAAAAGACTCATGTCATTCTCATGGTTCCTCATTCTGCAGCATTTTAAAACTCGAGGAACAATTTACTCAAACAAAGGGTGAATCATGGGAAATGCAACAGCCCTAGATTTGATCAAATAGTCAAAAGTGCGGACGTACCACATTATATATGTAGTCGATATCGACTATTGATTTTGTACAAAAAACCTATGAGTATAACCCTCCATTACTTAATATCTACGACTAACAAAAAATAACGTTCGTTTTTGTGGTTGAACGGGGAAAATGATAAATTACAATCCGACAAATTTGATTGTTGTCCCTAGTTGAAAAAATACGGAGACACGTCGAAAATGTCAAATTTATTCTTCTATGACACCAAGAGGTTGGTGTAAGAATTAAACCATTGTGGGAGTAGTTGGAAAAACAGCAAGGAATGAAATAAAAATTGTCCCGCTCATATCGGTTAAATACACGTCAATCATCTGATCCCATATAAGGTTTCCCTTACGTCCTTATGCTCCAATCTGTACTCATCATCGGGACCTATACGAGAAAATTGTGATTGGTCTGCCATATTCGAAAATCAATTGGCATTAAGCCACTCCACCTTTTGTATCTTCAATGGTTTGAGAGGTTCCTTTTTAAACATGTCCACCCGTAATCACAAAGAATATTATACACGCCATCCACCCCACTATATATAGGCTCAGAATGTGATTCGGTAACTGGCTTTTCTTCGAGTATTGGAGTCAACTGCATAGCTTGAATTTGTCCCATACTCTCAAAATCACCAGTATGACTCGGTTGATACATGTAAGGGGGAGGAGGTGTTAATTGCATTTTGGGTTTCTCAACTATAATTGGGAGATCAGGTCGATAGGGGGATCCTTGACTGAATGGATTACAATCGGAAAAGAGCATATCTTGGGTGAATTGATCTGGTGAAATGTTGAGGGTGGTGTCATTAGGATCTTCAAACCCCCCTGGATTACCTCATTAAAAAGTACCGACCTTGCATACCACTCCTCATATACATGGTGAAGGTTGTGTACGGACGGTACTCGCAAGATATTCCGCACAAATGCTCTAGCCGAATCAATTTATAATGAAAATGTACATATGATTAGATATTCGTAAAAATATGTTGGTAAAGTATTAAACAAAGTTATCAACCTTAATACTTACAAGGTTCATAGCTTTGTACTGATCAACTACACCACGTGGAGTGTATTTCTCATTTGGGACAAGTTATGGTTGGATAATTCTGTGTGGCAATATAATCTCTCCGCTACTCAATATAATTGATTGCGCGGATCCCTCTCGCTCCCGTCTCAGTTCGATGGCCTCGAGAATATCTTGTAATTCCCTAGCTTGTCTCAATACCCAATCTGGTATTTGAAATTCTACAATATCCAGCCACAATAGGGTAATACGAGAGGCCCCACCATACCAAGTTAGTTGATACTCATGTGCCACGAAATGATCAAAACTCACATATGGCATCTACCTTATCATTGCAGTCGTCATCAAATCAAATTCGCCTATATAAAAAATTTGATTGTGATGGGGTATAGTCTTCTATCGTCTTGTGTTGTGCTTTTATTTCTTCGGTAGACTCACGCTCTTGCACGGGGCAACCACTGCTCTAGGCCTACGATAAAGAGGCGTTTGTAAGCCCAAACCTGTGATAAATTAACATGTTAAATAATCATGTTCACAACTTGTTTATGAAATGACAATATGACTATAAATGTAAGAGCGGGTAATAAGATACCTGAAGAAGAAGGGTTAAACAACCACCAATGTTCTTTACGTCAATTCGGGTGGCTTTGTGTAAACTTCTTTATAAACAAGCCAAAACTGTCGCTCTCAATGCGTAGGAAGACACTTTATCAACATCTTCGAGAAATAAAAGTTATCTCGCATGCACCATATTGCGGTTAGATGTAGGAAATAATATCTTTCCAATAACGAACAATACATAAGCTTTGGTGTAGATAACCACCATTTTCATGTTTGCATCTTTTGGAAGTTGGTAAAATCTAGTACCCAACCATGACAAAATAATACTCCCTCGGTGATAAACCTTATTTCCCTTCCCTATTTATCTCGTAAGTTCACTTTGTTCTAAGAGTTGTATTGAATTTTAAATTAATGTACATCTAATAGGTTTACCAATAACCGACAATCCTAAAATGAATAAAAACATCTTCTAAGGTCATTGTCATCTCACCCGTGCGGAAGTGAAATGTGTTTGTCTCACTCTGCCAACGCTCCACCAATACTTCTATTCAATGAAACATCTAATTGATTACAAACATGGGTGATTGTGAATACCCCAAAACTCCATTGTTGTGATAATTGTTTTTGGGCATCATTTAAAACCCACACATCCAAAAAGCGTTCACTCATTAATTCTTACGGAACACATAAAATGGGGATTATTACATACAATTGTAGAAATGTGGTTAGCTTGATCCCAGAACAGTGTACTATCGATCAGTCCGGGAATGAAATCCATTTTTTCAAACTAACAAAAATAAAAAAATTATATATCAACAAAATTTTTAATATTATTATTATTGCAACCATACAATATTGAAAACAAAAGAACCCTAAATCAAACGAACATATTGAAACATAATAAATGTAAGCAAACAATAATGAAAACTATTGAAAATCATTCATTGATGTATACAACAAATGTTTGTAGCTAACAAGTCTTTGTATACAACTACTTAGATTGTATTCAACAACGAAGAATACATGCATATATATATAATATATGGGAATCTATGATGAATGTAAAAGACTTGCATAACTTCGATTTAGCAAAGATGGAAGGAAGAAATGCTTGTATTGTTACTTGATCTGGTCGTTGTTAAATTCTCAAAATCGAGGTAGTCTAGATCTGTGAGGAAGAAAGAAAGAAGTCCAGACGATATTGAATATTACACTCGGAGTCCGCAGTTTAGTTCTGTGGCAACGGCGTTTGGATTATATACGGATGACCTAAAACGGTGTCGTCTTCAAGGATTAACAACGGCCATACCTAACGTCCGCGGGATTAAACTACGAATTGACGATGGGTATTTTGGACAATCATCCTATCCGCAGTATTAAACTGCGAGGACGACCATAGTTTCCATTTTTACTTCTTTAGAGAAATTTTACACACCATTACTAAACAATTTCAGCTCATATACTAATAAGAACACTAGTTATTTTAGTGCTAACCAAGTGTTATTAATTATTATTATTAGTTGATCCTTTGGTGCTATAACTTTCATTGTTAGCTTGCTTACTCTCTTAAATCATATTAAGCCTTGCTAGTCTATAAATACAAGACTAGAGTCTTGTAACTTTTATTTTTGAAGTGATGAATGATATAAAAATCTGAGAAGCAAGTTTGCTCTCACGCCTATCTCCCTCCTATCTTCCCCCCAAATTGAATCTATCTTTTTATTTCTCTCTTTCCTCAATTCCTCCCTAAATTTCTTTTATCTATATCTCTATTTTCTGTTCCAACTCTGCAGATTCAAGTCAGGGCCAAAGTGTGGCCTGACAATAGACTTGAGATATCTTTCTCTTGGTTGCGATTAAGAGATCCTAGTAGTTTAAGTGTGAAGCCTAAAACCCTAGTTATTTTTCTGTCATTCTAGCCAATCTTCGCCTACTTGTCCTTTCCAAATTGCTGTCTAACAGCACTAGGCAGTCTCGACTGTTGTCCAGCCGTCACTTCCATGTCTTCTTCCAGCCCTAAATGAAATATCTTGGCCTAGTTCTTAAGAGTGTTTTTTACAGAGGAAAAAATATTTACTAGAAAAAACAGATTACAACATGATTAGCCGAGGATGAGAAATCCTCTTAAACTAGAAGGTTGAAAAATACAAAGCCCTTAGAAGAGGGATGCTTCCTCCAATCCCTTTGCAAATCTAAACACAAAATCCCACCAAAAGCACCCATCACTGAAGACCACAAAAACATGAAGGCAGCAGAAAATTCAAACAATCTTTTCCCTCCAAATACCCCAGAGACGAAGTATATCAAAAGTAACACCTTGCCTTTTCTCTTCCTACTCAATCCCTGAATATTGTTTGGAAGTAGCCATTCAACTCTCAGCGGATAAACCGAACATTCACAAAAAAATCTCAATACAAACACCACAACTTTCACACCCCCTTCCAAGTCACATTCAACCAGGATCTCAAAAGGTAGATGAATTAGGATTTCCCCCTAAAGGAACTCCAAAATTGTCGTCCACAGCAACGGCACTATGTAATCAATCAAGGAAGCGCACGCATCTACGAGCGACTCCCCATATTAATTTCAGCTAAAGTACATTTAGCCAAGTGACCTTAAGCCCAAAGACAAACTAACAGATCTACAATAAAGACAAAACATTCTTAAACCTCGAAGACCCTCATGGAAATACAAGATAGTGTTGGACCTATAAGTTTTATGCTGTTATGATAAAACCTTCCAGATGTAGCACATAACAACAAAGTTGAAAGGTGTTGTAAGATCAAGCCATGTATATTAAAAAGATTACTGACAATGTCAATAGTAAAACAAAAAGAAACCAATACAATTTGAGAAAAAGAGCCATACCAACAGCAGGGAGAGAGCACAGGTCCCCAATCGATTCTCGAACTTTAAAAACAGTCATTGACAGCCCAAGAACCTTTCTTGGCACTGTGGTAAGAGATTCACAGCTTTTCTCTAACTTCTCCAAAAGTTCAGCCTTTTTATCATGGGTTAAAAGTTGAAGAAACACCTCAACGTCTGAAGAAAAGCAAGGTAAGTGACCAAACCTGAGTTACAAAGAAAATATCAAATGATAGATTCACATTCAGTTACTTAGTAAACTAAGCATAATAAAATTTTCAGAACTAAAAGAACGTTATATTTAAATAGGGGACAAAGAAACTTTCGTACAATTATCCACATGCCTAGAGTGGATAGAATCGCATTCAATTACTAAGTAAACTAAGCATAAAAAAAATTCAGAAGTAAATGAACAATATATTTAATAAAGGGACAAAGAAACTTTCATACAATTATCCACATGCCTAGAGTGGATAAATTACTATCAATGAAAATTTACAACTTCATTAACTTATCATGATTCATGACAAACATGGAAGAAGAAAGCTGATAAATATCCTCATTTAAAAATAGATTAGTTGCCACAAACCAAGAACTACTCCACCATAGTTGTTGAGAGGTAACACTATGGCAGGACTTAAAGGATGAACAATTCTAGCTGCCAACATGCTTGATAACCCTACTAAGGCTTTACACCACAACCAGCAAAACATTATAGAAAAAAAATTATTTATTGTTTTTGATAAAAGAATAAATTTTATTAATTGAAAAAGAATAATATAAAGAGAATCCCAATACTTCTTGTCAAAATTTTCTTTTGCTAGCTTTCTTACTAGCTTTCAAGCGATTCTTTGCTTGGAACTTTCAGTCTTGTTACTTTTTACTCAACTTGAATGACCGCGAGCCAGAGGATTTTTTTAACCTCTTTATTCTTCTTAATTCAAACACTGTTTTCTTTTGTTCACTCCCACGTGGATGTTTCTCATGCAAGTCTTACTTCTCCTATCCTACCGGATCACAACCTTCTAAGCAGTTTCCATGGGCTAACCTGCTAACTATATTTGGAAGGCAAAGGACCCTTCTAATTAGGGGTTTAATTGATCTTTAGCTCTTAATATAGGTCAACAAACGCAGACCTTACAAATGCTTGTCTCTAAATGTACGTATGATGTATATGCAGGATAGTAAGACAGATCTTTACTTGCTTCTTCATTATTCTTTGACAGGGCAGTTGTGGTGATATTTCTTTGTGTGATGAATTAGAATTGGGTGTCTTATAATGACAGCATAGTTCCTTCTTACCGAGTTTCAAGGATTTAAGAGGAGTAAGGACTGCAAAGGTCTTTTGCGTGGTTGGTGTTTCGCAAATTCTTTGAGATCTTTGGAGAGAGATGAATACCAGTATCTTTGAAAAACATTTTTGATTATCACTTGGCATGTGTGGGACAGTTACTTTCTTGCTTCTTCATGGCATCCACAATAGTTGCTTTTAGAGGTATTGATATTGCATATTAACAAAAGGTTTGGAATATTGTGCTTCTTTAAGGACTTCACATATTTTCACTTTAATATTTTTGGTAATTTTCTTGTAATCCGCAGACCGCGGCATTTGTTTCTCCTCTCTTTTCCTTGAAAACCCATAGATACACAGGCAAAAGAGAAATCAAATGCATATTCAATAAAAATTTATACAGAAACTAAAGAACTTAAGCCAAACCTGGAGAAGTACTGGATCAGAGCCTCCGTCAACTTGTCCAAATCGCCCTTTCCGAATAACAGCTTCCTTCTTTCTATTTCAAGATTTGCCAAGTATGGACATCTTATGGAACCACTACTGGCTTCTGCAACTAACTTCTGTACAAAATCTGACGCACTTGATATTCGAGAATCAAACTGCACATATAATTGGTGAAGTCAGATGCTATAAAAAAAATGTGCACAGAGTATCACTAAAAAGTTTAACTATCATTAAGCAAGAAAAGCACCATTTCATCTGTTAAGTGCAAATGCTTGCAATCGCCAGAGTTTAGTAGATGCATTGAATCACCCTTGCACCAGCTACTGTCATCTTCAAGTAAACAGCTCAGGTAGTGTAGAAAACACTCCCAATCATCAGGACTGCCAAATGGAAAAAACACTCCCAATCATGGTTTTGAATTAACGTGCAAATGTATCATGTTATATAGAAGGACTAGTTCCATCAAGTCATAATAAAGGAAAACTACTTTTAAAAAGCTCAAAAGAATTCAACCCGAAATTTTATTTTTTAAAAAAAAATATAATTATAATTTTAAAAAAAAAGTAGTCGCCTACCTAAGAAAAAATCAAACGTCAAGTGGTTAAAATAAAAATTCCAACAGTTAAGTCTCTCTTAGGGGCCATTAACAGAATTAATTGTCAGGACTATCATACCCTTGCATCCATGTAACTTTTGAACTCCAACCTTTAGTCTAACCAAGTGTATGCCGGCCACTATTACCCACAATCTGTTAATCCTTACCTGCTGATTCATACTGTCAAATCAGTTCACCCCCAGAAGAAGGCGTAACATTAAGTACTTGAACTAATACCATGTCTCACCAATTTACCATGTCTCACCAATTTGACTATAAAACAGAAAAAGTGTTGTACCCCACGTAGCAATTTACTTATACTATGTCTAAAGAACCTTCACTTGAGCCTTAGCAAAGAGCTCAGTGACAATATTTGTTTATTTTCATTAGTAGTCTGCAAATTAAACAGCTGTTTACTTATTCTAGCTCACTGCTTTGAAGTGGTTTCCATACTATAATGCTGTGTGGGTCTTAATAGTGGACTCAAATACGAAGACTTTTGGTCCTTTATTGACTAAAATCACTAAATGTGCAGGAAAACAAACCACAAAAGAACTACTAACAGGCTTACAGGACTAGGGTCAAATTGAATAACATTAAGAATGCAAATCAAAACCTGAACGTATGTAAAAATATTAGATTAGATTATTAATACCAAAACAACTGGTCATCTGCAAACCTAGTTCAAACTTGAAACTTGTGATATTGGTCATCTGCACTCCTAGTTGAAACTGTTATAACAAACTATGAACCTATAACTTGATAAACAGGGTAAGACCAGTAAAGATAGGTGGCCTTGCACCTTGCTTAAGATTGCCAAACAAAATAAGACAAACACTTTTTTTCTTTTGATAGGTCAACTAACCAGACTACAAAAAATCAAGAAAACAAGTAAAAACTTTCAGTCGTTGGATCTAAGAGTATACAACAAAACCTACCATAATTCTAAGACTTTCTGGAATATTTCAGCAGCTGCAGCATAATCACCTGCCCGAGCAAGAAGCCTCCCCTGTCAACTTAAAGTTAAAGAATACCAATTTATAAGAAATGAATGCAAACAGAACCTAAGATAGAGAAAAGAAAATTACAATTATTTAAAGCATGAATATATATGAATTTCAAACAGTGAATACACTTCCCAAAAAGTAGTAGAAAATCCTCATTATTTAAGGAATTATACTCCAATGCAACAAACTGAGCTTTGGCAGTGAGACTTATCACCTATGTATGTTGGCTACTTCAAATCAGTTTCCTTTCTTTTCTTTATTTTTTTGGTTCTTTTAGGATAAAAAGAGACATAAAAAAGGACAATGTTTTGAGTCGTAAAATCAGTTTCCTTTATTTTCTTTATTTTTTTTTAATCTTTTAGGATAAAAAGAGACATAAAAAAGGATAATGTTATTGAGTCATAAAAAAAATTACACAGCTCCCTCTGCAATATCCAAAAACTAAGCAAGTTCTCCATACGATTCATCATTATGAGGGGCAACCTAACTACTACCTCCGGCTTCTACGTAGGTCACAAATTTGAAAAAAAAAGTAACATGAATTGGAACAAGTCCTATAAAGTTTATGGGTAGATTATGGTCATAAGTCATAACCAACCAGCTGATTTATTAGTAGGGATGGAAGCACTCCTGCATCTATACTCACTAAGTTAGAGATCAAATCATGCAAAGTAGTAAACGGAGGTTTTGAAATGCTGAGTACTCAAAGACCTACCTATATGGTCACAGGTTCAAAAAAAGTACTCCATACTTGCTATTGAGATTAAAAAAAACAGTCGATGCTTATTTCAACTTCCAAGTCAATCTTACGATTAACAGCTTTGCAAATTGGGCCTGATCTACTTTAAGTCCAAACAAAAACATGCATGATATAACACAGAAGTGTTTATCAACACGCTATTTCCACAGCACCATTTAAAATTAGAACCTAAAGTAGTGGAAACAAGAAATAACATTAGTATTATTTGGTATCGAGATTCCAAATATAATATATATATATATAGAAAGAGAAAGAGAGAGAGAGAGTCGGTGCTTATTCCCAGTCAATCTTTCAATGCACAGCTTTGCCAATTAGGCCTGATCTACTTTAAGGCTAAACACATACATGATATAACATATAAGTGCTCATCCACAGCACCATTTACAACTATAATCTAAAAGTAGTTGAAACAACAAATGGCATTTACTAAGACACCAATAGAGAGAACAAGAGACAAGTAAGAGTATGATAAATGTGCTACAAGAAAATGCAAAGCAATTGAAAGGTACAGTTGTTACAAGTTGATGAAATTACCCAAAGAGAGATAGGGGTAAAGTGAATGAAGAAACTAGTTTAGGTATCAAATCTGAGCCAAAAGAGTCCTGTTGATGGTTGATCACGAGTTTTCCAATAAATCCCAACCTCACAACCCTCTTAACTCACACCCTCAATGAAAGGCGTTGACAAGGGTAGAGTTCCTACAACTCAAAATTCCCATCAACTTAGAAAGTTAGAATATATTTTTTTACTAGAAAACTCAACAATCAACTGTTTAAGAGGGAAAAATCTCTATCAATAAATTAGAGACGAGAAATATTTCAGAAACAAAACCCTAGGAAGAGTAAGACATTAATGACGACAATGATCGTAATGAAGATGATCAATCTAAATAAGCCATTTAACACCAATTAGGGAAGAGTACAAGAACCTCAATGCAAGCAATTGCTCCTTTACTCAAAGAACCACAAATCTCATCCTGTCATATCAACTCCTACCAGAGTGCATGTGAACTTCACTTTGGTCAAAAGTGAATAAAGAAATGAGGATCCTTGAGCTTATGTAAACAATCCAAAAACCACCATAATGCGTTTATTACATCTGTGTCAAGAAACTTAGTTATCCTACGTGAAATTGACCAGGGCTTAGTAAAAAGACATATTAGTCGTGATCACTAGGCAGAAGATGATATTAATCATTTCCATAGAAAATCTAATTTACGTGTTGAAATAGAATATACACCTATAAACATGAAAACTCTAAAACCATTTAGAGCATCTTAAAATGTAGACCTTGAAGCTAAAACAAGGAACGTGAAAGGGAAATGTAAGTATCATAAGAGGCTTGGATAGTTTAGACAAGGAGTTTACAGATAAATAAAATTATCCCTGACATCAAAGGCAAATACTACCTTCGTTTCAAAAAGAAATAAACATCTCAACTTTTCAAAGGCAATTTGCGAAATCTAAAATTCAAACTTGATATGATTTCATTGGAGTTTTGCAAGTAACCAATACTGTAATTAGTAGTACATTTTAGCTAGTGTACAATAATTATATTTTTTTATATACTACAATTAAGTAAGTTCCTATAAATTTTGAATAGTAGGTCAAAATGTAACTCTTGTTTAACGGAGAAGGTAGCTGCTTACAAATATTAGCGAATGAATGAAATTATACTCGCACAATACATAGAGAACCAATTTCAACTGTCAGTGAGATAATGTACTAAAAATTGGTGACAAATATATCTTTTTCAGCAGGTTTTATTAATTCATTTAGTTAAAATTTTACATGTCATTTGCAACCTTTTTTAACCTTCCAAAAGTAATTTGGTTAGCAATTACACAATAAATCATGACAGAGTTAGTACTTCTAGTAAAATTGGTTGCAATTGAGATTAAGATCATATTAAACATCTGCCAGCATGAAATCACTCATATGCATAATAAAATCTTGAATTTGCAGGGATTGGATGTTATTATTCTGGAAAAAAGATTCTTTTAGACGGTGCAATGCTCCATAAGTCAATTTATAGTATACATTGCAACTGAAGTTATAACTTGCAATCATCAAACTGAGATGCAAGCACACATGCAAAATGGCAGTTTAAAGAACAGTGTCCCCCTAAGAGCATGTATAAGCAGTAGGCATAGACACTAAGACAGATATTAGTATAATAAAATTGTACATGTATGCAAATAAGAAAGAGGGTAACAGAAATTACCTGTATTTGTAGTCTATCAACCTCAATCATTACAAGTGAACCCAATTTTCCAGAAAGAACTTCCAAAGCATCCCCATACTTGGATTGCTGTTCCAGTAGGGAAATGTAGACACTAAGAGCTGAAATGGTACAAGTACTTATTAGACAGAAAAATTTCTAAGGATCAATAAACAGGAAAGAAAAAGCAAAACGCACCTTCTGGCTCATGCAAGCTATGAGAAGCAATGTGCTTCTTAAGCAAACCCTCAGCTAAAAGCAACAGCGTATCTCCCCCACCGCCACAAAAAACCTGTGAGACACAGAACCATTTAATAAGCAACTTTCAGGCTTATGTAGAAAGAGCATTGACTTCAAATTTCTGATTTAGATGAAGGATGAGTTTAGAAAACTGTAGGTTGTTCTGTTATAAAAACAGCATTCAGAAGAAACATGAACACACCAATCACCCGAACATAGAATGGTAATCTATAAACCCCCAAGAAAACTCATGCTGGGTATAAACAAACATGTAATGGATGACAGTCAAAATAATGTCACGGTAACCCAACTATTATACCCATCAAAATTAGATTAGCAAACTAACAACATTTCAATTTATAGTTTCTGTAGAGAGGTCTCACACTCTCACTCTGCCCCCATTTAATGAATGTGTCGTATTTGATCCACTTACAACACTAACCAAATGAAGCCAATAAGTGTCACTTTAGGGTTCTCTTTTGTTTCAAATAAGTGTCCTCTTTATCACTTTTTCTTTCTACTTGGTAAAAAATACTTTCCTCTTTCGAATCTCCATAAAAAATTATGGGTAAAAAGAGACGCATTGTGCAAGTAAAGCACATTGTGCAAGGAAAATTGAAAAGGAAAGCAGCAGGTAGGCAGGCATAACCTGCAACTGAAAGCTACAAACTGCCCACAGTAAGAACCTTTCTTCACCAACAACCTTGTACATTTTAATAGCTATCTGCAGTAATAAAACCAAAAAACAATTATGGCCTTTTAAATTCACTGTGCATAGACAAAGTTGTATGAAGTATCAAAATATGATGGAAGATGAGTGGGGCAGAAAAGAGGAAGGGATTATCGGATACCATCAACCTGTTGCTGCTTCACAAATGAATACTCTCGAACATAACAGTTGAAAAGGCCCATCATTAGTTCCAAGTTATTCGGGAATTTTCCACAAGCATGCTCATAACAACTGGTAGCCATGTCCACTGATGAGATAAACAAATATAAGTTCATAGATTGATTTAATAAAGTGGAGAAAAATATACATATAAATAAAGCAGTAAAACATGTACTGACAGTGATCGAGTCTTTGGAAAACAATCTGCAATGTGCTTAGAGTGAGATCATCAATTAAGATGGAGGCATTGGTAAACAATAGCTCTTTGGCATTAATGCAAACAGAAAGTGCTTCATCCAATTTACCCATCCTTTCCAAAATGAGTCCCTTAAGTGCCTGCGTAATATAAGAGGGAAAAATGAAAAAATAAACCCACTAAAGCTAATATGTTATAATACATGAGACTTTAGCTCCTCTGGCATAGATGATATCATATTTAATCCTATTTTCAAGAAATAGTTATCTATCAATTACGTGCAAAACATAAAGCAAATGAAAACGAAATGATTGATGTCTAGTTAATATCATAGTTGTTAAGGCGTCGCTTAGGCGACGCCTAGGCGTCCAGGCGATGAAAAAATGATACGACGATGGGCACCTTGAGGTGGAGCTGCTAAGGCGTGCGCCTTGGGACGCCTTGGACGCCTTGATGCACGCCTTGGCAGCTCAATCAAAGTATTTTACAGTTCTGATCCATTAACCCATGACCCATATATTACAAACCCATGACCCATCGATTAAAAACAAGGGAGAAATGAAATAAAACCCTAAAAAACTTATTAGTAATCGGATTCGACACATCTTTATCAGACTACATATTTGTGATGATTGGTTGCAACTTTATTTTTTATGTGGTCTTTGTTGAATTCTTCATTTCTTTTACTAATTTTTAATATCAAGTGTTTTGTTTTTAGATTGTTATTACTAAGCATTTACATAATTATGCCTTTAATATTATTCCACAGTGTTATGTTTTGAGTTTTAATGTATATAAAATTTTATTGCCAATATACTTGTTAAGTAAAATAAATAATATATAAATTACACATTATAAACGACTTGTCACCATACGGACGCCATGGCGGTCGCCTTGTCGTCTAGGCGTCCAGGCAGTCGGCTACCGCCATGACTCACCGTGGCGCCGTGACAACTATGGATAATATAAGCTTCAGTATTCATTTGTTATCCAACCATATTCTGCCTTCCAATAATAAATGAATCACATTTTCATTGCATCATCCAAATGACCTGGAAATACCATGTTTAGTATGTCTATTGATTTTTTCATATTCTTGTAATTAAACCATGTTTGATTTGGGTTGAGACGTTGAATTAACATAACTGTACAATTAATAATTTAATATCAAATACCTATTAGAGGCCAAGTACATATTAAAGGCTTATATCATGCAATTTACTTAACTCATCACATCAGAATTATTAGTGTTTCGGAAAGGGCAGCTTTAAATGATTACAGATTTTCCATTGCTAGAACAGAATTACAATTGAACGCCATAATAACAAAAAATGTCCTTGCAGCATCTTAACCCCCCATGCAATCATATTGCAAAGCAAAAGCACAGATATTCAGTGTTTTATCTGCTACGAGAAACCCTCATGGGATTGGACAAAAAAAAAGAAAATAATAAAGTGGAGTCCATATCCTCATTATTAGTCAGGGTAAGTTTTTTTTTTATAAGGAATAATCCGGATGAATTATACCTCTTTTCTGATTCTTCAAATAGACATTGCTTATGTAAAATTTTAAAAAAATGGTTCTACAATTCAAAATGCTCAATTACAACTCTATATAGAGATTAATAGTGCAATAGCTGAAAATGCCAAATTAACAGGACTGACAACCTGGTAGAATACATGCTTCAAACACTACCAATTAAGCTTTTCAAAGAGTTGTCTTTTACTCCAAGACCATACTCAAAAAATGTTTTTGAAAAAAAAAAACAAATTAAAAACCACTTCATCTGTCAAATTGAATTAAATTCCCTCCTGGAAAATAATTAGACCAAATAATTGACTTACATTAATGAAAACAACTAAATGTGAAGCTACAGAATAATGTAAGAGGGACACAAGCTTACAAGTGCGTAAGGAGATTTGGGAAATTTGGTGAGCAGAGTTGCGGAAAGCTTGAGTGCATTTTTGAACTGGCGAGAATCGATGGCGTCCCATATGGGTCGAACCCGGCGCTCCGGAATCCCACCCGCCATCCCAAACTTTGATGCCATTTTATAGCCCGATTAGGGTTAGCTACAATTCAACAAAACGGACACACTCTCTCCCTCTATCTGATAATAGATATGATCTAATGATGAATGTCAAAGGATATAACGGAGTGAGACGAAACGGGTTCTTTTTTCAGTTTACTACTAGAAGGGGTGGGATCGGCTTTCAGAACGTGGGGAAAAACCTAGGGCGTGTTTGGACACGGTGATAGAGAGCGCCCGTTATCGTACTCTGTTTTGGTTTTGGTCATGGAAATTTACTTGGGTTATTGATTGCTTGTACTTTACATTCGTTTTTAAATGAAAATTTGATATTTTTACGACTGAAAATATTATTTTTATTTTTTAAAAAAATCATATAAATCATATAAGGATAAATCTCATTTTATTATTTATGGGAGAAAATTATTGTTTTTACAAAAAGAAAGTTATATTTACATTAAATCTTAGTCATATAAATGTGGATTTTATTAATTATTTATATGAACGAAAATATTATGAAACTATTAATTTTTTTATAAAATCATACTCTCAATTTTTTATTTATGAAAATATTAATTTCCCTCAAATAAACTTTGTAAGACTTTTTCCACATGGCATCCTTTTTAGTTTTTATTTTAAAATGATCAACTAAAACTTGTTACAAGTTTTTGCGATAAACTTTTGTTTTGGAAAATAAAAGGTTGGTAATATTAATGTTTATTCTCATATTGTGCATCTTTATTGTATATTTTGTTCTTTTTTTCTTTTTGTAGTTATAAAATATACATTAATAAAAGAACGTAGTTAAATCAAATTTTTCGCATTATACTCGGCTACGGTTTAAAATTTTATTACTAAACTAAAAAATTTTGTGTCAACTTATTGAACTACTTACATTTTAAAAATTATTACAAATTTCGTATAAACAAGTTGATTTTTAACGAGGAAAAAAAAATTTAAAACTAGTTATCCACGTGGGCTTGTCAAATAATATTCATACAATAGAAATTTGTAAAAAATAAAAGTTAATTTGAAAGTTAAAACAAATTAAACAATTAAAATTAAATAAATGAAATCATGGAAAAAACATATATCTTAATAATTCTATTAACTAGAAAAAAATGAAAGAAATTTTATTTACAAAATAAAATACATATCAGTCAATTAAAATAAAGAACAATATTTTGTAACAAAATATTTAAACAACTTAAATAATTTAATAAAACCCATTAAACCAGATGGGTTTGAATTTAAAGTGTTTAAGTTGTTTAATTTATTTAATTAAGTTAATTTGTTCTATTATTGTATTTCATTTAATACTCCACATTTTTTTTTTCTAACTTTGTAATTTGTTTATATATTTTTGGATAAATTTTAACATTTTACAAAATTTTAATTAATTTTTACATATAAATTTTATATTTTTATGGCCACATGGATACATTTATGGGACCTATATGTTATTTGACTATTAGTTGGTATATCCACGTGGACAATTTGATAAAAATAATATTTTTAAATTTTTTCCATTAAAAAACAACTTGTTTACACAAAATTTGTGACGATTTGTGAAAAATAAACAATTTAATGAATTGATCGTTAAAAATTTAAGTCCAATAATACATTTGAAAATTGAGATGTATAGTTAGACTTGGAAACAGCCCAAGGCTGCAGGTTATGCCTTAGGCCCGCCCATCGAAAAATCAAAGCTTTGACAAAGATTTTTCCAAATTTCACCAAAACCCGCCAGCCATTTTGGCCCTACCGCTTCGTTTGTCGTGTCCATGTATAGTGTTATCTTATTCCTATTTGCCCCTTCCACATTGTGTTTTTATATTTATAATAATAATAATGGACTTATGTTTTGAGAATATAAATTCATACTATATTAAATAAAACTGATATGTTATAATACATTTCAAAGACTCAAAATACACACACTAAAAGTAGTTATGTAGTATTCAAATATTTAAGAATAGATAAAATTGAATATCTAGAGATTTAAGATACATTTAAATCGGTACTCCCCGCAATTTGAGTCATGAGATCCACCCATACTTGATACTTGAGTAAATAGTAAATTTCTCTTAAATTTTCATGTCAAGGACGGTTAATCAAGCCCAAAATTTAATGGTTTGGTCCATTAAAAATTCGTTCGAATTTTATTTAGGAGTATTGGGCTGAACTTTGATAAAAATTCAAATATAAAATAAAATTCTGACCGAATTTGGTCAAATGGTTGTTCAGTCCATTATAAATTTAATTTAATTATATATAGTGTTGAAAACCTGTAAAATATATAAATTATTTATATTAATTATTACATATTTATCTTCTTAAATTATATTTATATATAGTATCTTCAACTACAAATTAAGTACCATATTTTTTTTCAAGTTGTCAATTCTATTATTTTCATAATAAAATATAGTAATTATATGAAAATGATAGAGATTAAATATTAAAAATAATAAATAATAGAGTATTTATAAATTAGCTCATTTATATTAATTTTAACTTCAATTTGATTGGTAAAAAGAAAGATGTGTCTTAAACATTTTAAATGGGTTACTTTAAATAATATTTTTTAAGTCTAGATATCAATCTTAATAATATGGGTGCTTTACATAAGTATACAAGTATTAAAAAGATATTACAAGAATAGTGCACCATTTAAAAAATTATAGTAATAGTGCAATAATATATAATAATATCAATAGTAGTGCAAATCTACATCACAGAAACCAAAACAACTGAAATACAATCACCTTAAATCTAGAGAAAACTACTCCACTATATCGCCGATTACCAACTAAAAAAATATTCCAAAATCACGAAAAAAAACCGAATGATCCGGAACAAACCAAAAGCCTACAGATATTCATCGTCTTCAACCAATTGATCATCTTCAAGAAAGAATCAATCGAAAAGAAAAAAGCATTCATACTAGAGAGGCCTAATTCAAAAGCACATAAAATCGAAAAAAGCAGTATCGTAAATCGATATACATGTTCGATCACGAGATTCAAAGCGAAAAAATGGATATAAACAGAGATTTCAAACCGAATCTGGAAATTGAAAACAAAGGTACGGAGCAGTTAATATATGTATTGAAATAATTTTTTTGTTATTTCTTAATTCAACTGCAGATTGAGATATTTGTAATAATAAATATTTGTTGTTTTCTACAATTTTGCTACGCATACAATGTTTTGGGAAAATACATACAAAGATTTGGTTACCTTGTTTTAAGTGTTCAACATTTGGAAAATCAATTGCATTTACATTATAATTTTTGTTTTCATATATGAAACAATAAAAAAATTACTTCACGAAGAATATGTATACCAATAACGTATGTTTTAGTTCTTTGAATAATGTTAGTTTGGTAACCAATTAAATAGTTTTTGTAATTTCAAAGAACCAAATACTATCAAGTTCTCGATGCCAAATTTTGAGCATTTATATAAAAAGTTGGCAACATTCAAATAAAAATATTTAGATTCCTTGTTTTTAGTTTTTAATATTTAGTATTTCATTTTCGGGGACATTATAATTTGTGTTTTGGTTATATTTGGAATCAAAAATTACTTCTACGAAACATATATACCAATAACGTATATTTTGGTTCTTGAATAGTGTTAATTTGGTAACCAAATAAATAGCTTTTGAAATCTCAAGAACCATCTACTATTGGTTACTAATGCCAATTTTGAAGCATTTATATAAAAATTAGTCAACATTCATATAATAATATTTGGATTCCTTGTTTTAAGTGTTTAATATTTAGTATTTCATTTTCGGGTGCATTATAATTTATGTTTTGGATATGGAATGAATGAAAACATAACTTCCCAAAGAATATAGATACCAATAACTTATATTTAGATTCTTGAATTATTTTAATTTGGTAACCAACTAAATTAATTTCGTAATTTCAAGTAACCAACTACTATTTGTTACAAATGCATATTTTGAAGCATTTATATCAAAATTTGGCAAAATTCATATAATTATATTTGGATTACTTGTTTTTCTTTGTTTAATATATAGTATTTCATCTTGAGTTCATTTTAAATTGTGATTTATTTATAAACAAAATGAAAGCGGTTTGTTTCATACTAATTGATATGAAATACGTCTACTTTGGTTACTTAATAAAGTTGCTTTAATATCTAAATAGTAAATTTAAATTATATCGATTATAAAATAGTTTCATAAACAAGAATAATCATATTTTCTTACGCTGCATAAAGATTTAGAAACATTCATGTAAAGATTTGGATACTAATTACATTATTGTGTGAATGTTACAGTTTCAGTATTCGGACCATGGATATGCTTCCAATTGTAGTTTACTTCAATGGAACGTGGACCGACAGTAGCCAATATACAAATTTCGAAGTTACCGGCCTCCTATCACCATCAAATTGTTCATTCACAGAAATGCACAACATGATATGTACTGCATTAAATCTGGACTACAACACAACGGAATTGGCAATCAAATTTCAGATTAACAGCAACATTCCTCCAATCAAGGTGACAAATGAAGCAACCTTAAGATTCTATATGGAAGTTAGTAGAAGATCAAATGAAAATGGAAAGTTTGCACTAATTATAGATTATGAACAAATCATTGGAGGGACTACAAGCTTACATAACGTGATAAATGAAGAAGAATATATAGTGCAAACAGAAACGTAAATGAGATTGACACAGTGGAATTCTGATTTTGGTTAGTTGGAAACACAAGAAGACCAAAATGGATCACAATATGTCGAAAGAAATTGGCAATTGAAGTAATTGACAAAGAAACAGTCAGAAAGCAGGACATAGCAAACACTGCAGTACAATGTGATGAGGTAATTTCAGATCCAAATAAGTTTAAAGTCAAACTACATCAAACTTACATAAACAAGAAAATCCTTTCACAAGCAATAATAAGGACACATTCCATAAGGCAAAAAAGCAGACAACACAAGGTTGAAAGAACAAGTGGTCGAGATTTTGTTCTGGTATGCCTAGACAATGGAAATTGCAAATGGAAACTAAGAGCATCAAAGTTTCGGAAAACAACTATGTTCAAGGTAAGAGAATTTAATGATGTACACACTTGTTTCGTCAAACATACTTTGCTTGGAGATCACAGACAAGCAAACAGTGAGATGGTTAGTGAATGCATTAAGCATAAACTAACTAACTTCAAGAAAATTTACCCACCAAAAGACATTGTGGAAGAACATGATGACGGAGTATAACGTGTCCATCTCCTACCAAAAAGCATGGAGATCAAAGGAAAAGCAATGCAAAAAGTAAGAGAAATCCACACGACTACACTCGATCCCTTCTTCGCAGCATATGCCGCAACAAACTAATCCAGGTAGCAATTGCAAACTATTTATTAAATGTTTCAACTATTTTGGTTACTCAAAGTAAGAAGTTTAGTCACTTACAAATACATATATGGCTACTATCTATTTTAATTGAATAAAACTAAATCAGATTTTTGCATAAGACAAATATATACATGAATTGAAACTATTAAATATCATTTTAGATACCATCTAAAGACTATAAAGACATAAAAATATAGGTTATTGTTCAGCAAAAAATAATACACACAGTAATCATATCTACTAATCTGGACATTATTGCATAATTATATTAACCTTACTTTAAAATTCGTTTCAGGATCCGTCACATCATTGGAGTTGGAAAAAAATGGTCGATTCAAATATCTCTTCTTCGCAATAGGAGCATCCATCGAAGCATGGCAACATTGTTTCCCAATCATTGTAGTTGATGGGACATTCATACAGTCAAACTACAGGGGTACAACCGCTTCATAAGCAAGCACACAAGACGCAAAACAGGGGAACATCATACCGATTTCTTTTTTTGCGATTGTTGATAGTGAAAATGAATCATCATGGAGATGGTTTTTCATCAATTTGAGAAATGCTTGTGGTGTTGAGAAGGACAATGTATCGTTTCGCATGCATATGAAGCAATTATCAAGGGACTTAGCGTGTGTTCCTCGATGTCATGCACCTGTTCACGCACCTACCATATTCTCGAAAAATATTAAAAGCAGATTCAAAAAGAAAGGAGAAGAGATAAGAAAAGCATACAACGCAAATTGTAGGGGGCTTACAACCGTAGAAGAATTCAACATACATATGGGTGAACTTGATGCAATTGATACTAGAATAAGAACATATCCTGGAGGAAGAAGTTAAGTTAGAAAAGTACACGAGGCTCCATGGAACTGTAAGCAGGTATTCAACAATGACTTCAAACACCGCTGAGTCTATTAACCATGCAATCAAGGGAATTAGAGATCTTCCAGTTGTGTCGATGATTGAATGCCTACGCTGTATGGTTCAAAGGTGGTATTTCACAAACAAACAGTCAGCAATATCAACTTTCACAACTTTATCCACGACGGTACCGGAGAGAAGATTACAAGGTAATATCAACGAGTCAAAGAAACTTAAGGTCGACCTATAAAACCCAAAAATTGTTAATGCACATCTTTGGAAAAAATATCATTAACAATTATATGAAACCACAAAATGAATTATTGGTTACCAATATAAACCGTAAAAGTTACTAACAAAGACATATAACTTTAATTATTCTATATATATTTTTTAAATAATTATTGTACATACTAACTAAACTATTAAAATTTGTTACAGTTGAGACATCAAATCTAGTAATTTTTACATTTATGATGTCACCAAGCAATTTATCGTGGATATGGGAAAAAAAGACACGCACACGCGTAGTAAATTTCAATACCATGAAATGCCTTGCTCACACATCTTCTTTGCATTATTAGCAAACGGAATATGAAGTTGTTATGATTTTTGCTCAAATCTTATTCAAAAATAACTTTGATGGACACATATTAAACTTTCCGCATGCCATGGACGACAAAGAGAATTGGAATGTTCGCATTTAAATTAAAACATATGTGTCAAACCACCAAATACAAGAAGGCCAATTTGGACGACCAAAGATTGGAAGGTACAAACATGTTTACGAAAATACCATTCGAGAATAAATGCAGACGATGCCAACAAAAGGACCTGACAACAAAAAAAAACAAGCAATAATCCACCAATTTTGGAGCCGAAAAGCGTTGTAATATATTTCATTTTTAACCAAAAAAAATTTGTTATGAGACTCATTGATGATTACTTGAGGTTGCTTTCAATATACATTCATATTGTAATCGTTTTATTGATTAAATAAATAAAATTTATATTGCACAATATTGAAATATGTTTATTTTTCATTAATTTTGTTTAACAAGAAGTAATTATATCTTAAAATCAACAACTGTATATTATAATTATTGATGTATATTTTATTTACTACCTAAAACTACAACAGTTACTTGTAAATGCAATTTTGGCTACCAAGTATACAATGAAAAAAATTTGCAAGTACCAACCATTTAATTAATAGATTAATTTTAATTAATATAACTATTTGGTAAACCACAAAACAAACATTTATTATAATAGATACTGCAAATGAAATTATGGCTACTAACTGCATCCATGCTAAAAAACTATAAAAATACTATTTGGTTACTATCTAAAACTAAAAATATATATGTGTAAATGAAATTTTGGATACTAATTCTACCATGTTAAAAAATTATAAAATTACTAAAACTAATTAATAGATTATTTTAAATTAATATAAATGTTTCATAAACCTCAAATACATTTATTATAAACAATATATATTGTTAGTGAACCATCACTACCATAACAAATGAAAAAAACATAAAATAATGTGTAAAATGTGATATAGTTTCTCATTATGAATGATTACCCTTTTTAAAATGTTTTTATTCTAATTAATATCTTTAAAAAAACAAGTAGTTCTAATTAAAAATAAAATAAAATATAACTGACATATTTATGTATATTTCGGTTGCTATTTAAAACTAAAACAGTTACCTGTAAATGAAATTTTGGCTACAAACTGTACCATGTTAAAAAAATAAAATTACAAAAATAATTATCCATACTAATTCCCTATACATTTTCGGTTGACACATATTTAATTCTATCCATTTTCGGTTGCTAGGGAAGTAAGCCCGAACTTAGGCCTTTGTGTTTCTATTCAAATCGTAAGTGAAACATTGATTATGTTTCATTTAGCTTTTCCTCCACTTCATCATTGTTGTCATTTACTTGTTTAGATTTGTACCCACCAAACTTTTGTACACATGATTACGATAAATGGTAACTCTCTTTACAAATTTTTAGTGCTAACTTCATGCAGCTTAAATGTTGTTTTTTGCAAATGAAACTCACTTCATAAAACATTAGAGATGCTTAACAAAAAATAAATTTATATGTGTCAACAACTATATCTCATTGTCATTAGTTTGAATACACATTACATGTATAACATTATTAATTTTTTAATATTTTTTACAATATATTATCAATACTAATTGGATACCAATACCAACTCAAATAGATACCATAATATCAACATTTAGAAACCAACTGTACTATAAATAAAAATGTTAACAGTAATAAGTACGAAAATTAAATAAAAAACAAAAAATAACAATGATAGCCAATCGAAACATACTCATACTTCCTTTGTAAAAATTAATACATCATTCAACCATCATAATAATTACAAACATTCCATAACAAATAACCACATCAAATCGAATAATTACAACGAATTTCCACAACCAATAACTATATCAAGATTCATAATCATACTAGTCTTCAGTAGCTAATCTTCCTGTATATTCTGTGTCAGATTCATATCCAACTAAATGTTTCTTCCTTGCATGATTAAACAAGTTGACACAAAGCTTCCTACAAGATTGAAATCACGGAAATTGTTTTGGCATTGCGAGATATCATCGATGAATGAAATGTATGAAAACAAATGGTAAACATTCATGATCATTGAAAAAACAATAAATATATAACACAAATCAAAACAGACTTCATTATATATACAAAACTGAACAATTATAAGTAATTGGAAACTTACCTTTCAATTTGTTCCGGAATAGCCTCTGCAAATTCTAGATCAATGATATCATGTTCAACTTTGTTGCGGTATGGGATGAACACTATTGAAATCAATATACATTTCTATTCTTCCAAAACCCGCAATTAGACAAAATTATTGGGAGAATAAAGATGTACGGCTCGCACACATCACTAATATTTGTGCGCATAACATTCCTATCCTGTTGAAGAGAGTTATAAACCACTAATACTCTGCGATGCACGTCAAACACAAGCAAAAACCAATGAGCAAGTGTACGACATATGAATGGGGAACATAACAAAATCGACGTTAACCCAGGGTGTGTTGAATTCCATAAGATACCAATGAATGTACTCAGCTATATCACCAGAGTCCAACAATAGATTCTTATCACAATTTCTATTACCATATTTTCCATATAAATTGGTCAACTTGATATGGAACCAACAATCGGTTGTTGTAACCCTTATTTGAATTTGGTTTGAGTCTTGCTACTTTTATTTAATGTAATACAAGCATATGTTGATGTCTTTGAAACAAAATTAAAAACAAAATAACAATCGATTTAAACAAAGAAAATAAAATAATAATGTAACATACTAGTTTCAATAAATATTCAAATAGTTACCAATATAATTCAATAAGGTTACCTAAACTAACAAACATGTATTCAAAGATAATAAAAAACTCACATCATCATCAAGCCAATCGGCACTGGGTCTTGAGCTTGTAAAACCACATTTTTGAAGCTTATTGGCATGCACTCCAAATCGAATGAAGGCTCAATTTTGTCATTGTTGCAGGAAACTTTTCAATCCTTCAAAAAACAAAGTAAAACAACCAAAAAAAATTATTTTATATCCTACTAAAAACATAATGAAAATATATTAAACTCCAATATACATACATTTTTCGGTTATTCAATCCAATCTTAAACCACTGATCAAAAAGAACATCTTCATCTTTTGAAGGAATACATACAGATATCTAGAAATCTTTGTGAGTGGGGTAATTGACGAAAGCATCCACATCGAAGAGGTAGAACCAATTTGAACCAAACTTTGAAGTAAAAGGACTCTTCAAAACAAAGACTCTTCGCAACCGCCGTCGTAACAGGCACCTCGATTAATTGGTCTCATGTGATTTTTCAATTTCAAAACATTGAATTAAATCTCGAGTTGTAAACACCAAATTTCATCAAGTATAGAAATGTTTGATCCTTGAATTTATTACCCCGTAATGTTTTACAATACATGACAAAAAGACGGAGGTTAATATCAAGTTGAAAATACAAAACTATTGATCAATACAAACATAAACACTATAAAGAAACTAACTAATACAACAAAATAATTAAATTGCTAATAAAAATAATAACAAACCTCAATAGGTGTAAAAATAACAATTTCCTTTTCACTAGATTGACTTAAAATATCAAAGCTAGGAACATCATCCATCTTCTTAGCCTGTTAAAAAAAACTGTTTATAAATATAACACATTAAAAAAAATTAAAAAATTAAAAAAATGACTAACCTTTTCATCCTCAATATGAATTTTAACCCCTCAGGAGTATAAACAATTATCTCTTTCCCGTAAGAATTTAAACCAACATTTTTAATCAGAACATTAATAAAAAACAAAAAGAAGTAAGCATTTACTTAATAAGCATAGAAAATAAAATGAAAAACTAAAAAAAATGTAAACGTGTGCATCCTCTTCCTCAGACTGATTTCCAACAACACCACCAACAGGAGGATCAACACCCCTTAATATTACCAACATCAACGTTTCTCACCCAACTCATTATCATCATCATCGCCAGTAGGAACCACCAAAGATCATCAACATCATCATTATCAGCAACACCATCATCATCATCATCATCACCACCATTGCCATCACCATCACCAACATCATCATCAGCATCATCATCATCATCATCATCATCATCATCATCATCATCATCATCAACAACAACAAAAGAAACATTTTTATGTTTTCTATTACTATCTTCGACCATATACAAACTTTTCTAATCATTTTTTTTTACATCCCCGCAAATCTGCATTTGAAACACTTGCAGTAGGTCTTTTAACTCAACACCCAAATTCTCAATATCTTTTTTCATCTCCATCATCTTACCTTCTAAAGGTTTTACCCGTTTATCAATAACTTCTTCCAAATCAGAAATAGAAAAACCAATATCATTAAATTTCCTTGATGAGTCAACTTTAACATCAGAAATTTTGCCTGCAACATCATTTCCATTAAAAAAATGAAAACCCCCCAACCCCAACCGAACCTTTTCATCAATCGTAGGAACAATATTCTGAACGATCAACTGAAAAATAATAATAACAACAAATATACCATGTCAAAAGATTAAATATAAAACATAAGCAAAACAATACAAAAATATAATAATGAAACCAATATAAAATATAAATGGAAACCAATTATAATGCAAATTGAAACCAACATACCGACGGATCCAAAAAACAAGATCATTCAATTTCTCATTTTTGGGAGGCTTTCCTAACTCCCTCCATCTAAATAATCTCAACTCTGCAAAGCATGGTCATCAAACAAAAAATCCTCGACTTTCAAAAGTAGGTATTGTTTCAAACAAAAAACTTGAAACACATAAGGCAATCCATTAAGTTTGTAAGATTTACAATGACCATCCCTATAAAATTTGTAAATCACCCCACCATGTTTATCCTTCCTCATATGACCCTCGATACGCAATAGATAAAGAATTCTTTATCATTGAAATGCAAATTTACCCCATGGATAACTTTCAATATCCCCATAAGACAAAAAAGTTGAACAAAGTTTCATCAATATAATTATCGAGAAAGCAAGCTAGAATGAAATTAAAACCAATAAAATAATAGACATTCTAAGCTGCGCTTCATCATCATCATCGAAAACAGCGCTGCTATATATCTTGCCAATATTAGAACGGGTGACAACCTCATCACCAAAAAACTTCTCCACCAAACAAAAACCACAATTCCTCATCATCCCTTTGATAAACTTCCCTAATCAAGGCCTGATGAATAATCTGGGAAAACATTTGTGGTTGTCCAAACTCTAAAAATTTACCAAAACATGTCAACTTAAACTTAGTCAATTGTACCTCAGACAATTTCTTCTTAATAATATTTGGTACATCCATATCACACCAATATATAATTTTCTTTGAAAAAAATTCGATTACGCTCCTCGTAGAATAAATCCCAGATCCGAAAATGCGAAACTTACATTAAAAACACATTAACCAAATTAAAAACTACATTAAAACTTTAAATCAAAAGCATTAAATGAAAGCAATATCAATGATAAGCAAAATAATTTCAACAATTGATCATAATAAAAATAATTATAATTTTAAATAAAAAATCGTAAACAATCATCAATCTCCAATACTATTGGAGTAAAAGACATGTTAATATAACGGGTTACTGCGATAATATAAATCTAAATAATAACAATAATGTAATGTATTAACCAAAACTAAATCTAAAAGTATCTAATACTCAATATAATTAAAAAAAGTGATTTCAAAAAAGAACAATTTCAACAATGCTTAAAACAACACAAACTCTAATGAAATATTACACATTTTAACAACTATTACAAAAATCAGTTGCCAAACATATAAAAGAAGGTAACCAAATAACAATTAGCAGGTTACTTATATTGAAAAAAAATACATGTTAACAACTATAACAAAGATAAGTCTCCAATCATTTCAATATTGGTAACAAAAACAAAATAAAGAAGTTACCAGTATATTATAAATCTACAGAATAACAATAATGTAATGTAGAAACCAAAAATTTAAACAATAACAATTTTAACAATCCTTAAAACAACACAAACACCAACGAAATATTATACATTTTAACAACTACTACAAAAATCGGTTTCAAACATATGAATGAATGGAACCAAATAACATTTAAAGAAAGTTCTACAACAAAAATAACAAAGATAAGTTTCAATCATTTCAATATTGGTAACAAAAAATAAAATAACAAGTTATCAATATATTATAAATCAATGAGAATAACAATAATGTAATGTAGAAACCAAAAATTTAAACAAGCACAATTTTAACAATCCTTAAAACAACACAAACTAGAATAAAATATTATACATTTTAACAACTATTACAACACTCGGTTTCAAACATATAAAAGAAGGTAACTACATAACAGATTATGAAAGTTACTACAACAAAAAATAACAAAGATAAGTTTCCAATCATTTCAATATTGATAACAAAAAAATAAAATAATAGAAGTTACCAACATATTATAAATCTACGAGAATAACAATAATGTAATGTAGAAACCAAAAAATTTAAACAAGCACAATTTTAACAATCCTTAAAACAACACAAACTCTTATGAAATATTATACATTTTAACAACTATTACAACACTCAGTTTCCAAACATATAAAAGAAGGTAACCACATAACAGTTAGCAGGTTACTACAACAAATAACAACCTGTATGATCATAGAAAAGAAATTTAGTGACCAACCAAAAATATACTCGTATCAGACACTAAAATATGAAATTTAGTGACCAACCAAAGACTAATTTCGTGACCAACCAAAGACTAATTTCGTATAATTTACAAATAATAGAGATGGAGATGAAAACTCTAGGTACCCACGTGATGATATACGAGTATAATCGACTTTAATCGATAAAGTTAAAGTCATTCAAGCTACACACCGGAGTGATGAATTTGAAGAAGGTGCAAGAAGTTGTTATTTCAAAAGCGAGAATCGGTGAGGTGAGGAAAGCTCAAACCTTCGATTTATTAATCCATTTAAAATTCTCGATCGAATAGAGGCGTGGCCTATAGACTCGCTTTTATCGCCAAGTATAATGGCGTGTTCATAACGTTTTCACGATCGATGTTACGTAAATATGTGGACGACCCGAACCACGTCATTGAGTTAGAACCGAGACGAGATACCAAGACTTAACGTCACGAGGAGAGGTACTCACAAGATCTTGGATAGGAAAGAACATGTCCCATGTCACCGAGGTTATACCACAAGTTAAAGTTTTGTGGAGAAACCATGCTTTATTGAGGAAATGACACGGGAGTTGGAAAGCGGAAATAAAAGCGAGGTATTCTCATCTTTTGAAACACTGTGTACATACGTCAATTTTGAGGACGAAATTTCATAAGGAGGGGAGATTGTAAGACCCCAAATTATTAATAAATGAAATTTATTTTCCTCTATTTATTATTTTAAAATAGTAAGGGTTGATTTGATTAATGTGGATAGTTATGGATAAAATACGCAAATATTTGAATAAGTTAAAGTGGTTATAAAATATTCATTATTGTTTGGGAATATTCGTTTGGTCGTGGAATATTAAATTTGACGGTAGCGATCTTTTATGGGCCCCATAACTGAAAGAGATTGGATTAAGAAAGCGACAAATATAAGTTGTTTATAAATAATGGCGTAGTTGTTACAATTATATCATTGGAATATCCGGTGGTTAAAACACACTAATACGCGTTGTTGAGCGAAGAAGACGGTATTGCACCAATTATTGATTCTTACGTAAGAAGGCACTTTACTCAATAATTGTTACGGTAATTTCTTGTTCGATTATTTTATTTTATTGATTCAATAATTCTTTGCATTGATATTTTATATTATCGTTGTTTTCAATAAATTGTCATTACACAATATTTTTCTATTATCTGAGAGCAATAATTCATATTATCTGAATAATATTATTGGATAACATTATTGGCAATGTCTAGAAAGTTCATCTAAGGAGAGGTTTGGTCACCTAATCATGCGCCAAGAATGAGAGATCCTTATTGGAAAGCCCCTCTTTCACTTTAAGAAGCTACTGGTTGCCCGATCTTGTGATTCTGTAATATTATTTGTGAATAATTAATTATTGATTTATATGATGAGAAAAATATTGATTTTATGTGGATATAGATGGAGAAAATTTTTAATGTGACAATTGTTGAAAATTAATATTTTATCTTTTTACGATAAAATAATTCATTTAAATATATTATTTTAATAATATATTAATGGTTATATTTTATAATGAATGTGGGATATATGAGTATATGAGGAGGAAGAGTATTTTGTGGCATTAAATGTTTAACACATATTTTGTGTGTTGGTGGACACAATTATCGATCAAATTTGATTATAACTTGTAAAATCGCCTGCTCAGTTTGTGGATTTTGGCCAATTTTGTTTAGAATTTGGAAAAACTTTCTTCCGCAAAGTTGTAGAGAATTGAATTTCCTATAAAATTCGCTTTGATTCAAATTTTACGATAAAAGGGCTATTTATTATGAATTATTGAAGTTTCAAGCTCAAATAATTGATTTTGGAAGTTTAAAATATTTAAAATAGGAAAAACATTTTTTTTGTTTTGTGGGCAGCCCTAGCATGTGCAAGAAATAAGTTGAAATCATTGTCAAAATGTGCGTAGAGAATTTGTAATATAAATAATATTAATTTATTAAATTTTTTACTTTGTGTTCTAAGATTTTCCTATAAATAGGGTGCTTGGGTTAGAATTGAAAATCACACCGTAAATCAAGTTTTTCTCTCTATATTATCGGCGTATTCTTGTGAGTATTTTGAGTATACTTTGAGTATGCTATACGGTCTGCAAGTTCAAGTCATGCTTTATATCCAGATGTTTTATTAAGACATCTTGTCTTTCGAGAAATGGATGTTATTTTATTAAAAATTATATTATTTCTTCAATATCATTATGCCGAAATATTGGTTGAATTTTTTTTTTATCAAATTTGGAACTTTTTATGTCGGGGGGGTTACTATTCATGAGTTCTTATTCACGAGTTACTATTCATGAGATTATTATTCATGAAAGCTTCTTATTCACGAGTTCTTATTCACGAGTACTATTCACGAAGCGTGAAGATGTTTTTTGTGAAATTTCTATCTTTTGGTGTTGAGTTCTTATTCACGATATCTACGGACTATTCACGTATACATCACTATTCACGAATCACGACATTATTCATAGAAAAATGAAATTTCTTCTTTTGTCCAAAAATATATCTACTATGGATACTAGCTTTGATTGTATCCATGTTTTGATCATTCTTGAATTTTACTCCACCGATTACTTATGAAGTATTTTTGAACTTGGATTGTTTAAAATCGAATCCTTAATATTTGTTCTTTTGTTTCATTGGATTCGTTTTTCTTTAAAATATTTTTCATCATCCTCGGTCTAAATGATGATATATTTTGAATATCTTTTGGCATGTAGTGCAAAGATGAATGATTTCTTGATGAATATCTTTGGCCGTAGTGAAGATGAGCAGTGTTGAGATGAACACGAATGATCGATTAATATCTTTGGCCCGTAGTGCAAAGATGAACATGTGTTTAGATGAACATGACCCGGTGATGAATATCTTTGGCACGTAGTGTAAAGATGAATATTTGATTCGGATATATATTGATTGATGTTACTGAGGATAAAATATCGATGATGACCTTTTAAATTCATATATAGAAGATAATAGTTTGCATTCTCTACTTAACTCTTCTAATGAATTGTTGTTTCCACTGTGAGTTGTTGATTTAAAAGCGGTTGTCTATTGTATTTTATTAGATTTTCTCTGTTGAAGACTAACGATAATTTGTTGTATATTATCTTAGTCATAATATTCTTTCTTTGGGCTAGTTGAGCTCACCCTTTTCCTTTTTGTTCCATTTTTCTTTCTCGGGAGGCGAGAATGTAGCGAAATCTTTAATTAGGGGGTATGGAATGAAGGTTAGAGAGAGTTGTTTAGTAGTCCCTCACCATTTTTGTAAAATAATGTATCAATAATTATGATGGGGATTTATTTGCGTGTGGATATTATCAGATGACAATATCTCGTATTTAAACTCACAGTTTATATGTTGTAATAATAAAGTTGTAGTTATTTCTGTACCATGTATTTGGCGACTCATAATGGGTTGGATGGAATGGACCTATTTTGGGGGCGTCACATAAGGTATTACTGTGAGGTGTGTTGTCCACGGTTGGGACATGAGTCACAATTGGTATATATTTGTATTTAAACTCACAGTTTAAGTGTTATCGTATCTTGCATGACAATTGTTGTAATAAAGTTGTAGTCGTTTTCTGTACCATGTATTTGGTGACTCAGAATGGGTTGGATGGAATGGACCTGTTTTGGGGGCGTCACAATAATACTGATACAAATTATTTTTAAAATAATATATGTATTATGTTAATAAAAAAACTATCAAAATTTTGTGAAAATAATTTATATGAACAAGAATGTGTTTCGCACAGGTTATTGAACTTATATTTAATGACCAAAATAAAAATTTTCCAAATAGTCGATGGCAATGTTTTTAGATTCGGATCGTTCATCGAATCGGAAAAGTCATCGAGTTTGAACGGATTTTGACCAAAAACTATTTTTTTGTTTGAACCGGATCGGAGAGCCAAACGGTTCCGATTTTTACCGATCAAATCGACGATCCGATCCGGTCCAGTAAGAATTTAATTACCATGGTCCGTGGGTTCTCGACTTCCTTCCGTTCTAGAATTAAAAATATATTTTGACTTTTGAAAATTAATTTACGAAATTTTAAAATTCAAATATAATATAAAATTATTTAATTTTAATATAAACAAATATAACAATTATAAATTAACTATAAAATATTATTATTAATTATTATTTGTAAAATTTAAATGAAATTATATTAGTTTTAAAATTTAAAAATTTATATTAAAAAGTTAAAAATATATATCTCTAATTTGATAGGAGTGAGTATTTGATTTGATTATTTTATAGAAAGAAAATCAAATCTAGCAAAGATATTTTGTCCTTTTTTTTCGAAAGAAAAAGAGAGATTCGTAGAGCACTGGCATGCAAATGAAAAAAAAGGCTTGGTCAAATCAGAGCTTCTTTGAAACTCAAAAGCAGTAGCATTATCTGATTGTTTAAATTTAAACACTCAAAATGATTGAGGCTGGCAGTATATTTCTTATTTAAATGATTTTTTTTATAAAGAAAAAAACAATGTAATTAGTAATTACTCTGAAACTTTTCAGGAAATGCCAGAATTTTGTTACTTTCTCATGTCGCTATCTTCGTCTTCTTGTTGATTCTGACGGTTCCTTCTGCTTCCCTCTTTCTTCTGCCGTGTTCTCCATCCCCTTTACTTTTTCTTTAATGGAGTAAATATTTTTTCACAGAAACCGCGTTTCTACGACTTTTTGTGTGGACCCACCTCATCTTCTCTCCAATTTCCACCTCCATCTCCATCTTCATCTTCTCTCTCCACACCCTCAAACCTGTCATTTACATCCACGCTGTTCCCACATACCATCAGCTTCCAGACAATACCTTTTACGTTTATTTGTAGTCTTGTATAAAGAATCAGAATATCTCAGGAAGAAAAATCTTTGAAATTAGGCCAACAATGGCTGAAAACGGCGAGGAGAAGCTGATAGCAGTTGCTCGCCACATAGCCAAGACTCTCGGCCACACTGACAACGCGGCCGATGATATCCTCCAGATTTTCTCCAATTTCGACGGCAGATTACGCGAAAAGCTCTCTGAAAAGTCGACTGACGATGAAGATCTGAGAGCTTCCGCCGGACTCGATCAAACCCTCAAAACCCTAAACCGTCAGATCTCCCGCTACCTATCATCCGACCGTCCTATTTGGTCCGATTCTGCAGACTCCTCCTCCTTCCTCGACGCCGTCGACGAGCTTGTCGCCGCTATTCGCGACTGGACGCCCATGGCAGCCGAAAAGCCTGTCGCCACCTCCCTCGACCGCGCCGAGGATTTGCTCCAACAAGCGATGTTTCGGCTGGAAGATGAGTTCAAATCATTAATGGAACGCGGCGGGGAATCGTTCGATCTGACTCGGTACTCGAATGGCGAGTCAACCGCGTTTGATTCGGACGAAGATATCGAGGACGATCTCGAAGACGATAGCGAAATCCCCGTGGCGAATCCAATCGGATCCGATTACAACATTATCATCGATGCCCTCCCGTCGGGAACAATCAATGATTTACACGAGATTGCTAAGCGAATGGCGACGGCCGGCTACGGCAAGGAGTGTTCACACGCTTATAGTATCTGCCGGAGAGAATTTTTAGAAGAAAGCCTGTCGAGGCTAGGGTTACAAAAGCTCAGTATGGATGAGGTTCAGAAGATGCCGTGGTCCAGTCTCGAGGAGGAGATTGAGCGATGGATTAAGGCCATAAAAGTCGCTGTTCGAATCCTCTTCCCGAGCGAGCGCCGCCTCTGCGATCGAGTCTTCTTTGGATTCTCCCCCGCGTCAGATCTCTCGTTCATGGAGGTTTCCAGAGGCTCCACAATTCAGCTACTGAATTTTGCCGACGCGGTTGCCATTGGAAGCCGTGCTCCCGAGCGCCTGTACAAGGTATTAGATGTTTTTGAAGCTCTAAGAGATTTGATTCCTGAATTTCAATCTGTGTTTTCCGATCAGTACTGTTTGGTTCTTTGTAATGAAGCAATTACGATTTGGAAAAGGTTAGGTGAAGCAATTAGGGGAATATTTATGGAACTAGAAAATCTAATCCGCCGTGATCCGGCCAAAGCCGAGGTCCCTGGTGGGGGGCTTCATCCTATCACTCGATACGTTATGAATTATATCCGTGTTGCTTGCCAATCTAGGCAGACTTTGGAACAAGTTTTTGAGGAAAGTATTGCTCCACCTGTTGATAGGCCGCCATCGTCTTCTTCTTCCTTATCTGTACAAATGGCTTGGATGATGGAGTTGTTAGAGAGTAATTTAGAGGCAAAATCGAAAATTTATAAGGACCCTGCATTGTCCTCTGTTTTTATTATGAATAATGGAAGGTACATTGTACAGAAAGTGAAAGATAGCGAATTGGGATCTCTTTTAGGCGAGGATTGGATCAGAAAACACAGTGCTAAAATTAGGCAGTATCATGTGAATTATCAGCGGAATTCATGGAGTAAGGTTTTAGGGGTGTTAAAATTGGACAGTAGTTCATTATCTCCTAATGTTGCATCAAAGACATTGAAAGAGAGGGTGAAGTTATTCAATATGTACTTTGATGCGATATGTAAAACTCAATCCACGTGGGTGGTTTTTGATGAGCAGTTGAGGGAAGAGTTGAGGATTTCAGTTGCCGGGAACTTGTCACCGGCTTACCGGAACTTCCTTGGGAGAGTGCAGAGTGTTCCGGAGGCAGGGCAAATGGAGAAGCATATAAAGTACAGCGTGGAGGATCTTGAGGCTCGGATTAACGACTTGTTTAGAGGAAGTGAAAAGAGGAGCAGCAAGTAAGCAACTTGTTGTTGTTGTACTATGTGTGTATGCTAGTGTAGTTTGTAGAAGTTTTGTTGTTGTATGTTGATGATGTAATATTTGGTGATTTTGTATCTGCTTGTTTAGATTTTCAACTTGTTAATGAAAATTATATGATACTACTATTATAGTTTCACAAGAGTAGTGTTGTGTGTGTGCCTTTTCTTTCTGGTTTGCTGCAAGTTTTAAGGGAGAATAATAATAACATCAAATTGCATTAATATAACCACTAAAAGGAATGTTTGCCAAGCCAGTGGCTTATTATTTATACCATCCGCAGCAGAAAAATAAAAAAAGCCACGTCTTGGTGGGTTTTTTGCCCACAAAGAAGAGAATGATCGTCCAAGTGTGATAGCTAGAAGTTTAGAAACAAAGGGGTGGTGGCGCAGTTGGCTAGCGCGTAGGTCTCATAGCTTCTGAGTTATCCTGAGGTCGAGAGTTCGAGCCTCTCTCACCCCAATTACATTTTTTTAAAATAATATCATTAACTTAAAATTCAAAACCGTAAGATAAAATATTAATATGTGGATCCTTTTCTTATTTTCTCTTGCCTCGTATATCCAAATATGTCATATGTCAAATTCTTTTTATCTTTTTCCAAGTTCCAACGGCAGTAGTTGAAAGTTTTTTTTTTTTTTTTTTTATATGTAAACAATTCAATTATTAATAGTTTATGATTCTTGGTGTTTTAATCATAACCAGTAATGTTCCTTTAGTTTTCTTTTTTACGTAAATGATTGTTCATCCTTGTGGTTTTAAGGTAATTTTTGTTAATTGCAGCATCTAATTGTTATTTAGTTTTATTTTTTCTTATTGGATATTTTATATTATAATTATTATTTATTTATTTGTAATTAATTTCATGACTAGTAGCTAAATTTCTAATGAAGATGAAATTAAATATTTCATAATAATATTTTCAAATTACATATGGTTCTTGCAAGATTTTGATTAGTCCTAGTAAATCTATGAATTTTTGATAACTTATACTACGTGATATTTGTAAAATAGGTAACATTTCAGAATCCATATTTGTGCTGGCCGAACATGCATGTTTGGATGGAGAGGAGCGCAACCAAGGGGAGGAATTAAGGCCAGCAATAGCAATCCTTCTTCGTACAAAACCTCCAAGTCTAATAATGACAAGAATTCTTTTTCTACATGTTTTTAATTTTGCTAGCTAGTTTTAATTGCGTGTTAGTGGGTCCCATAATCATCTGTTCAGATAGGACGACCTGACCTAGAAAAATTAATTAATTAAAATTTAGACTTTTTAATGTATTAATTACCTCGATAAATTATTAATTCTCACTTGGATGTGAGGTAGTGATGATGTATTTATTATACACCCAATAAGTCAGATTTCAAAAAAATAACCTTGATGACGTGAGATGGGACTGATAAAATATAATTAATAAAAATTCAGATAGATATATAAATTTAAAAAGGGAAATATATATATATATATATATATTAATTATTACCTTGATAAAGTCTGGAATATAATTAATCCTTGGTAATATATAAAAAAATCTTGGTATTGATCAAGGCTAGTCATGTATTCAAGTCTCCACTGTAGAAGGAAGCTAATTGTCATATCATTACTTCCTGAAGTAGCAAACACAAAAGAATATTTATCAAGTATATATAGCCTCTAGCTTAATTGTTCTCCTACATTAATCCCTATAAGCTAATTCCTTTTATAAATCTGAAAATATTCATTATACTGCTTTGTGACCGGAATTAATAACCAAAGCAGTAAAATCATCATATTTCGGACCCAAAAAAGGAGGAACACTATCCTTAATCCCTAATGCCAGAAAATCCGACATCAGTTTTCCATCGGTAGGGACACCTCCGGTAGAGTAGGGATCGATAAAATAATTGTTGCCGGTATCTAATAAAGAATTAATCGCCAAAAATAAGAATGGAAGAGAATTTTGGAAGGGCTGCATGCAGCAGCATCAGCATCAGCAACGTCATTGTTTGTGAATAAGCTGAAAATGAAAAGGAGACAGATAGGGATATATAGCAGCCATACGAATAACAAATTAAGTTGTAAACTTTTCTTTTTTCTCTAGAGAGCTACCAAATTAAAGTAAGTTTGTACGTAACGTTCTTCCCTTTTTATAGCAACTTGCATGCATGGGGGGTGACCAAGTATGATTAGTTTTAGTGAACCCAAATGTACGTAAGATTTTTAATTTAAATAAATTTATCATCACTAATTATGTCACCTCACCACTTGTTTGATATCATTAATTCTTTTTCACAAATATTTCATATATACCTGATATCTTTTAATTTCACCTAATTTTCAATTTTTCTTCATCTCCATAATATTTGTCAAAGTACACGATACATTCCAATGGAGACGAAAATGTGATGTCCATTGTGGTAGTATCAATTTATCAAAATAAATAAATAAAACAAATTTAGTTTTTTTTTTCATGGTAGAGAGACTCAAAGTATACACATATTAAAAAAAATTTATCTCCAAATTAATTACACATATTATCTACTCTCTTATCATATTTTTTAAAAAAAATTAATCTCCTAACTCTATCTTGGAATAATAAAATAGAGGATAGAGAGAAAAAAGGAGTGTGATGTCAAAGTTAATAGTGTTATGTTTTCTAATGTTTGTCATGTAATTTTGAATAAAAAAATTTATAAAATAAAATGAGGGTAATATTAAAAAAATAAAGTCAAATTAAAAAACAGTATTAAAGTAAAAAGAAGACAAATAAATTTGGACAAATAAAAAAATGAATATGAGGACTTGAGGAGTAAACTTGGACGAGGGAGTAATGTTTATGGAGAGTTCGCCCAAATACGTGAGGTGTGGAACACGATTTTTATGGGTTAGGTAATTTGGACTTGGGCTTCATATTGTTTACCCCAGGTATATTAATAGTAGGGCCGTTTGTTTGGGTTGATGACCCAAATTTTGAGTGCATTCAAACAAAAGATGAGTGCAATATGTTATTGAGACACTAAATATGTTAAGAATAATGCTAGAGACACAAATTATTTTATAAATATTTTATAAATTACTGATGTGACGTACTCCACCTCATCATATTGTGTGAGGCCGAAGACTATATTGAAACAATTTGTTGATCAATACGCAGAGGTGGAGTATGCCACATCAGCAATTTATAAAATATTTATAAAATAGTTTGTGCCTGTAACATTACTCATATGTTAATTCTCATTATGAGTCTCTTCTTATTGTTGATAAATTTCGTGGTCAGTATAATAATGATTTAATTAACAGTACACATACACACATATAGAAAGGATCAAGAGTATACCTTTTATCCAACATACCTTGCATATCCTCTTTTTTAACGACGAAAAGAGCGACGGTTCAGTCCGTCGCTAAAAGATAAGACGACGAAACCGAAGCCGTCATGGGTCCCGTCATTTCAAAAGGGATATCTGAAAGTATATTGGATAATTGGTAAGCATAAGATCCGGACTGTGTGTGTATATATATATATACACACAGTCCGGATCTTATGCTCACTTCTTATCTAGCTCACCTTGTATACCCCCTATATGACGGATCGGGCGCGACAAATCCGTAGTTATAAGTTCGGTTCGTCGCTATATGTTGTCCGTTGTTAAAAGCTAAAGCAGCGATTACATCTATATGTAGCGGACTGACCTAATCGTCACCCGATCCGTCGCTAAAGGGGGTATCTAAGTGAAAGCTAGATAAGGGTGAGCTTAAGATCGGGATATATATATATATATATATATATATATATATATATATATATATATATATATATATATATATTAATATTCAAAATATCAGCTACTGACTTTAATGAATTTTACTAACAAATCTAATAACATGACATGAAACTTTTTTTTTCCAAGTTGTAGGGTAACAAACACTACACCAAAAATGGTCTCTAGTGAAGGACAAATCCTTTACTAGAGGCCCTATATCACTCACAAGTGATTTATTGCGAAGAAATATTTCCTTCACACGAGTGCTCGCATTAGACCTCCTCGCAATTGGGTATCCTTCGCTAAGTAGTAACTAAATGTCTTTTGTGAAGGATATATTGTGAATAACTTTTTTATTCACAAATTGTATTTAGTAATGGAATATTGTTATTTAGTAAAAGTTTGGTTTCCTTCACAAATAATATTTTAAGAAGGACTATTTAAAATTAGTGAATAACTTTATTCCTTCACAAATAATATATTGTGAAGAACAAATTTATTTAACGAGAGAATATTTTCCTTCACTAATTATAAATTGAGAATCTTTCTTCAAATTAATGAGAGAAAAATTCCTTCACAAATTATAAATTTGTAAAAAAAAAATTAATTGCTAAATAATCAAAATTCATTGAAAATTATAATTAATTTTTAAATCATTGATTTCATATTTATTATTATTATTATTATTAATCTCTATAAGAAATATTAAATTTATTTTTCAAGTAAATATAAATATTGTTATACCTTTTCAAATTAATTGATAAACTAATGCATAAAGAGCTAATAAAATCAAAACTTTCATATAAATAGATCATAATACTCGAGTAACAACAACTACAAATTTGTCATTGTATCTTGGTCTCACAAGGGCCATAGTACCTACAAAATTTATTAACTAACATAAGAAAACTAAAAGAATAACAATGAACTAGAAGGAATAATATGTGACATGTTAGATCCACTTCATCATCATTTTCTTCAAGAAAATCAAGCTTGTGCATGTAAACTTCATGCTGCAATAGAAATACCAAAATTCAATTTCAATAAGACGAAGAATAAGAAAACAAAGTATTTGGTAAGCTCTCATCACAATCCACAATGTCATTTACAGTGTAACAGTGGATGACACAATGTTAGTCCAAGAAAGTATTAAAGTTAATCAAATACTTATTCCCATTGAAACAAAAGCAATTCAGTTGTACCTGAATATTCGGACTAGTTTCAGATAGAAAAGGAAAAACTAGCACTCGTTCACGGTCTTCTTCATATGGTAGGATAGTGCAAAAATAATCACACAAAAAAAAGAAAAAGAAATTTTCCCCCCCACTAATAATATCATAAGAATAACATAACATATGTAAGAGTTAAGAAACTGCAAAGCAACAAAGTGTTGCATGAAAGAAATGCGAGAGAGACACAACAATGAAAATCATTGCTCAGTAAGTATAATATTGCATAATACTTCTTCAATTCTGCAAAGAAAGGCTCCTTTGATTTGGGATTTTTGTAGAAAATATGATTTTTTGTGTCTAAAATTCAGGACAGATATATACACAAAAATAGTATTGAATAAGTCTACAAATGATATTCTGACATCCAGTCCACTTAAGTAAAAAGTATAAATCTTAAGAAAGAAACAAATACCTTTTTTGGGCCGGGGACTAGAAGCAGAGAGTCTTTATGAATCTCTGCTAAGCTTTTCTCGCCTCTTTCTTTCGGCCATGATGTGATCTTGAGCTTGAGAAAGCTGAGCACCTGTCCCGATCCTCTTAGCACCTTGAGAAGCTTTGAAAACATAAATTTGGTTCTCAAATGAACCTTGGGAGGTCATAAGATCAGTAGGTAAAGTAGTGGTACTTTTAGAAGGAAAACCTCATGTTTAGGTTTCTGCTTAAGCCTAAAGTTTCATTCTTTATTTTCTTATAACTTATATATGGAAGAATTAACCCATCTCATTAGTCAAAACATACTGTTATGTTCTTTGACCCAGGGATGAATCACATTTTATATTAGTTAATATAATTGGGTTGTTCCACATATGATAATTATAAAAAAAATCAAACTAAGAAAGAGCAAAGAGAAAAGTTGGGATTAGCTCCCAAACCCAAGTGCATATCAGCAAATCAGCTTCTCGTACTCCTCCTCCTGAACTAACAAATGCCTTACAACAAGTTGACGTAGGGGGTTTGTGGATCTAATATTATGCAAATAGAAGTTAAGACCACTTATTTCATTTCCCTAACTTAGTCTATGTTTTTAATACATACCAGCTTGAAAAGGCAAAGCAAGACGATGCACTTTCAGACCGTAGAGATATCTTGCAGCAAGTTGAGGTAGGGTCATGCTAAAACAACCCTTCAACACAGGACATAGACTTTGTTTCTACTGATTCAGAAGGTGCTTCATTTGGAAGAGAAATAGTCTGCCTGAAATAGTCTGAAGTCTCCCATATATCTCCCAAGGTCCCATTTTCTTCAGTAAATATAGCAGCATGTGCCTCAGCAAATGAACAAGAACCATTGCTTAAACCTATCTATTTAAAAAAGCAATTGAAAGAAAGAGCATATCCAGACAAGAGAAAATACCAATCATCAGTTGTAAAAGGTAAACAAGGTACTAAAAAGTCACCTTGGTAGTGATATCGATTTTGCTTCGCAGAAGAATCCCTTTAATTGTGAATTGGAAAACATATTCCAACTTTGAAGCATGGAGTTTGGCATAAAAAAGGTAAAAAGCGGTAATTTATCATTTTTTTTCTTTTTCTATGCACGACATATACACACTCAAGAATTGCAACATTGCACATGCAGCGGCAAGGGAGGAGGTCAGTAATCGAAGTTCAATGGCTATAACGAAGAAAAATTAGTGGACTCACACTCGGTATCAAATGGGTTCAACATAAAATGCAAAGGAGTCAAAATCTTTCTGCTCTTAATAAACCTTGCTGCAAGCACAAACTATGAGTATTAATGACCATGACAACCGTTTCTATAGATAGTCTTCTTTCCTATTAGTTATATCTCAGATGGATGAATCTCATGACAAACAGGGATATAATAGTTACAGATATCACAATAGAAAAAGGAAAAGCGGATAGAAACCTTTAAATGTCACAAAGGGCAAAGATAACCAAACACAAAAGACTCTGTGTGATGGAGTATGGTGAGTGAATATTAAAACATGGATTCATCAACAAGCACATCCACCTGACTGAGGCTGGGATTGTGACGCAGTCCCACTAGTAGACCTCAAATTCACGTCAACCATGTCTTGTTTTATGGAAGAAAGATTTTCCATTCCCGGTAATGCTGCAGTAGTTTTTCGAAACAAAGCCTACAGAAAGGGTTCGTTTCAATATTGATAACAATACATAAGATTAAAAACAAAGAAAACATAAATACTCTGTTTGGGATAAAAGGCAGCGGTGAGTAGAGTTGATAAAAACAAAGAAAACATATATACTTTGCTTGATGACTTGAATCAAGTTAAGATTAGCCACCTAAAAATATAGCCTCTAATATCTCAAACTCCCTCCATTCTATAAGATCAAGTTTGACTTGATGAAATCAATTTGAGATATTTTCAAATACAAAATTAATATTAATATGAATTCATTTACTTTGAAATCTCAAATTGACTTTCAAGGTCAATATTGATCTTATATGTAATGAGATTACTTTTACAATGTCACAGTAGTGTAATGATGCTCATTGAATGACACCCTTATTATGTTGATGAGAACCAAATGTCATCCAAGTCCACTATAATGAGTTATGAAATGACAATTTTCTGCTGAACCTATATTTTCCAAGAAAATAATGAAGGAAAAACAAAACATTGCCCCTGAATTCCTCTTGAATTAATAAAACATCATTTTTCATGGTTACACCAAGATGTGATGAATTCAAGGCAAGGTTGTAATGAACTATTATATCAGCTTGTACATGTGCATGTATGTATGCAAAAGAGACGAACTTGCCTTCAAGAGTGTGCATGTGTTGGGGTAACTTGCATGCTTGTTGCGTGTGTAGATGTGGGGGATGGAGGGGGAGATAGAGAGAGAGAGACCTTTATGTTGAAGCCAGCTTTAGCACTAGTTTCGATAAACATGACGTTAAGATCACGAGCTTTCTCTTCTGCTTCCTCTACAGAGACTAGCCTGAGAAATATCAGCAAAACCCAAAATTAGCATAAATAAGTTCAAATAGTTAATTAGACCAGAGAAGGCATTCAATAGTTCAACATTTAAAGCATTTTTTATGATGTATATCAACATTTTGAAACACAGAATAGCAAAATGGACACATGTCCTTAATTTCTAATACATGAAAGTATTCAGCTAGTTCTTGCATACCACAATTGTAAAGAATATAATTCAAACGCGGCATGGGCTATATGCACACAGAGACATATATGCAATCATAAACACACACCATAACTAGTAGAACAAGAATCAACTCCCTACAATCACCAATAAATCCAGTGGGGCGGTATCCAGGACTTCTTTATTATTATAGGTATTAAATTTTGTATTACTAGATTGGTAGTCTTAAGTGGCCATAAGCTAATAACAACTAAATCAAAATAATGAAATGGGGAAATTTGGGACCTTTCATATAATTAGAGTACTATGGTATCTCTTTCCTTTGTGGCTCTATCTTTTATTCATAGCAATTAGAGGACTGAGGTAAAATGGGGAAATTTGGAAGTTTTCATACAATTAGAGGACTGAGGTGATTAAGGAACTCACAGCCTATTGAAAGCCAAGCTTCAAAGTCTCATCCACTTTTTCTGAGTAGTGTGAAATCTCAGAACTTTCCTTGGCAAAAAATCTTACTATTCGTATGGCGCCAAAAGTTTCCTAACCAACAATGACTGACTTCCATTTCAGAAACATATTTGTAGCCCCAACCCTCTGGAATCAAATCTAATCTATCTCCCCTAAACGCATTTACTCAAAAATGAAATGAACAGTAAACTTTTCAATCTCCACTTTTCTCCCTTCAGGATAAAATTGTGAGATATCTCAGCATAGTAACAATAGAATAAGATAAGAACACGTGTACATAAATCCATATTACTCTTTCTTAATATATTCACCAAAACTATTTATGGAACATGCCATAAAATTTGTCTGATTCAAGGGATAGCAGGGTTAAACTGCATGATTATTTAACATAGAGACTAATAACTGAAAATTTAAACTTTTTTTTAAGTCACAATAAATAACCAAAGAATCGAAAAAATGCATGACAAGAACAGCAATGACTTGAGTCTTGTGGGAAAGTTCATGAAGATATCGACCAAATTTACGTACTGCTAGAGCTAAACAAGTACATGAAGGTCGCCAAGGTAAAATAATTTCCATCCCTTTAGACTAGCTGAGACAGCAAGATCCATGTCAGCTCAAATACTCAAATTCTCATGAAAAAGTTGTTTATTGGGAATCCTATTGCAAATGTCAGCTCTGTATACAAATAGATACTCGAAATCATACAATGATATTTGTTGGAAAGTGAAAGAGAATTAGACCTAGAAGAGGTATCGATTATGGTAATAGGGACTATTTTGGGATACATATCGTCAGGCAACCTCGTCGGTGGCAACACAGGAGGGACATTGGTAAGAAAAGTATCACCATTCTGGAAGTGACAATCAAACCTGGATTTTTGATTGCCGGTCTGCCTCAACGACAACGATGCGAACGCCTTTTGAGCTCCCCTTAGAAGAACCACCTCCCGCCATTCAGACTGCAATACAAATCAAAAACCCTTGCGGTCTCCGGCGACCTTGGCGGTCTTGTTATGGATGTTTTGGAGGAGTTTGGAGAGAATTCATAGGGTTAAGGATGCCATTGATGAGAGAGAAATTGAATACTGAAATGGGGAATTACCATTGCAGAGAAAGAAAGAGGATTGAGATGGGTATCGAATCTCAATAGGATGTCTGTATGTGATGTGGGTTTGTGAAGAGAGTTGATGCAGAGGAAGGGGGTAGAGGTAGGGCTAGGGCTTGTTAATTTGGGCGAGATTTCTGTTTGTGTGAGATGAAATAGGAGTTTTAGATTAACTTAAATTGAGATAAATCTAGTTCATTGAATTAAAATTACAATCAATCTCAACCGTTCTTGTGCTTTCTCAAATTTTAAAGTGGAAAAATATACAAAATGAGTTATGTTTTACTCCATTATATAGATGTAAGTTATAATTATTATAAATAAATTTAATACTGTAAAAAAATTAATGTATTTATATTCACTACAATTAATTATAAAAAATTATTTAGAACAAAACAACGACTGATTTTATCTCTCGCAAAAAAACTATGATCAATAATATATAGTGAATAATAATTCCTTCACTAATAGATTTTTTTCCTCGCAAATTTTCATCAAAAATTGGCTCCAAAAATCTTTCTATCGCTCCAATTTTGCAAGAAAAAAAATATAAATTGCGAAGGATGTTTCTTTCGCTAATAACTATATTGTCACTATACTTTTTTCCTTCACTATTCATTCGCTAAACAACTCCTTATGTGAAGGAATAAATTCCTTCACAAAATTTCCTTCGCTACATCCCTATTTTGGTGTAGTGAAATTATTCCTAACTAAATAATCTGAAAGAAGTTGTTGAACTCAATCTTAAGATCTGAAGAGCCGATTAATTTTTCTTGGAAAGAGGGTTTATAGGCCCTGTTCGCAAATACACCCGTGGGCAAGATTTAATTTAATTATTTTTTGGTAAAAATAAATCGAATATGATCCTTTTATTCGGAAAAAAGAGGTAAACCAATAATTAAGAAATATATTGACAGACAGATACAATAACATAATTGAGCCCTTGGAAGCTCAAGTTTGGTTCTGTACGTACATGCATATATATATATATATATATATATATATATATATATATATATATATATATATATATATATATATATATATATATATCACCTACCCAATATTTTTACCTTAAAATTCTGCAAAAAGATTTTGCAGAAAATCTTCAAGATGCTGGACAAAGTTTTCACGAGTTGAATTGAAGTAAGTTGCATGACTGTTTTATACTCCCTGAATCGGTCCTACAAAGATAAGACCTTTTTTTTCCTCTTAAGTATTAATTGATTTATGCAAATGTTTTAGCCAATTAATGTATATTTATATGTTACTAATTATACTCCATCTGTTGAATGAAAAAAAATCTCATTTGACGAATTTTTGGTCAACAAACAGTTTTATTTTATTGAATATTGTAGTATAAAATGATTCAATATATTCAATTTTGTAATTATACTTTCATTATTATGCCACTCCTACATTAAAATAATAACTTTTCCAGCCATCATAATTTCTTTATAATGCATGAAACAAAAACACATTCTTAATATTTGTACGTAAATTCTGTGTCTGAGACTCTATTTTGTAAAAAGGATTGAGTATTTTAATTATATATTTAAAATATATAATAATTAACACAACTTTATTATAGTAACTTGAGATGGTAAAATTATACTAGTAACTTGAGTTTACTTTGAACAATTAAACATATTTGAAAAATAAAGTTGCCATAATTACAAAAAATTGAGGGGCCATATTGTCAAAACGCGACAAAAACTAGTAACTCAATTTGTATATTATAGTCTAAATTATAATTTGTAAAGTTTAATTATTGCTTAAAAAGGAAAAGCCAATGAAAAGATACAAATAATCAGGGCATCTAAGAGGACTCCGTGGAGCTCCCATAACCATGCACTTTCCAGCCTTGATTATTTATCAATAATTTGGCCTTTTTGCTCCTCTTTATGCATTTATATCTCTATATATATGATTTATCAATTATTTGATTTAATTAATCTTTTTCTACAAAAGATCTAGCGTTAAGCATTGATTTTTCAAGAAGAAATGAACTTAATTAAAGTGAGAATCCTTTTAGGGGGTCCAAATGAGTATGAACCGTTTGGTGGTGATCGAGAGTGGGGACTTAGGCCAAGATCTTGAGGGTATAAATATACAAAATAGCTAAAAGATTGAGACAATTCAAAATGATTAAGATTAGGTATTTAAGGTCTTTTAAGAACTTAGAGCTTGACATTTCACCAGTTTTTTGTTTTTGCATGCCCCATGCATGAATAGAGTTAGTTCAGCCACATTCACTTGTGTCTGTGTATTTGTTTCCCCCTTACATGTATCATGTGTAGTCGAATTGTACGATTTATCTCGTATCAATTCATCATTAACATGTGTAAAATTAGTCTTATAATTAAGAATGTATGTTAGATCACTTCTTTACCTAAAAGGTTAACCTATTAGATTAAGGCTCTACCATATTTATTAACTCATTTATACTCTTGAATTTATCTGATGTAAGATTCATGTGAAATATCACAACACCATGCAATTGATACATGAGCAATCTTTATGAGATTTGAGGGCAGTTTGTTTACATCTGAATGAGTATGAATCTGACTGAATAAGTTAATATTTAAACTTTAAATGCGTCTGAATGATTTATCCAAAAAAATTGTGGTTGAATAAATAAAAAGTAGTGTTGAATGATATTTTACCTACCTAATCTCATAGACAATTAAAAATTACATTTATTACATATTCATCTTTTTTTACTATTGTAAACAAAATTTGTTATCTACAAGTTGTTTTTTGATTTTTTTGCTTTAACAAATTGGTCAATAACCAATTTAATGAATGTTGTTGTAGTATTTTATTTTAATTTTATGAACATAGAATGTTATTAAATCTTTGATGGAGTATACTAATAGTATACTCCATCAAAGATTGTTTACAAGTTTATATTTAATTTTTTTAGATAATATTGTTTATTTATGATTACATAATAAATTTGTTCTTAATAGTTTAGAAGGTTAAAATATTGTTATACGCGTATTTAAGTTTTTAGACAGATATTTATCAAACACATTATTTTATTTTATATTCAAAATTTTTACTTTATTCAACAAATTCAAATTCTCTTATATTACATTCTGAATTTTTCATTCAATTTTATCAAAACAACATCTTAGTCTCTGAAAACAAGAACTAGCCTGAGTAACTAGTAACAATTAGGCAAGTATTAGTCTTGCAATAAAAGTAATACTATAATAAGTTATTACTTATGATATAGTCTTATAGATCATATTCAGTACTCTAATATCACCACTATATATTACATTTCTTGTTAACGTCCTCGTTTTTGAAATGTGTATGTAGTTTCTAAATAAATCACGTATGTTTTTTATTAGGTGAATGTGTTCATATTCCTTCCGTATCAAAATATAATTAAGATTAATTTTAAAATTTTAAAGTCAAATGTAATATATTTTTTAATTTAGAATTAGCGAGTTTCGTTTAAATTTTGAAAACAATATTTCTTATAATTAGTAATATTTTTTTTATATAGTTTTCATATATTTTCATATTAATTATATAATTTAAAAATAAGTAAATTCATCTCAATTAAGAATTCGAAAAATACCCCAAATTAATTCATTTCTAAAAATTAATGAAAGTAAAAGGAATTTTGTTCGTATCTATTGCCTTGAACAATGTTCCTAATATACAACTATGATCAACGTAATTCTAGGCTAGGATAATTACAATTACAAGATATTAGTTGCTACAAATTAGGAGAGCCAACTATACAAAAGATATGGTCAATCAATCTAAAAGATAATTATGAAAATTAACTTAAATAAATTTATATTCTATCACACCCCCACAGTCTTAGCGGGAGGTGGTCGGACGCTGAGACTGGTTCGAAAATCATCAAATAATACGCGCGGAAGCCCTTTTGTAAAAATATCTGCGAGTTGAGAAGCGAGGCGGGACATGAAGGACACACACTCTCCTTTTGTACCTTTTCACGAACAAAGTGGTGTCAATTCAATATGTTTAGTCTTGTTGATGTTGAGCTGGATTCCCGAATAAATATATCGCACTAATATTATCACGATAGACCAAAGTTGCCTTTTGGATAGGATAATGAAGTTCGAGAAAGATTCCTAATCCAACAAGACTCGAGAGACAACGTTAAGCGACACCCCTATATTGACTTGACCACTAGACTTGGATATTGTAGGTTGTCGACAGAAGACCAAGAAATGAGATTATCTCCAGAAACACACAATAACTCGAGGTGGACCATCTAGTATCGGGACATCTACCCCTAATCTGCATCTGTATATGACAAGATAGAATGAATCGAAGACGTATACAAGTGCATACCATAATCAATCTTACCTTGTACATAACGAAGAATGCGTTTCAAAGACTCCATGTGTTCAATTTTGGATTTATGCATAAATAAAGCGGACTGTTGATCGCATAAGAAATATCTGGCCGTGTGAAAGTAAGATATTGCAGAGCACCAGCCAATCGACGATATTTCGTAGGATTATCATAAGGGTCACTCGATTTTGTACTTAGCTTCCCCTTAGTGTTGGCCGCGTGTGGGGAAGCGAGGTTTGCAAGCGATCATTCACGCCTCATCTAATATCTCTTCGACATATTTTTGTTGAGAGAGAAAAAGGCCTTTTTAGTACAGTGGCAAACAATACCGAGAAAATAACTCAGTGACCCGGATCTTTCATAGCAAATTCTTGACCTTTGAGAGAGAGATAATAGAACATCGAAGAGCATCTGAAGAAAAGCTATGAGTATAATGTCATCAACATACTGATAAAATATATGCAATGTTAGTCCACGACAATAAATGAAAAGTGAATGATCGATTCTTTGTGAGTAAAACCAATAGTGGCAACAAAATCAATGAAACCGTTGATACGGGGCACTGGGGAGCTTGTTTAAGACCATAAAGGATTTACGTAATCAGACAAACATGATCAGGATGAGTGGTGTCTTTAAACCCCATAGGTTGGTTTCTCATTTAAGTTCCCGTGCAAAAATGAATTCTTAACATCTATCTGATGAATAGGCCAAGATTTGGACAATGCAATGCTAAGGCTGTTCGAATAGTTGCTTCGGTTTTACAAATAGGGCTAAATGTCTCTTCACGATCAATCCCTTCCGTTAATGCGATAAGCAATCACCTCTGAAAGACGGACTTTATGTCTCTCAAAAGAACCATCGATTTCTTTTTATGATGAAAAATCCACATGGACCAGAATTATATTCACATGAGATGGACGAGGTACTAAGTCCCACGTCTTATTTTTAATTAGAGCATTATATTCATCTAACATGTGATTTCCAATTCGGGTCATTAAGTGCACTCACGGGGTTTGAGGGATAGGGGAGATTTTAGGAGTTTCGATACTTAAGGCATGGTGGTATTTTCGGTTTGGCGTGAAGATGCCATATTGACTCTGAGTAGTCATTCATTTGGGTTGATGGTTGGTAGTGAGGTGTGAAATGCGGAGGGGACTGATCTTTGGGCTTGCGAAGAGGGGTTCTTTGTGGGAAAAGGGCATCCCCAAAGGAGACATTGTGAGCCTGAGGAGGCTGGTAGGAGAAGGAGATTGAGGGAGTTGATTGTGTTGGTTTTGGGCGTCATTTTGATGCAAGTTGTGAATTTGCAATGGAGACAAACCATCCTCTAAAAATCATATGTATGAGTATTTGGAGTATGGATTGTTGAAAATGGAAATTGAGTTTCATCAAAATGCACATGACGTGAAATGATAATTTTTCGAGCTGACAAATCATAACACTTGTACCCCCTATGATTGGAAGGATACCTAAAAAGACACACGGAGTTGAACGGGCTTGGAGTTTATGAATTTTGGTGGATGGAAAGAGTGGGAAGCATAAACACCCGAAAACCCGAAGACGAGAATATGATGGATGCGTTTGATAAAGAATTTGTGTAGGAGATTTGTAGCCTAAAACCTTTGTGGGGAGGATCTTTAAAAGGTAGGTAGCCATTTGTAGAGCGTGGTGCCAAAAGGAGGGAGGCATAGATGAATGTGCAAGCAGAGTACGGACAATATTATTAATGGATTTTATTTTTCGATTCGCTTTTCCGTTTTGAGGAGAAGTGTGAGGACGAAAAAGCGGAATGACATGTCATTTTGTTCACAAAATTTATGAAAGGGCCATTATCGTACTCACGACCATGATCTGCTTTGAAATAATTTTATTTCTCTTTTAAATTGAGTTTTTATGAATGCTCGAAAAGAAAGAAAAATGTTGTGAACCTGTGATTTTTGAGACAAAGGAAAAGTCTACAAAAAATTAGTATAATCATCAAGAAATAATGCATAATAACGATGGCCGGATGAGCTAAGAATAGGTGACGTCCATAAATCACTATGAACAATATCAAAAGGCATAGTAGTGAAAGATAAAGAATCATAAAAAGACAATTTAACAAACTTCCCAAGGGGACAAGATGAACAACGAAAGTTACGAGCTTTATTACAACTAATAAAATTGTTTTTGCGAAGATTACTAAAAATTACATCTCCCGGATGACCTAGACGAGAGTGCCAAATACTAGGAGAAAGGATTGGAAAAACAGAAGGTGCTGAAGATGAAAAGCCTGATTTTTGGTGGTGAAAGGGTAGAGCTCTCCCGTGCTCTCACATCTCAGAAGTTTGCTCCCCGTCTGTAGGTCCTTCACAGAAAATCCAAATGGGTTAAATTCAACGGAAACCATATTATTGTTAGTAAATTTACGTACCGAAATAAGGTTTTTAATCAGGTTAGGAGCATGTAAAACATTTTTGAGGTGTAATGTTGGATCTGTTTGGGTAAGGAGGAATTACCATAACCACGCAATTGGAATCATACTACTGGTACCAACAATTATTTCATTAGTTTTGCTCAAATTAAAATAAAGGCGTGAGAGTACACGGATTTAGCGGTCATGTGAGGCGTCGCTCAGGTGTCCATATACCAATTTTAAATGCATTTGGTTCAAAGAGAGAGTGTGCGTGGCTTGATCGATGTCGGTTGGAGCATAAACACTTGGAGTAGGAGTGGCGGTGTAGAAACGATTGAGAAGAGGCGAGTACCCAAGACACCTATTTGCCTTGCCGCCATTGATGGACGGACACCCCAAGTGGCGGTGGGATAAGGACACGGTGGGGTGGCCCTGGACTGAGGGACCCACCCGGCCCAAGGTGGGAAATTCGGTCTCTGCTTGCTTTTCTTTGGTTTGCGATTATCGCCACCACGGCAGCCATGGTCTGATGGTTGCGTTGGTTGTTTCCACCGCGATTTTTGCCATTGTTTTTCCTGCCCTTATTGTGTGAAAACCTATTCTGAACCATCTCCTGTTGCTGTCCATTATTGTTCAAATTATCAGTTTTGGAATTCATGAAAAAAGCAAAGGTCGAACCTGATTCGAGCTTGGCTCGTTCGGCCTTGGTGGTTTCATCCAGAAGCAGCATCGACCGTACTTGAGCGAATGTCGGTAGAGGTTTCATGTTCTAAACCACCGTCACAAAACCTTCATATGCCTCGGTCGCGCCCAGTGAAAGACTTGACACCATTTTTTGGTCACGAGACTTTGGCCCGACATTGGCCGGTGATCGGCGCACAAGACCTCGAGAAGCGGCGAATGAGCGCTGTGCATCGGGAAAGTCACCTTAAATTAGTGGTTGCAAACTCTGTCTCGAGGTGGATGGCCCGAGAAATCTTATTATCCTGGAACAATTCCGCCAAACGGTTCCAGGCATCAGCAGCCGTGTCGTCGGGATCAATTATGGTGTTAAGGAGATCCTCGGAGATGGTTCCATAAATCCATTGACGAACAATGTTGTCAGCCTTGATCCCAATGAGCCTTTTCGGCGAAGTGCGACCTCGGTTTTTGTAAAGGCGGAGTTGTCGCATTTATCATGACCGGTGGTGTACGATGTGCTTTCAGAAAGTGGCGTGGCTTTAGCATGGATTGTGAATAAAGTCTTCCAATTAGTGTATTTGGCGGACTCGTAATCTAGTGTGAGGGGAATGACTGTTTTGATGTTTGTTATGGTGGTGGCAGGATGAAACTTTTCAGCCATTGATGAAGAAGAAGAGATGACGATGAAGAAGAAGAAGAAGAAAAAGAAGAGGAAGATGAAGGAGGAGGGTTGTTTTTCTATGGCTTTGATACCATGAAAGTAAAAGGAATTCTGTTCGTATCTATTGCCTTGAACATTGTTCCTAATATACAACCATGATCAACGTAATTCTAGGCTAGGATAATTACAATTACAAGATATTAGTTGCTACAAATTAGGAGAGCCAACTATACAAAAGATATGGTCAATCAATCTAAAAAATAATTATGAAAATTAACTTAAATAAATTTATATTCTATCAATTAAGAATGATCCTAAATTTTAAAATGGTGAGAATATATGATAATGAACCCAAGCTGCAGCTATAATTTAAGTTATTTCATCAAAATGCCAAGTTTGAGCAACCTAAAGTTCCGAAAATACACTCTCACAAAATAAGTTTACACAATTCATTTTGAGTCGTCAAATACATGGTACAGAATCCAAATATAAACTTTCTATTTATAATTATTAACTGTCGTGTAAAATATGACAAAACATAAGTTGTGAGTTTCAATACAAATATTGTCTCGTAGACAATATCTAAACTAAAATAATGGAATCAATAATATGAGATACGTACTATGCAATAACTATTGTGATAATTATTGAATAAAACTGAGTGACTTCTTACGTAAGCATCAATAATCTGAGATATTGTGCAATACCGTGTGTTACTGTGCAATAACGCGTATTATCACTACAAGAAAAATGACCATCTGCGACTAATGATATCAGCGACTGCCCTATCCGGTCGCTGATAATGGTAAAAATAACCGCTATCTGCGACCGCGAAGGATTCTAGTCGCTGATAATTGTTGTAGTATACTGTACTTTTATCATCAGGTATATTTCAATAATTTAACGGTAAAAGTCTTGCCGTTATTTTATGAAAAAGATTATTTTTGTCGCTTTCTATATCCGACAATTATTCTATTGTGGAGTCCACCAATGATTGTACAAATATTTTGTACGGTAAAATATTCGTTTGGTCGGGAAATATTCGTACGAATATTTTATGACAACTTACTTACTTTACAAAATTTGCAAATATCACCCATAACTATAGCATTATATCAAATCAACACCTTATTATTCAAAAAAATATTTAGAGAAAATTAATTAAAATTTTATTCATAAAAAGTTGGGGTCTTACAACCTCCTCTCCTTATGAAATTCCGTCCTCAAAATTAATGTACGTATCTGGTATGTCGAAGAGGTGAGAATACCTTGTTTTCATTTCAGATTCTAACACTGAGGTCATTTTTAATCTTTCAATAATTAATTTATTCATCTTTAATATTATAACTCACAATATTGACAATGAGATTGTTCCTAGGAAAGAATGGGCTTTCCGATAAGAATTTTTCTTTATTGCCGCACAATTAAATAACCTAACCTTTTACTCGACAGAACTTTCTAGACATTGTCAATAATACAAATAATAATATGAATGTGACGCCCCCAAAATAGGTCCAATCCAACGAACCTATTCTGAGTCGCCAAATACATGGTACAGAAACAACTACAACTTCATTAATACAATTGTCGTGCAAAATACGACAACACATAAACTCTGAGTTTAAATACAAATATTGTCTTCTAGACAATATCCACACTCAAATAAGTCCTTATTACAATTATCGATACACTATTTTACAAAATAGTGAGGACTACTTAAAACAATTGCCTTGAACCATTACTCCACACCCCCATTTAGTTTCATTATATTCTCGTCTCACGAGAAGAAAAATGGAATAAAAAGGAAAAGGGTGAGCTCAACTAGCCCAAAGAAAGAATATTATGACTAAGATAACATAGAACAAATTATCCTTAGTCTTCAATGGAAAAAATCGATAGAATACAATAGACAACAAGTTTTAGATCAACAAGCTGCGGTGAAACAATAATTCATTAGAAGAGTTAAGTAGAGAATGAAATCTACTATCATCTATGAATTTAAAAGTCCATCATCGATATTTTATCCCTGTAACATCAATCAATATACATCATAAATCAAATAGTCATCTTTGCACTACAGGCCAAAGATATTCATTTGTTGGTCATGTTCATCTCAACACCTGTTCATCTTTGCACTACGGGCCAAAGATATTCATCAGTTGGTCATGTTCATCTAAACACCTGTTCATCTTTGCACTACGGGCCAAAGATATTCATAAAAAAATCATTCATCTTTGCACTACAGGCCAAAGATATTGGTTATATCATCATTTAGGGTTGAGGATGATGAAAAATATTTTAAAGGAAGCGAATCCGGTGAAACAAAAGAACAAATATTAAGGATTCATACTTTTACACAATCCAAGTTCAAAAATACTTCATAAATAATCGAGTGGAGTAAAATTCAAGAATGAAGACCAAAACATAGATCCAATCAAAGATAGGAACTATAACGAGATAATCTTGGACATAGAAAAGAAAATTTAATTTTTACGTGAATAGTGTCGATTCGTGAATAAAGTCTTTAGTATCGTGAATAAGTTGTATACGTGAATAGTAACTCACACCAAAAGATAGAAATTTCACAAAAACATCATCATGCTTCGTGAATAGTACTCGTGAATAAGAACTCATGAATAGTAACTCGTGAATAGTAACTCACGAATAGTAACTCCATGAATAAGAAACCCGACATAAAAATGTTTCAAATTTGATAAAAAGTTCCAACACCAATATTTTAAGATAATGATATTGAAGAAATAATATCATTTTGAAAAAATAACATCCTTACCTGCAAAAATAATCTTGACCGGAATCTTTGGATATAGTCTAGAAGGAACTTGCACCGATATAGAACACTCAAAGTACCAAAATACTCACAAGAATACGCTCGATAATATAGAGAGAAAGAGAGAAATCTTTAGTTTCTGGTGTGATTTTCAATTCTAACCTAAGCACCCTATTTATAGAAAATTGCTTAGAACACCAAAGTAGAAAATTTAATAAAATATTAATATTTAAAAAAAAATTCCTACGCCTACTTTGAAAATCGATTAAACCATTTTGCAAACACATGGGGCCAACCAAAACAATAAAAACGTTTTTCTAACTATAAATATTTTAAACTTCCAAAAATCAATTATTTTAGAACCTCGAAATTTCAATAATTCATAATAAATAGCCCTTTTATCAGAAAATTCGAATCTCGTGACTTATTATAGGAAATTCAATTCTCTACAATTTTGCAGAAGAAAGTTTTTCCAAATTCCAAACAGAAATTGACCGAAATTCATAAACGGACGATTTTACAAGCTATAATCAAATTTCAGTCAAGAAATGGGTCCACCAACATGTTTAACATGTTTTTAGTATTTATTACAACAAAAATACTCCTCCTCCTCATTTACTCATATATACCACATTCATTGTAAAAATATCATCATTATTATATTATAATAATATAATAAAATATTATTTTATCAGAAAAGATAAAATATCGATTTTCAACAATTGTCACTTTAAAAAATTTTCTCCATCTAGATCCACATAAAATCAATATCATATAAATCAATAATTAATTATTCACAAATAATATTCTGGAATCACGATCTTGCAACTGTAGCCGCTCCCAAGAAAGAGGGGGCTTTCCAATAAGAATTTCTCCTTACTAGCGCAAAATTAGGTGACCAAACCTCTCCTTAGACAGAACTTTCTAGACATTGCCAATAATATTTTTTAATAATATTATTCAGATAATATGAATTATTGCTTCGATAATGGAAAATACTGTGTAGTGACAATTATTGAAACAACAATAATATAAACAAACCAACGCAACAATTATTGAATCAATAAAATAAAATACTGAACAGTAATTACTGTAACAATTATTGAGTAGTGCCTTCTTACGTAAGAATCAATAATTGGTGCAATCTGCAGGTGTCTTCTTGTGCAACAACGCCGTATTCATCGTGTGTTTTATCCACCGGTATTCCAACAAGATAATCTGTGAATAACTACGCCGTTATTTGTAAACAACTTATACTTGTCGTTTTCTTCATCCAATCGCTTTCCGTTATGGGGCCCACACAAGGCTGCGCCGTCGTACGAATATTCCCCGACAGAAAGAATATTCCACGACCAAACGAATATTCTCCGACAACAATGAATATTTTATAACCACTTGCTTATTTAAAATATTTACGCATTTTACCCATAACTAACCACATTAATCAAATCAACCCCTTACTATTTCAAAATAATAATTAGAGAAATTAAATTTTTATTTATAAAAAGTTGGGGTCTTACAGTGAATAACTGTTTCGTGTCAATTATTGATTTAATAATATATAAAATATTGTGCAGATGATTATACTGTGATAATAATTAAATCAATAATATGAGATACTATGCAGCAACTACTGTGGTAATTATTGAATAAAATTAAGTGACTTCTTACGTAAGCATCAATAATTAGAGATATTGTGCAATACCGCATACTACTGTGGACCAACACATATATATTATTGTACTTTTATCACCAGGTATTTCAACAGTTTAACGGTAAAAATCTTGCCGTTATTTTATGAAAATATTATTTTTGTCGCTTTCTATATCCGACAGTTATTCCGTTGTGGGGACCACCAATAATTGCGCCGTCGTACGAATATTCTCTGACCAAACGAATATTATATGACAACTTGCTTACTTTATAAAATTTGCACATATCACCCATAATTATAATATTATATCAAATCAATACTTTACTATTCAAAATAATATTTTAAAAAAATTAAATTTTTATTCATAAAAATTTGGGCTCTTACAAGTTACAACACATCTCTAGCTCTTACAATTTCGGCAAGGCTAATTAATTAGGAAGGTTCAGTTGAATTTCTTATAAATAGATTACTTGAAGTTTCAATCAAGTCTTAATTATAATTCTAATGAGGGATCAATTCAATTTTCTAGCCACTATATAAGGATAGAGAGTCGTCTATATATTATCCCATGCAATTAAGCTAGACATTAATATTAAACTTCTTTCCTCCTTATACATGCATCATGCATGTGTGGTTAATTAAATAAGATCATGAATGCATGCATGCATGCATGAATGCTGAAATGAAATCCCTAGCTAGCTAGCTACTACATTTATAGGATTCTTTTCCATCTGCGTCGTTTTTTTATCCTCTTAATTAATTAATTCGATCCACAAAATAAAATAAAAATAATAATAATCATCCCCTTCTTTTCCGTACTCTAGATTCCAATTTCTCTCCCTACCAAATGAACCATTATAAACCAAGAATGTTTAAACATGCACGTACATGCACTATTAAGAAACTTCAATTCAAATATTCATATATATATATATATATATATATATATATATATATATATATATATATATATCCAAATTTCACACATCCAGAGAAGGTACGTACTTAATAATTGAAGTTATATGGATTCTTGTATGATTAAATTATTACAAGAATCAAACTCAATGGACTATATATCTAATTGATTATGATTATTCATATCACCTCCTAACATGCACAACAAATTAAATACATTAATCAAGCCTCCTCCACCTTGGCTTTCGGTGTTAAGACAAACTCAATTCGTCAGACGTTATTTTCTCGTCCCTATGGAGTATAATTAGATGGATTCAATCTTAATTTGTAATATTGCATTGCTCGTGAGATCTAGTTCATTAGAAAATAAAAGAAAAACTATGGTTAATTAGTTTATAAACTTCATGTAGCCGCGGTGCCTAAAACCTAAGACCTACGAAGCTTCGTACGTACTTATTGAGATCGATTAGTAGAAGAATTAATGATATTAATTAATCAGTACACACACGAGCTAAAAGATGCTCCAAATTATTGTCTAGAGACATAATCTATATATGGTTTGATATATATTAACATACGATCGAGTACTTATAACTAAAGATAGTTAATTTTGTGGTAATTAAGGAAACTTATATTTTTACTTCTGAGAGTAATTATGTGAAAATATCAGTTCTTATTAATTAATTATCTAGTACAGAATAGTTAGAAATACTCTTGATTATTTAATTAAGATGAATCATAAAGAAAAATATGTCAAAATTATATACATGTATGGATAAAAACAGTGTTATTTTGTAATAGTAAAACTAGTTGATGTTTTAGAATGCTTTTCAATTAATAGTTCTTTTTTCTGATTATCTGTTATTATATTTTAAAGAAATATTATTACTATTTTAATAATTTTTTATATCATAATTTTGTTGTTGTTTGTACCAGTTTTAATATATTTCACTTGATAAGATTGGTTGATTAATAAAAATACTTTGAAAATAAAATGTCCGCAAAGTCATCTTATCAAACATTAATAACGACCGTTTGTCGTTATTGAATTTTAGCATGGGGATGACAAATTTTGGTTGAAAAGATTGCTTTAAACTTGGGAAATTAAGTGAATTAATTATATATGTACAAATAAAAAAGAAATACATATAAAATAACAAATGTGTGTAATGAAATCAGGAGTGTGTGTATATTTAATTTCTTAAACTAGATAAAATAATTATTACAGCAACATAGTAAGGCAGACCCGCGATTCAGGGTGCTTAACAGAAAAATGGTTGTAAAAGTAGATTGAACTTGTCTTTAGTTAATTGGGAGAAGAGCAGGATGAAAGCAGGCTCCATTTTATATCATATGCCAGCTGCATATATATATGTTTCTTTTTTAATCTTGTATATATATATATATATATATATATATATATATATATATAAGAAGCACTTATATACTTTTATAAAAAAGATTTTAATAATATAAATGGAATAGCCTTGTGGATCAAGACAGCTGGTTTCTTTGGACTTTATCAAATAATAAGTGCTAAATTGACCATGTCACCTAGGGACAAGCTATGTTGGGTCACAGACTCCCAATTTGACAATTGACAGACATTGATAAGTAAATTAAATAATCTGAATTTTCATAAATATTTGAAACAAGTCATTAATTAGATTATATTTGAAGAAAATAAAACCATATATAGGGACTATTTATATATATATATATATATATATATATATATATATATACTAGTTGTGTCTCGTGCCTTCGACACTACATAGACGGTAAAAATTTTCTCAAATTTTGGACGACTCAGATAATTTATTAGGATGAGTGAAAAATTCAAAATCAATTGTATTTTGTTATATATATATTGTTCACCGGATTTGAACAAACTAATCTTACCCTATATTTGGTAACTCAATTTTAAGTTTTAAAATTTAAAATTAAAAGTATTTTTCAATTTCACACAATTAATATATATTAATTTAACCCTCAATTTTAATTATAAATTTTCAAACATAACTTAATTCTAAAATTCCTTACCGTATAAATGCTAATTAATTGAGTATATATGTCAGCTCTGGAAAGTTATAGGGACAACACATAAATTAACCTAATTAATTCCGCACCACCTTTAATTTTCTCTTAAAAAAGCATGCTTTCAACACAAATAACATAGTGTTTTTTTTTTTGAATTAATTCACTTCTGATCTGTATGCATACAAACCTAATTGAACTACTTTTAGATAAAGACTGATCAGACCTAAATTAATCTATATGCATGTATCAACTTCTATATATTCTTGTGTGATTTTTTTTTCTTTCTTCTGTGAAATGTATTTCTTTTTTTTTTTGTGCGCGAATATATTTCTTTCTTAATGTGAGACTGACTAATTATTGATATTATAATGGTGTGATTTGTACTTATTGCAAAATTATATTATACTTCTCAAAAATGAAATTTCAAAAAATAAAATAAAAAAAATACTCTATTCGTTCCCAAATGGACGAACAAAATATTTCTTGCACACAAATTAAAAAAAATAAAAGTGAAGGGAAGAGAATTAAAAAAATTCGAATTTCTCCTTAATGATCTCACAAAATTACATAAAATAATACGTATTTTTATTTTTAAATATTAACGAATCACTAAATGATATAATTACCTTTTACTTTTGTATCATAGCTCATTCTTTTTGTGAAGAAAAAAATAAATTAACTTTCAATCATCTTTTAGAAAGACCAAAGGGAGTAGATAATGATGGAATTTGGTGGAGCTATATGAGAGCAAATTCTATGTCCTCCACTTAAATTTTGACATATAATTTCTTACTTAACACTAATTAATTTTAAAATTAAATAAAAGATCGGTGTTAAAATTTAAGTGGAAGGACATAAGAAAAGCATGTAAAAAATAAGGTCAAAAGATTCTGCTGCTGCAGAGCTATATATATATATATATATATATATATATATATATATATATATATATATATATATATATATATAGTTGTATTTTTGCCATTTGCCAAGCTGCACCAACGAGAATCGCCCGTGAGCAAATTTGGCAAATCATTAGGGGTAAGAAAATCGGTGCCCACCATTAGCTAATTTTAAAAACTAGCCAAGTGCTCGTGCGTGCGAAGCACGGAGTTGTTTTTTCAATAAAATTATTTTTTTATTTTATTTATTTTATATATAATAAATTACAATTTTATATTTTAGTATAGCTATATTATAGTATTGATTTAACAATATAACTTGCATATATTTTAATATTTTAGTTTGTGGACAATTATGATATAATAGTAGAATAATGTGTTATTTTATGATATTAATAATTAATTATTATGATTTTATATTTTAGTATATGTATATTATAGTATTGCTCTAGCTTAATATTACTTATGTTTCAATATTTTAGCACGTGAATAATTATAATATAATAATTTGTTATTATATGAAATATTATTGCTAAATATATAATCAGTACTAATTTTATATATATATATATATATATATATATATATATATATATATATAAGAATGGTATGTATGTGTTTAATTAATTTAAGCTCATTAGAATCAATATTAATAAAGGACTTCTATAAGAAATAAAATTATTATAAAACAATAAGTTATTCTAAAGGTTTTTAGGATATATCATAAATAGTATAAATAGTGTTTTGATTTTAGTTAAATTCTAGATTTAAAAATATTTTAATATTAATTAAATTTTAATCTCATATAAAAATTTAATTTTACCTTATTATATATGTATATAGATATAAATAAAATACGGGGGTTTCATCTTCTTCTTTTTTTTTCAAAAAAAATGAAAAATGAAAAACAAGTTCCTTAATAATTAGTTTCGTCCTTATCGAGTTATGACTGGTGATGGGGGCTTGTGAAACCCGCTAGAAAACAACATCTGGGAAATGGATTGAAACGAATACTCTATCTCTCAGTCTATCTACTTGTTATACCAAAATCTACTCTAATTATTTTACCTCATTCCTTAGAATAGAAAATGGGATTCTCATTTGATATTTAAGTTTTTAAATATAAATATTAAGATCTGTATAGCAAGTATGAAAATATAATGGAGATAAATAAGTTTGTAAAATTAACTACATTTTAGGTGATGTTTGATTGCATCTCAATGCATCTTATCAGTTCACCTCTTAATATATTTTTATATTAAGAGTTCTCTTAACAGTTAAGTTACAAATATGAGTCTAATTAAACTATTCAAGAAGACTCTCTTAATACAAAAATTGTTAGAAATGGGATTTGAATGAGAAAATTGACTCGGGTCGGGTCGTGGTCGTGACGGGCGGGTTCGTGATATATATTTTTTATCATCACAAAACTACGTCGTTTTGACGATACAAGTTACATGCTAATTTTTCTATAAATAAGCGGTGTGGGAAAGCATTTCAAAAATAACAAATTTTCCTCCAGATTACGAAAATTTCGATCCAGTTCAGATTCTCGCAATAAATTTCGATTCCGATTCTTTAAGTATATTCCGCTCCCTGCTCTCGCAAAATCTCGATTCAGTAAGACCCCAACTTATTATAAATAAAATTGAATTTTTCTTTATTCATTATTCTAAATTAATAAGGGTTAATTTAATATAATTCTTTGGTTATGGGTAAAATGTGCAAAGTTTACAAAATAAGCAGTGGTTATAAAATATTCATTATTGTCGGGGAATATTCGTTTGGTCGTGGAATATTCTTTTTTGTGGGAATATCCGCATTTATGGCCATAGATCATTTGTGGGTCCCATAATGAGAATAAGCTGTCGGATAAGGAAAGCGACAAGTATGTGTTTTTATAAATAACGACGTAGTTATTCACATTAACATTTGTTGGATTACACAGTGGTTAAAATACGATAATATGCGTGGTTGTCAAAGATGGCACTGCGGTATTACAAGTATTGTTGAATTATTGATTTATACATAAGAAAGCGCTTACTTTCAATAATGGTTACGATAATTACTATTCGGTATTTTATTTTATTGATTCAATAATTCTTTGCGTTGATATTTTATATTGTTGTTGTTTCAATAATTGTCATTACGATTTTTCATTATCGAAGCAATAATTCATATTATCTGAATAATATTATTAGATAACATTATTGGCAATGTCTAAAAGTTACATCTCAAGGAGAGGTTTGGTCACCTAATCAGGCTACCAAGAAGGAGAAATCCTTATTCGAAAGCCCCTCTTTTTCTGAGGAGCGCACGGTTGTTAGTAATATGATTCTATAATATTATTTGTGAATAATTAATTATTGATTTATATGATATTGATTTTATGTGGATATAGATGGAGAAAATTTTTAATGTGACAATTGTTGAAAATTAATATTTTATCTTTTTCTGATAAAATAATTCATTTAAATATATTATTTTAATAATATATTAACGGTGATATTTTTACAATGAATGTGGGATATATGAGTATATGAGGAGGAAGAGTATTTTTGTGGCATTAAATGTTTAACATATGTTTTGTGTGTCGGTGGACACAATTCTTGACCAAAAATTGATTATAGACTGTAAAATCTCTCATTTATGGATTTGGATAATTTACATTTGGAATTTGGAAAAACTTCCTTACGCAAAGTTGTAGAGAATTGAATTTCCTATAAAAAGTCGCGACATTCGTATTTTTCGACAAAAGGGCTATTTATCATGAATTATTGAAGTTTTGAGTTCAAATAATTGATTTTTGGAAGTTTTAATTATTTTATATAAGAAAAACGTTTTTGTGGTTGTTGGCACATGGGTGGCTGATGTTTTTGACCAAAGAAGGCATGCTAGAGTTTTCAAAACATGTGGGTAGGAATTTTGAATAAATAATAATATATTTTATTAATTTAGTCTCCTCGCTGGCGTTCTAACATTTTCCTATAAATAGAGGCTAAGTTAGAATTGAAAATCACACCGTAAACTAAGTTTTCTCTCTTTCTCTCTCTATATTGTCGAGCGTATTCTTGTGAGTATATTTTGAGTGTTCTTTATCTGGTCTGAGTTTACATCACAAGACTATACCAAATTCGATCAATACGGTTATTTTGAGGTAAAGGGGTATTATTTTCTTCTTAAATGATATTTTTTCTTCAATATCATTATGCCGAAGTATTGGTGAATTTTTATCAAATTTGGAACTTGTTGTGTGGGAGTTCTTATTCACGATACTCAAGACTATTCACGATATCGACACTTTATTCACGAATACTGACCTTTATTCAATTAGAAAAATAAAATTTTTTTTTTTGTCAAAATATCTATTACGGATACTAGCTTTGATTGTATCCATGTTTTGATCATTCTTGAATTTTACACCAATATGATTAATTTCAAGTATTTTTGGACATGGGTAAAACAAAGTACGAATCCTTAATCCTTAATCCTCATCATTTTGTTTCTTTGGATTCGTTTCTTTAAAAATGTTTTTCATCATCCTCGATCCCTAAATGGTGATATAAATGAATATCTTTGGCATGTAGCAAAAGATGAGCGATTAATCGATGAATATCTTTGGCACTGTAGTCTGAAGATGAGCAGTGTTGAGATGAACATGACCAATTTGGTGATTTAAATGAATATCTTTGGCACGTAGTGCAAAGATGAATATTGATTGTTATTCTGAGGATAAACTATTGATGATGGACTTTTAAACCTTAGAAGGCGGTAGAATTCTTTCTCTACGTGACTCTTCTAATGGATTGTTGTTTCATTGCATTTGTTGATCTAAAACTTATTTTATCAGTATTATTATTAGATTTTTCCCTGTTGAAGACTAACGATAATTTGTTGTATATTATCTTAGTCATAATATTCTTTTCTTTGGGCTAGTTGAGCTCACCCTTTTCCTTGTTGTTCCATTTTCTTCTCGGGAGGTGAGAACATAGCAGGAGGATCGAGTCGGGGTATGGAATGAAGGTTCAGAGAGAGTTGTTTAGTAGTCCTCACCATTTTTGTAAAATAATGTATCAATAATTATGATGGGGATTTATTTGCGTGTGGATATTGTGCAGGCGGCAATATACGTATTTAAACTCACAGTATGTATTGTCGTATTTCACACGACATGTGTATTATTGAAGTTGTAGTTATTTTTTGTACCATGTATTTGGCGACTCGAGAATGGGTTGGGTGGAATGGACCTATTGGGGGCGTCGCACGTTAAGCTCGCTTTTTTCCTGTTCCATTCTTTCTTTGTGTTGAAAAAGTGCGGCGTGTTCTTCATTTTCTTCTTGTGAAAGTACATGCATCATTACTATAGAAATAATTTCTATTTACATGCATCATTATTGAAAAGTTCGGTACATAACATAAATTTTGGTTCGATGAATTCTTAATTTTGTAATACTACTAATTAAGAATTGAAATCTATTTTATCTTGGAAAGCAATTATTCAATTAACCCTTAGCATCTGTGGGGGGAATAAATTTACTTTAAGGAAACTTTGTGAATTCAAAGGACTCGGATTTATTTATTAATATTTTCTGTGTTATATTTATATAAAATCATGTTCTATTTTTATCATAAATATATATATTAAATAATACTATATATTACAGATAACAAAAATATGGGTTGTTAAAATAAATTAAGAAGTGAGTTGTTAAGATGCATTAAGATACAATCAAACACATTTTAGCACTTATTAACTACATTTTAGTCTCATATGTTACAATAATTACTGCAATATTAACTATATATATTGCTTGTAAGAGTTTCCCTAACTAAATTTTAAATCTGCAAAAGAGACTTTCAATCCTCATCACTTTCTTTGACAAGTATGAGAAATACCGATACCAAATGGTAGCTTGGTGCATTAAGGATTATGTCACATGTAATGATTTCAGAGGTGGATTAGTTCAGTGAGATTAATTTTTTTAAAAAAAATTACAAATAAAATAAAATAAAATAAAATAAAGACAAAAAATAATATGAGGGACGTGACAAATAATTGTGGGAGCTATATCATATAAAACTAATGTCGTTTTATGTAATTGAATATATTTCTTCCCGTGTTATGCATGTACAAAAGGTTGTTTTATAATTTTTCAAAATATTGTTATTATAAGAGACCTTGTGCAATAATGCGAGGTGTCCCTCACCTTTCATGCTCTCTAAAATAAATTATAAATCTAAATAATATTGCTAAAATATTATTTATAATAATATTTTTTCAGATTTTATTGCTTGAAACTGTTGCAATGATAGCCTCATTTTAATAGCTGCAAACATATTATGTTAAATGTAAATTACTAAACAATATAAAAGAGTGGAGCGTTGGCGTTAGAAATTTGAGACATTTAATAGTCTTTTAGTCTAAATTTTTTATTTACACTAAACACCTTATAAAATTAAAAACAAATAAAAAACTAGATCTTGAAAATTCAATCAATTGAACTCTCTGTCCAACGTCTAGATCCGCCCATGAGGCCATGATAATCATTAGATATTATTATTATATCATAACAGATGTTCCTTGAAACTAATTTTTCTAATTATGCCTTAAGTTCAATTGCAATTATAACAAAAACTAGACGGCTTAAGTTAAATATGCAATGTAGGGGATGAGGAGAAATTAATTAAGATATCTAGGGTATATTGGACATTTCATCTCCAAAGCATTACAAATATCAATATAAAATAGTAGACTAAAAGACAATTTGAACCCCAAACTTCACTTCTTATTTACGTTTGCACGCCAAACTTAAAAATGTGTCTAAGTACACCCCAAACTTCATTATACGTAACAAAACGCACACTTTCTTTATTTAACCGGTCAAAAGTGACCGGCTAAGGCGGTAACACAAGTTTGGGGTGCAAAATATTTTTGTCACATAAAAAACAATTCTGTTTTTGTGTTTAAAAACAGAATTTTATAAAAATAGAATTTTTTTTAAATCAAAATTTTAAAAATTTGTAAAAAAAATCTGTAAAATTTGTAAAAAAAATCTGTAAAATTTTTAAAAACAGAGATTTTTTAAACAGAATTTTATTTTACATTTTGTTTTTAAACAGAATTTTGTTAAAACAATTTTTTTTAAAAAACAAATTTTCAAAAATATCAAAACAAAAAGTCGGAAATAAAATTTTGTTAAAACAGATTTTTTTTTAACTTGTAAAATAAAATTCTGTTTTTACAAAATTCTGTTTTAAAAAATTGTGTTTTAGAAAAATTCTGTTTTTGAAAATTTTTGCTGTAAAAAATGTAAAAAAAATTCTGCAAAATTTTTAAAAACAGAATTTTTTTAAAACAGAATTTTTAAAAAAAGTATAAAACAGAATTTTATTTTACATTTTGTTTTTAAATAGAATTTTTTTTAAAACAGAATTTTTTAAAAAAATTTAAAACAGAATTTTGTTAAAACATAATTTTTTAAAAAATCAAAATTTTAAAAAAATCAAAGCAAAAAGTCGGAAATAAAATTTTGTTAAAACAGATTTTTTTAAAAAATAGAATTTTGTTAAAACAGATTTTTTTTTGAACTTGTAAAATAAAATTCTGTTTAAAAAACTTTCTGTTTTTAAAAATTGTGTTGTAAAAAAAATTCTGTTTAAAAAAAACAAAACAAAATTCTTTTTTTAAAGCAAAATTTTTAAAAACATAATTTTAAAGCAATTTTGTAAAATAA